>WIQG01000075.1:0-641725 GCA_014925785.1 Mycena galopus ATCC 62051 | reverse complement strand
ATTCAGGTCTTTTGTCGATCTTCCAATGCCGTAACTCCGTCGTCTTCCGTTGTTGAGCTTCTCACTCGAAAAAGAAAAACTCGAACTTCGCGAACTGCCTGCATTTTCGGTTTGATACTTGAACATTGAATCCCGTTGAGCCCTACCGTGCCGTGGCAGGGTTGGAGAATGAACCACGCACGTGGCTATCATCGCGAGTCACGTCATCGCAGATTTGCAGGGGATCGCCCAAATGGGCTTACTTGTATCACGCGTGTCAAAATTTGCAAATACATCCGTTTCGTCTCTTCCCCTTGCCACCCATCCTAGAGCAACTTAGCGCCCATCCACTTGCCCCGCCCTTTACACAAGAAAATCCAGGAAACAAAGGGCACAATTCGCCCTGTCCGCTAGATCACTGGTCTGCGATTGGCGTTTGCTCCGGGACACTTGACTACCACTCATGATTCGCCATCCCCAACCTACAGTAGTACTCCCAAGCCTGTCCACAATGTTCCCCGAGCACCTCGCCGCGCGCCAGCATGCCACCGGCGCCCCTCTATCGTCGAGTCCATTTCTTTGGCCTGACGATGGTTCCTCGCCGTTCATTGACGCGCACCACTTCCCAATGGATCATACCTACTCCTTTCCCTCCTCGTCGGAGGTGAAGACAGAGTCAGAGGAGGATGCAGATCTGATGATGCTTGGGATAATGGTCGCGTGGACCGCAGTGGCAGGGGCGGAGGCGAGGACTCTGATAGCAGGAAACACTTGTGCCGACGTGCGGCAAGCGTTTCCTACGTCCGAGCAGCCTGCGAATTCATGCCCATACACATACGGGCGCACAGCGTGAGTGCTTTCTTTCATCATCTCACCGAAACCATTCTCAAAATATAACAATGTCCAGCGTACCACTGCCCTTTCCCCTCCTGCCACCGCGCATTCAACGTCAATTCCAACATGCGCCGCCACTTCCGTAGCCACGGCGGCGGCTCATCGTTTGAAACTCCAGCAAATTCCACTTCAACTAAAACCACCTCCTCTAAATCCCGAAAAACTCCTAGCGCCTCCACATCTGCATCTACCTTGACATCTACCTCTTCCTCAACCCGCACTTCTCGATCTCGAACTTCGCGCACTTCCTCATCGCTATCCGTTTCCCCGCCGCCGAAAACGCCCGTCGCGAGCCCCACGCCTGACAATGATACACCAGTTGTGTCCGTTGCATCTACCTCGCCGGGAGCGGGAGAGCTGGGTGATGGATTGGGATTTGACGTACACGCCGACGCTGTATCGGGGCACGGCGCGCCCCAGCTGCACGGGCACGTACCCATCCCGAACTCGAAGACGCCGCCGTTACAGTTCGACGCAGACGGCGCGTACTCAGCCTCGTCGTACCCGGCGCCCAGCGCGTATCCGCATGCGATGTACGATTCACATGGCGATGCACACGGGAATTCACATGCGTATGGCGCAGGCGCGGCGGTGTTATCAGTGGGGTACCGCGACGCATCGGAGTACGCACCGAAATTTCACCCGGCGCCGACGGCGAACGCAGCGTATTCGATGTCGTTCGAGGCGTATCCGGACCCCAATCCGAACGCAGCACATCAATCGTATTACGATGCGGATGTTGACGCGGACGGAGAGGAGCCGGGCTCGTGGACGGCTGTGCCAAGCCTCGCGTGGAATGCCAACCGCGGGAATCGGGCATCTGCGCTCGCGTGGGACGACGTCAGGCAAGCGCATGGACACGCAGGGAGCGGGCAGGCGGATGAGCATGGGCATGCTCATGGGATGGGGTACCCGGACGAATACGACGTCGGTGTCGGTGGGCATGGGTACCTCCCGATGCCACTGACGGGGCTGTCATTACACGCACAGGCACACGGGCACGGGCACATGAATGGGCGCGGACATACGTTGCACGACGAGTCCCCGAACCCGAACCACCACGCGAGCCCGAGCCGGAACCGGAACCTCAACGGGAACGACTGGCATGGGTACGGATACTCGGAGAGCGATGTGAGGAACGAGCGGTAGCGTGCATGACATTTTCTCTGTTCTATTCTATTGTGGGGAGGCAGCCCGAGGCGGGCGGGCTCAAATAAGTTCAATGCGCATGCGCACGGACATATCATCTCTCTTGCATCGATCCCTCCCTGGCTTTCAACCCCCGTCTTGCCCTTCGCGCTGCCTCGCCCCGCCCCGCCTTATTTGTACTCTGTGCCTCGCATTATTACTGTACTCTTGATACATACTATAAACTTATTCGGCAATCCACATCCCCTATCCACGTACTGGGATGTCGACTTCGCCTCGTACCATTCATGACTTTACTGTATCATACTCTATTCTTACTCTCCTTGTAAATACAGAATCTTCGGTAAAATAACAAAGAAACGCTTTCTGCGTATCGCTATCCCAAACAAGTCAAGAAGGAGGACTGAAGCGGAGCAGTCCGCACCCATGAACCATAACATTTTTGACAAATTGTCCGTGGGGTCCCGTGTTCGACAATCGACTTGATTTTTGAGGGTTGGATGTGCATCAAGTCCGCTCCGAAGGAAAAATACTATCCGATTCCATCATTGGGAGTCCGGACGGACGGACCTGGTAAGTGATCACAACTATTGCATGGTTTTCCTCTGCCAACATGTTCGTTCCTTGTGAGAAAAGACCACATAAGCAGGGGACTAAAGAATTGCAGCTGCGGCGTTCTGCGCACATTGAGCGTCGGTATGGGAGAGAAGCACCAGCGAAATTGGAAGACATCACCCGCCGGATCAAGTTAGAGATTCAACATAACTGCATGAATGAATTCCCTTTCCCTCACCATTAAGCCTCTCAAATGTGCCTGCGTTTTTTCTTACGACAATGCATCACGACTGATAGAGTCTCAGAGTAATCCCACTTCAACAAGAGCGAATTACCTACCATACTTTGCTCTGGCGAGAGATTAGATCAACGTCGTCCAAAGAAGCCCTTTCTGCAAGCAACGTACAAGTTTCATTGCTCCCAGGTTCCAGTCACCAGTACGGTGAATCTAATATCCCTGGCAGAAGTGACCCGAGAGAAAGCTCAACCAAAAGCGAGCGCGAGACTCAGGCTCACAGCCGCCGCGGTGGTGTCCAGGGTAGAAAGTGATGGAAAGCGTACTTGGGTCTCAGTTGTTGAAATCCCAATTGAGCTGAGAACATAACTCTGAGCGGAGCGGTCCCCACTGACAAACCTTTGCAAACTCAACATAATGCGGACTACTTTGTTGAACTCGGGGTCGGGGTATGAGATCGTTTTCTGCACCTTTTGTGCATAAACATAAACCTATTGAGACGCGTGCTACAAATTGCGCTCAATATCATTATAATTAGGTTGGGGGCAGGAATCAACTTGAACCTCTGACTCGCTCTAAATTATTTAATGCAGTAAAATGATTCAACCAGGCTTCCAAATGATACCTCCTTGATGACATCCAAAGGAAGTTGGCACAGGACCCGGAGCGGTGTGGTCCGCACCCACCTTCCATTGGCAATTGTAGATAGAGTGTACGGGTCCCTGGTTCGACTCCAGGCTGGGTCGTGATTTTGAAGATCGCAATTTTTTAATTTTTCTCGCCATTTTAGCTTGGCCAACTGCCGAAGTGCAGCGAGAATCCCAACCCTAACCTGTTAAAGAAGTTGTGGTTGAAAGATAAACCTCCCGCGAACGTCGCACAATAAGATATTTATGGGGCCTTCCATGCCAAATCTAACTTTGCCATTCATTACCACTGGGAATAAGACTTACTGAAGAGCGGAGTGGTCCGCACCCACGACCCATGACGGGTGACCCAACGTGCGTATATGGGTTCCTTGGTTCGACTCCAGGCGAAGGTCATGAGTTTCGCAATGTTCCTGGTTCGTTCATTTTTCTTGGCGTTTTGCTGCATTTCAAAGTTTGACAGCCAAGGCAAATTTGTGGAGTTGAATCCCCAGGATTATTCCTTTCATACCAATTGTATCATCCCGGGCCCCGCTGTTTCACTTCACAGTTCAATATGGTAGGAACAATCCCTGTCCGTATGTTCGTGGGGGTCCCTTGTTCAAGACGGGGTTACACTAAGACTCTAGGGACCTTTCGTGTTTTTGAGTCATCAACTTGTTTCTGGTTTGATTGCGGCCGATGGAGCCAGCGGTCCCAAACACCCTTGCCGTCCAAGTTACTAAATTTTAGCCAGGTCGGTTCAACTGCAAAATATCAGCCTCCCCCGCACTCCACTTCAGGTTTTGGCAATGAACGATGTCAAGGGACGTGACACGGATCGTGAAAGGGCTTTATTATGGGGCGGCTCGTGCACAAAGTCTGTCTTTAATCATACTAAGTGCGTGGTCCTCCACGCACTTACCTCTTCGCTGATATCTGTAGATGGAAGGCGATGGATATTGATGAAGGGGCATTGGCGTTGCTTGGGATAGATTCCTGCCCTGTATGTTGGAATATTCCTTGCTCATCGCTTTGTCCCTGAAATTCTACCTGGTTCCTTAACTTTCCTTGAATGCCCCTCCGAAGTGATCTGGCGGATTTTCTTCTCCGCGGTACTGACTTCTTGAGATGTGATATTCGAGGTTCGTTTCGGGTGACCGTCAGTGGTTCTCGCGATATTCCTTTCAGATATTGTGAAACCGTATCAAACAGGACGTATACTACACACACAACACAGACGACACTGCTGAGATTTGCACCCGCCTTGAATCTGACCAAAATATGGTACTTTTTCACCATCCCCTCGCCTCCCAATCCGCCGCCGTCTCTCGCGCCGTCTCCACCATGGTGCGATACTTCATCCCGAGCACGCGGTCCGATTTGCTCGCGTCGTAGCGAATCTGATGAACCGCGTCTCTGCCGGAGCCGGGCACGCCCTTCTGGTACTTGGGCGAGTCCGGCGCGGCGTCCACTGTACAGTTGAGTCAGTTGGGAAATGGATTTGGGACGTGGACGGAACGTGAAATATAAAACCAGATGGAAATGCGCGGAGAAAATGAATAAGAGGAGATTCAAGGAAGACCACGTACGCCAATCTTGCCAGACGAACGGCCCAGCGCTGATGATGATGCGCTCGCCCGCGGCTTCGGGCCTGAGGAGTGCAAGAACATGGGCGCGACCCAGGTCACGCACATCGACCCAACTCGAGCCGCTGTTACGCAGCTCGGACGACGCCGGCTCGGTTGCTGTCAGTATAGTGTGGAACTGACGCGCAGACGTGCCTAGTGCCTCAGGGGTGGGGGTGTCATGGATCGTCGGCTGGATATTATTTGAGAGTAAATAATAATTGATGAAAGCGGACGAACCCCGAAAACAAAGGGAGGGTTGAGCACGACCAAGTCCCATCCGATTTCGCTCTTGTGCTTTTCGACGAAATCCCAGGCAGCTATTCGTCATGTTAAGCTTGCGAGGCCAAACGATATCGATATAATGACAAACCTTTTTCAGCAAGGGTTTTGGAAGCGCGATATTTGGTCATCCCGCTCGCCGCACGGCCCTTCTCCGTCACCTCCTTGGGAGCCTGTTCATTCCAGTCAAGCTCACTGAAGGTCTTTGGCTCCGGCTCCACTTGGAGCACGGCCGCGGTGGAGGACGTCACCACGACGCGCTTGACGGATGATCTAAATGAATAAGCGGCGCATAAACGCCCCGCTAGAGCCAGGAGGGAGATGAATTACGTACCCGTGCTTCAAGGCACTTCGGAGGATGCTGACCGTGCCATGAATAGCTGGTCGGAAGAGTTCTGTGCCCAAGGTCCATTATCAGGGTATACAGTCTGGTAGGGAGCACCGAAACGCACCGTCCGGCTCGTCCGCTTGCATGTGGAACGGAGACGCAGTGTGCTCGATCGCATCTACGCCTTTGACTGCTTCGTCGAACGCACTGTCCTGCACAGTAGCCAGCTTTGTTAACGGCTTGAAGGAATTGTCAACCAGCGGTACCCCATACCTCGGTGATATCCGGAACGACGACGAGCTCGAACCTGTCCCCGTACGAGGCAAACGTTTCGCGGAGAGGTGCACACTTCTCCGCAGAACGAACGGCTCCACGAACGGCGAACCCTTCTTCAAGCAATGCGCGTACTACCCACTGCGCGGTGGCCGACAAGAGCGTGATCAGTGGCATCGCGGGCGGATTAGTAGATGGGGGCGTACAGCAGCTATGAATCCATTGGCACCAGATACTAGTACTTTGCCGGAGGTTATGGCGGGCATTTCAGGTCTTTAGGGAATGAAGATCAGAGTGGATGTGGTCGTTTATCAAGATGTGGTCTGGTGAGAAAAGGAAGGAAGTCCCGCATCTTCGGCCCGTCCGACCGAGTCGGGCCCGGCAACATACCGATTCGAACCGAATATTGCTTCAACGACTTGAGGGCGAGGTCAGATTGAACAAGTATGCGTCGTGCGAAGCGTGATATTGGTTGGCACTGCACAAAATATCGAAATATCAGTGCCGACCCCCTGGGCCGCGACCTTCACGCCGTTGGAGTTGAACAGTCACTGCGTTGACCCCTCTTAGACACAAACGACTCCCAGGGGGAATCCGCATGAAATCGGGAAAACGAAGAGCTGTTGTCTTCGAACTCGAGTCAAACTCTCACGTGCCGATTGAGAACCGTTGGATGAGCATGAGAAATTTCCAGCCAAGTGGTCTACGGAGTCATTACGTTTTGGGCCTCTTAGGTACTTTTCGTGTCAGAGGGAAAAGACCCTAAGAGGATCGCCTCCATGACGTCTATTCGTAATGATGGGCTTCTTGCCCCAAATGGATCGGCCACGCGTCTCCCATCGTCCTCCCGCTTGCCTTCCTGCTCAACACACCGGGGAAAATAAAAATTCCGCTCAGCTGAACATGTTGCCGAAAATAATAGTTTAAGGTTCAAAATAAATCAGGCTGAAAAGGGGGCTCAAATCGACAACTTCAGCAAAGTTGAATGAGTCACTGAAACGAAGAGCTTCAGTAGCACTTTCTGCTGTGCCAAATGTAGTCCTTTAAAAAGCAGATTTTCCATGCTCGAAAGTGAGGACTAAAGCTATGTAATGAGCGGCAAATTCAGCTTGACCAAATGTAGGAATTTCGGTGTTACTGGAACTGTAGCTGAAATGATCATTTTCAGCTGCATGTTCGGCTGCACCGAAACAATAGAATTGGGCCGAATTGATGGCCGAATGCTATTGTTTTGGCCCCGGCTCCCCAAAACAATAACAGTCAGCCATCATTTCGGCTCTGGTTCACCGAAAGTACAATATTCGGCTGTCAATTCGGCTTTGTCAAAACGGCAGATGAAAGCATTGTTTTCAACAACAGTTTCAGCATTGACTTCGATCGAGCTGAAACTTTTGCTGATTTGATAATTTTAGGCCTCACTTTTGGGTGTGGAAAAGTTGTAGCCTAAACTGTTGTATTCAGCATGGCAGAAAACACTACTGAATCTTATCATTTCAGCAACTCATTCACCTTTGTCGAAATTGTTGTTTTTGACCGCATTTTCAGTCTCATTTACTTTGCGCCCCAAACCATTATTTTCGGCAACATGTCCAGCCGAATGAAATATTCGCTTTTTCCGGTGTGCAATCTTGCTCGTCTTCGGTCCTCTGGGCTCTGTATCTCGGATGTTTCAGGCGGGGCTTGCTCCCTATTGGATCAGCCACGCTACTGTCACTGCCGCCTTACGATGCCAACCGTCTTCCGTGGTCTCCTCCCTTCGTGACAAATCGCGCTCCGGGCTCGAGCCTCCTTTACTCTTGCTATCTTGGCTGCTATGGGCTCTAGGATGTTCTAAGTGCGGCTTGTTATCTATGCAATAAGCAAGTAGGGCTCCGTTCCGCCACGAGGCCTCCGTTCCGCCACCTCTCCCGTCGCACGCCTCACTCGTGCACTGCTTGCTTGTATCTTTGCAGTCGACCTCTTTCTCACCCCCGGCTCTGTACCAGCACTAGTACCAGCTTAAGCAGCATCATGTGTATTAGACAGGTTGTGCAAAGCCGCACAGAGCCACATGTGGCTTTTATGCATTGTGCAAAGCCGCATGCGGCTCTGTGCAGCTTTTGTTTCTCTATGTATGACACATGCAAACCTTGCATACTGTACTTGGAATGCCGTTGGTGTTGATTCCCGCATCAGGTGTGAGCAGGAAGCGTGGCAAGTGGCTCTTTACGTTGCTTTTACGGCAACATCTCGGCTATAGCCGCACAGCGGCTGTGACGAAGCCAAACAATGACGTCAAAATGAGGCGGGTTACATTTGGTAAGTGGTTCAATGTATCGCATCCCACTTGATTTACCTATATATACTCGAAATCCACATGGATACGTCCTCAAATGCTTCAGTTTCTCTTGCGGCTGTGCACAATGCCAAAAAGCCGCATGCGGCTCCTGCGGCTTTTGCACAACCTCTCTATTGTTTTCGGGGAGCCGACCTTTATTCACGATGTGATTGGTTGATCAATCTCCGGCCCGGAGCTTGCGCCGTCTCCCGACCACCTCCTGATCTGACCATATCCTGCCTCCCAAGACGACCTCAGCGAGGCATAGTGTTTAGAGTTGGTATGTTTAGTTTTGCCTCAAATATAGTCCGAGCTGAGGCAGTATTAACAGTTATCGGAGGCCCCAGAGGGCCGAGGCGGAGACTATTAGAGGCGAGACGGAGGCCCATAGAAGTCGCGCATCTGCCAAATTAGTTGGGCTCACAGAGTCTTCCACATCGTGTTTGTAGTTGGTATATATTGTTTTGCTCAAATATAGTGAGAACTGAGGCGGTATTACCAGATATTGGCGGCCCCAGAAGCAGAGACCAGAGGCTCCGGAGGCGGGACGGAGGCTCATAGAAGTAGGCTTACCAAGTCTTCCATATGAAATTAGTACACCTAATATTATTGAAAGGTTAAGGACAAATCCGGTTCCCGAGAAAATTGCAATTGGAAACAACATCTTGACATTCCTTGTATCGAAGGAGATGCCGGAGAGCAGAGAACTCAGAAAGTTCAGTAGATTTAGCAAAGCCTCGCAAGTGCGTTGACTGGACATGGTTTTTCGGCATAAGCAGGAGGATTGTAACACAGAAGTGATCTCAGGCAGTGTAGGTAGTGAGGAGCTGCAGATGGGTTTTGGATGGGTTACTATACTCCCTCAATGGACGGTTTACCCAAGCGATAGCACAACATGGCCCGGGGCACAGGGGCGGATTCCGTCTGGTGGATTCCTGGAAGTGGCGGGAGGCATCGAAACAGCAAAAACATATTTAGCTTGGGCAGAGGTGGAGGCGGAGGCGGAGGCGCCGGTGACAGCATTGCGCAGAAATTCAGCTCATTTGAAGGCAAAAATATATGGGATTCAAAAGATACAGCAATTTCAGAGAGCATCAAAGCCAATGACAGGAACGAACAGTTGCCAGGAAGAGATTCGGAGACGGCGGAGACGATGATGGAATGTGTCATGGAGGGTGAAAACAGCAGAGTGACTGAAAAGAAGTCAGAGATGGGGTTTAAAAGACAGGGATGCTCGGTGCAACATACCTGCCATTCACAGGAAAAGCAAGAGGTACCAAGAGGCCGCCAACGCGTTGCTATTCACTGGGAAAAGCTGACAATCAAGGCTTTGAAGTGTTCAGAAGAAGTGGGCCCCCTCAGGGACGCCACCTCCGACACCCCAAGAGCTGCACTCACCACCCTGTAATAAAAGGTGCATTTCGTTTGATTGCGGAGACGACGGGAGGCGCCGAGAGCGCGCTGCCGGTGATAGCGCTGGCAGCCGCGGCAGGCCGGGGTAAAATGAGGTAATAGAAGCGTTGGAGGCGGGCCCTCTTAGGTACTTACGCTCAAGCCAAACGAAAGTACCTAAGAGGGGTCAAACGTAATAAGTTCGTAGACCACGTAGGTGGAAATTTCCTAGCTTTAAAGAGTAACATTCCTTCCCATTTGATTCCAAGGGCTTACTAGTAGGGCTGCCATTGCAATCCTCTTCCTGAATCTTCTAGGCTCTCACCTTGCTCGCACCATTGGGCTGAATGTGCTGGTCAGCCACCCATGCCAATATTGTGGTTAAATATGAAATCAGTGTCTCGCCTTGGAGGCCTGGAACACTTTGGCTGGGGATGACATGCTGGGATGTGCAAAGGGAGAACGATTGTACACGCCGAAAGCTGTGTTCGGCTAACCTTCGGCCGGCATTACCCGATCCCTCTTCGCACTGGCATGCCACCATGTCGGCGCTTCTCGCATGTTCGCCGCTAAATCCTCGTTTTCTGTCTTGAAGTGTGCTGCTATGATTGCACTTCCCAGCTCGGCGATGAACATCTGGCTCAAGGCTTTTCTATGGTCTTCCGATTCTACGGACTGCGCTGGAGGCTGGAGCATCAGCCATTCGACAAAAATCTTGCAGTCTTTCGGGCTTTGTGACCTTGTGGCATAGCCACCACACAAGCTCACAAGGTCAAAGTGCAAGAAAATCTGAGCAAAAGCTTTCGAAAAATGTAGTAATAAGAGACAAGAGGGCTGTGAGAGTTATGAGGATTCCTCTGAAAAATTATGACAACCGTGAGATGCCCACAAGCTTTTCAATTTTTACAATTAATGCCCCCAGCCAGAGTCGAACGAGTGATCTTGTGAGAATCATCTCTGGCTTTGCGGTCTTGCGATCTTGCAGCACTTTGGCTGTGTCTTGCAGTCTTGTTGGGTCTTGTGAGGTCTTGTACAAGATCACAAGATTCTTGTCAAAAGTCTGATGAGCTCGAGCCTCGAATTTTCAATACTCTGGGACAATTCAAACGGCCCCCCAGGCACCCCTGTGACTGCAAGGCAGATACGAAGAAGGAAAGGTCGGCGTTGTGCAAAAAGATCTAGTCCTACCAGAATACTTCAAGAGATAATTCCCTCGCCCACAAATATTGAGGCAATGTCACTGAAAATATGCGGGCTCTTTGGTGGTTCAACTCCTCTTTTTGCTGTCTGTGTTGCCACGGCGCACCACACGCGTGTCAGTTAAACTGAGGCTAGTAATCATAATATGATCCCTAGGTATACACACTCTCGGCGTGCCTACCTATCAGGTCCTGTTCTCAGTGCTCAGCACTTTCATGACCTTAGCATTTTTGTTGCATCTGCAATGAGCGGAATGGTCCACACCATCATCAGAGGAGCCAATTTTCATATATATGTGGTCTCGTTCGATTTAAGGCCAGGTCATAAGTAAGTGCGCAGATCTATTTTGTTTATTTTTCCCGGTGTTTCGACTGTGTTGGTTCATCCTGTTGACTCAACATGCGTGTTGAATGATAGAGTGAATTTTGTCTTGGTTCTCAAGATTTACTAGTCTCTCTTGACAGACACCATAGAATCAGTAGTCGCTCGTACCTCGCTTGATTTACAGACCATGAGCGACGCTGGCAATGAAAGTTTGGATGAAAGTGGAACCGACAAATAGCCAGCCTCCCTGTACTTATGCCAAGAGGCGCAACCGAAATACCCAGTAACATACCTGGCGGAGCTTGGATATGCTGAGAATGAGACCTGGAGTGAGGTGGTCCACACCCACAGATATCATGTGTATTGGCCTCCTGTGATATGTAGGGTCCCCTGTTCGACTCAAGCCTGCGTCGTATTTGTTACACGAACCATATTTTGGCGCCTTTTGTTTTGCTTTTACACGTTCAGCCCATACACAGGAAAATTTTGTGCAAGTGAACTTGAACCCCTTATCTCACATGATGTCCACGTGTTGTAGCCGACAGTGACTCCAGCACTGGTGGGAGCCCGCACCGTCGGGTCGATTGATGGCCAGCTGATTCAGCACACAGCCACATCAAAATGCGCCGAGCATACTTTTGGTGAATAGAAATTCCCTTGGACAGCAGCATCCAACTTCAGTAGCTTCTATCATTCTTCTAACATCAATCAACAGTATTGAGCCTTTTAAACGAATTAAAAAGCTGTGCGTTGTCCTCTGGTGAAGGATTTCAAGTGAATGTCACGCAATGTGACGCTGTGTTACCAGCTAGACCCGCCAAAACTGCAGCACATTTTTGAGTCACTGCCGAGGTCGGACCATCAAAATTAAGAGACAGATATTTTTTATTCATGCAAGAGCACGGGATGTATGTGGGAATTTTTTCTCCTTCAAAAATTAAGGTTTATGCAGGGGTGCACTAGGACTAAAAATTTGAATCCTGCAAATTCCTACCAAGGTCCCGTGGGCATAGGCATTAATACAATTTTGGTTTCCAAGATTTCATGGCCCGAGGCCAGTGCCACCTTAAAAATGCTTTGGCATCTCAAGATTAGATTTTGGCAGGGAGTGTTCTGATCATAACATCAATAAACAATTAACAACATCCATAGGCAGTCCCGGCTCCCACCAGCAGACTGGGAGGGGAGACCGGATGCCTCTTACTCGGGGATTACAGAAAATTTAGTAATGTCCGACACTCGGAGTCCTCCGGGCTCCTGCCGCCTCACCCCCCACCCATGCGTGCTGAGCGGCGCAGAATACATCTTATTCACCGCCTCCCTCGTAGTAGTCTCTCCTAGACAGATGCTACAAACATTTTTATCTCGTACCTCGATTGTTTGTAGTCTGTTGATTGCCTCGATCAAGTGATTGCTCGCCCCAGTTATTACCAATCATCACGCCTCGTGATATTTGTGACACATGGTGACATAGGGCTTCGACACGTCTTCTTGCTTCTCTGCAACATCTACTACTTTATTTGAGTCTCTCAGACGTGTTAAACCACCTATATAAGCCACTGGAGAAGTCACAGAGCTGCTAGAATGGTTCAGAATTCACCATAGCGGTATATCACGGATTTTACAGCATTTTCCGTCCTAAATCTAATTGCTCCCTCCCGCCATATACCATATATGAAGGCTTCAATTTCCGATAGTATTTATATGACATGCACATCAATGAGAGAGAATGCACATAGTTTCAATTCCCAATACTTGTACATACATACAATCTACACATCACGGAGTTGATATAATGTGGTGTCAGACTCTTCCCTGCCAGCCCGTAGTGTATGTTTCAGGTTCGTGTCAGGTTCCAGGGTTGTCTCAGATATCAGTAGATCTCCCCATCCCGGACAGTTGCCCGCGCTGCGCCTGCGCCGATGGCCGCCCGAACACCGTCTTAGTCTCCGTCCTCTCCCACCCCCATCCAACGCGAACATGTTGTTGCCATCACCACCCGTATAAATGTACGACTACCCGTACCCCCCGCGCATAAACAGATGTGCGTCCACCACAACCTCGCCCCCGCCCCCGCCGAGCGTGAATAGCGCCCCGCCCGCATACATTGAACTATGACATCTTTTATCGCTGTAAATTATGAGCTTCACAAATGAGGTTCAGAACCATATTTTACAGGTAGAAGGTATGAGGTTGGTGCAACATGTGACTTGAGGTTGAGGTTAGCAACTGAGGTTTTGGTAAATTATTGAGTTTGAGGTATGAGGTTGCACATCTGACATATCGAGGTTGTACAATGAGATTGAGCTTTGAGGTTGCCACTGATGGTGGCAAACCTTTTTTGTTGAGGTTCAGGTTTCAAGTCGCTCTTTGATTTCCCCATTTGGCTCACCATTGACATACCATGGTTTCCCATCAGCATACTGTGGTTTCCCATCAGCATACCACAGTTTCCCATCAACATACCATAGTTTACCATCACTCAACCATGGTTAACCATGGTTTGTGCTGCCAGTCACAACATCAACGACACAGAGTATATAGCTGGTAAGCAGGCCAAGTCTACTGATGGCTTTGCACCCCCAGATTATCGTCCAACTCAGGCCAAATCCCACTCTTTGCAACTATGCACCTATCTTTCTATTGTCTGCTACTTGCCTGAATTTATGTAACTACTGAAGTTATCTTGATGATCATTACAACTCCATCACTACATCATCGATACCCAGTTGAATTATATTTTCCTCCAGTTGCAATTATTTTGACTATGCTTTTTAATTCACCTTTAATTACTATGAATCCATAATTAAATTACTAATACACAGCTGAATTATATTTCACTCTCCTTGCAATTGTTTTGCCACATAATCTCCAAGCTGTTAATTATTTTTGGCTGTGCTTTGGTTCGGTTTGACCTTGATAACTACAACTCTGATATTACATTACTGATACTCACCTGAAGGTTGCTCAAACTTTAATCACTACGACTTGATAACTACATTACTAATGTCTAGCCACTTTTTCTGTCATAGCAAATATCTTGTCATACAATTTGCTGAATTCCAAGTCACTACTTACTTTTGGCTGTGCTAACAGTTCAGTTTAAGCTAAGTTTTGGTTTCTGAAGATAAACTTGAGTTGCTTCCTACTTGAGATGATTTGCACATTTGAGCCCTATCCAATAAATAGATGATCTCAGTGTGACATACTTATTGCCCTGATGGTGCAGCTGGAAATTCAGCTGTCGTTTAACACTGAGCAAGGTTAGACTTCACGTTTGGAAGGTTGCATGTTCAATCCCCACTTGTAGCACTTTATTATATTACTTTCGCCATTTTGGATCAGACTGCTTTTTTCATTTTTTCTAACCTTCCCTCTACAATGACTTTGTCTTCATTGACCACAATTGACTCATCACCTTCACAGTTACACAGTTAAATACAAGTTCAATTATATGCTGTATCAATTAGGCTTAGCGCACACCTATTCTCAAATAATTTTTTTGACTTAGTCAGCATACCCATGTGATCTCTTTGGTCAACAACTCTGACTCAACTCTCACTTCTACTCTACTTAGCATCACTCTGCCTACAAACCCACTGCACTCAGCAACCAGACTCCAAGTCTGGAGTGTGCTGGACTTTCAAGTCTAGCTCTTTTTGTTTTCTCAACATGTCTGTTAACTTGCTGAGGAACCGCAATCCAAATGGCAGGCACAATGGTACAGTGGCGGCGAAATGAGCGCGGCTGTCCGGGCCCATCTCCGGGTTGAATCTCCTCAAACAAAATTGTTGCATCAGTGTTGAGCGATGTAAAGCTCGTATGAACAGTTTAAACCATACTATACCGGTCTCGATGTCTCACAATAAAATGAATTGGCATATTCTGAAAATTCAACTTTGTGGAATCACATGCCATCGAAAAATTGTCATTGTAGCATGAAAGTACTTGAAAAATGAAGGATACTTACATTTTATTTTATTGGAATCCCTTCGGATTTGGTCTTGCAATGCCCACTGCAAGTCGGCCATTTTGACCATTTTTGGCCACTTTTCACTTATTTTCACCCAAAATGGCCGGCTTGCGGCAAGCATTGCAAGCCCAAATCTCAATGGATTCCCATGAAATAAAATGTGAGTACCCTTCATTTTTCAAGTACGTTCATGCTACGATGGCAATTTTTCGATGGCATGTGATTCCGCCAAGTCGAATTTCCAGAATATGCCAATTTATTTTATTGTGGGACATTGAGACCAGTATTATGGTTTAAACTGTTCATACGAGCTTTACATTGCTCAACACTAATGCCACAATTTTGTTTGAGGAGATTCGACCCGGAAATGGGCCCAAACAACTGCACTCATTTCTTTTCACCGCCACTGTAGGTGCCACCATTCACATTGAGGCCAAAACATATTTCATGACCAATGCTGACTGTGTTCAGACATGCGTTATGGTGAAGATGACCCAACTTTGTGGCCACAACAATATACCTCTAAATTTCACCACTTGGAGGCCGTTGTGAAAAGGGGTGCTTGGCAGGAAATCTCCATTATGTGGTGGGATCCCCAACAAGAGGATTTTGAGCGGGGGAACACCATAATGTGCAGCTTAGGGAAATTGGTGTATTCCATACTGTGCCTTCTGGAGGAGGCCGCTTGTCAACTGGCTGGTCAATGCCAAACCTATTGCATCACAGTGGAAGTGAAAGGGGAAACCATCTCCCCTCTCTTTGGTCAACTGGTTGAAAGTATGTGCCTTATTGGGATTATTAATGGCAGCTCGGCCATCGGCATATGCTTTGTTGACTCGGCCATCGCGTTGCAATTGAGCAGATTCGCCAGTCCCTGCTTCGCATTGACCCAGTGTGGCGGATATTTGAGCGCATCTGTATCCATCGACGTGACTATCGTGTCCTTGGTCCGAATTCCCTCTGGCACCATGATGGCCAGCATGCTGAGTTTTTCCTTTCCTTTAGCATATTGATTTTTTCATGTTTCTGGGGCTAGGTCTGATTCACTGGGGCATTGTTATCCATGGCTTCATTGATGGGTATTCACACCTTATCACAGGCCTGAGGGCGAGCGACAACAATGCAGCTGATACAGTTTTGGAGCTATTTCTGAATGCTGCAAATGTGTATGGTGTCCCATCCCGGATGCGCGGGGACCATGGTGCAGAAAATCCATATGTTGCTGCCTGGATGGAAAACCACTGTGGGACTCGCCGAGGCTCTTATATATGGGGACGATAGCTCAATCCACAACTGCTTTTTGTTTCTGGACCGATTTCTACTCTTTAGAAGTGTTCATAATGCTTGCATTGAGTGACTCTGGGTCGATGTCACGGCCCAGGTCAGTGCAACATGGGGCGATCATTTTATCCGGCTAGAAGTTCGGTATGGGCTTGACATCAACAATGTCGCTCATATCTGGCTTTTACATCTCCTCGGCACAATCAATACCCAACTTACTTTCTTTGCCAAGTTGTGGAACCAGCACCACATTCAGATTTGGAATGGGGCTAATCGGTCCCCCACTGACATGTTTGTTTGTGATATGTATGTCAATGGTGTTCACAGAGATCAGCTTCCTCAGGAAGAAGAGGATCTCGGCAAAGACAAATTGGAGGTGTATGGAATCAACTGGCAGGGCCTTTGCGACGATAATATCCTCCACTCACAGGCCCAGAACAATTCTACCACAGAAGGCTCAAGCTCTTGGGTAGGCCACACTGGACCCCCTCCTGATCTCAGCCAGGTCATTGTACAGCCTCCTGTGGGAACTCTCACAGAAGAGGAGGCGACTGATTTGTATAACTCATTTTCACATCTCATTGGAAGTGCTGAAGATGGTGATATTATATTACTTTGGAGCCAAGCACTTGCTCATGTTCGTGTATTATACCCTGATGTATTTTGAATTTCAATTGGAAATCAACAGAAATCATGTGGAACGATACTAAACTGCAGTTAATAATGGTAAACTATGGATGACAGGTGGCAGATCAAGAATGATCGTAGTTGTTGATGGCAAATCAAGGATGACTGCAGTTAATGGTGGTCAAACCAAGGAAAATGCTGCCATTGGCTGGAATAACATGATTTTGATTGCATTTGACCATGATTGAACCATGGTTGGACCATGGTTTGACCATGATAGAATGCCAAAAAATGATAATTCTCTGAATTGTCGTTCTGCATGCTCAACTAAAGTCTCGTACTAAACCTAGCAGATCTCGTCCCAAACCTCACAATTCTCGTTCTCAACCTCAAACTGCAACCTCAGGGCTTTATGTCCATAATCTCGTACTGCATGCTCAACCTCCCAATCACTAATTATAACCTCAGATCTACAAGCTCAACCTGCTGAAATCATGTAACCTCAGTGCTCAACCTGTCAAAATCATGTAACCTCAGTGCTCCACCTGCTATCTGTGCTCAACCTCAATGCTTGCACCTCAACCTTATATTTTGCATCGAAAAAAGCTTTTATATTGAACGAGTCCTACAATGCGAACAAGTTGTCCTCATTGAAACACGGGCCCGAGCCCGATGTGGACGCGGCCTGCATGAACGCGGTGGATGGGTATGCAGTGGTGTTCACCACCTCGTCGACGCACGGGCACCACCAGGGGATGCGAGTGCGGGTGCGGGTGCGGGTGCGGGTGCGGGTGCGGCGCCGGGTGCGGAGGTGTGCAGCAGGGCGCCGGCGCTGCAGTCGCTTTTGGGCATAGCCGCAGGCCGTGAGGTTGTGGCGGGACGGCAAAGGTGGCAAAGAGACGGTGCTCGTGCTCGAAGCGACGGCGCCGGCGTACCTGTGCGCCTTGGCAGCATTCTGCCACCAGACCTCGTGTATGAGGTCGTTCTCGACGCATTGGACATCAACCCGCAAGCGCCACGGGGACAGGATCCATGAAAAGACAGTGAAACAAACCAAGCAAGCTGGAAATGGGAGGAGAAGAAGAAAACACACTAGTGGAACCCACTCCTATCTTTGATACATTGTAAATGGCGCGAAAAGAACAGAACCTCGAATCTTGTTCAAGATGGTGATCCATTCTGGTACTTAGTTTCCTTGAAGAAGGAAGGATTTTGCGAAGGCAAAGTCGTACGGATGTGGCAACGAAGAATGGGTGTGAACGCCGAACTTGAAGCTGCGAGTACCGACTCGGAGCAAGTGACAAGAATCCGGCCATTGCAGGTGCAGATATTGATTATTTCAGTGCTACACGCACTCCAGAAGGTTGATTCGGTGAGATGGCAGTGTGATTGTAGGTTTTCGAGGGCCAGGGAGGGCAAGAAAAACAGGTGCGCTATGGTGGTGTGAAGGGAAAGGGCGTGGGAAGACATTCAAACTCCGAAGATTTGTAATAAGGCAGGCGAGCGATCACCGGTGGTGCGGTAAACTACAGACCACCCTTGCAGACCTTGCAGAAGTCGACTCAGGCAACCTCGATTGTGGGCCTGGGCAAGTGAGCGTGTAATATGTAGACACGTCAAAGACTCCGCTCTTCTCACCCTTCTCCACCCATCCGACATGAGTGACACAGAAAATACCCTTTCCACCGCCTCCCTCGCCGACCTAACAGATGTCGCTCCAAATGATCCTACTGCATTGGGAGCGAGTATCGGGATTCGGAGTGAGCGTGCACATGCACATGACACGTCACAGCGAGCATAGCGTTGTGGGAGGTATGCCTCGCTGGGCTCCGGGTGAACCGATGAGATGTGTAGAATGTTGTCTTTTCCTGCCTTCTTCCTGCGTTTCGTTTTGGAGAATATTTCATTCGCCCTCGCAGATTCTTCCCCTATTCCTTGCACCAACTCTCAGAGGTGGATCTGTCTTGGAGGTCTTACGACTTGTTCTGCATATGCAGGGGGAGCACATTCAAATGCAGCCTGGCTTTAGCGCAAGATACGTGACCACTTCTCAGTATCGAGTTCGGTTGTACTAAATCCTCTCGCTGCACAGACACACCTGAAATCACACATGAAAACGGACATGATGGCCCAAACCTTAGTAACATAGTGTTGTGGAGGGACACCTCCAGACTCCTGCTATGTTATAGTTAACAGCTCAGCAGCAAAACCAATGGTAAGAGTTGAAAATAATGGGCCTAGGTGAGGCTCTTTGATCGAGCACTATTTATGTCTCAGCGCGATCAAGGGGCCTTTGTGTCCAAGCCCTGTCGTTGTCCGAATGAACAAGACCTCGAGGGTGATCCCTGGGCGCACAAACAATAAGGATCCATCCAGCACCATGTATGTATCAGGCATCTTGCTCTCCAATTTTTGTGCTCGGCTGAGACCGGATCAACAGCAATCGAATTACAGTTTCCATGTCGACATTTGGGTGCGACAAAGCAGTCCCCTTGACAGACACAAAGTCAGATCAGGCTGGATGCAAAGGCACAGCAAGCTGGACGCAAGAGTCCACAGCAGAAGGCACAAAATGATGGAGTGTCGGATTGACTCACCCGGCATCAATCATTCGCCACAGCCACAGTCTGGTCTTGGCTCACTCCCTGTTGACTTTGCATTTGGGTGAACTGCGTGGGAATTTGCGTCACACATATACACGGTACATGCCGATATGGTACATACCTAGTCATTTCACTCTGCATCACATATGCTTTTGTGCTGCATAGCCTGCAACCTTATAGTCTCACTTGTAGTCAGAGTCCATGAGATTTATGATAGTTGATAAATCTTTTATATGGAGTCTGATTTCGTTGGCAGGTCCGATCATGGACCTGGGTTTTTGAGTGACACGTGATTACTTCCCCACGCCCAAATTCGGACAATCTCGCCTCACCGGAACTTTGGGAACCTTAATTATTGCTGAATGCATTCGGGCAGGATAACTGATAGATTTTGGTCGTCCAACGAAATAAATTGGATCCGAAATGCATTTACAGTGAATTGCAGTACCGAAGGCGCGGATCAAAAATCTCTGTTTTGGGATGTTTTCAAAAAATTCTCGATATCTCAGTCAGTTCTTCACTGATTCACATGAAAACTATACAGATCTACTCAGTTAATTAATACACAATTAGTGGTAGAAAGAAATCCATGAAAATATTATGTATTTGGAATTTTCTGGTTTTGGGCTGTTTTCACACCAAAATCTGTCTAGCATTCTGAGAACATGTCCCAGTGGTCTGATATATTGGGAAGGACAACATGTATAGCTGAGGGAATTAGTGATAGAGCCAGAAACATATGAGATTCCTCAATAAATACAATGTTTACAATATCTTTCAAGGCCAAAACTGGTGAATGTATCTGACTGAGCTGCAGGGACTGTAAAGTAATTTATCCCCATTTCTGGCTCTATCACTAATTTATTCCAGTTATACATGTTGTCCTTCCCCAAATATTAGGCCACTGGAACATGTTTTCAGCATGCTAGATGGCCTTTAGTGTGAAAACAGCCCAAAAACCAGAAAATTCAAAATACATAATATTTTCATGGATTTCTTTCTATCACTAATTGTGTATGAATTAGCTGAGTAGATCTGTATAGTTTTCATGTGAATCGGTGAAGAACTGGCTGAGATATCGGGAATTCTTTGAAAACATCCCAAACAGAGATTTTTGATCCGCGCCTTCAGTAATGCAATTAGCTGTAAGAGGTGTTGTTTATGCATTTGAGTTGAAATGACAATAGTACACTAAGAAGGATCTCAATCATTTCAGAGAATTTTCTGGTAGCTACTAAGAGCTTTACTGTTCTATCCTGTTGAAATGGCTGATAGGCCATTGTAAGTAGCCAAATCCCGAATATCGACTCGATTTGGACGTGAGAAGTGACCACTTTCTCCATCAAAAACCCAGGTCCATGATCAGACATGCCAACAGATTCAGACTAACAACCTTAGAGCTTTGGCCTTCTGATTCATTGGGAAAACAAAAGGAACAAGAGAGTGCCTTGAGTTAAAATGGCTCACAGGTCAAATTCTAGGATCACGATGCTGACTCCAATTTCTCTGAATTTTTCCAGAACTCAACTCCGACTCTTGTTTTATTTGATGGCCAGTCATGTGCGACCTCAGCTGACCAACCATCCGACACTCTGCCCCCATGGTTAAGACCGGTTCTTCGACATCAACATTGCAATTCCCCAATTCAGTTACATCTATACCTGGGGCAATGTGAGGCACGCTCTATTCATTCTGCACAGTACTGTCAGTAGCTCATGTTGGTAGTGTGCCGCTTGTGCGCAAGTCGACCCAGACTCTCACCCGAACACCTTACAACAGTGTACTTGGCTTACCAGCATCACTGACAAGCAGCTGCTGGAGATGGTAGCCCTCATGTTGTTCTGGGACAATTTTCATACTGGCACCGAAAGGCTTCAAAAGCTTCGCGATCTCGAGACCACCATCGGATTGGGAAAAGGTCCACGTGAAATCGAGATCTATATGTTTGTCAAAGTATCTTCTCCTACGTCCAGGACTCTCATCTGATGCTTGGAACAGCTGCACATGCGAGGCTGTGTAGCCATGGTACAATTTGCGTTTTTTTTCCTTCCTTTGCTTTCCTTCTCCCTCCATCTTGCCATGTCAGCTTAGGAATTGATCAGGTGCATTCTCGGGGCTCCCCGGGTGATTGATGCCAAATATGCACAGCTGCAGGCCCGGCCATCAACAATGTTGACAAATGTGCCTACATCCATGTCCATGTGGCTATGTCGGTCCATGTGTGTCACGGTGCGTGTACATTTGCATCGAGCTTCCGGTGTCACGCCGCGTTCCTCTCCTCCACCAACAGTATGCACATTATCTAGCCTTGTGAGTACTCGCCCAAGCAGAAACTTTCAAATACTGTTCCAAATCACTTACCTGACCATTCTAGCCTATAAATTTCTCTAATGCGGCACCCACAGCAGCGTTGGCGCACCAGTACCACTTTATTCCCTGCCCCGATGGTTGCGGCACCCAAATACTGTCGTGTCTCATTTGTAGGGGCAAGAACGTTCCTTGGCATGCGGGTCTGGAGTATCAAGTTGTGAGTCCTTCTTGGGCACCGTTGACCTGGGATGTGAATCTTTCCAGTGTCCCTGCGGGTACTTTACGTGGCTGGATCCAGAACTCTACAATGCCGCCGAAAGACGCCACGCCAACTCCCCCAACTGTCGGAAAAATCCCAAATTGCTTGCAACGGCTTGACTCCGCTTGAGGCCTTGAGAGGGCTTGTAAGCGGTTTCAACCCGCTCAGCCACACCTTTCAACTGATTGCAAGCCACTCATGCCAAAATAGGTGACACACAAAGTGTCTCCAGCCGCGGCAATTTTACGTGAGGCTTGTGAAGTCTTGAGAGGAATTCCAACGGGACAGGGGTTTTCCCCTCCAGAGCTAAGGAAAATGTTGCTATCTATATATTAAAGCCATTGTTTACACGTAGATATACGTGTGGGTTGAATTCATACAAATGGAACTTGTATTTGTCTACCTACCTCTTACCCGGGTTATTTCGAGATTGCCGAGAGGTGTGGAGCTGGGTGGAGCCACTGGAGAGCGCTGGAGCTTCGATCCAGTGGCTCGAGCAAGGTACATAACTCTGGTCATGTCCTTCGAAATTTTACACATATATATGTATGTTGTTGAATACCCCTTGAACTAAAATTGATAGACTTACTATATTATCTTTCTTACTTCTCGTAATTGAAGAGAAGGATGCAGAATTTTTTATTATTATTTCTGGCGGAAACCTTTCGGGACCTTGAGATGCTTTGCGGGACCATTTGGCACAGGGAACCTCAAGACAACTTGAGAGTCATAGTGTGGCTTGAGACCGGTTTCAAGAACCTGACATCCGCGCTGCAATCCACCTTAAATCAAATGACCTTGCAACGGCTCCCAACATATTCGGAGCCGTTGCGTGCAATTCAGGATTTTTCCGACAACAACGGTGCTCCTCTGTTCCCACCACCCGAATATCCAGATGATCCCTGGGCCGCCTCTCAGCAGCTCCTGGCGACGGCATACAGTGGCGGCGGGATCAAATGAATTGCCATTTCTGGCAATTCCCATCAAATTGGCCTCAACCCTCGCCCTTGGATGACTTTTGTTGGAGGTAAAGGCAGTAGTACCATATTCGGCATAGATAGTTTGAAAATATCACCAAAGATCAGGACATTTATCCATGATTCCCGGCATTTGGGGAGGTTTTCACATGGTGACAGCTGCTTGCAATAAAATGGATGAGATTTGGCAAAAATTCATGGGGCCTCACTCAGGTGCCTAATATCCTCCCACTAACTTTAGACCTCACCAGGATTCACCTGCGGTCGAAAACAACCTAGAGTGATGGGAAATGCCAAAAATGGCAATTCATTTGATCCCGCCGCCACTGTATCTTGTTTAGACTTAGGTAGATCAACTGTGGCTATGGTACATAGATACAGGTAGACAAACGGGTCTGTCTACCCTTCATGTATGGGCATAGACGGACCCTCTGTCTACAGGTCGGAACACAGTGAATCAATAACCAATTTTATTTACTGTGCTTGCCACCCAGAGACGCATCCAACCCGGAGAAAAAGCGCAAGTGCAAGACTTGGTTTAGGCCGATTCCCACTCGCGCACTTCAAGATGCCGCTCGAGATGCCTGGGAGGCCAAGAGGAACAAACAGCTGGCGGATCCCCCGACCCCGCGGAAACCGCGTGCGCGTGCGTCGTTAAATTGTCTGAGAAAAGGAACTATATTGAGATGATCATAAACATGTACACATAACATCAGGGCATCTGCTTAAGATACAAATAATGCAACAATCCCAATCCCACTGAATCCGCCCCAAATCTATAGCTATAGCTAATGCAGATCATTGATTACCTCCTCCGAGTCCAAGCTGGAGACGTCCACCTCCTCTTTGTCTCCTTTTCCTTCGACACCATCCTGCGGTACGAACGCCTTCCGCGACGCGCAGTGTTTCCCCCGTTGGGTGTGCGATAAATAGATTGTTTGGGGCGGAGGTAGGAAGTGAATGCGAAAGACTGGGTGGTAGCGTAATGAGGGCGGGGTCGGAGCTTTTCTTTTGATCGTGTCGTGGTCGAGTTCATACAGAGCGGAGCATTGGCCTAGGCGGGAGAGGCCTCAGTTGTTTCTCCCCGTGAACCGATCCCACTGTCGCATGCACGAGTAGCCGTCGTAATCTGGTTCAATGACATATCAATATCGAGCATTGGAAGGGAAAGCGAAGGGAGTATGCAGGGGAGAAAATAGGGGTCTGCCCGGCTTGCGTCGCTTTGACGCGTCCTTGAGTATGCAAACGAGAAGGAACGAGAAGGCAAATGCGTGGAAAACACGGAAAGAAATCAAGCACTCACCAAAACTCCGCTCGGGAGCGCACCCGCACTTTCCTCGCTCCCACATCCCTGGGTCCTCGGGGCAATGCGTGTACGGGTTGTGCTCGTATCCCATGTCTTCAAAGAACTGTTGACGACGACGTTAGCTCCTTGTCATCATTTGAGAAGGAAGAGGAGGGGTGGGAGAGCAGGGCAGTAAGGGCGCTGACGGGAAAGCGGTAGGGCTGCACGAGCGGGTGGCGGAAGAAGAATCTGTGAGCACGAAATGAGCATGTGGCCGTGGGGATTCGCGAAAGTATAAAGTAAGCACGTGGGGACGGCGTTAGGAGCGGGACGTCGAGTGTTTGGAAGTAGAGGAAAAGATAAAGGTAGGATGGGGAGAGAGAAAGCGGGAACGAGGTAACGAGAAGAGAGAAGGGAGGGAGAGTGAGAAGATGGCCGCCCCTGCAAAAACAAAGCCGCAGTACCAAGTGTACAACTGGCCACTTACCCTGAGTTAAACCGACACATATTCCTATAGCTCACGCTCCCGCCGTATATGACGTTGTCTGCGACGAGCTGGTCCCGTCCTCTCCGTGCGCGGTCCTCGTCGATCCACTCTGGTTGAACCCTGCGTTCGTTGTATTAGTTTTATAAAAACCAGAGATATATGAAGCGGGAAGACGGACCAATGCTCCCTCGGCACCTGCCCGTACTCGACCTTGCCAGAAGCTACCGCGTTTACTCGCCTACATTTTACCCACATTAAAAAAAAAACCACAAAAATAAGGAGCAGCAGACGGTACACACCTCTTAAACTCCGCTGTAAACTCCTCATTAACAACACATACGGATAATGATGCCTCATATTGAACCGATCCTCCATCTCCCTAATACTCCGCACCGTAGTATCCAAGTCCTTGTTCCTTGCTAATATCACAAAGGTCGCATTCGCCTTTCTTTGCACGAACTCGGGAGAGCTGTTGTGCCCACCGGGGATGTATTCTGGTGGAACGTTGTGTGGTGAGGGAGAGGAGGAGGGCTGCGTGAAGGAGGGAGGGGAGGAGGGCTGCATGAGGGAGGGAGGGGAGTAGGGCTGTGTGAAGCGGGAGAAGGAAGTGACGCGGCCGTAGGACTCGGCTGTGAGGGAGAGGATGTAGTGGCCACTGATGACGACGGCGAAGATGACCAGCAAGTAGCGCGCCCGGGACATGGTGAGCAGTGTTTCTTAGAGTGTTGTTCTAGTGTGGTGTCCGAGTTAGATGTCCTCTTGTCCTGTCTGCGGCAAGTGAATATGTCGAGTGAAGACCAGAGGATACTCAGTTTCGCTCTCTGCTCTCTTCCTTGGAATTCTACAGCGTTTTTCTGATTTCAAGCCAGTACAGTTACTCCCACGGTCTCCACAGATCTATGGCTCCAGAAGCAGATCGCAATCAATGAAACCGGTCTTCGCGATGGGAGCACTGGCTCAGATGCTTACTGTACTATTTCGATCAATTCGGCATGGGTTGTGACCCGTGACCGAAAACACCGATCCGGCACTTCGGCAACCAGCCAATTTTGGCGTGACATCCTCAAAAATTCGGCGTTCGAGACAAAAAAATCGCAATTTCCGCCTTTTTTTGCACCTCTAAGGAAGATTTGGCCCAGATGTCACGGATTTTACATTCGGCACTGGGCACCATGACCAGTGACCGAGACCAAAATTCGTCGCGGCACAGGGGGTGCGTGACGCGTGACCGCCGAATTGATCGAAATAGTACAGTATAGGCGCTGGCTTCACAACTTTTTGAATTCCGCATCTGTTTCAACTGCTGCTTCCAAGTGATCACCGTCAATATTTCTGCCATTCTGGACTAAATTCCCATACGCTCCCATCTCATCCTAGAGTGACCCACTTAGAACGAACAAACTCTCATGATATCCAATACAGGACCGTAACTAGAGCACCGAGGCTCAGAAGTGGGAATTATCTGATTTAGAGGCCATAATTATACATTCTGAGCTGGTCGCGGGCGATATCATCGCATGACCTCCCTTCTCCGCATTACAGGCGCTTGGCTCTGCCGCGTTTCCGCAAACTATGCTTCTGCTGCTGGTTTACGACAGTGGGCGAGTCTAGTGCTCTTTGCTCATCGCCTCCACGCGCAGCCTCATTCTGAAACGCAGGCCTTTGATGGTCTGGGGCCGCACGTAGCAGGAGACCCGTCCACTGTCGTAAATCGGCGGCAGAAGCTTAATTTACGGAAACGCTAGAAATCCAAGTTTAGTACGGCAGAAATATTTCCGGCGATTACTGGGCACTTGGAAACAGCAATTAAACAAATGCGGAATCTAAACAGTTGTGATGTTAGCGTCTGCAAAAATCTGAGCGAGATCGAGGCACTGGAACTTGCACGGGTGCAAGAATTTCCATAGTAGTAGGCCCGCGGACACTCCCTTGGAGTTCCGACCGCTTTTGGCCCGATTTGGACCCTGTTTTACTCTACGAAATTTGCGCGCAGCCAGCAGTTTTACTCTATTCTGGTCGGACATAACCTAAAAATCCCAGTTTTTTTCTCCTATGCTCCTTTTTTACTCCGGCCGGAGTGGCGACCCGCACCATGACCAAATCACGGCTTTCTGTCGACTTCCGAGCTGATCGCACTCAAAAAAAAAATCGCGCGGAGCGCGATTTACTCTATACGTACTGAACCTAGGCACTCTCAGCGCTGATTTACTCTATTAATGTACTGGACATAGGGGGTATTTTGGGACGTTGATTTACTCTATCGCGGTCACCCCGCCAAGGGAGTGTCCGCGGGCCTATAGTCGTGATTAATGCAATCTCGGCACTCTCGGGCAGGGGAAAGGCCTTGGCAATTATCCGCGGTGCCAGTATTGGACTCACAAATATATCTACTGTACAAAATGAACCAAATTCAGAATAACTAATTATTCACAACACAAATTTATTAGTGAACCTTTTACAGCCTTTGAAACTGATCACCGTGGAGACACGTTTCATCGACTGCAATCTGCTTCTGAAACCAGAGATCTGTAGAGACTGTGGGAGTGAGTTGAGAGTACCGGCTTAAAAGAGCGAAACTGCGTAGCTTTGAAGTAGAGAAGGCCAAACAGGCCCCAACACATTCAGCAGTAAATCTTAATACAGTCTATAAACGGTATTTTCCAGGTTTTCTTTTTTTCGAACCAGCTCGGATTCACCGGGTATACTATTTCCATTCTATCGGAAAGAAGATACCACATGCGTTGCGTACTTCAACAACAGGCTTTCATTTCACAATCTCCCGAGTTGATGATCTCCCGCTGGATGATTGTCAATTAGCCCCTGGCAAGGGTTCTTTTACTCGGGGTATCGTCAGTGGCCCGAAAAGGTATGCTCTTAACAATTTTGGCCGACCCGGTTCTGTTATGTCCAGAAGAACAATCCAGAACAACTGCAAATTGCCATCATTTTATCTACCGTCAGGGGCAAGTATTGCCTCTCTTTTTTCGTGCTTGTGGCGCTGGGCTGGGGACTGTGATTCGTTAGCGGCGTGTCACTGCAATGGTGGTGGAACGATTTACCGTAAATACAGTGGGTTCTGGAATTATAGCCCTACCCTATGAGTCATTCAGATTTTCTCACCGTTCAGGCCGATGATAAACGGAAATGGTTGGAGACTTAGTGACGACTCTGATTGATCCTCATACCACTTGGTGTGGAAACTCTCGTCTAAGTATAGGTAGAGCACAGATAACCGCTCGTACGTGGAGTTATAAAGGGAACCGGGGCCATGGCCCTTCTTCAGTGACGCTGGCCTTCTTTTTCTCCCCATGTTCCTGTTCCTCCTCCTCACTGCCCTCTGTCACCAGACCCTCCCTGTGAGAGGGCAAGTTCCATCACCCTCTTGGCGGGTACGATGGCAGTATCCACCAACCAACTAAGTCCTGACCAGGCACAGAAACCCAACATCACGACATCCACTGCAGACCGAATCAGCTTAGTGGAGGCAGCGATAGAAAATTCCATCGATAGGCTCGGGATAGATGGACTTTTCGATGGTACGACATCCCCACTTGGAATTGTGCACTACTATTCCTGACCCGATATACAGCCGATGGTTTCGAGACAACAGGAAACCTCTTCTCTCAAATCGCGCAGTTTGATATTGCGACGAATCGAACGAAATATCAGAGTACTCTACAACACTCCTTCGAAGTTGTTACCTCGCAGGGAAACTTCCCGACCAATTTTTCAAATACATAGTAAGCTGGATCAGCAGTCATATATCTGACGATGGTTTCTGATTGCAACAAGTGTCAGTCTTCCATCTATTGTCCGGAAATTTCGCCGTGCTGAATACCGATGACGATTGCGTAGACAAATTACGGCCTGTAGGAGTCATTATGGATTCTGAGGACTTCAGCTAATTATTTTGGGGGTCTAGGTCGTATGGACACGCCGCGGCCACGGCATATATCGCATATAAGGATCAACAATTTCTGACGTACGCTGACCAGTCCTGGTGGTTTGGTAGATCACGCACCATATCGGACAACGATGTCTCTTTGGGGTCATTTCCTGGAAAGAATTTCTCTATTTCCAAGACTTGCCAAAATAGTAAGTGGTGAACCACTTCACACACATCGACTGAGACGTTGGGGCAGAAACGATGGCCGGGGGTACGTTCTGGGTGAGTTTTACATTATTGTAATGCCTCCGCATGCCAAATTTGATGATCCAAGAATGACATCAAAAGTGAACCTTCCATTGCAGGTGCCGCTTCTGGGTGTGTTCGAATACTCTTACCTTCTTTCATGTCACTCATATCAATGTACCAGATATTTCCTAGTGTGAGTGTTTGTCCTGCGTGTCATCTCATTTGATCACGCTAGCCGCTAGGTTGTCAGCTCTGTTAGCCGAAGCAACGTCGGATCCCATGTATCTTCAGGCAGCCATCGAATCCGCCGACTTTATTCGGTCACACCTATACGCCGTTGGGAACACCGTCGAGGAGTACATTTCTGCAGACGTTAATGATATCTGTCAGACCAGCTCAGCTGTAGACCCAGCCGTTCCTCTAGTGTTGGCCCGGGACCCAAGGAACTCGGGTGTAATGATTGAGGGCCTTTCCATTCTCTACTCAATCACAAACAATGCCTCAACACAGGATTCGTGAGCTCTCCAGAACTTTCTCGTCGAATCATATTCATCCTTTGGTGAATAGGCTCGACGAACTCATTCAAGCGGTGATTTCCAACACTGTGTGGCAAGATCCAACTGGGATTATTTCAACCCAAGGTAATTATCGCTATGGTTTCAAATTGTGATTACTCACTCGCGAGGACCACAGCCAATAAAGGCGACATGAACGTGGTACAGGGTTTAGGGGTAGCGTACACGCGCAACTCGACACCCCCTACTTTACAGCAATATATTGGGGAATATATGGCGGTTCAGGTAGATATCCGGAAACTCATCTAATACTCACTTGATGAAACGGACTTCAGTTCAATGCCGTTGTTGACCTGGCGACATCGGGTGGTAGTAATATCTATGGAGCCTCTTGGACAGGTCCACCAAGTGCAAATTTCTCGGGAGCCAATCAGACTACTGCGCTGGGGGCCTTGATCGGCGCATTAGGTCTCGAGAGTTCTCCGTTGCCCTCTCCTTCTCCGTCTCCTTCCCCGGGGCTTCGGTCTCCCACGCCTTCGGCCTCTGGCACGAAACTTCACGCTGTCCTCGGTGGCGTCTTCGGAGGATTTGCTATCATTATGGCCGCTCTTTTCAGTTTCCTCTGGAGAAGACGACGTAAAATGTCAGCAGCAGCATTACCCCAAATTGAACCATTCACTCCGGGGGAAACATCGGAGATAACACTGCCCAGTGCCTCCCTCACTGGAGTACGAGCTGATACAAAGCGGCGGGATCCCCCATCGCATCCACACTCGCTGACGATGGAGGCAGATGCCACAGGCCAACCGTCCTCCGCCAGGTTACAGCCGAGGCAGTGGGATGTCGAGGAAGCACCACCAGATTACCCAGTTGAGTCGTAACGCCTTGGCTCATGGTAATTTTGGATCGACTCGAATCAGCTGTTGGGGTTTTGAATACGTGCAGTGGCGACGGAAAGTATCACATGGGCTTATTCCGAGGTCGAATGACCCGAATAAAATGTAGGCGTAGATATTAAACAATTTGAAGATTTCCTATACTGTTAAACCCATACACCACCTGTCACACCGAAAATAGAAATGTTTCTGGTAGGAAAAAAACTGACTGAGAAATCATTAGTATCATTTTCAGTTCTGATTCTGAGAGAAATTACATGTATAAATATGAATGTAAACTGAAATTGAAAGGGCTGATTTCACAATCCCTTTCAGTGCCACAAAGAGTGCTTGTTTCTTCCCAGGATGAGAGGCTGTCGGAAAATCCCACTTTCATTGTGCCTTTCAAGACGGCTGAAAGGAGTAGTTTCAAAGAGCAAAGAAACTCGCGGCATTTTTGCCATTGGTCCGGCAAATGCCGAGCCAATAGCAAAAATTGCGCAGTGTTTCTTGATTCCTGAAACTGCGTCTTTCAACAGTCCTGAAAGGTGCCATAAAACTCGGAGTTTCTTGAATGCTTTCAAGATCTCAAGAAACAGTCTGTATCTGTGGACACAGAAATGCATCTTGAAACAAGGGGTTTCAATTTCAGTTTATACTACAGTTATACTTGTAATTTCTCTCAAAATTAGAACTGAAGATGAAACTCTTGATTCCACAGTCGGTTTTTTTGCAACCAGAAACATTTCTATTTTCGGTGTGTGTTTGGCTATTATTTTGGAATTTGAGGAAATTGGCTCCATGGGTTCACATCATATCAAAAAATGATGACACTTGGCTTAAAGTATTTGTAAAAGCAAGCAGATTGACATTTCGGTTGACCTAGAATGGTTGGAATTCAACGAGAATGATGGTCTATGCCGGCGCTGAAGCTGCCGAATCTGTACATGTGTCACTATGGCTGTAATACTATGCCATAATTATTTGGCGCAGCAGTTCAACGATTTTCACACCTTTGGTACTTTCAGTTGCTTGTCTAGGTCCTGGAAGAAGTCTATGATACTCATCATCTGTCGAGCAGTTCAGATGAAGATTCTTGTTCGACTGGAACAGGAGAATTCCTACTTGGTCTGATGATTTATTACAACGATAAGACATACTCTAGATTGGGGAATAGGTGGCATGAGTTTGGGAGAGCGGTGTGCACAGTTAACGGTAGCGTGCGACGCGTCTATCACTGCATTCAGCCGAGCCCTCGGCAAACAAAAATCTAGTCACATGGAGGCCTGCGGAGTTATGGCAGAGGCCTGTCGAGGCACACACGTGCCCTTAGACGGGCAAATCTCGATCAGCTTGACACACCTTTTTTTAGTCACGCCGATTCTTGCGACGGTCATTTAGACCTCTCATGCCGAGGTGCTCTAACGCCCTCGGCATCACTCATTAAGCTCCGGCTACGCCATGGCCTCGACACCGCATCAAGTCGAGCTGGGCTTAGGCAGAAGGTTCAATTCCGCCTCCACGTGCGTTCCGAATTGGGAAATAATTTTCGGCAGCTTCGGCAGTCGGATCGTGGAGAGCGATGGCCGTGCTTTGACTAATCACATTTTGTCATCTCGAAAGACGGAGCAGCCCGCTGCAGGAGGAGTGCTAGATTGAGCAGATATAGCAGTGTCTTGCGCGGAACGGTCTTCATGATCTTCGCGTCTCACTAATGGCTGGTGAGTGTGTGGCGAGGAATGAGGTGGGGACTTCCGACAAGATGTCCATGTGACCGTGTTTGATGTGCGCTTGAGTTATTTTACAGTGTCTGCATCGCGAACGAGATGAACGAGACAGTATTTTATAAGAGATAAGTACAGACACAATTCTAAATACACAGGCACAGATAAACAAAGAGATAGAGATACACATCCAGATGCATGTAATGTAAAGGCACCGTTCGAGTAGAGTACAAGGCTACTAGTTTGGGTTCAGAGGGAGAAGAGTAAATGGGAAAGTAGGGGAAGAACTACTGGGGGACGACATTCGACGGTGCTTGGTCGCACCTCCCTCCTCCTTGGCAGCCGGGCGATAGCCGAGGACAATGATGTCGTTGTTGTCGTTGTCGAGGGCGCGACCTTTGCCCTTGCGGTCGGGTTTCGGCGCAGGCAGCGGGGAGTCACGTTACGCGATGGCGAGGAAGGCGGGGATGGGTCAAATGTGACGAGGGACTTGTATTCAAGCTCTTGCGAGTGTGGGTGACGGTGGGAGAGGAGTCAGGAGGGCGAGAGCATCAATTCGAGCTTGCTGTGCATCACGGTAAGCATGCGCTGCGGCTTCCCATCGCAGAGGTACTGCATTGGCATGGACTGCGAGGGCAGAAAAGTCGAGGTCGGAGGACGCGCTGGTGGAGGGAGAAAGGTGTCGCATAGGCTGGTCATCAAGGTCTTGGTGGCAGGGACAGCCCCCAGACTGAATACAGTAGCGGTGGCACATCCCCCAAGAGCAGTAGCGGTTGACACGAGATGTGGTGCATCGGCGCTAGATACCAAATGAGCACCGAGATGTCGACGCTGATGGGGCCTCGCCTAGGCGGAAAAAGTGTGAATGGAGTGTATGGCTTTGGTGGCCACACTAGAGAGCACAAATTCAGCAAATATGAGATGCAGGAAGGCATAATTTACGCACCGGAATATTATACCGGTCTCGCCGCATCAGGAAAAACTACTAGGGCATTAGTTTCGCGCTTAAGTATATTAAAGTAAATAGTAAACCATAGCTCCCCGTGTCAGCCATAGCTGCGATAGCTCCGCGCCAAGCACATGTAGCACATCATCGCACTCGGCGATCCACAGATAGCACTAGATTGCCGTGGCTGATGAATCCATCGGACCGTATAGCCGCGGCCTTCCATATCACGCGCTATCAAGGACTTGCCATTTTGGGTTGACTCCGTCACAGCTCAGTTGGCGAGCTTAACATCAGCAAAAAACATGCAGTCTATCACGCACAATATAGCTGTGGTAGCTCGGATAGCAAATTAGTTATGTCCCCGATTTGTAGTATCGGTAGCTTGGCACGGGTGCTACAGATATCTATTTTAGCAATTGATAGCCGCGTGCCATTGCTAAATTAGCACTCCATAGCAGTCGATAGCGCTCTGCGTTTAAGGCACTATGCAGCTAGCTAGTATTCCATAGCACAACATATTCAACACTCATACTAATCAAACATTGTAGTGAACACAGATGATACTGAATAAATATTGGCAGATGAAAATACAGCTCCATAAATAACTATGTGTCCTACTCGTCGTCGTCGCCGAACTCGCCCTCAGTCACAGTCTCGGAGTCCTCATCATACTCCCTAATGGCTGCGTCAATGGCAGATGTTGAAAGAGAAGTCGTGCGGGCCGCCACCAGGGGCTGTGATCCAGAGTGGAAGCTATAATTGAGGAAATCAGAAAAATAGATTACAAACAGAATTTGATTTGTACTCACCGTCCGACGTTGTGCAAACGAGTCAAGATGTTGCCCAAAATGTCGCGGGGGGCAGAGCGCTTTTCAAAGGCTGTCATAGAATTGATGTGGTCGGTGTAGATTGAGCGGTAGTCGGCGGACGTGAAAGGCACATCTGTTTTGATCCCCGTGGCCCACTCATCGATACCGCATTCGATACCGCATTCGACCTAAACAGCAGAAGATCAGTCTCAGTAACGATAAGGATTTGATACATACGGCAGTCAGAACAAGGGCGAGGGTGGGCTTCGGCAGAGCAGGGCCGAAGATCTCGGGATGCAGAGCGCCTTCAGCACGACGGTTGCTAAACCACATAAGGTTGGTGGCCTTCTGAATGATATTGGCTTTGTAAAGCCCCTTGCGACCTTCAGCTTTAGATGGGTTCACCTGTGACAACATGATGAGGCACGGATCTAGGGATGCGCCAATGCTTACTTGGTGTGCATATCCCATGTCTTCCTTCAAGTCTTCCGCGAGTTGCCGATTCTTGCGGACGTTCTTCTTATTCTGACCACTCTCAAAGCCAAATGTGAGCTCAACAAGGCCCCGAACCTTGGTCTTAAGCTCCCCACGCATCTGCGACGTGCGGCTGGTGATCTAAGGTGGGTCAGAAACAAATAGAGTCTCAGGGAATAAAATTACCAATTTGGCAATGTCCGGGGCAAGGTCCATCGCAATCTTGTGCTCATCGTGCGCCATAGCCCAAGCAAGAGTGAGCAGGTGACTCTCTGATGTGTGGTCGGGGAAGGTGTCCTCCGTGGCAAGCAGACAGCGGAAATACATAATGGCGGTGGCGACAATTTCTTGGGTGGTGCTGTCATAGTCTTTCGCACGGGCCCGTCCCTGGTGGTCATTAACCTTTTGGGCCTGCGTTCGGTGGAGATCCTCAGCTGGGGATCATGCGCGTTTGGAACCTGGGGCTGGGGAGCGAGGTCGCTGAGAGGTGGAGGCGATCGGATCCTGATGCCCAGCCGACAAGGACCGACCACGCTCGTGATGCTGGTCAGCATCAGGCGAAGGCTCACAATAGCGGCGCTGGGGCCGAGGTGGAGGCGAAGAGGGTCTGGCATGCCCGCGGTCCAGATCGGGCGTTGACCCATGGTGGCGGCGTGACACCGAGGACGAGTGTCTGGTGTGCTCGCGGTGCAGACCCGGGGTCGACTCGCGATGGCGGCAAGGTACCGGTGACGAGGGTCGTGCGTACTCACGACCGTCGGACCCGCCTTGAGACGACACAGTAGCAGTGTTATACTGAGACTAACAACAAGTCGTCAGATCGAGCATGTAAATATATGCAAACTGACCTCTTTGCTCGACGTGGCGGGGCAGTGCACTGGGGTAACTGGAATGCGTGAGTCGCGCGGAACAAGTGTCTTATTTTTCTTGGTGTGGACGTCGACCTTGCGGGATTGAAACTATAATTATAATTAATAGGAAGCCAAGGAGGGCGTACTGTACATACCACAGTGTCTTGGAGAGGAGTAGGCTGAGGCTCCTCGCCCGTCTCCTGTTGATGTTTCTTCTGTGCAGCTTTGGCAGCCTTCAATGCCTTACGAGCAGCGGCCTCCTCCTGCTCCTCGACTGCCTCACAATGCAGTAAGTAATCAGCTTACAGGAATTGATTGAGCTCGACTTGCCTTGCTGGGCCGCTTTTTCACTCAGGCACACCTCGCGCCCGCCGCGGCCACGAGCACGTTGTTGGTCGACTTGGAAATCTTCTGCAGAAGCATTGTCAGAAAGAGAGACAATAGTATGATTATGCTCACCACCACTTGAGTCTTGCTCACTGTCTGCTTTGTAATTTTCATCGTCATCATCTACCAGGAAAAGGTAAGCAAAGTATTGACGGTGCGGAACTGAGGAACACTGACCGTCGTCATAAGCAGCTTCAGCAGCGGCGCGAGCTTTCGCCGAAGGCAGCTTGGTTCGAGTAGGCCGAGCTGCAGAGTAAAGGTGGGTGAGTCTCGAGAGCATGGCCGGGGGAATGCACTCACCAGACTCGTTTTCTTTGTTGTGTCTGGCACCAGCGCCAGCGGCAGGGGCAGCTGCGACCGACTTGGTGGTACAGCGCTGAGTAGGGGCAGGGACATTGTTTTGGGTAGAGGCCATTCGGAAGGATGGTACGATTTTGGGTGGAGCGATAAAAATGCGATGAGCTAGTATTCTTGTGGGAAAGAATGGGAAAATGTATCTTGGACGTCCAGCCTTTATAGTAATGCGTGCACCGACGTGTTTGTTGAATCAAAAGCAGAAAACTGCGCTGGATTCAACAAACACAGTGGGGGTTGTTGAGAGAGACGTACGCGTTGTTGTGGGGAACAAACAATAAGTCTGCGACCCGACGGTCGCCCCCGCTCCTTGAAACACCCGATACAACGTGCATGCACATGTCGCGCATGCACATGTTAGGTGCGGTCGATCACGGAGTGGTGCATGAATTTCACGAGGGAAAATTAAAACCCTACATCCCAGCATTGAGTCAGTTCCAAGCCGTGCCTACCATGTCGACGCTGCAAACGCAACGCTGCCCATACTGCCAGAACCCTCAGCCCACAAGAGCTGCTGTGAATAGACATATTTCTCAGAAGACTTCCTGCTCTGAAAAATGGCGTGCCAGCCTCGGAATTTCGGTCAGCGTACTGTGGGAGGAAACTGCAGTGCGAGCAGAGCCCAACCTGTCAGCTGCACCTTCGATGTTCGTTAGCCACGAGGTGGACGAGCTGGACAACAACAATTCTGTCAACAACAACATCCCAGTGCTACCGCAATCTCAGGCACCATCCCAGGCACCGTCCCGGTGAGCCACCGTTGAGGAGGTGCCTGACGAGAGCGATGATTCTCCCGAAAACTTTGTGCGACTGGCCGAGGAGTTTCCCGGCGATGAGGAATTTGCGGGCTGTGAGGATTATTTCGGTGCGAGTGCACGGGATCTGAAGGAGGGTGATGGCAAGACAATGTTCGAACATCTGCGTGCTGCGCAGGAAAACGACAAATCCAGCCGTTATACACCTTTTCTGGACGAGGAGAAGTGGGGACTTGCGAGTTGGCTGTCGAAACATGTCGGCCAGACGGCAGCCGACGAATTTCTAAAGCTCCCAATCGTGAGGGATATTCTTGATATTGTATAATTTCGGACTAACCTTCGTCAGACTAAAAACCGCACTCGCGTTGCCTACCACAACAACTACGAATACCTCAAGAAGGTTGATCAGCTGCCCACGGGTCCTAAGTGGAAGTGCGAGATCATCACCGTCGCGGGGAATCAGTTGGATGAAAACAATGAGATGATGAAGGAGGATCTTGAGTTGTGGAAGCAAGACCCTGTCGAATGCATTCAGGAGTTAATCGGGAACCCTGCCTTTCGTGATTATATGGCGTACGCACCAGAGCGAGTTTATGGAAACAAGGCGGCGTCTGAGTCGAGTCGAATCATCGACGAGATGTGGACGGCTAAATGGTGGTGGGAAATGCAGATGAGTATTTCTGTATGTTCTTCGAGTTATACTCACATTCCTCTTAAGAAAAGGCTACCACCAGGCATCGTCATTACTCCCCTCATTCTCTCCTCCGACAAGACCCAGCTTACGCGGTTCCAAGGCGATAAAACCGCCTGGCCCGTGTACCTCAGCATTGGGAATATCTCAAAGGACATTCGACGTCAGCCTTCGGCGCGTGCAATGGTCTTAATTGGTTACTTACCTGTATCCAAGCTCAAATGCTTCACGGACTCGACCCACTCCCTGGCCGGATACCGCCTGTTCCACCACTGCATGCGCTTCCTGCTGCAGCCGCTCATTGAGGCCGGTAAAACGGGCATCAAGATGATGTGCGCCGACGGATGTGTCCGTCTCGTGCACCCAATTCTTGCGGCGTACATCGCGGACTTTCCTGAGCAGTGCTTAGTTGCATGCTGTAAGGAAAGCCGCTGCCCCCAGTGCATCGTGCCTCATAACCGGCGAGGCGAGAACACGGTGTTTCCATGGCGTACTCCAGCCGACACACTGGCAATGCTGGATCGACATCAGCAAGGGTACACGGATCCCGAATTCGATAGAGATGGCGTACGTGCTGTCTACCAGCCCTTCTGGCGGGACCTTCCACATACCGACATATTCTCTTGCTTCACCCCTGACCTCCTTCACCAGCTCCATCAGGGTGTCTTCAAAGACCATCTGGTCAAATGGTGCATCGAGATCATGGGCGAGGAAGAATTTGACGCACGCTTTAAGGCTATGACGGCGCATCCTGGCCTGCAGCACTTCAAGAAAGGGATTTCGTCGGTCTCGCAGTGGACGGGGACAGAGCACAAAGAGATGGAGCGCGTCTTCCTTGGCGTGCTGACAGGTGCTGTAACTGTGCGGGTTCTCGTCATCGTCAAGGCCCTCATCGACTTCATTTACTACGCCCAACTCCAGTCCCATACCACGAAGATGCTGAACGCACTCCAGGGGCCACTGGATACTTTTCACTCCGAGAAGGACATCTTCGTTGAGCTCGGCATCCGCGAGCACTTCAATATCCCGAAACTCCACGCTCTTCAGCATTATGTCGACGTAATCTGGTCTCTTGGTAGCGCTGATGGCTACAACACGGAGGCGCCGGAACACCTTCACATTGACATGGCCAAAAGGGCCTACCAGGCCTCCAATCAACGCGACTATACTGCCCAAATGACGCTCTGGCTCCAGCGTCAAGAGGCCTTTGCTCTTCAGCAATCTTACCTCGACTGGCTCGACGACACACTGGCCGTGGAGGCGCACTCGCCACTGGACGTTCCAGATTTCGCGACCGAGTAGAAGGGAATAGTGATTGTCGAGGCAGTGGGTGGAGGATTCGCGACCGAGTAGAAGGGAATAGTGATTGTCGAGGCAGTGGGTGGGAGGATTACAGCTGTCACCTCTGACACCAGCAAATCCTCATCATCAAAGTCTGGAACGTCCAGTGGCGAGTGCGCCTCCACGGCCAGTGTGTCGTCGAGCCAGTCGAGGTAAGATTGCTGAAGAGCAAAGGCCTCTTGACGCTGGAGCCAGAGCGTCATTTGGGCAGTATAGTCGCGTTGATTGGAGGCCTGGTAGGCCCTTTTGGCCATGTCAATGTGAAGGTGTTCCGGCGCCTCCGTGTTGTAGCCATCAGCGCTACCAAGAGACCAGATTACGTCGACATAATGCTGAAGAGCGTGGAGTTTCGGGATATTGAAGTGCTCGCGGATGCCGAGCTCAACGAAGATGTCCTTCTCGGAGTGAAAAGTATCCAGTGGCCCCTGGAGTGCGTTCAGCATCTTCGTGGTATGGGACTGGAGTTGGGCGTAGTAAATGAAGTCGATGAGGGCCTTGACGATGACGAGAACCCGCACAGTTACAGCACCTGTCAGCACGCCAAGGAAGACGCGCTCCATCTCTTTGTGCTCTGTCCCCGTCCACTGCGAGACCGACGAAATCCCTTTCTTGAAGTGCTGCAGGCCAGGATGCGCCGTCATAGCCTTAAAGCGTGCGTCAAATTCTTCCTCGCCCATGATCTCGATGCACCATTTGACCAGATGGTCTTTGAAGACACCCTGATGGAGCTGGTGAAGGAGGTCAGGGGTGAAGCAAGAGAATATGTCGGTATGTGGAAGGTCCCGCCAGAAGGGCTGGTAGACAGCACGTACGCCATCTCTATCGAATTCGGGATCCGTGTACCCTTGCTGATGTCGATCCAGCATTGCCAGTGTGTCGGCTGGAGTACGCCATGGAAACACCGTGTTCTCGCCTCGCCGGTTATGAGGCACGATGCACTGGGGGCAGCGGCTTTCCTTACAGCATGCAACTAAGCACTGCTCAGGAAAGTCCGCGATGTACGCCGCAAGAATTGGGTGCACGAGACGGACACATCCGTCGGCGCACATCATCTTGATGCCCGTTTTACCGGCCTCAATGAGCGGCTGCAGCAGGAAGCGCATGCAGTGGTGGAACAGGCGGTATCCGGCCAGGGAGTGGGTCGAGTCCGTGAAGCATTTGAGCTTGGATACAGGTAAGTAACCAATTAAGACCATTGCACGCGCCGAAGGCTGACGTCGAATGTCCTTTGAGATATTCCCAATGCTGAGGTACACGGGCCAGGCGGTTTTATCGCCTTGGAACCGCGTAAGCTGGGTCTTGTCGGAGGAGAGAATGAGGGGAGTAATGACGATGCCTGGTGGTAGCCTTTTCTTAAGAGGAATGTGAGTATAACTCGAAGAACATACAGAAATACTCATCTGCATTTCCCACCACCATTTAGCCGTCCACATCTCGTCGATGATTCGACTCGACTCAGACGCCGCCTTGTTTCCATAAACTCGCTCTGGTGCGTACGCCATATAATCACGAAAGGCAGGGTTCCCGATTAACTCCTGAATGCATTCGACAGGGTCTTGCTTCCACAACTCAAGATCCTCCTTCATCATCTCATTGTTTTCATCCAACTGATTCCCCGCGACGGTGATGATCTCGCACTTCCACTTAGGACCCGTGGGCAGCTGATCAACCTTCTTGAGGTATTCGTAGTTGTTGTGGTAGGCAACGCGAGTGCGGTTTTTAGTCTGACGAAGGTTAGTCCGAAATTATACAATATCAAGAATATCCCTCACGATTGGGAGCTTTAGAAATTCGTCGGCTGCCATCTGGCCGACATGTTTCGACAGCCAACTCGCAAGTCCCCACTTCTCCTCGTCCAGAAAAGGTGTATAACGGCTGGATTTGTCGTTTTCCTGCGCAGCACGCAGATGTTCGAACATTGTCTTGCCATCACCCTCCTTCAGATCCCGTGCACTCGCACCGAAATAATCCTCACAGCCCGCAAATTCCTCATCGCCGGGAAACTCCTCGGCCAGTCGCACAAAGTTTTCGGGAGAATCATCGCTCTCGTCAGGCACCTCCTCAACGGTGGCTCACCGGGACGGTGCCTGGGATGGTGCCTGAGATTGCGGTAGCACTGGGATGTTGTTGTTGACAGAATTGTTGTTGTCCAGCTCGTCCACCTCGTGGCTAACGAACATCGAAGGTGCAGCTGACAGGTTGGGCTCTGCTCGCACTGCAGTTTCCTCCCACAGTACGCTGACCGAAATTCCGAGGCTGGCACGCCATTTTTCAGAGCAGGAAGTCTTCTGAGAAATATGTCTATTCACAGCAGCTCTTGTGGGCTGAGGGTTCTGGCAGTATGGGCAGCGTTGCGTTTGCAGCGTCGACATGGTAGGCACGGCTTGGAACTGACTCAATGCTGGGATGTAGGGTTTTAATTTTCCCTCGTGAAATTCATGCACCACTCCGTGATCGACCGCACCTAACATGTGCATGCGCGACATGTGCATGCACGTTGTATCGGGTGTTTCAAGGAGCGGGGGCGACCGTCGGGTCGCAGACTTATTGTTTGTTCCCCACAACAACGCGTACGTCTCTCTCAACAACCCCCACTGTGTTTGTTGAATCCAGCGCAGTTTTCTGCTTTTGATTCAACAAACACGTCGGTGCACGCATTACTATAAAGGCTGGACGTCCAAGATACATTTTCCCATTCTTTCCCACAAGAATACTAGCTCATCGCATTTTTATCGCTCCACCCAAAATCGTACCATCCTTCCGAATGGCCTCTACCCAAAACAATGTCCCTGCCCCTACTCAGCGCTGTACCACCAAGTCGGTCGCAGCTGCCCCTGCCGCTGGCGCTGGTGCCAGACACAACAAAGAAAACGAGTCTGGTGAGTACATTCCCCCGGCCATGCTCTCGAGACTCACCCACCTTTACTCTGCAGCTCGGCCTACTCGAACCAAGCTGCCTTCGGCGAAAGCTCGCGCCGCTGCTGAAGCTGCTTATGACGACGGTCAGTGTTCCTCAGTTCCGCACCGTCAATACTTTGCTTACCTTTTCCTGGTAGATGATGACGATGAAAATTACAAAGCAGACAGTGAGCAAGACTCAAGTGGTGGTGAGCATAATCATACTATTGTCTCTCTTTCTGACAATGCTTCTGCAGAAGATTTCCAAGTCGACCAACAACGTGCTCGTGGCCGCGGCGGGCGCGAGGTGTGCCTGAGTGAAAAAGCGGCCCAGCAAGGCAAGTCGAGCTCAATCAATTCCTGTAAGCTGATTACTTACTGCATTGTGAGGCAGTCGAGGAGCAGGAGGAGGCCGCTGCTCGTAAGGCATTGAAGGCTGCCAAAGCTGCACAGAAGAAACATCAACAGGAGACGGGCGAGGAGCCTCAGCCTACTCCTCTCCAAGACACTGTGGTATGTACAGTACGCCCTCCTTGGCTTCCTATTAATTATAATTATAGTTTCAATCCCGCAAGGTCGACGTCCACACCAAGAAAAATAAGACACTTGTTCCGCGCGACTCACGCATTCCAGTTACCCCAGTGCACTGCCCCGCCACGTCGAGCAAAGAGGTCAGTTTGCATATATTTACATGCTCGATCTGACGACTTGTTGTTAGTCTCAGTATAACACTGCTACTGTGTCGTCTCAAGGCGGGTCCGACGGTCGTGAGTACGCACGACCCTCGTCACCGGTACCTTGCCGCCATCGCGAGTCGACCCCGGGTCTGCACCGCGAGCACACCAGACACTCGTCCTCGGTGTCACGCCGCCACCATGGGTCAACGCCCGATCTGGACCGCGGGCATGCCAGACCCTCTTCGCCTCCACCTCGGCCCCAGCGCCGCTATTGTGAGCCTTCGCCTGATGCTGACCAGCATCACGAGCGTGGTCGGTCCTTGTCGGCTGGGCATCAGGATCCGATCGCCTCCACCTCTCAGCGACCTCGCTCCCCAGCCCCAGGTTCCAAACGCGCATGATCCCCAGCTGAGGATCTCCACCGAACGCAGGCCCAAAAGGTTAATGACCACCAGGGACGGGCCCGTGCGAAAGACTATGACAGCACCACCCAAGAAATTGTCGCCACCGCCATTATGTATTTCCGCTGTCTGCTTGCCACGGAGGACACCTTCCCCGACCACACATCAGAGAGTCACCTGCTCACTCTTGCTTGGGCTATGGCGCACGATGAGCACAAGATTGCGATGGACCTTGCCCCGGACATTGCCAAATTGGTAATTTTATTCCCTGAGACTCTATTTGTTTCTGACCCACCTTAGATCACCAGCCGCACGTCGCAGATGCGTGGGGAGCTTAAGACCAAGGTTCGGGGCCTTGTTGAGCTCACATTTGGCTTTGAGAGTGGTCAGAATAAGAAGAACGTCCGCAAGAATCGGCAACTCGCGGAAGACTTGAAGGAAGACATGGGATATGCACACCAAGTAAGCATTGGCGCATCCCTAGATCCGTGCCTCATCATGTTGTCACAGGTGAACCCATCTAAAGCTGAAGGTCGCAAGGGGCTTTACAAAGCCAATATCATTCAGAAGGCCACCAACCTTATGTGGTTTAGCAACCGTCGTGCTGAAGGCGCTCTGCATCCCGAGATCTTCGGCCCTGCTCTGCCGAAGCCCACCCTCGCCCTTGTTCTGACTGCCATATGTATCAAATCCTTATCGTTACTGAGACTGATCTTCTGCTGTTTAGGTCGAATGCGGTATCGAATGCGGTATCGATGAGTGGGCCACGGGGATCAAAACAGATGTGCCTTTCACGTCCGCCGACTACCGCTCAATCTACACCGACCACATCAATTCTATGACAGCCTTTGAAAAGCGCTCTGCCCCCCGCGACATTTTGGGCAACATCTTGACTCGTTTGCACAACGTCGGACGGTGAGTACAAATCAAATTCTGTTTGTAATCTATTTTTCTGATTTCCTCAATTATAGCTTCCACTCTGGATCACAGCCCCTGGTGGCGGCCCGCACGACTTCTCTTTCAACATCTGCCATTGACGCAGCCATTAGGGAGTATGATGAGGACTCCGAGACTGTGACTGAGGGCGAGTTCGGCGACGACGACGAGTAGGACACATAGTTATTTATGGAGCTGTATTTTCATCTGCCAATATTTATTCAGTATCATCTGTGTTCACTACAATGTTTGATTAGTATGAGTGTTGAATATGTTGTGCTATGGAATACTAGCTAGCTGCATAGTGCCTTAAACGCAGAGCGCTATCGACTGCTATGGAGTGCTAATTTAGCAATGGCACGCGGCTATCAATTGCTAAAATAGATATCTGTAGCACCCGTGCCAAGCTACCGATACTACAAATCGGGGACATAACTAATTTGCTATCCGAGCTACCACAGCTATATTGTGCGTGATAGACTGCATGTTTTTTGCTGATGCGGGGCCCTGAATCACACCATCTAAACAGTAGGGATTTCCACAGCCGACCTCGGAGCACTGAAAGTGTTTCGCGGCAGACGCACGGAGGAAAGAGGAAAGTAAGATGGTAGATGGTGGGGGAAGAGAAGAAGGCGAATCTGTTTGTTTCTGTTGGACAGGGATCTCTGTTGTGGCTGCCGAGTGGTGCCGTTCAAACCTTCTGCCGAAGCTGCCGAAAATTGTTTCCTAATTCGGACGCCACGTGGAGGCGGAAATGCAAAAGTGGGCTTAGGCGCCTCGACACGGGGTGTCTAGACGGCTAGCGGTACCTCAACACAGCATTCGGCTAGGCTCTGGCGAGACGTCTCAAAACGACGGTGCCGAGCCATCGACTGAATGCAGTGTATCCTATTCTGGGGCGCAACTCAACCCACGCATGGCACATTGCCTTTCTTCCATTAATGTCTCATCCCCGTCCCCATCTCTCCTCATCTCTCAGACCCGCACTCTCCTCTGCTGTACTGCAGGTCACTCGTCTCATTCTTATTCTAGGATCTTGAAAGGAGTGATGAACAGCCGCAATCAAGGGGTAAAGTTCGTGGCAAGCATTTCCATTGATCTCATGCGAGATAGCTAGGAACCGATTCATCTGACTTGCATTAGTTTGCGGAGAATCAGCGCACACTTTTGGATTCTCGTCACAAACAAGACAGTCACTGCGTTCCAACCCTCGGTAGACACACCTCTGTCTTCGTACAGCGACATGTGGCGATGTGCGGCGATCTTCGGCTACGTCCGGCGACATGTATATACCCGGTAATGTAGACGCACGTGTGGCGCGGTTAATTGATGTCTGACTACATTTGTGTACGTGAGGTAGATGCACTGCATCTACCCGTCGGCTAAGTGCGTCTACCTGCATCTACAATGTAGATGCGAGTCGACACACCTCGGTTAACCCCCGTAACGCACTGGGCACTGCTATGCAGTATAGAGCATGTGAATTGTTCAATGCTGTGTCTACATTGGTGTACATGTGTGTACGTTATGCACTCGGCTAGACAGATGTAGATACACGTGGACTTACGTATACTTACGTAGATGAACTGTGTCTACATCGGGTAGACTTGGGTAAACAGAGGGGCTCATCGACCCTTCATCTACGGGCGTAGACAAACCCTCTGTCTACATGGGGTGGGAACGCAGTGAGTCTAGACGGCAGTGCTTTTGATCCATGTCTTCGGCGAGATTTCTGGAGACCTAACAGACAAAACTAATATTAATTATTGGATTTGAAACAGATTGATCAAACAACTTGATCGACTGACAACGAACTCTTTTATTCCCAATTTATTCCCATCTAACACCAATCTAACAGTTTGCTGTCTTGCACCAACGTGGAACCCTTGCTGGCAGTATAATTACTGGTTCTTCAAAGCAGACAGCCAGTGTACTAGTCAAAACATCTGCATACTAGTAGCCGCAGTTTGAATTGCATCAAGGAGTAGAGATATGTAGCTAGAGACGCGCACGCTCTGTGTCAATGGAGATGCGCGCGTCCTCCAAACCTGTGCATGAGATGCTGACCGAGTCCGCGCCATCTTCGTCACTTGGTTACTTTGCTTAGCGTTGCGGAAATTCGTGAGTTTGATCGCATTCTGCGAAGATCCGTGAGTTCAGCTGAATGCAGGTGAACTTCGTCACTTCCTGTGCACACAGTGAAAGCTAATAACTTAGACCGTAGTGACGATAATCACATGACCGCGACCTGAATAGTGCACGGTCAGTTGCGCACATAGTGCACACTATCATCGTTTGGCGGCATAAGATTGTTCTTGTTATTTGAGCATGCTCTTTTTTTCCATGACTCCAAAAGTCGTCGGCAGCACAGATAAACTTAGACTTGGATAGGGGTAGATACTGAGTGGTGCGATTTGAAGTGAAATGCCCTGTAAGAATAGTCAACAGAATATATGTAGCCTGTGAACTTTCGGTTGAAATCAGCGGCCGAGAGAGTTGCAGGCCAATGATCCCATTTTCCGAAAAAACTCGAGGGTTGGCTATTTGAACAATGTCGAGGATTATGACCGCTTGTCATGGAAGCAGTGAAAATGCTTAAACAGGAACCTCGTTTGTTCACATCGTCGAACTAATATGTTAAACAACGCTATTGTCATGTTACCCGGTTCAACTGTTGTTTTCAATTGGTCTTCTGAGAGGGAATTATGCACGCAAGTTGATGACCGTTCAGTTCAATTCCTCCGGCATCGTGAAGGGGGCTTTTGCATACGATTCAGAAAGTTTCCGCTATAAATTTATGGTAATTTCAACTCCTTATCTTTGAGGATGCACAAGCTGAATGAGTGTAACATCTTTCTCTTTTCAAGCTGGAGCTAAGATGGTAGGTGACTGCTAATAGACCAGAACGATGTGAGCGACAATATGGGCGTTTTGGAAATGAATCAGAGCTGATATAGCATGGTCGAGTCCGGGAAACTGTGGTGGCGGAGGTTGTTGTTGAATTTAAAAAATCAGACTAGGCACAAAATGTCAAACATCTGCACCCATGATGAGGTTTAATAATTCCTACTTTCTTTTTTGAAGCATTGACATGTGAAGTTGCTCCAGCTTTCCAGGACAACAAGCAGGTCACAAAACCACATTGCTTTCAAGCACGGACAAAAACTGGCAAATGCGAATTGCGCAGATGGACAAGTGCTTCCAGAGTTGAACCGTGAGAATGTGGGCAATAACGTGGACTTCACCAGCAAAGCCGGCTGAACGGACTATTCGCGGTGGATTCACTGCGGTGATTTTGATGTATGCAATGATGTATTTATAATTATTGGAAGATTTCAACAGTGTCAACTCCAATCTATAGTTGAAAAGTTCGGGGTGTTCTCATCAGATTTGGTGCGCAAGGCACTGCATTCAGCCCACGGCTAGGCGACGTCATTTTGAGGCGCCTCGCCAGACCCTAGCCGAGGGCAGTGTTGAGGTAATGCTGGCTGGCTAGACGAGGCTAGACGAGGCTAGACGCCTCGTGTCGAGGTGCCTGGACACAGCTTGATGAACTGTCGAGGCCGTGGCCAATGCGGGGCTTGAGGACCGATGCCGCAGAACCCCTCGGCATGGGAGGTTTAGATGATCGTCGTGAGGCTCGGCGGGACTAAAAAAAGGTGTGTCGAGCTAGCCGAGATTTGCCACGTCTAGGTGCACGTGGCTGCCTAGACAGGCCCAGCCTGGAGCTCGGCAGACCTCGGTCCGACTAGATTTTATCTCGCCGAGGAGTCGGCTGAATGCAGTGAGGTGCGACCATGCTCCATACGTATTACCTCTGATTTGTTCAAGTCAGCAGCAGGGCAACAAACTTGAAAAGAATGATTCAGCCCTCACCTTGTCGCGAAGAGCCCGAATTTCCACTCTGAATCATGTGTTCCGGCTGAGCGACGTGCCGGGAATCAAGATCTTATCGCGACAGAATACGAGCGACACAAAAAAAGAGAAAAGTACCCGTACTCTAATGCGCACCGAACTGAAGATTTCATCAACTCTACGTACATGCTGGGCTTCTTCAATATATACTTTCACCTCAATGAGAGAGCTCTGGTAATGCGTCAGTATCTGTCAGGTATCAGAGACGAATTTTAATAAACAAAGTAAACTCAGCCGGGCACTTCAGAGTGAACGACTGCATTAGAATACCTAATAAACAAAGTAAACTAATGAAGTACGTGAGTAAGAAGAATAAATAAAGTGAGTGAGTGGACCTACCTCAGCCGGGCACTTCAGAGTGAACGACTGAGGTACGTCTCATATCGACGGGGTAGTTATATGCGATCGGTAGGTAAGGAAAACGTATCAGACCAATTATTAAATAGGGGGCATAACGGTGTTGTCGGGCGACAGAGTAAATCCCCGCGCCCCGGCTGTATGGCCAGCCGAGACATAACGCAACAAATTTAAGCTCACATTGATCAGTCCAGTTGACCCCGTTGATCTCCCCTGGTGGCGCTGGACTTCTTCCGACGAGAGACATCAGACTCGACTCACATACCGTGTTCGAATCCTGGAAATTGAGAGCCACCTGTTGTGTTATTGCTGTCTTCGTCGTGGTTGAAACGGGCAACTGGCCATGGGCTGGGAAAAAGCTGTGTTACTGAGAGCGTTCGCTGTAATCTAGTCAAGTGACTCACCCGAGCGCCACTTATCGCTCAACTCGCCCATCGCAGGAGGGAAGCACAACCAACGGCGGTGTGCGGATGATGGTTAAGGACGAAGGAGATTCCCGCGCCTCCGTTCCGTGAAATCAGCACATGATCAAACAATCCAAGTGACGAGCTTTCGCGGGAATTCGGTGGAGGTAACGAGCTTTCCCAGAATTCTCTCTATCTGACGGTCTTTCACAGTTTCCGATCAAACTAACGAAATTTCGCATTCTTTAAGCAACAAAGTGACGAAGGTGGGTACAACTCATGCTGACTTGAACTACACAAATATGTTGACGCTCTTACTCCATCCCTCCATCCACCAGAGTCCTCACCCATCAGCCCCAGTCTCTACACGGACATTCAAAATTTCTGCCTCGCGGCTCTTGGCGACCCCAAGCACGAAATGCGCAGTGCAACGGAAACCTTCCGCTGGGCGGTGGTTTTGCTTGCTCCTGTCCAGAAGACAAAAGACCCGGGTAGGTGTTTTAAATGCCCTTCGATGTCTTGGGGATGCACCATCTTCAAAGACGACGAAACCGCTCTGAATCTCTTCCACGCGGCACTGGAGGGAGGGATTACTGACAATGGACATAGGGATCCACCGCCTCCGAGGCGAAAGCATGGTTGGAATATCTTGCTCCGACGCGGAGAAGACCTAAGAAATATTCTTGAAAAAACCATTGTATACTACACCGAACCTCAAATGGCTGAAATTAACGTGTTTTCTAGATGATTTATAGTGTCGTCGTTGAAAATATGCGCGTGAAGGTCTTGAGGTATTCTCAAATGGTTGAAATCAACCGGCGTGTTGAGTTTCTAGATGATCTATTGTGTCCTCATTGAAAATATGTGAAGGTCTTGAGGTATTCTATGAGACCGCATTATAGCCACCGATCGTGGTGCGAGTCGCCAAAATAAGTTCAGATTACTAGTTCAAATGCAAACGATCTGGACTACGGGCCAGGGGGAATCGGGATTCGAAAAACGGATATGGGGTCAAAAAGTTTTTTTCGGCCTCAAGCTGCCCCCCCCTCCTTCCTAATACGGAAGGAGTTTCCCACCCCCAGGGGCGGCCCGGATCTCCGCGGCACGCCGCCGCTCATTTTCTACTGGGTTCCTTAACATTAAGTTACATTATACATGCTCACTGCTACTTCACTGCATTCCGGGGCCATATCGGCAGAGGCTCGACCGAGGCGGGTCGGCACAGGTCGGTTGAGGCTCTGTCGGCAGAGCCTGCCGACCTCCGTTGAGCTGGCTAACTCAGCTGTTGAAGCTGTTTTTGGCGCGTTGAGTGGCCGGTAGGTGGCGAATTCCACTGTGAGAGCCTCTTGGCGGTTGCCACGAGCCTCAGTTACGAGAATGGTGACGTTGATGATCTGGCACATGGTAGCTTGGCGGGGCAGCTCGGGTACAGATATCGGCTTTAAACATTCGCTAATCAATTAACTTACAGCATGTGATGTAAGATACAGAGTCTACGGACACTATCAAACACACAGAAGGATATTAAATACAAGTTTATGAAATAGGACCAGTTCGGCAGAGGGGGAATCGGTAGAGCTCTGCAAAGCTCGGTCGAGCACCCCTCGGCAGACCTTACCGAGGCGGCTCGGAAGACCTCGGCTAACATCGGCAAAGCTCGGTAGGGTCGGTCGATTCGGCCCCGGAATGCAGTGCTTTCCATGAGTTTTTGTAATGAGCTAACCTATCTGAACTCCACTAGTTGAAAAAAAATTCAACCTGTGAACCAGCTACACTTGGCTCAAACTACCCATGGAGCCCTGAACTCAGGGGTTCAGAGCCCAAATATTTATGATACCCTTTCTAGACATAAGGGTGAGTCTCTTACAGCCTACTAGCACCCCTAGGATGCTCTATTCACCCATTTTGAGGGCCTGGACAATATATACCAAAAGGTTTTTTTCAGGCCTCCCTGGACCTCCCCCCACCCCATGTACAGAATTTGAATCCTGATTCCCCCTTAACTACGGGGGTACATATTATACGCACTGATTTGGGTCAGAGTCTTCCACCCAAGCCTCTGTGGGGCCTTGCTTCCTAAAACTGAGTTCGTTGTACCGCTCCACTCGTTGTCTGGACGAGCCATCCCAAACGCCATGTGCACCGCAATCAATGTCGGTGCGAACACCCGTCAGTATTGCTTATCAGGTTTGCAGGTTGAATGAAAGATCGGTTTCCCACTCGCTTGACTCACCACAGAGTGGGCCAGAATTGCCTGTGGGTACGACGTGCCGACCAGGCCGGACGGGGTTGCCAAGAATGGCAAGAGCACGATCAAGAGAAGGCAATTCGGTGCGGCCGATTCCACGACCATCTCGACCACACAAGCGTACTTGTATTTGTCCACCGTCTGGCCGTGGGCCACAGTGAAGATGCAATATATTATGAGGCATGTGGCAGAGAGTTGTGAGATGAGGGCGAGGACAAAGTACGTCGTTGCGAGGGTGGGTACGGATGTTGTTTCATTGGTCACCGTGACGGCACCTAGTCGGAGTTGCATCGACATCTCAATTAACGCGACGACTGCAGGCAGGTACCAACCAACCTAAGCGATGAGTTGAAGATGTGAAGATTGTAGAATGTATTCCTGCAGCTGATGATTGCCATGTTCTGTTGTTTCGTGAGTCCCAAAGCATACTGGTTCAGGTTACCCAGAATTTCGTTTCTTTGTTGGGATCTGGATTTGGAGACAAATTAGCTCGTAGCTCAATGACAACTAATGCGCATATACACTCTTCCACCATATATCTACCAACCCTCGTTGTGGGTTCGTAACCTCGAGCTCGTTGATAGATGAAAGCTTCCGTCCATTTGAGGGAGGGAGGGTGTGACACGGGAGTGTCCACTTATAGCACACCCAGAGGCCATTTCCCAATTAGGTTGATTAGTCACGATTCCGCGGAACTCATTGCCACATGTATTAGATAAGCAATATAATCTTAACCACACACCACGACAAGCTATGCCTATCAACTAGAGGCTAGAGTGTATGGTGTGATACCTAGTATATTATCCTCGCCGGCTGGGCATCCAGACATCTGCCCACCTCTCCACGTTACAAGAGCCCTTCGGAGGGTAACACCGGCCCTTAGCCAGGGTCACAGGTCAGAGCTCTGTCGTCGGACGTCGAGCTCGACCTTGTCTTATCGACAAGATCCCTTATCCGATTCTCGTCTTGTGAGGAGTATTCCTGCCGAAACCAGGAGGTTTCACAGTGGTGGACGCACAGGGGTGCTCCATTCAAGCAAGACGAAACCGGATTACTCTTTGCTACCCCTTCGCGTTGATTGGAGCTCTCGGCGAGAGTACCTCTCGTATGACGAGTGCCTCAACGCGGACGCCGTCATCTGGATACCGGCATCCCTACCTTAACTTGGGATGGGATACAAAGAATGCAAACTCGCCATGGTCAATGTTAATTTCTGTCAATCTATATCCATGAGGTTGTCGTCGACCTCGTCGACCTTCGCCCTGGACCGCGTCTCATGGACGGCCATGTCGAGTGGATTTGCATGTGCTACATGCAAATCTATCCCGTCTCCATTCACAGTGTCGAGACGGGATCATCATTCTCGAGCCGGCGCCGCTGCGCTGTGCTCATTCATTCCCGTCCTATCGCTATGATTGTATTCCGTCGAGATGCTTCATGCGTTCTCCGGGTATTAATGTACTTGATTTGATTGGGAATGATTACTCTCTTTCATCTTCTACAACAACCACTTCCTAGCTACTCTCGTGCTTCCCCCACCTCGGTCTTCTCCCCAGGAGAATGTCGGACGCAAGACCTCCTTTGATCAGAGCTGCGTAGCCAAGATGGAATTGGGAGAACGAAAGCGATGTGAGTTGTGAAGACTCTGAGGAATTTGAGTACTTTGGGTTACGTGTGAGTCGCTCCAACTGCCCCGCTCCCATTCTCCTTCACACGGCGAGTCTGGGTGGCTCCGCGTCAAGCGTGAGCCGCACTGCGCGCTGTCGAGTCTGTTTGTGGGGCGCTGCTTCTCGCCGTGCCGTCTTTGTCTCTGTTCTGGGCGACCACCGCGACAACAAATGCGAACACCTGCTGCACGCGGCACCGCTTGGGAATGTCTTACACTTCCTACGATTCTCCCCTCCCCCCGCCATGCTCCTCCATCGCGAAGGATCTCTCCGTGCGTCGGTCTGCTAGAGAACGCTGACGGTGCGTCCGTACGAGTGAGCACCAATTATGGTGTCTCCTTGTCTACGCCGTCTGTGATTTCGCAGACATAACCCATGAGTGCCTGAGCAAATCCCAGCAGGGTATTTGTCTACTGCTGCGCCCTCGGTGACTGCCCCGCATAAGCTCACCCTTGCTGCTGTCGTACGCCACGCCATCTTCGCCTCTCACTCTCGGGATTGTCAGTGTCGATGCTCCCACGACCAGCGCAATGGAATGTTCTAAACTACTTGGATTACACCGTCTCATCTCAGCGCTGGCACCTCGTTCCACATCGCACTCGAACCGTACTGGGGCCTGCGCAAACGTCCATCGTCCATTGCGCATGACAGCGTGGACGTCACCTTGTGCCATCTGAGAGGCCGTTTTACAATAGCACCTCTTGCGGCTGCCGTCAGCCCGTCGCCTTACTTTCACAGACAGTGGTGCCTCCCAGTTCCGCGAGAGTTGCTACCCGATGCTGCAGCACCGGTGCGATCGGAATCAGAGCGAGACAAAGGCGTGAGATTGAATGTGATCCTCCGCTCGTCTCATTCTCTTTGATCTGCTGCTTGCAGATCTGGGCTGGTACTCTCGAGATAGAACAAGCCCCGTTGAACGGTCCTCGCGCTACGGTACTTCTTGCGAGAACCGGAAAGCGCCACCCGTTTCCCCTGAGCGTGGCCGTGCAGCTGAGCATGGACGACATCAGCCTCTCCTTCCGCTCGTTGGCAACGCTCGGATGCATGAACTGAGGGGCAGAATGTCAGCTCACGCTGCTACGATCGCGTGCCCCTTCGCTATCTGTGAGGTGCGCGACCCCTCGGTCACCACTCCAAGCCGCGCGGGTTACGCCTCGCCGACCGTCGTCTCCCGTGCTCGCTGCCGACGTGCCTGCCTTTGTGCTCGGTGCCCTCTGCTTCGCCCCATCTTGGCTCGCTCCCTCGTCTCTGCGCCTTCGGCATCAACCCCTCCCTCCTACTGCGTCGACGCTCGTGCCTGCTACACCGATGCTGGCGCCAGCGTTCTCAATGGGGGCCTCAGCTGACTGCGACTGGGCAAAGCCTGAGTCGCTGCGATGGTCTACGCTCGCTCTTTCGTCTGTCGCCCGCACCGCCGCGCCTCTCGCCACCCGTCACTGCTGGCCGTGTCATACGCTGTTGCGAGGGACGTTGCCCCTTGCACTCGCCACCGCTTAGCGCGCCGCCGTTGGCAGGAACAGCAAGATGTGTTTCCTCCAAGTGCGAGCGCGAGCGCTATGGTGACGCTCACGCGCATTCTCACTGGGGTGCCACTTGTCTTTCCCTACCTCTCGCGTTGTGCTTGAGCACAGCGTACGTTCTCTGCTCGCGCCTACTTGACAGCTCTGCCTTGCACGTGAGTTGCCCCGGGTCTCGAGTCGAGTATCAGCGTGGGTTATGCCTCCGTGTACACCCACGCCGCGTGCGAAGCCGCAAAGGAAGAGAAAAAGAGGCGGAAGAGATCAGAAGGAGATGGAAAGAGGAGACATGCCTGGACATCTCACGGGTAGCTTCTGCCTCATTTCTACTGCTGGTCCTCGCTTTGCTGTGCATGAACTCGTGAATTATGGCTGGGGGGCTGCTCCGAGGAGGTCCGTGTCGCGTCTCGCGAAAGGGCAAGAGATGGAAGCTTCCAAATCGGGTAACTCCGTGTTTCGGAACGATGATCTGGACTCCCGGTTTCTCCCACCGACGACCTTTGTTCCCTCGCTGCGCTCGTTCTCATCTCCACTCGCCGGCATCAGCTCTGCTGCTCGCAGAACACTAACCGTCACTCCCTCAGACACCGTACACCAGGCCACGCGTAAGTTTCGTCTAGTGATCGGCACCACAGGCGCGCTCTCTTTTGAACGCCGTTGCCGCTGCTCATGCGCCCAGCTGTCTGTACCACACGGTGCACACAGCTGCCCCGTGCTGTTCGCTTGAGAACCTTGACGGCGTGATCGTACGAGTGAGCTCCTATTCCGGTGTCTCCTCGTTCACGCCGTCTGGGCTCTCGCCAACCTAGCGCATGTCACCGGAGCGAATTCTGGTAAGGGTATTGGCCTACAGCATGCGTTTCGGAACGAGCACGCCACCGACTGGATATCTGCCCCCAGCATTCAATGCACTACGTGGACGCGGCATACGTACAATGGTGACCGGCTTGCGAACCTTTGTCTGCACGCGCACACAAAGCTGCGTGGGCTACTCCCCACACAACGCCACGTAGCCGTCTTCTCCGCCTGTGGTTGGTGCACCTGCCCTCGGGCCCGACTCCCTCTGCCGCAGTGGGCGCTGGGCCAATCTCGTCTCGCTCTCGGCATCTACGACATCTGACGCGCCAGCCGCTGCTGCGTCTGACCTGACCCTCGGTGTTGGTAATGACTGCTCCGCCGCTGAGCAGGCGCACACCCGCACAGTCTGCTGGGACTTCAGGCAGTGCTGCAGCTGCAGACCACTCCGGTGCGCCTGCGATTCATCGGCGCTGCTCTGCCCGCGACAAGAGCAAGGTTCAGGGGGGCACCACATGCCTTCGATGGTACAAATCGGTGCGGTTGCACTTACCTACGTTTCGAGGCTACCGTCGCGCTGGTGCACGCTGCCGCTCCGTAGGGCGGCCCGCCTCGCTGCTCGTCCGTTGCACGCTGCACGCCGCCTTTGCCCCCCTTGAACAAGCGCTCGCGTCGCTGCGCCTTGCTTCCGGCATCGAGACCACGCGCACTACTCGCCGCTGCTCTAATCGCGCACACTTCTGCCCTAGCCGTAAATCAGGAGGCTGCCTAGCAGCCACCCCACCTGGCCCTCGCGACCGCGTCGCTCGAGGCTGGACGTCTTCTCCTCGCGACTACGTCGCTTATGACATCTTTTATCGCTGTAAATTATGAGCTTCAGAAATGAGGTTCAGAACCATATTTTACAGGTAGAAGGTACGAGGTTGGTGCAACATGTAACTTGAGGTTGAGGTTAGCAACTGAGGTTTTGGTAAATTATTGAGTTTGAGGTATGAGGTTGCACATCTGACATATTGAGGTTGTACAATGAGATTGAGCTTCCAGGTTGCCACTGATGGTGGCAAACCTTTTTCGTTGAGGTTCAGGTTTCAGGTTGCACTTTGATTTCCCCATTTGGCTCACCATTGACATACCATGGTTTCCCATCAGCATACTGTGGTTTCCCATCAGCATACCACAGTTTCCCATCAACATACCATAGTTTGCCATCACTCAACCATAGTTAACCATGGTTTGTGCTGACAGTCACAACATCAACGACAGAGAGTATATAGCTGGTAAGCAGGTCAAGTCTACTGATGTCTTTGCACCCCCTGATTATCATCCAACTCAGGCCAAATCCCACTCTTTGCAAATATGCACCTATCTTTCTATTGTCTGCTACTTGCCTGAATTTATGTAACATCCAGACAACTTCTACTGAAGTTATCTTGATGATCATTACAACTCCATCACTACATCACCGATACCCAGTTGAATTATATTTTCCTCCTGTTGCAATTATTTAACTATGCTTTTTAATTCACCTCTAATTACTATGAATCCATAATTACATTACTAATACACAGCTGAATTATATTTCACTCTCATTGCAATTGTTTTGCCACATAATCTCCAAGCTGTTAATTATTTTTGGCTGTGCTTGGTTCGGTTTGACCTTGATCACTACAACTCTGACATTACATTACTGATACTCACCTGAAGGCTGCTCAAACTTTAATCACTACGACTTAAATAACTACATTACTAATGTCTAGCCACTTTTTCTGTCATAGCAAATATCTTGTTATACAATTTGCTGAATTCCAAGTCACTACTTACTTTTGGCTGTGCTAACAGTTCAGTTTAAGCTAAGTTTTGGTTTCTGAAGATAAACTTGAGTTGCTTCCTGCTTGAGACGATTTGAACATTTGAGCCCTATCCAATGAGTAGATGATCTCAGTATCCCATGTTTATTGCCCTGATGGTGCAGCTGGAAATTCTGCTGTCGTTTAACACTGAGCAAGGTTAGACTTCACGTTTGGAAGGTTGCATGTTCAATCCCCACCTGTAGCACTTTATTATATCATTTTGGGCATTTTGGACCAGACTGCTTCTTTCTTTTTCTAACCTTCCCTCTACAATGACTTTGTCTTCATTGACCACAATTGACTCATCACCTACACAGTTACACAGTTAAACAAAAATTCAATTATATACTGTATCAATTAGGCTTAGCGCGCACCTATTCTCAAATAATTTTTTTGACTTAGTCAGCATACCCATGTGATCTCCTTGGTCAACAACTCTGACTCAACTCTCGCTTCTACTCTACTTAGCATCACTCTGCCTACAAACCCACTGCACTCAGCAACCAGACTCCAAGTCTGGAGTGTGCTGGACTTTCAAGTCTAGCTCTTTTTGTTTTCTCAAAATGTCTTTTAACTTGCTGAGGAACTGCAATCCAAATGGCAGGCACAATGGTAGGTGCCACCATTCACATTGCGGCCGAAACATATTTCACGGCTAATGCTGACTGTGTTCAGACATGTGCTATGGTGAAGATGACCCAACTTTGTGGCCACAACAATATACCTCTAAATTTCACCACTTGGAGGCCATCACGAAAAGGGGTGCTTGGCAGGAAATCTCCATTATGTGGTGGGATCCCCAACAAGAGGACTTTGAGTGGGGGAACACCATAATGTGCTGCTTAGGGGAATTGGTGTATTCCATACTGTGCCTTCGGGAGGAGGCCGCTTGTCAACTGGCTGGTCAATGCCAAACCTATTGCGACACAGTGGAAGTGAAAGGGGAAACCATCTCCCCTCTCTTTGGTCAACTGGTTGAAAGTATGTGCCTTATTGGGATTATTAATGGCAGCTCGGCCATCGGCATTGATTGATAAGGATATTACTAACGAACGGTCTAAGCAGATACAAGTAGAATATTCTAGATACATTTCTCGGTAGTATAAAAGCCTATAGTATTTACCTGCTAGAGTATCTGATTGCTCTAACGCAGCCTTCTTACCAACAGTGCTTGCAATTGTACTCTATTTCTTCTCTCTAATTTTGCCCTCCCCATTTAATCTACAACACGCCTCAGCCTGGAACACCTCCTTAATCTCCCATGCACATTCAATAACATGTGCTTTGATATTACATCTGTACAGCGCATCTTCTTAGAATTAGGCGCTTTATTTATATCCATAATCAGAATCCCATTGTTCTTGGAAGGGGGACTGGGTTGTTGGGGGTATGGAGAGGGGACACATGATTCTCGCCTCGAGGACCGAGAAGGCAAGCCTGAAGCTGACGATAGCCTTGATGGCAAGTGAGACAAGACTGGAGTGTTGAGTCCAGTGGAATCAGATGATAAGAGGGAGAGAAACCCAGGAGGGAGTTCAATTTGTGGGAGTGGAATAGAATGAAGGAGTGCAGCTTCTGTGATTGTAAATATCACAACAAAATGTGATCAGGGGAGAACAGCCATGTCAGCCCATATCTCAAAGAATATTTGCCCAGGTCCAGGCGACTGATTTGTATACACTAAGTGGACAAAAAGAATGACTGATGGGTTTTCAGTCATAACTTGGTGACCACGTAAGATTCAGACCCAAACTAAGATGCCAAGTTGTTGAGAGAGCATGCGCCGACATTTTTTGTCTATTGATTGTATCAAAATATTTTGATGCGCGGTCAGCAGAGGCCAAATACCGAAAATGGTGATTTTCAGCTCAATCAAGGATTTTTTTGAAGAAAATCTAAATCACTCAGATTGTAGCCTGAGGTATGTAGATGAGTTCACCAAGTTGAATGATGCAAAAATATACAGGCTATAACTCGCTATAGGGCCCGCAAAGTGGTCATTTTGGGTCATTTTTCGCATTTTTGACTGTTTTTGGCCTTTTTGCAGGCCCTGTAGCGAGTTATAGCCTCTATATTTTGGATCATTCAAGTTGGTAAAGTCATCTACATACTTCAGGCTAAAATCTGAGTGATTTTAGATTTCCTTCAAAAAAATCCTTGATTGAACTGAAAATCACCGTTTTCAGTATTTGGCCTCTGCTAACGGCACATCAAAATATTTTGATACGATCAATAGACAAAAAATGTCGGTGCATGCTCTCTCAACAACTTGGAATCTTAGTTTGGGTCTGAGTCTTACGTGGTCGCCGAGTTATGACTGAAAACCCATTGGTCATTCTTTTTGTCCACTTAGTGTAACTCATTTGCACATCTCATTGGAAGTGCTGAAGATGGTGATATTATATTACTTTGGAGCCAAGCACTTGCTCATGTTCATGTATTATACCCTGATGTATTTTGAATGTCGATTGGAAATCGACAGAAATCATGTGGAACATTACTAAACTGCAGTTAATAATGGTAAACTATGGATGACAGGTGGCAGATCAAGAATGATCGTAGTTGTTGATGGCAGATCAAGGATGACTGCAGTTAATGGTGGTCAAATGACGGAAAATGCTGCCATTGGCTGGAATAACATGATTTGATTGCATTTGATCATGATTGAACCATGATTGGACCATGGTTTGACCATGATTGGACCATGGTTTGACCATGATAGAACCATGGTTGGACCATGGTTTGACCATGATAGAATGCCAAAAAATGATAATTCTCTGAATTGTCGTTCTGCATGCTCAACTACTCAAGTCTCGTCCTAAACCTAGCAGATCTCGTCCCAAACCTCATAAATCTCGTTCTCAACCTCAAACTGCAACCTCAGGGCTTTATGTCCATAATCTCGTACTGCATGCTCAACCTCCCAATCACCAATTATAACCTCAGATCTACAAGCTCAACCTGCTAAAATCATTTAACCTCAGTGCTCAACCTGTCAAAATCATGTAACCTCAGTGCTCAACCTGCTATCTGTGCTCAACCTCAACGCTTGCACCTCAACCTTATATTTTGCATCGAAAAAAGCTTTTATAGTCGCTCGACGCGGAATGTCTTCCCCGCCTTGGCGTGTAGCGGACGCCGCTTCTCCGCGCGCCGCTGTTCCGTATGCTGTCCGCACGAGTCCGCCACGTCTCCTCGTCCATCGCGCTCGCGCTCCCGACTGTGACTCGCTTGATCAGGAAGCCCGCGCCCTCGGCTACATCTCACACAGTTAAAAAGCACAAGAGTGCGGCTATGCTGCTACCGCCGCGCCGATGTCTCCTTGCGCCCTGTTTGCCGTGCGCAGGGCCTCGTGAGTTCCTCGCTGCCGCCTTCGTTGCGCGATGATTCCGCGTGGACACAGTATGAACCAGCTTGTCAACGGCTCCGCTTCGTGCGTGAGTAATGAGCTTCCACGGTGTCGCTGCTACCCCTCTAGTCAGTGCTGACGCCTCTCGGGGTCGACTACCCGAGGCTTCGTCTCACCCTCTCTCTCTCAACGCCACGGCATGAGTTTCAGCCGCCTGTAGTTCTTCACGGAGTATGCGTATTAGATGCGCGAAACTACGAAGCCTCCCCTAGAACCGCTCGGCTTTTACCAGATGCCCACGCAAACATCCATCGTCCATCGCGCTCGACGGCGTCCGCTGCACCTACCCCCTTGGGTCTTCTTTGGCGGTTGTGGCTATCACCCGAAGCTTCGTCTGTCATGCTTGCGACCGCTCCTCACCTGGTTAGGAAACCTGCACCCACGGCTACGTCCCGTACGGTCGGGAAGCACAAGAGCGCAGTTGCGCTGCAACTGCAACGGCTGCACCCTCGTCCCTCATCCCCACCGAACGCGCCTCGAGCTACTGTCGGATGCGGGCTACTCCCGGGTACGGGTTATTCTGCTGTGAAAAGCAAGCCCTCGCACGTCAGAGTTGACGTACCCTCTCTTCGCGTGAGCAGGTCAGGTTGCCCATCATTGACCTTTGCTTCTTGGATTTCGTCGACCTTCACCAGCTCCTTCTCACGCGTGCTCACCTATGCTGGGCCATCACCGCCACTGGCTTGCCTCCCTGCCTTCCTGCCTGAATTTCCTCGAGCCCTCTTGTGCTCGCCGCCACTGCGCCCTCAACTCGCGTAAGCGTTCCAGACCGCCGCTCGTTGCCCCTGTTGCAGGAACATCTTGCTCCGACGAACTGCATTTAGCGAGACCTCGCAGCTGTGCGCGTGTCCTCCTTTATGCGGCCCACTTTCTCCGCGCGCCATTGGAGGCTATGGCTGCCCCAAAGATAGCACGGCTTTTCAGCGCGCCCTGCAGTTTGCCGCCGTCTCCATGCATTCGTCGTCATCCCTATGCCTCTTTGCATCAGCTTCGCTCGAGGTCAGCTCCGCATCGAGCGTGAGCGGCTTCCCGGCTCTTCGATAGTGGATGCGGTCAGATAAGCCAGGAGGAGCGATAGTCTCTGGGTTTGGCTCGCGGCAAGACCTTTGTTCTGTATGGATGCTTCGCGGGAAACGTTGAGTCGCCTTGCGATTCCGTTTCCATGCGGAGAAGTTAGTTACCTTGCTCTTTCAGGACAGGATTGTGAGGCTATGGGTAGTTGGGGACCATTGGTGTTGTTCAGGAGGGCAATAAATGAATTGGGGAGGGAAGGATCATCTTCGGGTGTGAGATAGGGATTGGAACTGAGGAGGGATAATTGGGTGGGCATCGCTGGACAAACTAAGACTGCGTGACGCTTGGGTGACTCTCGCTCCCTATATGCTCCAGTTAAGGAATGCGGGGCTCCCTGACTGAGGGTATCCTCATGATTGACCGTGAGCACTGAGTGCTGCCAGCAGCTCCGCTGTTAGCGTGAGTCGCTGATGTGCGCGGCGGTTCCGCACTATTTACTCACTCTCTGTTGGCGAATGAACCTGCGTTCCATGTGCGAGTGCCTTTGTTGTGAGGTTATGCACTGTCCCTGCTGCTGGCTGTTATTTCACCTCCAAGTCCGAGTACGGCTTTGACAGATCCAGTCATCATCTCTGATGCGGGAATGGGGCGTTGGGCCAGGGTGTAGCTCTCCGAGGGTCATTCCCTTGTCCGCGCTGCGCGTGACCGACTGGGGGGCTGTGCTGTTGTTGTTTTTCTTCCTTTCCTTCAATCATTCCTCACCACGGCTCGTTCAAGCTCGATAACATTCTGGGGGGCCACAGTCCATGTCCGACCTCCATGACGAGCACTTGAACTTCCGCGGCTACATGTGTGCAAGACAGTGACTTTATGGCTCTGCTGTGGATGATTGAGCTCCGCATTAAGCGTGAGCTTCATCCTTTGTTTGGATTTTGCAGCCAATTTTTTTTCCATTGCATGGATCAAGCTCGACCTTGCCTCCATCCGTTTGCAATGGTAGCTTTTGCTCTCACTAGGTGTGGATAATTATTTGCCGAGCATTCAAAGAAGCTTTCTTCGGAACGCACGACAAAGAAGTGGGGGGCTGTATGAGGGTATGGGTAGTAGAGTGTTGCGGTGCAACCTCTGCCTTGCGGGGATTATGCTGTGAGTGCGTGCTACAACGCTTGCATGGTCAACGTCTGTTGTCCATTGAGGTAGTAGTAGCACCCGGCTGAGAAGAAGCTTCCTGCAGAGCCGTTTGATGCTGGCTGTCGCCGCATCAAAGGAATCTTCTTGGCCTTGCAGCTCTGCTGCTAGAGGTTCCATATGTTAGGTTTGAGTTCCACTGAGTGTGAACTCACCTATACCACGGTCTGCAAGATCAGGCTACAGTGATGAACTTGCTGTCAGCCTCTTGATCGAGTATGATTGTATTGGATACCATTCAGCAGGATTGAGTTCTTGTGACTCGCCTGTGCTGCAGACCCACGGGATGTCAGTCTAAAGGCTTGAGTCCATGAATTTGCCTTCAGCTCTGGGGATCTCAGCTTGGCTCAGATCCTACTCGTGCCCTTGAAGCATTCTATGCATCAAGATTATTGGGCCAATTTTTTTTCCAACAGCTGAACATTCTGAGACTTGAAATGTTCAGGAGCATTTTCCGTGACTTCATTCACATTGTACATGCCCTCTGGCCATGCGGGGGGCTCTGTGACACGGGAGTGTCCACTTATAGCACACCCAGAGGCCATTTCCCAATTAGTTTGATTAGTCACGATTCCGCGGAACTCATTGCCACATGTATTAGATAAGCAATATAATCTTAACCACACACCATGATGAGACGGCGCAACATCCAATGCATGTCCATTTGGCTATTTTTGCGAACTTAGGCCTATCAATTAAACCACCTAAGCTAGCATACAGCATCTAGTCGTCGCTAGGTAACACTAGTGCGCTAGGCCTCTGTTCGGTGATACAAAGGAGGGTCAGAGCGAGCTCCAGCTACTGGCTGTAAGCTAGGAATCCACATATAGCGGACGCCTTTATGAACGGGTGTAGTCTAAACCACTTAGGAGATATACCACACCCATACATTCATAGAACACTAGTTCTATTTGACCTAGGAAGAACAACCGAGACAGAAGAACATAAGAATATTGTGCTAGCAAGGACGCACGCTCAGATATTGTAGAAGAACAGGCCAGGATCGGCTGCTATATGAGCTAGCGGAGGACACCTGATACCTACAATAGGACTATGCCGAACATCAAGTAGCTAGGCAACTAGTTACTACAGGAAGAACATATACGGTACATCCTAGGACTAGGAGACAGTACACGTGACAGGCGTGACACGCTATCGTCACCCAAACATGAACACATTAACTATTGTGTAAGAAGATATTATCATGGACGAATGCCGACACGTACGACGGCATGGAGAGCTATTCTAGGACGGTCATGAGACCTCCATGAATCAGCTAGGAACTATTATTGGACTTGATTCAACTCCAGGCCGGCAGGATTCGTAGTTCAGGCTTGTGATCGACGGCCGAGGAATTACCAATACCCGCAGGAACTATACCCGGAAGTCATTCGCAATGACTGCCAAGGACATTTGATTATGACGACTCAGGACAGCTGCCGTTTCATTGGCTAGCCAAGCATTTCTCATTACTCATTTCTTTTACTTAAACACTATCTCCTCATTTGCATAAAAGGACAGCGCTCCAGCCACATACGCCAGATTAATTGTGCCCTAGTTCGTGGCGGCAGGTTGTCTCAGGCTATTCGTGGAGATTTGTGTACAAACTCTGCTTGTAGTAGTCTATAACTGGAATCTTGATTGGTTGACTCTGGAACCTGGAAACATAAGATTAAGAGGAAAGGCGTTGTTGTCCTAGCTGACTTCACGTACAAAACTATTGGGTGTATTCCCTTGTAAAGCGCGATCACGACTTGTCAGTGACCTTGCCTTCGCCCCAGATCTGCCCTAGCGCCATCCGTTGTGTGTTGGACTGACTTACTGGACGCTTGTGGTGTGAGTTGCATAGCCTAAACAGAAGACGGAATACCGGGCCCCTACTCCTAGTTGGATTATACCTTGTCAGTGACTTTGCCTTTGCCCCGGATCTGCCCTAGCGCCATCCATAGTGTGTTGGATCGACTTGCTGGACGCGTATAGTGAGCTAGGACCGATACAAAGTAGTCAAACATTCCTGCTATCGGAAGTAACAGGTCCACACTTAAGGGCTGCCTAGTGTGTGTAGCTTGGAAGCTATTTGGTGTTAGCCTCATATTCGTTTGGATTGCCAACGAGAGGATTTTCGCAAACCTTACAATCTCTGCCCTGGTATTCTGCGACGTCTAGTCAAGGTTGCCTTGTATCCACCCTTTTCCTACGTTCACCTAGGTTGCTAGCTGAGAGCTACGTAACTGAACATTGCATTCTGAGGCGCTGTTTCTGGATAGTTCAGCCCTAGCATTCTATATTCTGTGTTATTTGGGATCCAAACCCGCAGTTCACATACTACGAACCGGACCCGAACTCACAAGGAGAAGCACTTGATCTTTGGGAGTAGTAGTGTGTGTGTGTGTTAGTGGTGTTTAGTGTTTTTGAGCACTAGCATTATTTTGCATTCATTTCACGTGTATCTTAAGTGCACTGTTTCAACGACAAGCTATGCCTATCAACTAGAGGCTAGAGTGTACGGTGTGATACCTAGTATATTATCCTCGCCAGCTGGGCATCCAGACATCTGCCCACCTCTCCAGGTTACAAGAGCCCTTCGGAGGGTAACACCGGCCCTTAGCCAGGGTCACAGGTCAGAGCTCCGTTTTCGGACGTCGAGCTCGACCTTGTCTTATCGACAAGATCCCTTATCCGATTCTCGTCTTGTGAGGAGTATTCCTGCCGAAACCAGGAGGTTTCACAGAGGGTGTGTGCTATACAGATACCGCATCTCTCGAGAATGTCCGAGTCCAAACGATGCGCGACTGCACAGTCGTTGCTGTGAATGCCAAGTGAACTGTCACCTGTGAAGGATATCTTGAGCCAGGGACGTTACAATGGTACCATCAACTTAAGCACCTTAAGCAGCTGAAGCTGAAGCCCAGTTTCTTGTATAAAAAGCATACTATGATCCATGGACATTGTATAGAAGCCTCAGCTTAGCTTACGGCCTTTTGCGGAACTTGGGGCGCAGATCGTTTTTTTTTTTTTTTTCAATGCATTTTGCGTCGGATAGCTCTCCTGACACAACAAGGATAACCAATTTTGTACTGGCCAAAGATGTGAAACAGATGAAGAACCAATATACAATGTGCTCCATTTTTTGGACAGAACAGCATTTAAAATGTATTCAAATTATCTTCTGCATACCCAACGTCATGTAGAAGATATCCAAGTTATGGAGAAGTTATTTTGAACATCTTTCAAATATTGAACCAGGAGCTATTCAAAACACATTGTCAATTGGTTCTCACTGTATTCCATGTGTTTGGCCAGTACAAAATTGGTTATCCTCCTTGTGTGAGCTCCATTCTGAACCGTTTTCCTTTAGAATATGCTCATTATGTTTCCATTGAAAGGCCGGAGGGCATGGTATTCTCGGATTTTTTGATAGCCAATCAAATTGCTTGATTGGGAAAATATTCCGTGTTTCAAGTAGGATGGCTGTAGCATTAGCTACCATTGTTCAATTGGTCTGATTTTTTGATACAATGGACTCACAGATGTACCAGAGGGCACCACATACCGGTATTTTTCACATGATTTATATTTGGCTCAAGACATTGAAAAGAGAATTAGGTATTATTGTAATATAGATTGCATCTGATCTATAGGTCACATTAAGAATGCTGGTACTTGGTGCCCTCTGGTACATCTGTGACTCCATTGTATCAAAAAATCAGACCAATTGAACAATGGTAGCTAATGCTACAGCCGTCCTACTTGAAACACAGGATATTTTCCCAATCAAGCAATTCGATTGGCCATCAAAAAATCCGAGAATATCATGCCCTCCGGCCTTTCAATGGAAACATAATGAGCATATTCTGAAGGAAAACGGTTCAGAATTGAGCTCAGGGGAGCTATCTGATGCAAAATGCATTGGAAAAAAACAAAAAAAACAAGCTGCGCTCTAAGTTCCGCAAAAAGCTGTAAGCTATTTGTACAAAACCGTACTACAGCGCATTCATACCATCTACTTGAGCCCGCTTATGATGGCTTCAGTCGCTTAACCTGCCTGAGCTTAAGCAGCTTAACATGAGTGGATAAAATCAAGCAGTGCCAGTGAGCTCTAGCTGTGACTTAAGCCTGAGGAAAATGCCGCATCCTTAGGCAACACGAGGTGCTCGGAGTCTGGACTAACTTCGGCTCTTTCTGGAAACGAAAATAAAATTTGTGAGATGATAGCAGCCGTCAATTCTGATAGATACGCACAGTGAGAGGATTCTGGCAGAGATCTATCGTCTTCACATGATAAAGACGTTCCTTACTGCCTGTAAAGAAGTCAATGAAACTACCGTGACAAGGTGAATGCGAGAGCGAAATTATCAGGTTACTGGTCTTCAGGAGGATCGACGAGATGACGGGCCCAGATAGATTTTGATGGGAGGCAGATCAAAGTGATGTGAGGTAGATTGGTTCAGGTGAGGCAGATGAGGACAAATGAGGCAGATATCTATTTTGGATCTGCATCTCTTCACGTACTTGCGAGCCGACGGATAGAGCGTGCCAAGCGCATGCAACACATCCCACGAGTCCCCCTGGTCCAATTTAACACTACCTATAGGAAGCAAAGGAATGTCTGGAAGCTGGCTTCGTTCACTTGGTAGCAGTGGTATATATATTTTTCAAAAATTTTAAAATACAAGGTTAACTGTCAAGACACCCTCTTGCGTGTTGAATGAACTGAACAAGTAGCAGCGTGCAATAGCAAGGCTGGAAGGGTGGTGCTCGGGCAGGTCAGTCGTGTGCGTGTGGTGCGATGGAATCGTAGGCTGTCCCGGGTACAAGAAAGTGTTTCTATCACCACCACTCACACTGCCCTTGTACGAATTAGTCGCTCGGGTAGGGGGGGGAGGCATAGTCGAAATGGGAACTCACCCCATTTTCTTCCCGCCATCCCGGCGCACTTGAGTCCAGGTCGAGAAAAAAAGCCTGTCTTCCCTGTTCCCACATGCAGATTGTACATACCAAATCACAGGCATTTCGTCCTGGGGCATCTTCTGGGCCATTCTGTTCTGTTAAGAGCGATGCGAGTTCAGTAACATTATGGGCAGCGTACGTGGTTCGTGGATTCGTGCTTAGACCAGCTCGCACTGTGAATGTAATCAACATCCGGTTGCTGCGGCAGTGAACTTTGAAGTGGGCAATGAATGCCAGCAGCGCGTTGAGTGTGTCGTCCAGCGGCACTTTGGGTGCTGTTGACGTTGAGAGGCATTTGGCATGTCGGAAACGCGGCGGGCCTGTCACGGGAGATGATGGTGGTAGCAGGAAGAGAGGTTTTTCCGCTGCCGATCTCACGTACGTTTGTGTGGCCGAGCTCGGTCGAGAGAGGCAGATTCCAGAAATGATATCTGCCTCTTTTTCCCGGATCTGTCTAATCTGCCTCTGAAGAAATCTATCTGGCTCACATCATTACTATCTGCCTCCTATCAAAATCTATCTGGGACCGCCGTCTTGTATATCCTCGGTCTTCAGGTAACAAGAACCGAAAGACGAGGAGATTAACATCGAGGTCTGGTTTTGAGTCTGGACCAACTTGTCTCACACTGCAGGTTGTTCAGGAGATCTGTGTGTGGATTGGTTATACCTTGGTCGAAATTGGCTAGCGATCCCGGATCGGCACACAATTGCTGATACGACCCACGAAGAATATCCTGTTGCTACGTCAGTCAAATATGAGATTGTGCATTGAGGGAGAAAATTAGCTACCAGAAAAGGTCAGTATATTCCTAACTGAGAACCAGGACCGTGTGTACCTTACGGAACTGAACAACATCAATGACATACAAGGTGTTTGCGACAAAATCAATCAGAAAGAAATTCCACCAAAAAAGAAAAGGAGGGATGTGCTTACCTGATGTGGCATGGTCGCCCCTGCAAGAAATCCAATAGCCCGTTTTCCAGAACCGGAATCCTTCCATGTCATCCCCACCCCCATTGAAGAGCTGTAGCTGCACACCTCACGGTGGCGCATTGGTAAGCGAGTCGTGCACGTGCCCATCGACAACAATAGAATCGAGGCCAAAGACTGTGTTGACGTTCGTGTCCTGCGGGAGAGGCTCCCGAGCTGAATGTTGTCAAGGTCGTAGAGCATCTCGCAGGGCGGGCGAGCCACGAGGCAGTACGTCTATGCCGAGGATGTAGATGGGCGGGAGGCCTTCGAAGATCGCTTGGGTGGGAACCTCGACGCTGTAAACCGCAGTCAGATCAAGAGAGAGCGACGGCAGGTAAATGACAGCTTATCCTTTGGCGTCAAAAATGAGGCAAGATAGTAGGGCGTAACTAAGGCTCCAACCTTTTCCGTTTATAAATGTTTTAAACAAATAAAACCGTTTTTTTTACGGACCCGAGCAAACGAAAAACAAAAGAAAACAAACGGTTTAAACGGTTACCTTCCCGCAGTGACATCAATGGTCTAAAGGAAATTCATTTGCCTTCGTTTCTTCACACTCCCGTATCCTGCTGACTCCATAGCAACCTCAATTAGCCCCAGAAGCTACCAGCCAGTGAAGTCTACTCGAGTTGAACCAACTCGGCTCTTACCGAGATGCTGTGCAGCATTCCCAGGATCGATTTCTCTCCTCACCATGCTCTCACCACCCAAGATGTCTCACGTTTGCAGGGCGGAGGGATCGGGGCCTTTGTTCTACAAGTAAGCATGCTAAAATTCATCATAACTACCATGGATTTCGTGTTGATTACAGGCCCTGTGAAACAACCATTTAAAATGTTTGTAAACGGTTTTTTAAACGTTTGTTTCCATTTCCGTTTTTTTTACAGCTGGGTGCAAACAAAAACAAAAAGGTTGGAGCCTTAGGCGTAACAGTAGAAACATTTGAGGTGAATCTGCAAATGGATGAGCTTGGAGGTGGAAAGAATACTCCGTGAATGAAGCAGGTCAAGTGGGGGGAGAGGAGAAGTGCGGTGATAAGACGAAATGGGAGCGAAGAACAAAGCGAGAAAACAAAGCGGCAAAGCTGCATCAAAGCAACGTCAAAGACAATTAGAGATTTGATCGCATCACACTGCCACAGGTGTCAAAGCGCTTGTACTTCTCTTCCTCCATGACCTCCCAGTTTTCCCGCAAGTGCAAGTGCTTACAACAGACATCCCCGCTGATGTTGCCACAGCGCAGATGCAGCGCCACCTCGCTCTCCCTCTGACTTGTGCCTATCAAGACAACGGCATCGTCGCGCTAGTGGCCCAGAAATTGCCAGTGTGTCACCTAATGTACCACTGCGCTTGCTGATGCGGCTTGATCCCTGGGTCCTAGATTGACACCCATTGAAGCACTGTGAGCCACACACTCGCCTCGGACTGAGTGGCTACTAGTCACTTCCCCGGATTCCTCTATTTGCGCACCTGATCCACTGCTACACGCACCTGCACATGTCTGTACTCCAACCTTGCCACATTGCCACTGTGCTGCCATTGTGGTGACTGCATGCTGCATGCTCTGTCTGTGATGCCGTCCTGACTCCTGGTGAGCAGATTGAGGACAAGGTGTCAAAGAGTAGGAAGAAGCTCGGGGATGATCTGGTTATATATGGTGGTGAGTGGCTTATCATGTTGAGGTTTTTGTGGGTACTGACGAGGAGAGCAGGCAGTGTTCCGTACCGCAACATATGCCCCTTCAATTCCAGTTTCTTCTTCCGACACTCTCTGCCCTACGCTGCTCGTTGCTAATGCCCTGTCGCAGACCCGACGTCCGCTTCTTCTGCTCCCCCTCCTATGACCCCTTCCTCTTCATGCAGGATGAGAACAAAAAATATGGCTTCACTATCTCCCTCCCTGGCTACTATTCCGGCCCTCTGTGATGCCGTCAAGGAGTTAATGGGTCTTTACCCTGATTTACTGGTGTGTTTGCTCTGCTTCCCCTCCCATACCCTGCGTGTGAGAGAGTAAGTTGACAATGATTCGCGGCTCGGCGGCTCGGAAGAGACCATGATAAACGAGGGCAGGGAGACGTATAAGACATTGTGAGTCCCATCCTCCTGCTTGGTTTCGAGATTCCCTTTAAATAAATCTAACACTTAACGCTTCTGCTTACAGTCTGGTCCAACTTTGAGATCGGCGAGCTCGACCTGTAGCGTGGCGAGCCATACCGCAAGTTTTTCAAGCATCAAAGCCATGCCCCCAACTCTGTCTCGTGCTCCTACGTGCACTACTGCGGCATCTGCTTCATCAACGATGCTACATCCTTCCATTCCGCGCCCTCGACACCCTCAAAACTGCCATCACCGACTCCGAGCACGGAAACCTAGGACTAGTGCACGCAAGAGCACAGCTGCATGCCGCGCCACTGCATAACCAAGCCCACGTGATTTCCCATGGTCAATCTCTTCGCCATCTTCCCCGCCGTACCCCTCCTCTGCACCCCTCGCCACCACATCAGATCTGTCTGCAAATACAGTGGCAACACCACATCCAGTAACCCCCCCTGGTCCACTTGTGCCCCCCACCCCCTACATCCGCCTCGCTGATGCCACGCAACAAGCACACATGCGCCAGAAGCGGGAGCCAGCTTAAGCAGGCTCACTGGTCCGTGCGCCCCCCACCCCCTCCACCGATGCCACACACAAAGTGCACATGCATCAGATGCAGGAGCCAGATTAAGCAGGCTTATGTTATATCCGTGTCATGAGGAGAAGGGAAGGAAGGCGAATAGGTTCCAGATGGGTTATGACCAGGCTTGGGAATGCCGGAGGTCAACGGAAGTAAATGGGAGAGGATTCGGGAACACGGATATGGACCACTACACCACAGCTAGGTTTAAGGGTGAGCCTACTATCTGGTTGGCTAGGAATGAAGGAGGAGGGAAAGGAAGATGGCCGAGGGTTACCGGAAGTGAAAGCCGGTAAGCTGGAGGAGAATTGCCAAAGGCCGGGCGGAGTCCAGTAAGCCAGAGGAGATATGCCGAAGGCTGGGCGATGTCCGGTAATCCGGAAGTTATTCCAAAGGCCAAGGTGGAGTCCAACAAGTAGGGAAGTTCATGGATGTATAAGTCCGGACATCTGGGATAAGGTTTTCGACAACTCTGGTTGTCGGACGTGAGACGGAAGTCGAGTCCATTGGCCAGAGTACTCGGATGTTGGAGGAAGAGTCAAGACGATGGAGAATGATAGAAAGCCAAATAACGTTAGAGAAGGAAATGATGTTAAGACAGGAATGACATTTATAATCAATGTAAAGTACAGGATCGTAATCTAGACATTTTATAGTAATACCGGAGTTAAGTATATATAAGGAAATTGATTAAAGAACAAGGGAAGAGTAAAAGGAGAACATAGCTTCTTGTATAAGTAAAAGGGAGATGACGGATTGAGAACATAGAGCATGTGTGCATAACAGGAGTGCATGTGGAGATCTACCGCTAAGGCGGATAGACGGTTGCGTGAAAACTCGTCATCGGCCAAAGGGCCAGATGAAGTCTGATAAGAGCTGGGGCGTTCTGGAGAAGACTGGAACGTTAAGCCGGAAGAGGACGGAGATGAACAGATGATAACCGGAAATCATCCGGTCATAGTGCGGATGTCATCCGGGGTTGAGCCGGAGGTAAAACGGCGTAGACCGGGAGTTGGCCGGGGAGTTGACCGGGAGATGACCGGAAGATGACTGGAGGTTATCTTAGGGTGAACGAATGTATACCGGAGTATACTGGAAGTGGTCGGATGAGGCCCAGATGAGTCCGTGGTGGTACGGGCACCTGAAGCTACCACAATTCCTAACTAACTTGTCAGAGAGTCACGCCTGTACGATCTGACAAGTTAGTTAGGTTCCCAGACCCAGAAAGCTACCACCGATGTTCGGGTGGTGGGGGGCCTACCACCAGTACATTTGGGGGAGAAATTTTTGATTTTTGGTGGTAAAAAAACACCCTAGATTTGATCTGATTGGAGTCCGTTAGAGCAGTCACAAACCAATCTAATGGAAGTTCTACCACCATTACCATCTGACCCTAACCAAAAGTAATCAATGTTGGGTCACATTTGGGAGGGTGGTCACATTTGTTTGTGACTTAGTCCAAATACCACTGCTACCACAGAGTGTCATCACAAAAGTCAGTAAATTTTGTGACCCACCCAAAATACTATCTGTACCACAGATATGATTTTGGATGTCAGTAAATTTTGTGACCTGGCTAACGTACCATCTATACCACGGACATTGTTTCAAAAGTCAGTAAATTTTGTGACCTGGCTAATGTACCATCTGTACCATGGACATTTTTTTGAAAGTCAGTAAATTTTGTGACCTGGCTAACATACCACCACTACCATGGATACTCTCTTGGAAGTCAGTACAATTTGTGACCCCCTATATTACCACTCATACCACAGACCCATTTTGGAAGGTCAGTAAATTTTGTGATTTCTTTGCTACACTGCCACAGATCTTCCCTAAAACACTTCAAATATCTTTCCAGTGCAAGTTACCACTGATACCACATTGAATGAATATTTTATTGCTGCATTTTGCGCAACAACCAAGCCACTGATTACAAAACTGATTGGACAGCCAGATTGAGCATTTTTGGCTCTACAACTTTGGTTTTGACTTTATTTTTGGAGTTTTTGACGTCTCGAGACTCCCAGGCTGACATATTTCTCTTTTGGGCCACTACGCCCTTTGCCCAAAATGGAAATATGTTGTTTTTGCCATTGCTTGGGTGCAGATTGGCCATTTTCCTTGGTTTAACTTTGTACTGGTAATACTTTGTGGATGTGGATGGGGTCTGAGTCACATTGTGAGGTAGAGAAGCAAGGTAACATAGCCATCATGTCTGAACTTGGAAATGTATTTCGCATTTTGCACCACAACCAGGGCAGTGATGGCAAAATGGATTAGACAGCTGGATAGCGCTGAAAAGGCTCTACAACTTTGGTTTTGACTCTATTTTTGGGTTTTTTGGTGTCTCAGAGTCTTCAAGGCTGACATATTTCCTTTTTTAGCCACTACGCTTTTCGCCCAGAAAGGAAATTCTTCGTTTTTGCCCTAGTTTGGGCGCACTTTGGCCGTTTTCCTTCATTTAACTTTACAGTTATCATCTTTCATGGATTTGGATGAGGTTTATATCACATTTTGAGGCAGGGACACGGGGTAACATGCACATATTGCCTGAACTTCCCAAATTGTACTCCTGACATTACTACTCCACACAGAAGAACTGGAGCCAAGCCAGGATGCCCTCTATCCATATTCATAGGTTCCCCTAGTGGTTTGGATTGAACTTTTGGTTGTTTGATGAAGATATACACAATTTATTGACCAGGTGGTAAAATTCGATATTTGCCTTGCTTTGTGGGTATTAGGGATTGGACTGGCAATATATAGAGAGCTAATGCTTTTGGGAGGTGTATGAACCCTTCCAAGTGACTTTGTACCCATGCTACTATCAACCACATTGGGATTGAAGAAAAATATGTAACACATAAATGTTCAGCTCATCTGCTGTGTCCTATTGTGCTGACCACCAAACCAACTACATAGGACCATTACAATAACATGCCCAAACCACCAGAGCCCAAAATTTACTTCAATATATAGTCAGAACCATGAGAATTGTGAAATGTCAGTTTCCCATCAAATTACTAATCAACGGCCTAGGAGCATATCTGGTGCCAAATGAATGTTAGAAGTGAGAACCTGCAAAGTAAAACACCAATCCCAAGCTTTATTTCATCCATTTTGGTCAAGATTTGAGCAAATTGTGTTTTGGTCAGTGCGCAGCCTAGAGGCAATAATTTGCAGTAAAGCCCTCATGCCCCAAAACACCATTTGATGGAAACTTGACCAAATTCCTTCAAATAAAGTTGAATATTGTTAATTCACAGTGGCAAATGTTGTTTATAAGCTTTTCTTTGCATTATATGCAGTGGTTGAGGCCCTATTTAACAAATGATCAAAAATTGTCATCTCATATATCTCAACTTCAAGTCGATGTTTTGCTTTGATTTTTGATTCATTCAATGTGGTATACCTTGTGCAACTCTGGGGAGGGTTTGGATCTTGTTTTAATACCACCAGGCAGCCTGAATACAGAGAATATATTGTTGAAGCTTGAACAGCACCAAACTCCCTCTGTAGTTGACTAAGGAGAAATAGAAGGCTCAAAAACATGTTCATACATCCCAAATATCATGTGGGACAATTGTAAATTTACACCACATAAGGGAAAGGCAGGGAAAACACCAAATCAGTGAATACTTTATGTCCTCAAAATCCATCTATATGAGGCCTGTAGTAAGGTAAGGATAGGTGAAGGCACTGTCTAATGATGACATGATGCCATCCTGAGACTTCTGACAGCTGGTCATGGTTATGTGTGAGGTAAGGATAGCAGGGATCGAATTTTTCAAGTTCAGACATTATGTATATATTACCTTGTGTCCCTGCCTCAAAATGTGATATAAACCTCATCCAAATCCATGAAAGATGATAACTGTAAAGTTAAATGAAGGAAAACGGCCAAAGTGCGCCCAAACTAGGGCAAAAAACGAAGAATTTCCTTTCTGGGCGAAAAGCGTAGTGGCTAAAAAAGGAAATATGTCAGCCTTGAAGACTCTGAGACACCAAAAAACCCAAAAATAGAGTCAAAACCAAAGTTGTAGAGCCTTTTCAGCGCTATCCAGCTGTCTAATCCATTTTGCCATCACTGCCCTGGTTGTGGTGCAAAATGCGAAATACATTTCCAAGTTCAGACATGATGGCTATGTTACCTTGCTTCTCTACCTCACAATGTGACTCAGACCCCATCCACATCCACAAAGTATTACCAGTACAAAGTTAAACCAAGGAAAATGGCCAATCTGCACCCAAGCAATGGCAAAAACAACATATTTCCATTTTGGGCAAAGGGCGTAGTGGCCCAAAAGAGAAATATGTCAGCCTGGGAGTCTCGAGACGTCAAAAACTCCAAAAATAAAGTCAAAACCAAAGTTGTAGAGCCAAAAATGCTCAATCTGGCTGTCCAATCAGTTTTGTAATCAGTGGCTTGGTTGTTGCGCAAAATGCAGCAATAAAATATTCATTCAATGTGGTATCAGTGGTAACTTGCACTGGAAAGATATTTGAAGTGTTTTAGGGAAGATCTGTGGCAGTGTAGCAAAGAAATCACAAAATTTACTGACCTTCCAAAATGGGTCTGTGGTATGAGTGGTAATATAGGGGGTCACAAATTGTACTGACTTCCAAGAGAGTATCCATGGTAGTGGTGGTATGTTAGCCAGGTCACAAAATTTACTGACTTTCAAAAAAATGTCCATGGTACAGATGGTACATTAGCCAGGTCACAAAATTTACTGACTTTTGAAACAATGTCCGTGGTATAGATGGTACGTTAGCCAGGTCACAAAATTTACTGACATCCAAAATCATATCTGTGGTACAGATAGTATTTTGGGTGGGTCACAAAATTTACTGACTTTTGTGATGACACTCTGTGGTAGCAGTGGTATTTGGACTAAGTCACAAACAAATGTGACCACCCTCCCAAATGTGACCCAACATTGATTACTTTTGGTTAGGGTCAGATGGTAATGGTGGTAGAACTTCCATTAGATTGGTTTGTGACTGCTCTAAAGAACTCCAATCAGTTGAAATCTAGGGTGTTTTTTACCACCAAAAATCAAAAATTTCTCCCCCAAATGTACTGGTGGTAGGCCCCCACCACCCAGACATCAGTGGTAGCTTTCTGGGTCTGGGGACCTAACTAACTTGTCAGATCGTACAGGGGTGACTCTCTGACAACTTAGTTAGGAATTGTGGTAGCTTCAGGTGGGTACGGGATCTAAAAGCTTAGCATATTGTAGTACGCTTTTGTACAGGATTTTGGCCCCGGCTTGAGCAGCTTCAGCTATGGAACCCTTAACTTAAGCCCATCCTTGTATATAATGTCAATGTATTGAAATACAGTTTATAAAACCAACTTGGCTGTAGCTTAAGCTAATGGTACCATCGCAATGTGGGTGGCTTAAGATATCCTAAGCAGGTTTTATAAGTGAAGGCTCTCTAACTTGGTACCCAGGTGCCCCCAAAGAAGATCAAGCAGTGGACCCGGAGGCATCAGAGCATCAAGGTGGCAAGTGTGAGTATATACAAGGTGAGTGGGAGTGGGACTCGCCGAGTCGCACTGATGGTGTTCGAGTCCCATTTTGATCCAATGTGCGACTCAATTTACCAAGTGGGACTGGTTACCCAACAGCTTTGATGGGAACAGTCTCAGCGCATTTTGGCTAGGGATGCCGACAACTCCTATCCAAGTCAAGATATCCGGTTAATTCAATGAGAACTGAATGAAATGATGTTCAGACATGCTATGACACAGACAGACATCCTTCCTTCACCGGTGTATAGCGGGTTCCCTGTAAAGTTGAACCTTGTCCCAAATGGAGTGGGGGTGTTGAACCACTTTTGAGCACAGGTCACGAATCAAGGCTGTGGTAGGCAGAAAGCATGGGTCAGCGAGGCACGGAATTGAAACAATTTAAGAACCCAGTTCTCGTTCAATTCAAAGATTCAACAACACTAGTTGCAGTATCGAAAGCCTGAACAAGTGAGTGAGTGAAGTTGAAACTGAAGATCATGACTTACAGGGTGCTAGTTGCACAACAGAAAAAGAGATAAGTCAGGTTGAATGAAGGTAAATCAACCACGTACCTATCATTCAACCAATCATGCCAGCGGAAACTGAAAGCCAAAATGACTGAGTGGTAAAAAATGCGGCGCCACCACAACGACGAGTCTGAGGAGGGAAATAAGTCAGTCAAGTAATTCAAGGTGAAGATAAAGACCAAACAAGGGTGTCCGTACTTAAACTTCAACCAGAAAATTAAGAAAACTATCAATAGCTTAAAGACAAAAATAAATAAAAATAAAAAATAAAAAACTGAAGGCCAGCACATCCCAAATGCTGCAACAGAGCAAGTGAGGGTCTACACCGGGTCTCCCCAAAAGATAGGTTAAGTTGAAATGAACATAAAGCACACACTGGTATTTCAATTGAACCCAATGCTGATCCATTACCCCATTCAAAGCTCCAAAGCCAACATGAACCTATGATTCCAATCGCACCATTACTGAACAAAGAAGCAGTAGGTGAGCGAAGTGGAACCGAAAGCCAAAATGACCGAGTGGTAAGAAACTGCGGTGGCAGGGCAGCATAACAAAGAGTGTGAAAAACGAGAAAGGGTCAGTCAAGTTGAAAACTACCAGTCTGAAAAAAAGTCAGTGAAGTTGAAGGAAAGGAAAAATGTAGCTCACCATTCCAGTATAGTCATGCAGCAGCCAACTCGAGCTAGCGTAAGAAATTGCATGTGCGGGCCTGCAGACCGGCATATGACACTAACTCGTACACAAACCGGCACTCAGGACTTCTTTGCTTCCCGTGTTGGATACCAAAATGCTCCCAATTCACTATGGACTCCCTACGCATGAGTGGGTGCCTAGGCAATTACATCAAGTCGGAGCGGTCAATTGCCGTTTGGCCCTGCAAAGATTTCATTTCAGCTGGAGCAGGTGGAAATCATCAGCCACCAGCGGGGATTGATTGCGCATCAGTGCGTCAGTCGCACTCCGTAGCAGAGTTGAGTCCCATTAATGGGACTGAGTCGCACTTTTCAAGTATTGGAATGGGACTCATTGAATCCCACTCCCACTAAAATTGTTATTACTCAGCAAGTGTCCAGGGACCAGAATCAAGATATGAGCAAAATATCTGGCGAAGCATATCGTAATCAGACTCCGAGCCGTGGAGCTTCTTGAGAGCTTCTACTCGTAGTGTCTTGTGTAGCAGGCTTTGACAGAGCCTTCTCATCTAGTTGTCCTTGTTTGGGTCCCAGATCAACCTGGTAGCCAACCACAGTTCAAGCTCAAATTCAACCCTACTGTACAATTTCATTCAATTCAACAGTCACACGTCACGCACCCCCTGTGCCGCGACGAATCTTCGTCTCGGTCACGGGTCACGGCGCCCGGTGCCGAATGTAAAATTTGTGACCCCTGGGCCAAATCTCTCTTGGAGCTGCAAAAAAGGCAGAATGTTCGAAATTTTCGTTAAATGCCGGAATTTTGTAAGTGTCACACCAAATTTTGTTGGGTGCCAAAGTGCCGAATCGGTATTTTCGGTCACGGGTCACAACACATGCCAAAAATTTAATTGAATGAAATTCTACAGTAATTCTTACTTTCAGCCGGGCTCCAAACGGTATTTTGATGAAGCAAAAGTGCTTTCAAGGAAAAATCGGGATTAATTTCCCTGCCTTATAGGATGTTCCACCCCTAGCACCGGGCCGACTCTTCCGCGTGCCGCCGCCGCCGAATTTACTTCCTCCCATCTTCCTCAACATTACCCAGGTTCAGTAATATTATCCAATGGTTCTCATGAGCTGGGCCATCTGCCTTACATCAGTTTCAAAATTTCTGGTCCTGGATCCAACTGTACTACACTTTGATTTGACAGTGATTGGGATCATGGTTCACGAAATACTCAGGTTCAGAGCATAAGGATTGTTTGAGACACTTTGTCGGTACCGATGTGAATGTACTAGTAGTATAACCCAATAGCACCTCCCTCGCGATCCTTATTCTCTTTTGAAGGCTCTGAACAGTAGGCACTGACAGTTTTTTTCAGCCCGTCCCCCTTTGACTAATTTTGTCAACTGCAAGATGTTTTTTTTGCCGCCCCCCGACGATGTACGAGCTAAAATATGTTTATTTGAGTGTCTGTCTACGAGAGAATCGCGGGCAAGGCAGCCACCTTGCGCGATCAAGGTCGGGATTGATAATTTAAATCCAGCTGTTGCCAGAAATCCACGAATAATACCCCCCTGGTTTTTACCGCGACCAATTCGGTTCACCGGGCGACGGCCACATGCAGGATAAATTATAACTCTGTGATCCCCCCTGCCACTCCTTGTCAAAGTTAAACTCCCTCGTGTGACCCGCGATAATCGAACTCACCAGAAAATGGCTGTTTTTTGCATCCATACAAGTTCCCGTCACAAGTCACGAAGAGACCCGGAGTCCACAAAACGTACATATGTTTCTCGTCCCAGGGAATACGCGGGATCCCTGGTTCCACTCCAGGCTGCCTGGTCATGGGCTGCCTCTCCCCTCTCTTCTTTGTTTTCTATTCCATTTGCGAGAAATCTCCATTGCGTATTTCATTCGCTTTCCTGTTGGGTTTCTGTTGGGCTTGCTGCGTGCTGAAACGTAGCCAAGGAAAGATAGAGTACAGAGTTTTTGTTTATAATTTGAGGAAAGATTTACGGTTGAAGCGATACGCGGGGTCCGCCATAAAATGCTGGAAGCATGAAAGTGACAAGTACATGAGGAGAAATGAACTCGTAAGTGCGGGATCTTTCGCTTTTAGGTGTTCAACAACCAGTCCAAAGAAAATCCTCGCCCCCCTCAAATAACAAAAGTTAACAATACAATGGCGGTAGTGAGCCCTAGCCCAGCGGACATCTTCACAGCACCGTTCGTCTTCGACGGACCCGACGCAGTGGTTGTCGAGCCCCCAGAGGCAGGTGTAGAGCCAGCAGAGGCCGGTGTCGATCCAGCGGAGGCGGGTGTTGAGCCGGCGGCGGCGCCCGAAACAGTCGGCGCGGCACCAGTGGCTCCGCCGGTCGCGGTACCGGTGGCTTCTCCAGTCGCAGCACCGGTGGCTTCTCCAGTCGCAGCACCGGTAGCTTCTCCAGTCGCGGCACCGGTGGCTCCTCCAGTCGCGGCACCAGCGGCCCCAGTGACTCCTCCGGTCGCGACACCAGTAGCTTCTTCAGTCGCAGCACCAGCGGCTTCTCCAGTCGCGGCCCCAGCGGCTCCAGTCGCGGCACCAGCGGCAGCACCAGTGGGACCAGCTCCGCCCGAGCCGCTGGCCGTGATCGCCGTGATCGCGATGCTGTTGACCGGTTGGCCGATCTTCGAGCAGGCCTGGGTGTACGCTACGATGCATTTGACTCAGAAAAAAAGAATATCGTGTTTTGAGAGTTGACAGAGAAAACGCACCATCAACAACCTGCTGCGCGTACTGCTGCGTGAAAGTGCCGACCGAGACCTCGCAGTTGTAGCATTGGTCGTAGTCGGTTGCGACGTCGCTGGTGCAGGTGGAGTTGGGGCCGCCGGCCTGAGGGTGCCATGCAAGTTATAATTAGTAGTGATAAGACGGTGGTGGGTATGGGGCCACAAGTACTTGCCTTCAAGGCGGCGGTTATGCCTGCGCAGGGGGTCGTACAGTCTGCGGAGCTGGTTTGGCGCGCGACTCGGAGTCGTCGGCGAGAGGTGCCTGATTCTGAGTGTCAGCAACACCGAGATCAAGAACAATGAATGAACATACCCGTCTGCGCAGCAACGGAGAGAACGGGAAGGAGGAATGCGAGGAGGAACTTGAAGTGCAACATAAACAACAAATTTGCACGAAAAAAGGGAGGATGGGAATGAACTTGAAGGAAGAAGGACAAATGCTACAAGGACGAGTATTAGAGCGGACAATTTATACCAACCGGCGACGAGGGTTTAAAAATAGGATCCTCAGATGTCAACAACAGATGGGCGCTGAGCCAATGCTGACTCACTGAATTTGTGGAAGACAGTTTCATGCGGGGAGAAGGAGCCGCCAAAATCCTATACCTGTCGAGCAAATCCGACACCCCTGACCGATGACAAGCATGTGGCGGGGAGTTGACAGACAGAGAGTTGCTGTGCTAAATATACTTTATTTTGATTGATTTGTTTATTTAGATTATTGAGCTTGACAGACAGAGAGTTGCTGCGCCCTGTGTCATCGCCGACTCATGTTTACAAGGATCTTGAGTCTAGAGCCTCAATATTGAATCGAGGTTGAACCGCGTCAGACTGACGCGCAATGACTTCCTCACTCACCGGCTCACCAGAAATGGGACAGCCCACACCGTACTCACTACATTCCTTTCCAACCGGTTTCCAAAAAGACCTAGAGCGGAGCGGTCCGCGCCCACGATCCGTCCACCACATCTTGCTTGGCTATATTCGTGGGATACCTGGTTCGACTCCAGGCTGGGTCATTCGGTATAGGCGAAGATTTTTGCATTATCCTGCTGGTCCTCCGTGGTTCTGAGCCGCGGGGAGACATTAAAAATACGGAGCCGAGAACTCAACTTCAACCTTTCATTCCCTCCAGCTCACCCGGAAATTGGAATCCCTTCAGCTAAATTTAAAGTATCCGCGGTACATACCCAACTCCTGTGCAGTATTATTCCCAGCTAGAGCATTCAAGCAAAACAACGCTTCATCGCGTCGCGTCGAAATGATTCAACCTTCTTTTGTACGTGTTTTAATTTTTAATAAAGATCTACATACCAATGCCATCCGCGAAGCCGCAGACTCCTACATGCTCCTTCCTCTCCTCCCTACATCTCTAATGGAACTTGGGACAGCCTACACCGTACTCATTGACACTACATCCCTTTCCAACCATCGTTCTAAAAGACCTAGAGCGGAGCGGTCCGCGCCCACGATCCGTCCACCCTTCCTCTGCCATATGCGTGGGATACCTGGTTCGACTCCAGGCTGGGTCATTCGGTTGAGCGCATGGTTTTGCGTTATCTCGCTGGGCTTGCGTGGTCCTGAGCCGTGGAGACATTATGTAAAAATACGACGCGGAGAACTCAATTTCAACCTTTCATTCCCTCCAGCTCACCCGGAAATTGGAATCCCTTCAGCTAAATTTAAAGTATCCGCGGTACATACCCAAATCCCGTGCAGTATTATTCCCAGCGAGAGCATTCAAGCGAATCAACGCTTCGGATCACGTCCCGTCGAAATGGTTCAACATCCTTTCGTGCGTGTTTTATTTTTAATAAAAATCTACATACCAATGCCATCCGCGAAGCCGCAGACTCCTACATCCTACATACTCCTCTCCTCCCTCCGTCTAATAATCTATACCTACAATACACTAAAAATGCAAACACATCGTATGTACCCCTCCACCGCAAGCTCATCCTCAGTATTAAAGCGCCCCCCACGCCTCCTCCTCCCCCTCCGCACCCCCCACCTCATTCTGCACCCGTCTCACGTTCCGCGCCCCATACCCCCCGCCCCTCCCACCCTTATTATTATTATTGTACCCCTCCGACCCGGCGTCCGCGCCACCCCCACCCCCGCGCACCAGCCCCTCCCGCTCCCCGCGCTCCGCGCCCACCCATCCCGCGCCCGCGAGCGTGCGGCGCAGCGCCTTGGGCAGCGCGAGCGGGAGCGCGCCCCCACCTCCCCCTCCAGATCCGCTATTCCCGAACGGCGAGGACGCCGCGGAAAAGGGCGACGAGGAAGATGCATGCACCGGTCGCGCCGCAGAGTCCGACGACACCCTCCGCGCGTCGCCGCTCCTCCTACCCGCGCCGTAGCTCGAATTCGAATTCGAATTATTCGAAATCGAAGGCGGCGCGGAGGAATTCGCGTTGAACGTCGCGGAAACAGGCGACGCCTCGCCCGACGTAGCACGGCGGTGCGGGTGCACCGGCGGGCCCCTTCTTCCCTGGTCTTGGATACTCATGCCGGCGAAGGCAGCGGCGTTAGGCCCCGCAGATAGCGGATAAGTCCGCATTGGGGCGTCGAACGGCGACGAGTCGGCTTCTGTGGAGGGCGTGGGCGGGAGAACTTGTGCGCTGAACGGCGAATACGCGGATGGGTTCGAGCTGGGATGGGACGAGGTTGAGGGTGATACGGGGGATGAGCCGGACATGGATGCAGAGCGCGGGGGTGGGGGGGGAGGGGGCCCAGGAGCGAACGTCGTGCGCGTCGGGGGCGCTGTGCGTGGTGCTGCGTGGTTAGTGTTGGACGCGAACGGGGAGGTAGCGGCGTTAGATGCAAACGGCGATGTGGAGGTGGAGGCGCGCCGTGGCGGAAGGGGCGGCGCGCGAAAGGGGTTCGAGGACGCGCGCTGTAGTGGTTGTTGTTGCTGCGGGGCGTTCACCAGCGCACTAGCGCTAGAAGCAGCATTCGGCGGTTTGGTCTGTGTGGACGCCCTCCGCAGAGGATGCGTCGGGGGCGAGATGAGCGGGACGCTCGCACTGGCTGGCGGATTTAAGGAGTTTGAGTAGGCGTGTGTCCGCCGTATGGACCCCGATGCCGAGGAGGAACTCCCGGAGGAATAAGTGCTGTTGCCGATCGATGACGAGGAGGTACTCGCAGACGATTCGGACCAGGTGCTCGGTTTACCTGTTGGCCTGTTCATGGGAAAACGCGAGCTGTGTTCGGGAGAAGGCGCGGGCGTTGGGAGGAATGGGTTCGACAGCCTGTGCGTGTTCGTGTTCGGAGTCGGTCCGGGGACAGCGGCTAACAGATAGGGACAGCGATACCGATGAGAATCGAATAGAACCGAAAATAGAGTACGAAGATAATAGAAAAAAAAGCTGTAAGCATAGCACGCGATCGCCGATTAGAGCGGCATATCGAATAGAATGCATACCTTGCACGAAGGCGAGGCTACGATCGATTGCGCTCCCTGCTTGCGTATGCAGGACGAGTCGTAAGAGAGCAAAGACGGCTCCCCACTAAGAGTTGGTGCGGGGAAGAGGCGGAGAATCTGCGAAGACAGATTGTCAGCGATTTCATCCTTATCCTCCGAGGAAATTAACGAAAAAAGACGGGAAATGAACGAGAGAAAGGAAGGGAAACACGAAACACACCTCATCGATCCGCCCTGAGCCAACCGAGGCATACCTCCCACAAAGCCACGCACGCGCCTCGCGCACGCTCACACTTAATCTCTCCCAATCGAGCGTAGGGTCGCTTGGGTCGACTTCTGCAAGGTCTGCGAGGGAGGTGGTGAAGAGGGTGTATTCTGCGTCGCTCAGTGCGGACGGGTGGAGGGACAGTCGCCGGGAGGACATGGTGGAGGGAGCAGAGTGGAGTCGGCGCGTAAAAAGTAAGCGGGATGCCGTCAGCGGCGCGGCGCACACGTGGGCATCATGTGAGCAAGTGCAAGTCGCCGCTCGCGTAAACGGCGTTTGGCCGCGTCGCTTTTTCAGTATCGACTGTGGTTCAGACTAGAGACAGAAGAAGAAGAAAGACGACTTCTCCGATTATAACCCGGCCTGGAGTCGAACCAGGAATCCACCGGAAACTGATCAACTATCTGACATCGTTCGTTGATGCGGACCACACCGCTCCAGGTCTTATTTACATCGTGTAGCGAGCTGGTGATATTCTGAGTCGTGCAGTCCGTGAATCAATCTAGTTACAGTTATCATTCAACTCCCATGCTGTCTGGTCTCGACACATGGACACTGCGGGGGAAAAAAACTCTCACTGAGAACATATGACCTGGCCTTGAGTCGAACAAGGGACCCCAAATAAGTTACACTTTCAAGGCCTATGAATTTTGGGTGCGGGCCACTCCGCTCCAGGTCTTATTTATCATAAGAATGGTAGTATTTGTATTGCATCTGTGCAGGCTGTACTGTAACCTTTCGGTTTCTCCCAAGTCGACCGAGCCAATAGTACGCTCTGATGCCTGCCATGTTCATGATCGTCTAACCACAAGTTTCTTGGCCTTACCCCTTCTAGCCGGACCAAGAATACGCATTAACAGCTCAAGTAACAGGGTGAGAACTTACCACGAAAAATCGGAAAAAAGAATTCATACGCAGGTGGTATGACTTGGCTTTGAGTCGAACAAGGGACCCCACATAAGTTTCGTATTCGCTCAAGCAAAGGTTATGAATTGTGGGTGCGGGCCACTCCGCTCCAAGTCTTATTTTCATCTTGTTCTGAACCCCGATAACTAACCATGGCAGATCTCTGTTCCATCGGCTGGTAACTTTTCAATTTCTTGCGAGTCCATCCATCAACTAGTGGCCGATAGCTGCAGATCAAGCCTGCAAATTCCATTATGATTTAACGTTTAACCTCAACCACATCCAAGTCTCAGGGCATGGAGGCCTTCTAGGCGGACCAGGAATATGCAAAACAACTAACAACAGGGTGCGAACCCATCAGGAAAATTCAGAAAAAGAAGAATATTGTCTACTGTCACTGAATGAGCCAGCCTTGAGTCGAACAAGGGATAGCACGTGCTGACATAGGGGAAGAAGGCACATTTCGTGGGTGCGGACTATTCCGCGCCAGGTCTTGTTCTCAGCATATCCACATTCCTAAAGATACCAGCTTTCTTGTTCCATCTGCATAGTCGGTCGTCAAAGATTGGTTATTTTCCAGTTCACTCTGCCGCGGTCAAGGCTTCATTGACATTACCGATCATTCAACCCTATATTACTGGCCGGTCTTGGCACACTGTGAATACCGCGAAAAAAAAGGAAACGTCGGATTCATGACCTAGCCTTGAGTCGAACAAGGGACCTCACATAACAGTGAAATTCTGGACTATGAATTGTGAGTGCGGGCCACTCCGCTCCAGGTCTCATGCACATAATGTTCTGAGCCCAATACATAATGATGGTGTTATTTCTATTACATTGGCTAGTAATCTTTCAGCTTCTTGCGAGTCCATCCATTACTATTTCGCAATGGCTGCCACTCTTTCAAATTCATCCAGATTCAAGTTTCCTGGCCTTGAGCGCTTCTAGGCGGCCCAGGAGTATACAAAACAACTAACAAACAAGGTACGAATCCGCCAGAAAAAATGGGAATGATGTCCACCGAATGACCTGGCAGCGGCTTTGAGTTGAATAAGGGACACCATGTGCTGACATTAGCTTCTTCCGCACAGTTTGTGGGTGCGGGCCACTCCGCTCCAGGTCTCATTCTCGCCATATTTACGATCCCAAACACACTAGCATTCTTGATCCATCTGCATAGTCGGTTATTTCAGCAAGAACGCTGGGGGTATTTCATAAGAACGTGAGGGAAAAACACCATGTGTACATGTACAACTGAAAGCTTTGTTTCATTATTTAAATGCCGAAATCAGAAAGTTCGGGCGAGATCCCAGAACTCGCGTTTTCGAGCAAGCCAGGACCGTTCCCACGGTTAAACCTTGTTTCAAATTTGCAGCCCAATAAAAGAATTCAAGTGCAACAATAGTGTCTGATTTCTTCTAGGGCTTCTGACGAAAGGTTCCTTTTCCATTCATAATGTTTCCTTTCACAATGTTAACATCAAGTATCTGGGGAAGATAAGCAAGACGCTGAGGTTCATGGGGTAGAACACTCCGCTTAAGGCCTCATTCTCAGCTTATTTGGGACTCTGATAGGTGTGCCAGATGTAAAGCTTTCTGGTTGTCTTATTTTTCTGTTCGAAGTCGGGCTGCGTCTAGAGGTAAGAGCGTTTATATATATACGGGTCACTAGGCTGAGCCTAGTGAGGTTCAATTTCGAGTCAAATGACGACTCTGTGTTGGTTTTTCATTGACTAGGTTTCAAAAATGCAGCCACAAACTAGACTGGAAAAGGAAAAGAATGCAAAAGCTGATGGCCTCGATATGACCCTGGCATTGAACCAGGGAGCCCACCTAAAGATGTTGCATGCAGTCGCCCTCATGATTCGTGGTTGCGGACTACTCTGGACAAGTTCTTTCCGTTAGTTCATCTTGAAATTAATGCTCGAATTGAAGTTGGAAGGAACAGATGTATTGTCCCGTCAAGGTTCGAGCGACGCTGTGTTGGGTTGGGGTAGTACCCACCTTCGTCACTTCGTTACTTCGCTTAAGTTTGCGAAGTTTCGTCACTTTGATGGAATGTTCTGAAAGTTCGTCACTTTGGTGAGTTTGCGGGAAAGTTCGTGAGATGTACAAATTAAACGCATCAGTCCGGCCATCACTTCCTCCTCCATTTTTTCCGTGTAGATACCTTACCTTAACACTGACCACTAACCTGAACCACTAACCTCTAACCTCTAATCCTTAACCTCCAACCACTAACCTCTAACCATGATCAGCTAACCCGAACCGCTAACCTCTAACCTCTAACTACCCAACGCGAACCTAACCGGCCAGGCGCGGCGAGCTGTTGATCCCCATCACTTTGTGATGTGCCGAGGAGTTGCCGCTTCACAAGCCCAGGATACCAAATCACGAACTTTCACAGAAAGCGATGAAAATCACGTACTTTCACGAATTCCCATCAAAGTGACGAAGTTTCGCAACGCTAAGCGAATTAACTAAGTGACGAAGATGGCGCGGACTCGTTGCGTTGTGCGATTCGCAAAGCCTCGATGTTCGGGCGACAAGGGGCGCTGGCAATATTGAAGGCCTGGCCAGTCCATACAGGCAAGCCAAGACAGTCAAAAATTTGCCAAATTTTGATAAAGAATCATGGCCCAGCCCGGAATCGAACCAGGAATCCCACGTGTCATTGGTCTGGATGGGCCTCATGGATCGTGGACGCGGACCACTCCACTCCGAGTCTTATCCTGAGCTATGTACATAGCTTGGGAGGAATGTACATGCTCTTTGCGCTCGCTTCTGAAGGAAGGTCGAGGCAATTTCTTGGTTGAGGCCGTAGGCTTCAATGCGGCACAAACAAATAGGTACTGGTATTTTTTTGCGGTCTTCCTGCACACCAGGACCAACAGAACTAGGAAAATAAAACAGAATATAAAGCGACCAAAGAAAAAGCCCGAACAAAGCGTGATGATCCAGCATGGAGTCGAACCATGGATCCCATGTATTCACAGAACTCATTGATGATAGGAATGGGTGCGGCCCACCCCACTCAGGGTCTAAGATCCTGAGGAAGTGAGGCATCTTCAAGGCAAACCGGTCTATTCCTCCATGTTACGGCTGAGTCAGGAGCTATTCCCGCCTCAGTCGAATCCATAAGAAGATTCAAGGTTTCAGCATCCGATACAAAAACTGTGCTTGTACCTTTTCCATTTCAATAATCATATGATTCTCCGGCCCGACACATTGAAACCACACCAGACAGGAAAACCAATAAAAGATGGGTTGGCCAAAGCATGGGCATGACCCAGCCTGGAGTCGCACCAGGGCTCCCACGGTCGCCTACCAAGACAACTCAGCATGGTTTGTGGTTGCGGATCGCTCCGCTCTAGGCCGCATTTTTCCGGGTATATTGTCCCGTTTGCAGTTGAGTCAGGTTACAGCACGCGTGAGGTTCGAGGTTCAATCCGGGGGACAAGGGTACACTGGTATTTCTCATTCATTTTTTGCGGCTCTGTCTTGGAGCCATCCCATACAAGCAGAAAAAATAAATCCAATACAGTTGAAAATTAAAATTAGGTAAATCTGCAAGATCCATGACACAGCCTGGAATCGAACCAGGGACATTCCCATACTCTTTGCATGCGATGTGGGTGCAGACCACTCCACTCTGGATCCCGATGAGTATGCCCATTTCCAGTCGAGTCGGGAGGAACGTCAAGGTTCGAGGGCTCACCGGCTCATCAAAAAGGGAATGCAGCTATTTTAGATCATAGACGACCACGCCTAATACCGACAGCACTATCCATAAAATGACCCAAAATAGAAACCAACAGAAAAGAAAAGGAAAAGGTGCCAATAGAGACAAAGGCCATGACCCAGCCTGGAGTTGAACCAGGACACCCACACACTTCATCATGGAATGTGTGCGCATGGACCACTCCGCTCCGAGTCTCTTTCTTGTGATCAGCTGAACATGTTGTCGAAACCGGTACTTTCGGCTGCACTTTCAGCTGATTACTTGATATGGTCTATCTCATCTTATCGGATTACCCGAGATGGTTTAGTGCATGTCACGTGCTGATGGGTTTCAGAAAAGAATGAAGCAACAGGTTCACCTGATCACCTGATCAGCTGAATATTCACTTTTGCTGGTGTGGGGGTCAAGGTTGTGTGGCGGAGCGAAAAAGGATAAAGGAAAATATGGCCCAACCCACCACCAAAAGGTGCGCAAACCACAGTGAAGATGGGAATTTGGAATTATTGCGAACCTTACACCATCAACCGGAAATCGTGCTGAGGAAAATACAGATGGACGGTTCCCATGACGACGAGCAACATCCCAGCGGCCGTAGATGAAAACTCAAGGATGAAGGGCAAAACTTGTAAGGGCAACCTCAGCTCGGCGCAGAGCGCGGGAGACTAGCGGGAGAATCCGAAGCAACTCAATTGAATGGTACTAAATACAGGTTTCTAGAATACGCACCTAGCGGGAGAATCCGAAGAGAAGAAAGGATGAGGATTCTCACGCTAGGCGAGGTTTTTTAAGTACTAGCCAGTAGCACGTGTCCGGAGGGATCGGCAGAGGTCTCGAGCTTGATCACACAGCACGTGCCAGTGAGAGCGGCCGGACGGACGGAAGGGAACAGAGTCCGGAGGGACGGGAGGTGACGTTCCGGATGGAGGCGCAGGCTGGGGTGCGAGTCCGGAGGCCGGACGAAGGATCGGACGAGGAAGCGGGGCAGTGCGATGGGCCGGAGCCGGACGGACGGACGGATGGACGGACGGACGGGCGGTTCCCCTGACATCACCCCCCCCTTGGAATGCGGCGTCCCGACGCATGAATCGGACCTGGGCGTCGCGCCTCCGGAACGAGAGCGAGTCGAAAGCGGCCGAGGCGATCCGGCGCGGGGCGTTGGGGTAGCGGCGATAGTAGGCCTCGATGGCGTCTCGAGCGAAGACGTCGGAGTGCTTTACCCATTTATTGTGTTCCGGGCCGTAGCCTTTCCACCGCACCATGTACCAGAGGCTGCCATAACGGACCTTCGCTTCTAGGATCTCCTCGACCTCCCATTGAACGTCGTCGTCCGTCTGAAGGACGGGTGGGGGTTCGTCGTTCCGGGGGCATCCGGGGAACGGGTCCGGTTCCGCGAGCTGGAGTTTCACCACCGGAAAGACCGGGTGGAGCTGGGAGTACCGGGGGGGAGCTCGAGCTTGTACGCACCCTTTCCGACAACCTTCACGACCTTGAAGGGGCCGAGGCGTTTGTCCGCGAATTTGACGGACGGACGGGTCGTCCGGATGTCGGAGGCGTCTAGCCAGACTCGGTCGCCTACTTTGATCTCCGGGGCGGGCGTGCGTCGGCGATCGTAGTACAGCTTGAACTCGTCTTTGGCCTTAACGAGCGCGGCCTTGGCTTCCGAGACTCCGGACGCGATCCGGTCGCGGAACTCGTTCGCGGATTCCACGTTCGAGCGCAGTCCGTTGGGCTCAAATCCCATCCGGGGGAGCCTTCCGGTGTCCGTCATGAACGGGACTTGCTGCGTCGAGGAGTGGACGTGGTTGTTGTACGCGAACTCCGCGGCCGGGAGGAGCTCGTCCCAGTCGTCTTGTTTGTAGTTCGTGAAGATCCGGACGAACTGCTCGAGTTCCTGATTGACGCGTTCGGTCTGGCCATCGGTCTGCGGGTGGTAGGTGGTGGAGGTCGCTGGTTCTATCCCGATGAGGCGCCACAGTTCCGTGGTGAACTCCGCGACGAACTGCGGCCCACGGTCGGAGATGTATTTCCGGGGGGTTCCGTGGTGCCTCCAGACGTTCCGGTAGTAGAGCCGAGCGGCTCCGACCGCGCCAAGGCCGGTGTGGCACTCGTTGAAATGGGCCCGCTTACCCAGGACGTCGACTACGACCATGACCGCGTCGAACCCGTGCGCGTCTGGGAGCTCGACGATGAAGTCCACCGAGATGGTGTCCCAACGTTCTTCCGGGATTTCGGTCGGGTGGAGCTCTCCGTGGGGCAGCTTCCGAAGCGCCTTCGTCCGGTTGCATGGATCGCAGGTCCGGACGTATTGGCCGACGTGACGGGACAGCTGGGGCCACCAGTAATTCCGGGAGATGAGCTCGAGGGTTTTGAAGCGTCCGGCGTGTCCGGCGACCCGGGTGTCGTGGTGCAGGGCGATGATTCGGCGCCGGAGGTCCTTATTCCGCGGTACGACGACCTTACCGCGGTAGTAAAGGAGCCCTTCTGCGACACGCCACTCGGACGACCGGGGGGGGCGGACGTTCCGGTTCTTGAGGAGTTCTCGCGCGACAAGCGCGACGGGGTCCTCAAGGTCCGGCTCACCCGTGAAGGCCTCCCGGACGTCACGAAGGAGGGGGACCTCGGGTCCGGCCACCACGACACCTTCCAGTGCGCGGACGTGGAACAAGTCCGGGCGAAGAAGGGTAACGTCCGTGTTGTCCGAGCCCACTCCGTGGTCCGGACGGCGGGACAGCGCGTCCGGACGGCCCATGAGGCGTCCGGGCTGGTGGTGGAGCGCGAAGTCAAACCGGGACAGGTACAGGGACCACCGCGCCTGCCTCCGGTTCAAGTTCTGCGCCTTCCGGAAGTACTCCAAGTTTTTGTGGTCCGTCCAGATCTCGACCGGGTGCTGCGTACCTTCGAGGAAGTGTCGCCACTCCTCTAAGGCCCGGATGATCGCAAGCATCTCCTTGTCATGGATCTCGTAGTTGCGCTGGACGTCACTCAGACTTTTGGAGTAAAACGCGACCGGATGCCACTTCCCGTTCGCGTCCGGCTGAGACAGGACGGCTCCGGTGGCGTAGTCGGAGCTGTCCGCCTCGACCCGGTATGGACGCGACTCGGGCTTGGAAGGCGGCAGCCGCGGCAGCGGTCCAGGTCCAAGCGACGCTCTTCTTGGTGAGGTCGAAGAGGGGCCGCGCGATGTCCGAGAAAGCCCGGATGAATCTCCGGTAGAAGTTCGTGAAGCCGAGGAACTGCTGCACGTCCTTCCGGTTCTCCGGAGCCGGCCAGGCGGCGACTCCGGCGACCTTGACCGGGTCCATCTCGACGTGGTTGTGCGAGATGATGACGCCGAGGTACTCGATCGACGACTTCTCGAACTCGCACTTCTCCGGCCGGAGGTAAAGCTTGTGCGCCCGGAGCCGCCGGAGGACTTCTCGGACGATCTCTCGGTGGCGCGCGAGATCGGAGTGAGCGATGAGGATGTCGTCAAGGTATACCATGACGTCTCCGGACAGGATGAGGTCTTGGAAGATGTCGTTCATCATCGTCTGGAACGTGGCCGGGGAGTTGGTGAGGCCGAAGTACATCACCAGGGGCTCGAAGAGTCCTCGGTTGGTACGGAACGCGGCCTTCCACTCGTCGCCTCCCCGGATCCGGACGTTGTTGAAGCCCCACCGGACGTCGAGTTTTGTGAAGAACCGGGCTCCCTTTAGGCGGTTAATGAGGTCGTTAATCAGCGGGAGCGGGTATCGGTTCTTCACGGTCATCGCGTTGAGCGCTCGGTAGTCCTGGACGAACCGGAGGCTTCCGTCCTTCTTCTTGATGAAGAAGACCGGAGACGCCATCGGGGACTTGGACGGACGGATCCGGCCGGTGCTCAGCCCATCCTCGATGAACGCGTCGAGTTCCTTCTGCTCGAGGGGGAGATCGGGTAGACCTTGCAGTTGGCCGGCTTTGCGTCCGGGACGAGTTCGATGGCGTGGTCCCACGTCCGGCGCTCCGGTAACGCGTCGAACGACTCCTTGTCAAAGACGTCGGAGAAGTCTTCGACCCAGGTCGGAACCGAGGTCCCAGGCGGGGCCGAGTTCCGGGCGAAGGCCTCCGCGAGCCGTTGGGAGACGGTGCTCCCGGCGCGGATTTCCTCGGCCGGAGCGAACGCGGTGTAGAGGATCCGGTTGCCTCCTTCTAGCTCGTCATCGTCGTCTTCGTCCGGGTCCGGAGTGAGGTCCGGACAGTCGTCTCCGTCGCCATCCGGATCGTACCCGTCGTCTCCGTACCACTCCTCCGAGTCGATGGCACAGATAGACGGGACGGGACCTTCGCGGAGCTGTCGGAGGATCGCGGCGGAGATCTTCGCGCTGCGACGGACGGCGCGAAGCTCGTCTCGGCAGGTGCTGCAGCTGGTCGGGCAGCGGGTCATCCGGACTTCCTTGGTTTCCCAGTCGATCTCCGGGTTGTGTTTCTGAAGCCAGGAGTAACCGAGGATGACGTGCTGCTTCCCGAGCCGCGTCACGGCGAGTTGGATGCGTTCCGAGTGACCCTTGTAGTTGACGACCATATCGACTACGCCCGTAATGCCTCCGGATGCATTGGGTGTGCCGTCGACGTTGAGGACCGGGATAGGCTGGGAGAGCTTCCAGACGGGAAGGTTGCGGGAGATCACGTACTCCGAGTCAATGAAGTCTCCGGTCGCTCCGCAGTCGACCAGACCTTTCACAGACACCTTAGCCGCGGTTTCTACCGACTGCATCTCTAACGGAATGTGCAGGGAGTTCCGGCCCTCCACGGAATCAATAACGTACTGCCGGGGCAGTTTGCGTTCCCATCTCGGACGGTGGACGCGGGGAATGGAAGGGGTTTTTGCCTCCGGGGCGGGAATAGGGGGCTCCGGCCGGGGGGCGGAAACCGGAGCAGGGGGTGCGTCTTTCGTTTCAACTGCTGATTTATTGGGTATATCTTTGTACAGGCAGGAGTAACGATTAGGGGACGCGACCGAGGGCGCACCGCTCACTCGACCGCGTCCGGAAAACCCTCCGGCTCCGCGTCTCCGGCGTCCGGCTCGGTCGGAAGCCCGGCGGTAGTAGAGAGGCGCGCGAAGAGCTCTCCGAGGAGGTCGTCTCCGAGTTGACGGACGACCTCGTCCAGGACGTCTGCGTGCCGGACGTCCGAGGGAGTCGGGCAGTCTCGGGCGAGGTGTCCGGACGCACCGCAGCGGAAGCAAGCGCGCGGTGCGAAGCGCGCGCGGGTCCGGTCAACTTCCATCGGAATGCCAGGCGGAAGGGCGGGCGCCGGCGCGGCTTTGGGAGCAGGCGTGAAGGAGGGGACTGGGAGGAACGTCCCAGTGCGAGGGCGTGCGGCCGGAGCCGGGGCGCGAGTCGGAGGTGCTCCCGCTCGGACGCGGGCGAGGGCGTCGTACTGACGGAAGGCGCGGAGACGCCATCCGGCGTAGTCTAGCAGCGCCGGAGCGGTTCCGGACGTGGTGATCGCTGCGTTGATCCTCGGGTCGAGCCCCGCTCGGTACTTGGTGACGCGGACTAGCGGATCCGTGTACCCGGCCGTGGCGGTGAGTTCCTCGAAGTCGTCCGTGTACCGGTAAACGTCGCGGGAGCCCTGGTAGTAGCTGTGGGTCTCCAGCCGGAGGAGAGCTTGGTCTTGCTCGTTTTCCTCGACGAACCGGAGCCGGAACTCGGACTCGAATTCCGCCCAGGACGGGAATGGGAACGGAACGATTGCGGACTGTCGTTCGGCCCATCGTCCGGCCGCGTCTCGCGCCATAAAGGACATGGCGTACCGCACGAGTTTTTCCTCGACGAGCTGTCCGTGGACCATGAAGGCTTCCGGAACCAGTCGGAGGTATGTGAGGACGGAGTGGAGGAACATCCGTCCTTGGGTCCGGTCGCCGTCGAAGACGGCCGGGGGGTTCGGTCGGAGAACCGATTTTGCTGCGGGGGTGAGGGTGGTAAAGTCTGGACCCACCGCCGGAGCCGGAGCGGCAGGGACGGGGGCAGTCGCGGGTGGATTTTGGTTGTTGTGTAAAACGCGGAGGAGTAGGGCTTCAATGTTTGCAAGAGAGCCTTCGACCGCAGTCAGCCGGGATTCGGGGTCGGCAGCCGGTTCCGGGATGTAAACATCCGGGAGCTCGGGTGGCGCGGACCCGCTTCCGGGCGTCGGAGCGTCCATCAAGGAGGAGGGGTCGAGGTTGGAAGTCGGGGAGGCCGGAGCGCTAGCGTAGCGGTCCGAGTCCGAGTCTACACCGAACTTCGCAATCTTGACCAGTTGATCCCTTAGATCCTTTCTTCTGCTGTAAGGGCAACCTCAGCTCGGCGCAGAGCGCGGGAGACTAGCGGGAGAATCCGAAGCAACTCAATTGAATGGTACTAAATACAGGTTTCTAGAATACGCACCTAGCGGGAGAATCCGAAGAGAAGAAAGGATGAGGATTCTCACGCTAGGCGAGGTTTTTTAAGTACTAGCCAGTAGCACGTGTCCGGAGGGATCGGCAGAGGTCTCGAGCTTGATCACACAGCACGTGCCAGTGAGAGCGGCCGGACGGACGGAAGGGAACAGAGTCCGGAGGGACGGGAGGTGACGTTCCGGATGGAGGCGCAGGCTGGGGTGCGAGTCCGGAGGCCGGACGAAGGATCGGACGAGGAAGCGGGGCAGTGCGATGGGCCGGAGCCGGACGGACGGACGGGCGGTTCCCCTGACAAAACTTCCAAATGAGGACCTCAATCAAAAATCTGTCAAAAGTAATGGCAGGTGAGGTCTAGAGGGTGCACTGCGTCAAACTATTGAACACAATAAGCTCGCAACACAGGGTGTCGAGAACGAGGGCCTTTGCAGCAGGTATCATGCACTGCAGCTGAGAAAAATTCAAAAGCTTCACAACGAAATCCCTGCAGCGTGTCAGGGGAACCCTTTGTCTGGCCTCCCGTCCGACTCCGGATCATCCGGACTGTCTGGCTCCGGATCATCTGGAGCGTCCAGCTCCGGATCATCCAGAGCGTCCGGCTCCGGATCATCCAGACTGTCCGGCCCCCAATTGTCCGGAACCTCTTCCAGCACCTTGCTCCACCTCACCAGTGCCCAGAATCTTGCCCTCCATCCCTCCAGCCTCCGCTCCGGCCCTCACCCCTCGTTTGCACTGGCATGTGTTATGTGACCAGGCCTGGGATCATTGCTGATCCCTTTGGACATGTGCTACTGGCTAGTACCTATTAGTTATAAACCTTCACCTAGCATGGGAATCCTCATCCTTTCTTCTCTTCGGATTCCTCCGCTAGGTGCGTAGTACTTGCACTGTATTTAGTACAACCTATTAATTCTCTTCGGATTCCCCTGCTAGTTTCCGTGCTCCCTGGGAGCTAAGGTTGCCCTTACAGCAGAAGAAAGGATCTAAGGGATCAACTGGTCAAGATTGGGAAGTTCGGTGTAGACTCAGAGTCGAACTGCTACACCAGTGCTTCGGCCTCTCCCACTTCCAATCTCAACCCCTCCTCCCCCATTCCAATGGACGCTCCGCCACCCGGTAACACGGCCGTGCAATCCGGACTCCCGGATACGGCTTCCAACCCAGAGACCTGGCTGACTGCTGTTGAAGATTCCCTCGCTAACATTGAGGTTATGCTCCTCTGCTTGCTGCATAGCAGTCAAAAACCACCTGCAACTGCCCCCATCCCTGCTGTTCTGGCTCCGGCAGCGGGTCCGGACTTCACCACCCTCACCCCCACAGCAAAATCAGTCCTCTGACCGAACCCCCGGCCATCTTTGATGGTGACCAGACTCAAGGGCGGATGTTCCTCCATTCCGTCCTTACATATCTTCAACTCGTTCCAGAGGCCTTCATGACAAATGGGCAAGTTGTGGAGGAAAGGCTTGTGCGCTATGCCATGTCCTTCATGGCACGGGACACGGGTGGACAATGGGCGGAACAACAGTCCGCAATCATTCCATTCCTGTCCCTGTCCTGGGCAGAGTTTGAGACGGAGTTCTGGCTCTGGTTCGTCAAGGAAAATGAGCAGGACCAGGGCCTCCTCCGTTTGGAGTCTCACAGCTACTACCAGGGCTCTCGAGACGTCTACTGGTACACGGATGACTTTGTGACAGCCGGATACATTGACCCCCTTGTCCGCGTCACCAAGTACTGGACAGGGTTGGATCTGCAGATTAACATCGCAATCACGACATCTGGAACTGCTCCGGCTCTCATCAACTACACCAGATGGCGCCTTTGCACCTTCCGCCAGTACGACACCCTTGCTTGCATGCGGGCCGGAGCCCCTCCTGCCCGGGCCTCAATTCTGCCTCCATCTGGATGCCCCCACACCGGAGCATTCCTCCCAGTCCCCACGCTCGCGCCTGCCACTCAGACTGCACCTGCGCCAACACCCGCTCTTCCCCTGGGTGTCTTGATGGACATTGACCGAGCCTGAGGACACCCCACACCCCGCACCTGCTTCCAATGTGGAGCAGCCGGACACCTCGTGCGAGAATGCCCAGTCACCCCGGATGTCCTGGACGAGGTCGTCCACCAACTCGGAGACAACCTCCTTGGAGAGCTCTTCGCCCGCCTCTCTACCACCGCTGGGCTCCCGACCAAGCCGGGGTCCGGAGATGCGGAGCCAGAGGGTTTTCCGGATGCGTCCGAGTGAGCGGTGTGCCCTTGGTCGTGTCTCCTAATCATTACTCCTGTCTGTACAAAGAAATAGTCAATATATCCAATTCCGCTGTATGTTATTGATTCTGTTGAGGGTCGGAACTCCTTGCACATCCCGCCGGAGATGCAATCTGTTGAGACCGCCGCCAAGATTTCCGTGAAAGGCCTGGTCGACTGCGGAGCGACCGGAGATTTCATTGACTTGGAGTCCATGGTCTCTAGGAACCTCCCTATCCACCAGCTCTTGCAGCCAATCCCAGTCCTCAATGTCAACACCACGCTGAATGCGTCCCATGGCATCTCCAGTGTAGTTGATATGGTAACAGAGATGACCTCCCGGACCTCAGCCTGGACCCGGACGACGATGACGAGGAGCTCAAGGACAGTGACAGGATCCTCTACACCACATTTGCTCTGGCCGAGGAAATCCGCACCAGAAGCACTGTGTCCCAGCAGCTTGCGGAGGCCTTCATCCGGAACTCGACCCTGCCCGTGGATTCAGTCCCGACTTGGGCTATGCACTTCTCTGACGTCTTCGACAAGGAGTTGTTCAACATGTTGCCGGAGTGCCGGACCTGGGACCACGCTATCGAGCTCGTTCCAGACACCAAATCAGCCAACTGTAAGGGGTACCCAATCTCCCCCCTCGAACAGAAGGAGCTCTACGCCTTCATCAAGGATGGGCTGAGCACTGGCCAGATCCGCCCATCCAAATCCCCGATGGCATCTCCTGTCTTCTTCATCAAACAGAAGGAGGGAAGCCTCCGGTTCATGCAGGACTATTGGGCACTCAATGGGATGACCGTGAAAAACCGGTACCCGCTCCCTTTAATCAATGACCTTATTAACTGTTTGAAGGGTGCTCGGTTCTTCACCAAACTCAATGTCCGGTGGGGATTCAACAACATCCAGATTCGAGGAGGCAATGAATGGAAGGCCGCATTCCGTACCAACCGAGGGCTCTTTGAGCCACCCCATCCCAGAGAATAAGAAGGACATGCAGCAGTTTCTTGGCTTCATGAACTTCTACCGGAGATTCATCCGCATGTTCTCGGACATTTCCCAGCCTCTCTTCGATCTTATGGAGAAAGGCATCACCTGGAACTGGACTGCTGCCACAGCCACTGTGTTCCAAGCCCTCAAGGATGCAGTGACTGCCAAGTACGTCCTGGTCCTCCTGGATGAGTCGTGTCTGTACCAGCTCGAAACGGACAGCTCCGATTACGCTACTGGGCTGTCCTGTCCCGGCCGGATGCGGACAGAAAGTGGCACCTGGTCACATTCTACTTCAAGAGCTTGAGCGAGGTCCAGCGTAACTAGGAGATCCACAACAAGGAGATGTTTGCCATCATCCGGGCCCTCAAGGAGTGGAGGCACTTCCTCGAAGGAACGCAGCATCCAGTCAAGATCTGGACAGACCACAAGAACTTGGAGTACTTCCAGAAAGCGCAGAACTTGAACTGGAGACAAGCACGGTGGTCCCTGTACCTGTCCTGCTTCGACTTCGCGCTGCACCACCAACCCGGTTGCCTTATGGGCCATCCAGACGTGTTGTCCCGCTGCCCCAATCATGGAGCGAGCTCAGACAACACAGACATCACCCTCCTCCGCCTGGACTTGTTCCACGTCTGCACACTGGAAGGTGTTGTGGTTGCTGGACCCAAGATTCCCCTTCTCTGTGATGTTTGAGAGGCATTTGTGGGTGAGCCGGACCTTGAGGACCCCGTTGCACTCATTGCTCGGGAACTCCTCAAGAACCGGAATGTCCGCTCCCCCCGGTCATCCGAGTGGCGAGTTTCAGATGGTCTCCTTTATTTCTGTGGCAAGATTATTGTGCCACGGAATAAGGATCTCCGCCACCAGATCATGGCGCAACACCACGACACTTGAGTTGCTGGGCATGCCGGCCGCTTTAAGACCCTGAAGCTTGTCTCTTGGAATTATTGGTGGCCCCAGCTGTCTCGGCACGTTGGCCAGTATGTCCACACCTGCAATCCGTGCAATCCGTGCAATCAGACAAAAGCACTCCCGAAGCTACCGCACAGAGAGCTTCACCCGACAGATTCCAGAGGAACACTGGGACACTGTCTCAGTGGACTTCATTGTCGAGCTTCTAGATGCTCACAGATTCGACGCGGTCATGACTGTGGTTGATGTTCTCGGTAAGTGGGCCCACTTCAATGAGTGTCACACCAGCCTCAGTGGAGTCGGGGCCGCTCAACTCTACTACTGGAACTTGTGGAGGCACCATAGAACCCCCAGAAATACATATCCGACCCGGGACCGCAGTTCATAGCGGAGTTCACCACGGAATTGTGGCACCTCATTAGGATAGAGCCTGCAACGTCCACCACTTACCACCTGACGGTCAGACCGGGCGTGTCAATCAGGAGCTCGAGCAGTTTGTCCAGATGGTCATGAACTACAAGCAGGACGACTGGGACGAGCTCCTTCTGGCCGCAGAGTTCGTGTACAACAACCACATCCACTCCTCGACACAGCAAGTGCCATTTATGATGGACACCGGAAGGCTCCCCCAAATTGGGTTCGAGCCTAATAGGCTGCGCTCAGCAGTGGAGTCCATGAACAAATTCCAGGACCGGATCGCCTCTGGGGTTTTGGAAGGCAAAGCGGTGCTTGTTAAAGCCAAGGATGAGTTCAAGCTGTACTACGATCGCCGACACATGCCCACCCTGGACATCAAAGTGGGTGATCGAGTCTGGGTCGACACGTCCAACATCTGGACGGTGCGTCCATCCGTTAAATTCTTGGACAAACACCTCGGACCCTTAAAGCGGTGAAGGTTGTCGGGAAGGGCGAGCTCCCCCCCCAATACTCCCAGCTTCATCCGGTCTTTCCGGTGGTGAAACTCGAGCTCACAGAACTGGACCCCTTCCCCGAACGCCCCCGGAACAACAAACCTCTGCCTGTTCTCCGGACCAACCGAGATGTTCAGTGGGAAGTTGAAGAGATCCTCAAAGCAAAGGTCCGGTACAGCAGCCTCTGGTACATGGTGCGATGGAAGGGCTACAGGCCGGAACACAATAAGTGGGTTAAGTTCTTGGATATCTTCACCACTGAAGCTATTGAGGCCTACTACCGCCGCTACCCTAATGCTCCGTCCCAGATCGCTTTGGCCCCTTTCGACTCCCTCTCCTTCCGGAAACGCGATGCCCACGTCCGGTTCATATGTTGGGACACCGTATTCCAAGGGGGGGGGTGATGTCAGGGGAACCCTTTGTCCGGCCTCCTGTCCGACTCCAGATCATCCGGATGTCTGGCCCCTAATCATCCGGAACCTCCTCCTGCACCTCGCTCCACCTCACCAGCACCCGAAATCTCACCCTCTGTCCCTCCTGCCTCCGCTCTGGCCCTCGCCCGTCGCTCGCATTGGAATGTGTTATGCAACCAGGCCCGGGATCATTGCCGATGCCTTTGGACACGTGCTACTGGCTAGTACCTATTAGTTATAAACCTTCACCTAGCATGGGAATCCTCATCCTTTCTTCTCTTTGGATTCCCCCCGCTAGGTGCATAGTACTTGCACTGTATTTTAGTACAACCTATTAATTCACTTCAGATTCCCCCACTAGTTTCCCCGCTCTCGAGCTAAGGTTGCCCTTACACACACATGTGACATCAAACAAAGTCCGGTGTGACCTGTGGCTGAGCCTACAGTCGAAATGGTACAGTAGCAGCACTTAACACTGCTGACTTGGAGGAGAATGTAACTGGTGCCCTCTCCAACTCTGCCACAAAACACATAGAGGGTACTGTGATAGGGTTGACATCACTTGTTGTCGGATACCCCTGTCAAGGGCGCTAATGCCGTCTGGACTCCGGAGCCTTGTGAATTGGTTGGGGGGGAAGTGTGAGCGATGGGAAAGGGAAAAAAACACGCAGGTAGTAACATATGGACAGGGAGGCCACCAAATTCGTATTATAGGCACAGAGGTTTGTAAACCAGTTTATAAACACCCTATTTACAAACCGGTATTCAAAACACATTTTTAATTGGTTCAGAATTATATACAGGACCCTATGTTAGAAGAATTATGTTAGAAACCTTGTTATTAACATGAGGGGACTTCACCCTCTTTTTCAAATTAAGCCGCTCTGTCTGAAGCCATTTCAAGCTCTGCTGGTGAGTTGACACATTTGTGATCCGATATTACCCCGTCTATCGGCACCACCTGCCGGACCGAGAAGGGGATGCGAGGCCGCAAAGTGGCCGAGCAGCTGCTTGTTCTTTCTAACATTACTCACACAGCCAAATTTGATTCTTACACGGTGCTACCATTCAGCACTGAAAGCTTGAGCATCGAAGTTATTTGACTTTGTTTACCAGAACAAACAACGAATTTAAATTTGTTAAAATTACGAACCAGATGAACTGAACAATGAATTGAGCACCCGTAGAAGTACCAGTCTGCCTGTGACAAAATGCTTGCCGCATTCAGGCAGACTGGGTGACAAGTTTAGGGAAAAGGCAAACACATTGATTGGAAAACAGGATAAAGAGTGAAGAACAAACAAACTAAATAAATTACAACAGACTACGGCCGTATATATAGTTTCAGAGAATAACAGAGTTTAAAATGTAGAAGTTCTTTGTCCGCGGTTCAAATTTGCTGGCCCCCTTCCAATGAAAATTTTTGTTACTATGATTCTACAGCTACCAGTGAATCACCCAGCATTTGAATTCTAATCATCCCAGCAGCACGAAGAGCATAATTCCTAGGCTCCTCGACTCGCTCCAGTTGTTTGTTAAGCTCCGGATGGTTGCGAAGTAGCCAGATAATGTGAAGCAACCCCATGCCATTGAACAGGGTTGTTGGCTGGGTTGTTCCCTGAGATACTATAACTGCAAGGGCACACAGAATGATAGAGGCTCCCAAGCCCAATGAGACCTAGTGTAGTCGTAATTTTGAGTATGTGATTTTTATTGAATTAGGCATGCTTACCGCAAGAATATTGAGCTGTACAATCATGGAGTGAGTCAAAAGTACAGGCGTGTGACAGGTCAAAATCGACATACATTGAGTCTAGCAGCAGATTGAACCACTTGCATCTCCACATTTCCAGAAGAAAGAACAGGGGCACTGCCCCCCTGACTATCCTTCTCAAAAATCTCGTACTTCTGAATGAGTGATGGTTGATGGATATGACCAGCTTTCCACAAAGTAAGTAGAGGTCAATGTGAGATGAAAGATCTACAGAGCTTACCTATCCAGAACATAGATGCCACCAGATTTGCCAATGCATTCTCAATATCATGGAGTTTCAACACACAGCCTGAGCTTATATCAACACCACTGCCAATCCATGATGGATCCAGTCCAAGCTGATCCATTACATGTCTGAAAGACTCTCCAATTAGAATTCAGTTCAGCTCCCCAAGGATGGTTGTCTCACATATCTGCATATGTAAGGAAGTTCCACATAGTGGTATTGGTATATGAAAGACCAATACCAGTTTGAGAACTTTGTGCGACTGCTTGAGCCCACTAAATAATTTCATGTCAGGACCTTCACAATGAACTTAGAATCAACGAACCAGATCACTAGCCACAAATCGGTTATCTTGTGGGAGAGTCGGAGTGGTATCATTTGCATATGCCTGCCATGTTGAGTGATCCTTCCAAATGCTCGGGTTGAGGGAAGTTCCGATAAGTCTCCCAGTTTTAGGGTCAATCATCCCCGTTTGGTTCACCACAGACTTTGTGCACTGCATAAATTGTAGGTGAGAAATGGTCAAGTTCGGCCCCATAGGATATTTCAATTGCACTGGGGATCCAGTTCTTCCAACAGAATCTATAACTTGATTTGTGGTGTATAGAATGACTGTTTCATTGGATAATCCCGGAAGAAATGCGATGACATTGGGGCCTACAATAATGTGAGCTTAGCTATCTTCTAAAATGTATGAGACCACCTGTAGGAGACATTAAAATTGTCTCATCAAATGATGGGAGTGAAACCTCCCAGTATGGACCAGGGAATCCAAATTCGTTGAAAAGGTCTGTTTGTACATATCCAATGTTTTCTCCCAAGAGGTATCCACAGGAGATATTGAAACCTGCTGTAGGAACCTGTGTTGGAACACCCTCTAGAGCTAAATTTTCCAAGGTGTCATAGAGGGATCCGTTAAATAAGCCCAGTGTTTCTGATTCTTGTAAATTTTCCATCCACGGCAGGAAGTCCAAATCCTTGAAGAAAACCGGTGTGGTATCACTAAACACAATTTGCTCAGGAAGCATTCTCACTAGATCAAAGCACTTACTTCATGGAGGCAGAATTGTTTAATTCAGGAAGCCCCTGTGTAGGGACAGTTAACATGATGGCAGAGCTGTATGATTCCACCGAAAAAAGCAATGGAGTTGTGAGGTGGAGGAACCAAATGGTTGTTAGATATCCTAGGATTAGGAGACTTCTCTTGACAGATGCCGGGATTGAAAGTTGTTGATAAACAGTACCCAGTGCTGATCCCAAGCCCGACCAGGCCATGGTGTTGTCATGGGTTGCAGTCAGAGTTTTCTCTACTTGCAGGCTTCTCTGGATCATAATTCTCTGAACCAGAAACACAAGAACAGATGAGTAAACCTGGGATCACTGTATTTAGCTCGGCATTATGCATAGGTAAGCAAGACTGTACCGTTCCTACACCCGTTGCCAGGGCTGTTAACAGAGATGCCATTCTTCCCTGGAGGTTGATGGGAAACGTAATTGCATGCTCTGCATGTGGACTGAACCACACTCCAAGCAAAGCAATATGCACTAAGATAAGGCTGATATGACATGCGATACATATAGCTCGTTGATGTCTTTTGAATGTCGGCTGCAGATAGGACTCTTCCTCTGTTTCTTTGTACAGATTAGTGTGGAATCTAGATATTTTTGATATTGCTTACTTTTTGGCAGGAGAGGAGAACAGCTGTCTGCCTTACATTCATTGCGTATCTCATTTGCTATATGTCTGCTGCCAAACAACCTCGTGAAAGGAATGTCTTCTGGTATTTGCATTTTCGTGTTTAGACTGGAAACTCGAGCTTTTACTAGTCCTGCCATTCGTAGGTTTTTGTCTGTGGGATGGGACACTTGTGGCAGCAGAAGTTCAAGCTCGGGTTGATGTTGAAACATCCAAATCACATGCAGTAATCCTGCATCAGCTACATCATCTGCATGTGTTGGGACAGTCCAATATTGGATGGCCAACAAAGATAACAGGATTGAGGCACTCAGGCCAATAGCCAACTGTCGCACAATGTTAAAACGATATGGATGATATGCATACCACGCACAAAAAGAACATTCAGCTGGAGAGTAGGTGATGAGTTTACTGGCCATGGTCGAAAAGAGTACAAAATACTGACATCAAGTCGGCAGGCAGTGTTTGTCTGCTGGATAACAGTATTGTTCACAGATAACACAGGTGAAATAGCTGTGTCATATCGATTGAAACCTATGGCACTCAGCCCAGGCTCAAATTGATCACTACTATATTTTGAGATAATTGATCCTGGAGTGATGTGTCCCGCTACAGAAATTCGATTAGCATTGAAAATAGAGCAAATAAATAAAACTGACCTATCCAAAAAATAGAAGCCACAAGAGAGGAAAGCGCATTCTCAATTTCATGGAGCTTTAGGACTGGAACAGATGTTGAAGCAGTCCCTGAAGCGATCCACGACGGATTGAGTCTCAATTCTTCCATCAGGTATCTGAAAAGTGTCAGAATTAGTACTGTTCTTTGGCGGGATAGCTTCTCTTACTCTCTTGTGTTTGACATGTAGTCTATTATAACTGTGGTGTTATCATTCTCGGGAATATATGACCAGTCATCTTCTACATTCCCCAAAAAATCAGACCACTGTTATATGTTTAAAAATGAGACTCAATGCAGATGCAAGGGGGTCAATCCACATACAAAGGAACTCCCAATCAAGGTCTCATCAGGAGGAGGAGGCATGGTTGAGTTGTCATACTTCCACCAACTGGAATGTGTTTTGTATATACTGGGGTGAATAGAGGAAGGTTCGAGTTTCCGAGATTGACTGTCAACTGTTCCCCATTGATGGACCACTGACTTTGAACATTGAAGGAATTGCAACTGAGATACAGTTGAATTGGGTCCCATTGGTTCCTTCAGCGTGATTGGTGATCCCTTCTGGCCATGAGAATCCACAACATCATTCGTTGTATAGAGGATAATTGAGTTGTTAACTGGGTCAGTCCAGGCCAAATACATCCCAATTATATTTGGACCTAAATTACGGTGAGTGAAATAGTGTTGGAGGGAATTAAATACATACCATACGATAAAAGAGAAGTTGAGGGAATATTGGAGTCGAAGGATATGTCCCATAATGATGGTTCCCAACCACTTGCTTTCTGGACATCTGTGTTTATGCCGGGCAGATATCCACAACTGATGTTGAAACCTGTTAGTGATATCTCCGCTGAACCATTTCCCAAATTGGTGTCCTGCAAGACATCGTACAGACTTCCATTGAAAAGTCCGAGTGTGTCGTCCAAATTGTGAATCCAAGGGAGAAAGTTAATTGTCTTGTCCATAAACACTATCACGGGTCTGTAAGCGTCGATTTCTTTTAGCTCGGATACAACTCGTTGAAATTTTGATGTACTTACTCATGGTTAGATTGGTTCCATTGCGGGATCCCTAGAGTTGGGACAACCGATGAAGTTGAGATGTTGAATATGGGTACAGAAAAGAGTGCTGGGGTTGTTATATGAATGACCATGATCAACCCGAGGTATCCGACAATAGAAAGTGTCTCCAGGATTGAAGCCGGCAATGAAAATTCAATGTAAAGGTTATTGAGAGCAGATCCAATGCCAGACCATGAAAGGAGATTGTCATGGGTAGCAGTCAAAGTTGTGTACTTCTTCAAGTTGCACCGGTTCGCCAGTTTTTGTGTGACAAAAAGAATAGCCGCCAAATATATCTAGGATTTTCCTTAGTTCATGGCACAACACGAATGAAATCGTGTTACCGTTGCAAACGTTGACATTGCTGCTTTGGTTACTTCAGAGACTTTTGTTTGAAAGACAACAGAAAATATGATCTTGTGTTCAAGATGCGTAGCCCACACAGCCAGAAGAAAGAGGTGCAGCACGATCAGACCTGCGTGCAACGCCACGCACAAAACTCTGATGGTGTACCATGTTCTCTTGATTGTGCCTGGTGTTGTCTGATGTGTATTTTTTCGCCGCAATTCTGGGTCCTCTTAGAATACCAGTCAGGCCACATGGGAAATCCGAGCACATCGTATACTTGCCTGTGCTTCTAACCAGGAAGGACTGTTCGGTGTCCGGACTGAGGTTAACATCAGAGTATTGAGAGGTGTCCTGCGAGCACAGGCTGGATCCAACGCTCCAGGCAGTTGGTGTAGAAAACTTCATAAGCGGACGGGGGGCGAGGGCTATTGGAAATGTAGAACGTGAACACGCCTTGCCATTTAAAGTGATTCAATCGAACTTTCTTGCAATGATCAACACCAGATTGATAGAAACATGGATGGTGTCGAGATTCCACGCATCAAGGGGTGTTGGGCGAGATATAATCATAATGTGTTCGTGTAAAGACCTATTTCTGTTTTCATCCATTCGATGCCAATATACTTCCTGAATCCAAGCTGGAAAGGATGGGGAGGGCAGCATCGTGATCAAAGGTCTGGACGTTTCGAGGGGTCAGTTTCGGGTGTGAACTCTGACCTTGCGATGGAGAGCCTCACCGCCTGTTCTGTTGGGTCAACTCATCCCCAGCGAGCACCAATATCGAATGTATAATCCACGTTGTGATGCAAAACCGAGCACCGACGCTCTTACCAGCGCTCACCGATGTTGCTCCGCACGACATTACATTGCGGTGAAATCAGAGAGCATGATTTATCGGTGGCACGAAGATGCCCCTGTGTCTTGTCACTGAATTGTTCCTGGATTTGAATATCAGGGATGTATCATGGCTGCATCACGGATGTGATCCTCATTGACTCTCTCTATTTTGGTTGCATCAGGATGGTAGCGGTCTACCTATGTTGCTATACACCACCGCGATTTATTTTGAATGACTGCGCAGAAACGCTCTCGATGCCGACGAAGGTAAGAAGCATGCTGGCATAATTACTAAGAGATGGCGGCCGCGAGGATGAGTGCGAATCCCACAAAAAAAATCCACAGACCGGATAGCTCGTACCTGGGGTATGGGGTATCAGAAAGGTACAACTGATTGCCAGACTTGCGTACTCTTTCCGCCACAACATCACAACATGGTTCGATTTTAAGCCCTAAATCCACTCGAAATCAAAATTTTGGCGGAACAGTTCGTCGGTACACCTCTTTGTATTGTATTGTAAAGGGGTGCGGGGTCGTCAAGCCGGTACTTAGGGCAGGCTGGGTCAGCTAGAAGGTCAGGTAAAATAATAATAATAAAATAATAGTAGGGCAGAAACAGGGGGGGGCGCAAACAGTCGCTAACGGTGTGATTTATCCCAGAAAGCGGTGCCGAAGGTGTACGTGGCAGATTTTGATGTATTCAACAGCAGCTGAACCACATGTTGCACCTGCAACGCACAATCGGGTCCAATTCGGACTGATTCCGCAGCTTGCAGCTCTTCTGAGAAACCTCCACCAAAACTGGGAGTTGGGAATGCTACAACTTCATTTTAAGAAATTCTTCAAAGCCTTTGAAGCTGTGCAACGTTGAGGCCCGTTTCTTTGACTGCGATCTACTTCTGAAGCCACGGATCGGCAGAGACTGTGAAAATGTCATACGCGGAGAGTAGCCGGCTTCAAATCGGACTTTGATGGGAAAAAGCTGTAGACTAATTCCAAGGACGTGACCAGAGAGAGCGAACTGTGTAGACTTGAAGTGGATAGGGCCAAACAGTCCCCAATTAATAGAGTAGTCAATCTCATTTCATTTCCCCAAGGTCTCATCACATAGCGATGTCGACTCCGCTACGTGAGGTTAGGTGATGAGGTATCGTGAATGTATATTTTATTCTGCGGATTCGTATTTTATAATTCATTCTGCCTATACTCGATGTATTGATCGTATCCTATTATCATGCCGTATCATAGGTATTGTGGTCGACGATACCGTATCCAGGGGGAAACGAGATTAGGAACAGTAGATGTAGCCATGTCGGAAAATCCCAATTCAACTGATCCGCCCTGACCGACATGTCAGGACATATCAGGTTCACTGGAACAGCTGACATCAGCAACTTGACAAGTCCTTTTCTGGGAGCTTAACACAGCTTTTGGGGCTTTTTTGGACTTCGGCCTTTTCTGGGACCTTTTTTGCGCCTTTTTTGAGGGCTTTTCTGAGGCTTCCCGTGGCTTCGGCCTTTTTTGCGGCTTTTTGGCCTTCTGACTTTTTTGTCTTCGGAAAGTCAGTCCAGCTTTCTGGATCTTTTCTCTGTGAATCAACATTTATTGGAGGGTGGCCTAGGCTGTATTATGTACACGGAGACTTTTTCACTGATCGTCAATACCGGTGTCGCAAATAAATTTCCATGTTCTTTGCGTGCATACTCAGGAACGGATTGAAATGGCCAGTGAGATTGTGATAAGGTCACAGCAAGGGCGCACGTCCCTCTTTCGTCGGTCATGATGTCGAGGGAGTTTTTAAGTAAAGCGCGACAGTCAAGCAAGAGTCGAACGGCTAAGTCGTTCAAACTCCGCCGCATCATGATCCGATGACGGACTTGACGACGGATGGCGTGATTTTGGTGGGATCAACTTGCTGGTTGCTCTCGACCTCCATCTTTTCCCTTCTCCTTCCCTCCTCCCTCGCTGTCTTGTTGTCTGTCGCTGAATCAAGCCCCCAACCAAATCTCTTGAGTTGGGTCTCGTTTTGCGCAAATACCGGGTATCCCCATCAATAAGACAACCTCTTCGCACTACGGCTCGAGGCCCCGTTTCCTTGCTTCAAGACTTTAGGCCAAATCTGTGAAACTCTCTGGTCCCAATTCCATGCGAAGACCTCAAGATCCCAAAGACATTCCCACTGCTGCTCATTGCCTTTTGCCATCCCTTGCCTCTTTCGCAACGCAAAACCTAAATAAGCCAAGTCCTACGAGTCACACGCGAATAAGCCGATCAAGCCTGTCCAAGTTTCGGGACCCTGTCGCCCATATTTTCGATAACGTACGCAGAGCTCGTTTCATGTCGCGGGTTGCGCGTGGGTTCACTCGAGGGCAGATCCGGGAACAAGTACGTATGATGCACGCACCTTTGCTGCCTTGATTCTCCTACTCATTCACAGTTAGGAACTCGCCCGCGGCTCGCGTTGGTCTCGCAGTCATCATCCCCAATTGAGCGGAAGAGGTGCGCATTCCACCGTCTTCCCTGCTACTTGGCATGTTGCTCAAAACAAATTGTACAGTGAATATGACGGTCAGTATCCACTGTCGGGCGGGTGGGAATACGGGTTTGGTAGCGGTAGCTGTCATGTAGCAGTTATTGTGTATGATAGTCCAGAGCGTCAGTCAATAGAGTTATTTTCGCGTCTTCTTTGGCCTTTTTGAGCGCTTTTTATGAACCTTTTCTGAGGGCTTACTGCGCCTTCCTGCGCCTTTTCCGCCTTAAAAAAGTCAAGGGGCTTGGATTTTAAAAGCCGCGAGGCCTTTTCGCCTTTTCGGGATTTTCGGCTTAAAAAAGGCCGAAAAAGCCCCGGGAAGGCGACTTGCTAAGTTGCTGATGGATCAGGTTGTACCAGTTCTGTATCAGGCGGGATCAGGACTGGTCAGGATATTTGCCCTTTCAATCATTTACATTTTCTCTGAGCAGGATCATAGAGGCCATTTGCCATGATCAAAGAAGCTTCGGGCATGAAAAAAAATTGGCTGAATTGATTGAGGAACCAGGGCTTGGTGTCAATCCCGGTCGCTCGAGCGAGGTACATAATTCAGGTCACGACCTTCCGGCATGCACTGGTAGATCAACAACTTGCTTCAGATCACTCTTTCAGTTACTTATGGTACAGCCAATTGATTATGAGTGTTGGAATAGTTTATGTACTTCTCCACTAAGTAGTGGCAAGGAAGTCAGACATGGCGTGGCCCTCTAATAAAGGGCGAAAAGGTTTTATTTTATTATTTTCGCAAATCACCTCTGATAACAACTTATCAGGCTGACCAGGCTTGGTCAACCTTTATTGGTCCCAACTGAAGTTGATCAGCACCTCCAGAGCCTGACCACCATATCAGGCCATATATGCACATATGTGTTCTGACCAACCAATTTTGGATTTTCCGACACAGAAGGATGATAAAAATAGAATAGACTAAGACTAAGACATCGATGTACGATGTGCAGGAGGATGCGGATGAATGAGAAGGAGAAAAAGAAAAAGATAAGTACGAGCGACGCGAGGAAGAGGCCAGCCCGTCGAGTAGAGCCAAGAGGACTTCGAGTGTAATGATAGTGAGAGTGAAAGGGGAAGATAATTGACGGTACACAAAAGGAACGCTAGTGAAGGGAAGAAGGGCGGGAGGGAGGAATTATCGAGTGCAGCGAGGAAGGCGATCGTAGCTGTAGCGAGAAGAATAATGATACCGACGGCGAGACGGGGGAGAAAGAATAGAAAGAAAGCAAAGTTGTAACCCCGAGACTAGGGATCCGCAGGCGACCAGGCGTTTTGCATCTTGCGTCTTCATCTTGCCTCCTTCCATATCACCACCTCCGCCCTCTCGCCCTTTATGCATCCGGACCTAGACCCCTCCCGCCCTCCTTCCCACCTGCATCCCCCTGGGCACGCGCGTCCACGACGCCGCGCTCCTGCTGTGCGAATAACCGTTCTGCTGCGGCGGCGGGGTGGGCGTTCCGGGGTGCGAGCTCGAAGCGCTGCCGTTGCCATTGGAAGTGGTGACTGGTCAGACAAGTTGTTACGTGAGTCATTCGAGTGCGTACGAGGGGCCAGGGCCAACACCGGGCGGGGGAGCAGGGGCGTATTGGTTTTGGTTTTGGTAGGGTGGTGAAAAGGTGTATTCTGTGTTGCTCAGTGCAGACGGGTGGAGGGACAGGGAGGTTATCGTGGAGGAAGAGTGGAGTTGGCACGTAAAAGTAAGCGGGATGCCGTCAGCGGCGCGGCGCACACGTGGACATCATGTGAGATAGGGGGGCAAGTCGCTAGCCGCGTCGTTTTTTCCTTTGCGCGCAGTTTTGCTTTTTCAGTATCGACTTTGATTCAGACTAGAGACAGAAGAAAAAGAAAGACCGCTCCTTGGATAATAACCCGGCCTGGAATCCAACCAGGAATCCCACGTGGCACGGAAACTGATCGACTTAGAAGCTGGTGATTTTTTGAGTCGTCAAGTCTGTGAATCAAGTTACAATTATCACTCGACTCTCATGCTGTCCGGTCTCGACACATGTACACTGCGGGAAAAAAACACATAGATCGAAGATCTACAAGCGGCTGCTCGGCCGCTTCGCGGCCTCGCATCCCCTTCCGCCGACAGCGGAATTTAAAAGATGATTCAGACGGATTAATATCGGATCGCGGTGCGTCAACTGACCAGCGGAGTTTAAAATGGCTTCGGACAGACGGAGAAGCGTAATTTTAAAGAGAGGGTAATGACCTGGCCTTGAGTCGAACAAGGGCCCCCAAATAAAGTGCACTTACAAAGGATATGGATTGTAGGTGCGGGCCACTCCGCTCCAGGTCTTATTTACGATAATAACCGTAGTATTTCTATTGCATCTGTGCAGGGGCCGGTAACCTCTCGGTTTCTCGCGAGTCGGCCGAGCTAAAACTACGCTCAGATGGCTGCCATTTTCATGATCGTTCAACCACAAGTTTCTTGACCTCGAGCCCTTCTAGGCGGACAAAGAATGCGCAAAAACAGCTCAACGAACCGGGTGCGAACCCACCATGAAAAATCGGAAAAAAAAAGAACCCACACGGCTGTGGTATGACCTGGCTTTGAGTCGGACAAGGGACCCCACATAAGCTTCATATTCGCAAAAGCAACGGTTATGAATTGCGGGTGTGGGCCACCCTGCTCCAGGTCTTATTTTCAGCGTGTTCTGAACCCCGATAATCATGACAGATTTCTATTCCATTGGCTGGTAACTTTTTAATTTCTTACGAGTCAATCCATCAACTAGTCGCCGATGGCTGCGAATCGAGCCTGCGATTTCCATGATGGTTTTAACCTCAACCACGTCCCAGTCTCAGGGCATCGAGACCTTCTAGGCGGACCAGGAATATACAAAACAACTAACAAACAGGGTGCGAACCCATCAGGAAAATTCAGAAAAAGAAGATTACTTAATGTTTACCAGTTGAGCCAGCCTTGAGTTGAACAAGGGATATCATGTGCTGACATAGGGGAAGAGGGCACATTTGGTGGGGCGGACCACTCCGCTCCAGGTTTTGCTCTCGCCATATCCATGTCCCTAAAGATACCAGCATTCTTGTTTCATCTGCATAGTCGGTCGTCAACGATTGGCTATTTTCCGGTTCACTCTGCTGTGGTCAAGGCTTCATTGACATTACCGATCATTCAACTCTATATTCCTTGCCGGACTTGACACACTGCGAATACCGCGAAAAAAATCCTAATACCAGATTTATCAAGGGACCTCACATAAATTTCATCAGGGTGGTAATGAATTGTGAGTGCGGGCCACTCCGCTCCAGGTCTCATTCACATAATGTTCTAAGCCCGATAATGAAGGTGTTATTTCTATCACATTAGCTAGTGATCTTTCAGCTTCTTGCGAGCCCATCCATTGCCATTTCGCAATGGCTGCCACTCATTCAAATTTATCCACATTCACGTTTCCTGGCCTCGAGTGCTTCTAGGGACATATACAAAAACGACTCAACAGGGTGCGAACCCGCTAGGAAAAATGGGAAAAAGACATCCAACACTATCATGGCCTGGATCTGAGTCGAACAAGGGATCCACGTGCTGACATTGGCGGATTTAGCACAGCTCGTAGCCGCGGACCACTCCGCTCCAGGTCTTGTTCACATTGCGTTTTGAGCCCCGATAATAAGGATACTACTTCGAATGCATCGGTGGTTGATCTTTCGGTTTCTCGCGAGTCCATCCGCATGGGGTAGGCAATGGCTTCCCAAACCTCAATTTTGTTGCAACAAAAGGAACTGGTGTTCCTTGTTCGACTCAAGGCTGGATCACATATATCCAGGATGAAATACTTTTGTATCATTGGACTCAGGCATAGTGCTGTCTTCATTCGCAGGTTGAATGAGACCCAGGCTAGGTATCACCGCAAACTCACCCCCAAATAAATTACCATTGCCCTTCACTGTCTTTCCTATTCACTCTGCAAAATAGATACAATCAGTAGCCCCAGAAACATAGCTGACACTCTTAATATCAGTGGCCAAATAATCAAGCCAGGAATGATATCTGATATGTGGAGAAGAAATGGTGCTGATCTCTTACCTGATTTGGCACATGCCGGAGCAGGTGCCTGACATCCGGATACTGCAGTGGTAGGTGCAAATTATTTGCACCTGACATTGGTCCTGACATGCTGAGTGTCAGGAGCAGTATCTGGTGCACTGCAACAATAAGAATCAGATACAGTGTAGGGAAGTTCTCGAACACAATAAGAATCAGATGGCCTGATCCTGGCCATCACTCGGCATCAGGTGCCATGATTCTTAGTGTGTCGGGGACTTGCCTCGCACTGTGCCTAATACCTATTGTTCCAGTGAACTGGAGACAGAACCTGACACTTGAGGTGTCAGGAGCCATTTCAGGTGCCAAGAAATTCCACCTGACGCATGTGGTGTCGGAATAGCTGAAACTGGTTCCGACATATGTCAAATCAGTTGGAAAATCAGAGTGATGCATTCCCCACATATCAGGCACCATTCCAGTTGCCATTATTTGGTAGCTGATACTAAGGATGTCAGGCACATTTCCAGGTTCACCAATTCTATTCATTTTGCAGAGTGATTGATGGGTCAAACCTACTGAAATAAGACCCAGTGGGGAATGGTCCGCACCCACGCTCCATACAAGGCATCGTGAACGGAATATGTCTGTGATTCCTTGTTCAATTCAAGGCTGGGTTATAAACAGAAACGAGTTGGCTTGTTTATACTTCGACTTGGGGCCAATACATACTCACCGTTTAGACTCCTTTTTGTAAGGGCAACCTCAGCTTGGCGCAGGAATGTGGAGACTAGCGGGAGAATCCAAAGTGACTTAATTCACAGTACTAAATACAGAGTCTAGGAATACGCACCTAACAGGAGACTCCGAAGAGAAGAAAGGATGAGGATTTGCATGCTAGGCAAGGTTTATATAACAAATAGGTACTAGCCAGTAGCACATGTCCGAAGTGATCAGCAATGATCCCTGGCCTGATCACATAGCATGTTCCAGTGCAAGCGGCCGGACGAAGGGGGAAGAGTGGGAACGGAGTCCGGAGGGACAGGAGGCGACGTTCTGGGCAGAGGCGCAGCCCGGAGTGTGGACGGGGGTTCCGGACGGAAAGCCGGACAGATGGGTGAGGCCGGGGGAGAGACCGGACAAGGAGGGGGTTCCGGGCACAGGATCAGACGAGGAGGCGGGGCTGTACGATGGGCCGGAGCCGGACAGCCGGACGAGGGGCTGGACGGGGGTTCCCCCTGACACTTTTTCGGTTTCCTTTTTGCTTTCTTTCCTAGAAAAAAGGACGGCATGATGCCTATTTGTAAAAATAAGGTTCAGCTAGTTCGATTTCATGGTGAATACCTTGGATGAAAGGTTCAATGCACAGAGGTACATACATTGAGATACGCGCAGCTGCCCAGGCCAAGACCGAAACTCATTGAAAACTCAGATGAGTAACGCGATTTCCAAACAAGCAAGCGAGTGTTAACTGAATGCAGTCCAAGTCATCTCAGACTGCGAGCACGTCGTCCTCGGCACGCCTAGTCAAATTCTCTACGGTCCCACTGATCTTACCCCAAATCACCCTCCACCGTACGTCGACACAAACATAGCGCACACCGCCGAGTGTGGTTTGTATCGTTCGTTGACAATCATCCTCCTGGTCCTCCCCCTTCTCAGGCGGCACCATGGGTGTCAAAGCTAATGAATTTCATATAAGAAATCCTGAAATTCACAAAAAATACATAGAATCTTACAAAAACTATGTGAATTGGGTATCTGAATTTCACATATTGTAGCTCCGATTCAACTTGCGAGGGATGTAGATGCTCTTTGCGGTCGCTTCTGGAGGAAGGTCGAGGAAATTTCTTGAGGCTTCAACACGGCACAAACAAAGGGGTACTGGTATTTATGTGCGGTCTTCCTGCACACCAAGACCAACAGAACTAGGAAAATAAAACAGCATATAAAGCGACCAAAGAAAAAGCCCAGACAGCGCGTGATGACCCCGCATGGAGTCTAACCAGGGATCCCATGTATTCACAGAACTCTGATGATTGGAATGGGTACAGCCCACCCCACTTAGGGTCTAAGCTGGAATCCCGAGGAAGTGAGCCATCTTCAAGGCGAACCGATCTATTCCTCTATGTTACGGCTGAGTCAGGAGCTATCCTCGCCTCAGTCGAATCCATAAAGGAGATTCAAGGTTTCAGCATCCTATACAAAACTGTGCTTGTACCTGTTCTATTTCAATAATCATATGATTCTCCGGCCCAACACGTTGAAACCGCACCAGACAGGAAAACCAATAAAAGATGTGTTAGCCGAAGCATGGACATGACCCAGCCTGGAGTCGAACCAGGGCTCCCACGGTCGCCTATCAAGAGGACTCAGCATGATATGTGGTTGCAGACCACTCCGCTCTAGGCCGCATTTTTATGGGTATATTGTCCCGTTTGCAGTTGAGTCAGGTTACAGCACGCGTGAAGTTCAATGTTCCAGCTGGACGACACAGGCGCCCTGATATTTCTCATTCATCTTGACGGCCTTGTTTTTGGACCAGCCCATACGAGCAGGAAAAATAAATCCAATACGGTCGAAAATTTGTCAACCTGGAGTCAAGATCCGTGACCCAGCGTGGAGCCAAACCAGAGACATCCCCATACTTTTTGCATGCATATGGGCATGGAAACCGGAATGTGGTGCGGACTACTCCACTCTGGATCCTGTTCACAGTTTGCCCATTTTCGGCTGAGTCGGGAGGAATTTGAAGGTAATTTCTAAGTTCAAGGTTTAAAGCTCTACCAGCACAAAGTACTCAAGGTTTCAATTAATTTCAACAAGAACGCTGGGGGGGGTGTTTCATTTCGTCGATTCACAAGCCTCGACGCGCCGTAAACGCTAGATCGGAAACCGAATGCACTTATTTCTAGCTTCTTGAGAGTGAATCCGGGTGATGGTTAGAGTCACTTTTTGGACGAAAGAAAAAAGGGAATAGGCCTAGGTCCCAGAGAGCGCTTTCGCGTGAAGTGTTATACACGATTCGGTCATCTGCAGGTTGAGTCTTCCGTTTTATTCACAATGCGTGCGAAGGAGAATTGTGGGATGGCTTTGCGAGGTGATATCCCAGTGCACGGAAGGAGATAGACTGCCAAAGTAGGTTTCAATACAAATCGAGATTGCAGTAGAATAATAATAATGATAGGACGTGAAAGTACAGCATGCAGGGCAGGGCAGGGCAGTGTGTTACAGCGGTGCAGTGGAGAATGAAAGGTCCAGAGGGGATGGATTGACGGTTGCCAAGAAAGACAAGAAGGTGCGTGGGGTTTGAACTTGAGCTCGAACTTGATGTCACCTGCCCCGGGGTTGCTTTCGCTCTAATAGAGTAGACCCTGTCGGATGTTATCGAGTACTCGATCCGTGAAGCTATATAGGCTGAGCGGCGTTTGCAGAGACAAAGAGTGACGAGGAGGGTCGGAAGGTTCGCGCAGAGGCAGATGTTGAAGGTATTGAATTCAAAGTTGACGTGGACGCTGAAGTCACAGTTGAAGTGAACGGAGGCGTAGAATAGAGCCGGGACGTGGTAGCAGAAGTAGTGGCGCGTCTTGGCAGTTGTCACGTTGATGTTGATATCGATGTTGAATGGGCGGCACAGACGGATACAAGGTTCGAGATACCAAATAACGGAAGGAAGTCCTGGGGCGTGCTACACAGGACGCTTGCTGACCATCGCCGATGGGAACAGCATATGCAGAACTTATCTTGTACGAAAGGCAGGCCTTAATGGATGGCGCGGCGGCCTGTGTGGACAACGAGTCGGAAGAACAATGACTCTGCTGAGCGCTGAGGTCGGCAAATGAACTTTTATTCAAGGGAAAAGATGACAAATGGGGAGACAAATGGAACAAGACACACCTCATTGATCCGCCCCCAGCCCAGTAATAAGAGCCGCTGGAAAAGCCACGCAAGCGCCTCGCGGATACTTGTGCTAATTTCTCTGGTGTCAGTGTCTGCCAGGTCAGCAAGAGAGGCGGGGGAGAGGGTGTTCAGCGTCGTTCAGCGCTGACCCGGCGAGTTGACAAGGCATGGAGGGCGAAGGTACTTGCAGAAGATTCAAACCAGGTGTGGCCTGTTCATGGGAAAAAGCGAGCTGTGTTCGGGAGAAGCGCGGGCGTCGGGAGGCAGGGGTTCGACAGCCTGTGCGTGTTCGTGTTCGGAGTCGGTCCGGGGACGGCAGCTAACAGATAGGGATGGCGATACCGATGAGAATCGAATAAAACCGAGAATAGAGTACGAAAGAAATAGAAAAAAAGCGGTAAGCATAGCACGCGATCGCCGATTAGAGCGGCATATCGAATTGAATGCATACCTTGCACGAAGGCGAGGCTACGATCGATTGCGCTCCCTGCTTGCGTATGCAGGACGAGTCGTAAGAGGGCAAAGACGGCTCCCCCACCAAGAGTTGGTGCGGGGAAGAGGCGGAGAATCTGCGAAGACAGATTGTCAGCGATTTCACCCTTATCCTCCGAGGAAATTAACGAAAAAAGACGGGAAATGAACGAGAGAAAAGAAGGGAAACACAAGAAAAGAAGGGAAACACAAGAAAAGAAGGGAAACACAAAACACACCTCATCGATCCGCCCTGAGCCAACCGAGGCATACCTCCCACAAAGCCACGCACGCGCCTCGCGCACGCTGACACTTAATCTCTCCCAATCGAGCTTAGGGTCGCTAGAGTCGACTTCTGCAAGGTCTGCGAGGGAGGTGGTGAAGAGGGTGTATTCTGCGTCGCTCAGTGCGGAAGGGTGGAGGGACAGTCGCCGGGAGGACATGGTGGAGGGAGCAGAGTGGAGTCGGCGCGTAAAAGTAAGCGGGATGCCGTCAGCGGCGCGGCGCACACGTGGGCATCATGTGAGCAAGTGCAAGTCGCGTAACGGCATTTGACCGCGTCGCTTTTTCAGTATCGACTTTGATTCAGACTAGAGACAGAAGAAAAAGAAAGACGACTTCTCCGATTATAACCCGACCTGGAGTCGAACCAGGAATCCACCGGAAACTGATCGACTATCTGACATCGTTCGTTGGTGCGGACCACACCGCTCCAGGTCTTATTTACATCGTGTAGCGAGCTGGTGATATTCTGAGTCGTGCAGTCCGTGAATCTAGTTACAATTCTCATTCGACACATGTACACTGCGGGAAAAAAAACCCTGATTGATGAACCTATGACCTGGCCTAATCTTATCTTTGATCCCCCTTGGCTCCAAGTCTTATTTACATCATGTGTCGAGTTGGTGATCTTCTGAATCACGCAGTCCGTGAATCTAGTTACAATTATCATTCAACTATACTACTGGCTGGTCTCGATGCGCTGCGAACACCGGGAAAAACACAATAGCTACCATCTATGACCGAGCCTTGAGTCGAACAAGGGACCCCAAACAAAGTGCACTTTTCAAAGGATTCGGCATATGGATTGTGGGTGCGGGCCACTCCGCTCCAGGTCTTATTCACGATAATAACGGTAGTATTTCTATTGCATCTGTGCAGGCAGGCCGGTAACCTTTCGGTTTCTCGCGAGTCGACCGAGCCAATGGTACGCTCAGATGGCTGCCATTTTCATGATCATTTGACCACAAATTTCTTGGCCTCGAGTCCTTCTAGGCGGGCCAAGAATATGCAAAAACAGCTCAATCACGACGAAAAATCGGAAAAAAAGATCCCACATGCGCGTGGTATGACTTGGCTTTGAGTCGAACAAGGGACCCCACATAAGTTTCAGAGTTACCAGAAGAATGGCTATGAATTGTGGGTGCGGGCCACCCCGCTCCAAGTCTTATTTTCATCTTGTTCTGAACCTCGATAACCTTGGCAGTTTTCTTTCAATTTCTTGCCAGTCCATCCATCAACTAGTCCGCGATGGCTGCGCCTGCGAATCGAGCCTGCGATTTTCATGATGGTTTAACGTTTAACCTCAACCACGTCCCAGTCTCAGGGCATCGAGACCTTCTAGGCGGACCAGGAATATACGAAACAACGAACAAACAGGGTACGAACCCATCAGGAAAATTCACAAAAAGACAATTAATGTTCCCGGTCCAGCCTTGAGTTGAACAAGGGATATCACGTGCAGACATAGGGGAATACGGCACAGTTCGTGATTGCGGACCACTCCGCCCCAGGTCTTATTCTCAGCATATCCACATTCCTAAAGATACCAGCTTTCTTGTTCCATCTGCATAGTCGGTCGTCAAAGATTGGTTATTTTCCAGTTCACTCTGCCGCGGTCAAGGCTTCATTGACATTACCGATCATTCAACCCTATATTACTGGCCGGTCTTGGCACACTGTGAATACCGCGAAAAAAAAGCAAACGTCGGATTCATGACCTAGCCTTGAGTCGAACAAGGGACCTCACATAACAGTGAAATTCTGGACTATGAATTGTGAGTGCGAGCCACTCCGCTCCAGGTCTCATTCACATAATGCTCTGAGCCCAATAATGATGGTGGTATTTCTATTACATTGGCTAGTAATCTTTCAGCTTCTTGCGAGTCCATCCATTGCTATTTCGCAGTGGCTGCCACTCTTTCAAATTTATCCAGATTCACCTGGCCTCGAGCGCTTCTAGGCGGGCCAGGAATATACAAAACTACTAACAAACAACGTGCCCACAAGAAAACTCGGAATAATGTTTCCCGCATGACCTGGCTTTGAGTCGAACAAGGGACACCACGTGCTCGCATTGGCGGGTTCAGCACAGTTTGTGAGTGCGGACCACCCCACTCCAGGTCTTGTTCACATCGTGTTCTGAACCCCGACAATAATGGTAGTATTTGCATCGGCACAGGCAGGCTGAGATTTTTTTTTGCAAACTATAGGGTACTCGTGCAACACACGAGCACAGTGCGTGGGTGCGGATCACTCCGCTCCAGGACTTGTTCTCGGTGCAGGTGAAATATCTATCCCTGTGCTATGTAGCTTCTCGATTCAATCCGGGAGAGAGTCGTACCCACCTTCGTCACTTTGTTACTTTGCTTAGAAATGTGAAAGCTCGTGAGTTTGATCGAAAACTGCGAAACTTCGTACAAACAAGCGAGGGACGAGCTAAATTCTGTTTGTAGTGTCTGTCTACGAGAGATTAGGTCGTCACTGGCTCCGTCACCGCCACTGCTGGCTCGTACATCAAGGGTGTCGTTCTCGGCAAACCCTCCATCACCTTGCAGACGGGGACGACTGTGAACAGTCGTTTGCTTGCCCAGACTTCTGTTGCGCTCCAGAAGGTGCGTCTTACCTTTGATTTGGGCTTACTGAAACTAATTGTTGTTCCCTTGTGCAGGCTACTGTCAATAATTGAGTATGGGCCCTTTTCTGACTTACTCTAAGGGGCTAATAACTATCCTGGCTTTGTGACATGTACAGTCGCAAACCGCGAAGCGAAACGGTCGGCTTTGATGCATGATTACAAATGCAATATTGCCTCAATTGACCAATCTTTTGTGATGTGTGGGTGAAAGGGCATCCTAGCTTCCTACTAAGACAAAACTCTGTGTGGTTTGATGCAGTGATTGTAGAGAACGAGGTTGGTCTTTCCAAAAGGCCAAATGTGAGTAAATAACACGGAAGCAAAACAGTTGTAAACAAGCCTGTGCACGCCAGCCACAGAAGTTGGCCATCTGGGAGATTGATATTCTTCTTCTACAATCTCGAAAACCTCTTTAAGAACCTAGTTTATCTTAGGTCTATCGTGCGCACATGGGATATTGATCTGTGTACCAAACAGCAGCAAATGAATGACGTTGAAAGACTTGGATAGCGCAGGCTCAACAGGAGGTTTTGAGCCAATTCCTTTTGGGAAATCTGACTAAATATGATGTAGATTTATGTGCTAAAATCTTGAGCTCGTAATGTCACTTGAAGTGGTGGGACACGGTAGTGTTTCGCTTCCGTGTTGCGTTTCGCTTCGCGGTTTGTGACTGTATCCGGGTTTCATTCATTCGTTCAATCTTAATCTCATCGTCACTGTGACTTCATTTGCCATTGATCCTATCGTCAGTCGGATTCAGGGAATGGGAATGAGCAACATACTTAGATGAAAGAAGTGCCCCCTTGTAAGTTATCTCAGTCAGAGTAAGATTCCAAGTTATTGTAGTCCTGAATAACTCAACGAGTATCTGCATTATTACACAGCATAGCTTGAAAGCGCACCTGTGGTCTGAATTTGACACCAATCTTGCAACTCGGTGTCTCAGTTCTCGTGGAATGCGACATCTAATTCCAACTGCTGAGGCTGCAACTTGAAGAGAAACGGTGGTTCGGACACGCCCCCACTGGTTACGGTATTCAGGACCCTGGAAGCTAGCCCAAGGTAACTCCGGAGAAAGTCGGTCAAGGTGACCTCAAATCCCCTCACTTTTCCAGTGCTTTGGGCCTCAAATCCCCCAAGTTGGAGAAGGATATTGTCACATGATCCCACCAAATAGGGTAATTTTGATTAATTTTTCCGCTCACCGTGATTTTGAGAGGTGGGAGCTCCTCTGCAACGTTTAGTCGTGTAAAATCCCTCTCCAAAACCGTGGAAGGCGATTTGGAGGAAGGATGGTGCTACCCGATAACCCCAAGTACGAAAAGATTGAACCCGACTGAGCCTGAAATCCCCTAACTTGGAGTGGATTTTTGAAATTTTGGCCTCAAATCCCCCAAATCTGCCTCAAATCCCCTAATTTCGGAGTTAGCCTTAGGGCAGCTTCCCGGGTCCTCGGTATTCAGAGGTCAACCGAGGCCGTCACTGGCTTGGCGATTGTTCGTTTTGCCAAGTGACTGCCTGGATTGCGCCAATGCAGGCCCATGCCTGCCTGAGAGTACTGTAGTATTTCATTCAATTTGTATGGTCACGCGCCTGTAAGGGCAACCTCAGCTCGGCGCGGAGCGCGAGAGACTAGCGGGAGAATCCGACGGGAGAATCCGAAGAGAAGAAAGGATAAGGATTCCCACGCTAGGCGAGGTTTTTATAGGTACTAGCCAGTAGCACGTGTCCGGATCGACCGGCAGTGGTCTCGAGCTTGATCACATAGCACGTGCCAGTGAGAGCGACCGGACGCGGGGGTCGGAGGGGGTCGGAGTCCGGAGGGACGGAGGGCGACGTTCCAGACGGAGGCGTAGGCTGGGGCATAAGACCGAAGGCCGGATGGACGGACGAGGCCGGACGAAGGATCGGACGAGGAAGTGGGGCGGTGCGATGGGCGGGAGCCGGACGGACGGACGGACGGACGGGCGGTTCCCCTGACATCACCCCCCCCTTGGAATGCGGCGTCCCGACACATGAATCGGACCTGGGTGTCGCGCCTCCGGAACGAGAGCGAGTCGAAAGCGGCCGAGGCGATCCGGCGCGGGGCGTTAGGGTAGCGGCGGTAGTAGGCATCAATAGCGTCTCGGGCGAAGACGTCGGAGTGCTTTACCCATTTATTGTGTTCCGGGCCGTAGCCTTTCCACCGCACCATGTACCAGAGGCTGCCATAACAGACCTTCGCTTCTAGGATCTCTTCGACCTCCCATTGAACATCGTGGTCCGTCTGAAGGACGGGTGGGGGTTCGTCGTTCCGGGGGCATCCGGGGAACGGGTCCGGTTCCGCGAGCTGGAGTTTCACCACCGGAAAGACCGGGTGGAGCTGGGAGTACCGGGGGGGAAGCTCGAGTTTGTACGCACCCTTTCCGACAACCTTCACGACTTTGAAGGGGCCGAGGCGTTTGTCCGCGAATTTGACGGACGGACGGGTCGTTCGGATGTCGGAGGCGTCCAGCCAGACTCGGTCGCCTACTTTGATCTCTGGGGCGGGCGTGCGTCGGCGATCGTAGTACAGCTTGAACACGTCCTTGGCTTTAACGAGCGCGGCTTTGGCTTCCGAGACTCCGGACGCGATCCGGTCGCGGAACTCGTTCGCGGACTCCACGTTCGAGCGCAGTCCGTTGGGCTCAAACCCCATCCGGGGGAGCCTTCCGGTGTCCGTCATGAACGGGACTTGCTGCGTCGAGGAGTGGACGTGGTTGTTGTACGCGAACTCCGCGGCCGGGAGGAGCTCGTCCCAGTCGTCTTGTTTGTAGTTCGTGAAGATCCGGACGAACTGCTCGAGTTCCTGATTGACGCGCTCGGTCTGGCCGTCGGTCTGCGGGTGGTAGGCGGTGGAGGTCGCTGGTTCTATCCCGATGAGGCGCCACAGTTCCGTAGTGAATTCCGCGACGAACTGCGGCCCACGGTCGGAGATATATTTCCGGGGGGTTCCGTGGTGCCTCCAGACGTTCCGGTAGTAGAGCCGAGCGGCTCCGACCGCGCCAAGGCCGGTGTGGCACTCGTTGAAATGGGCCCGCTTACCCAGGACGTCGACCACGACCATAATGGCGTCGAAGCCGTGCGCGTCCGGGAGCTCGACGATGAAGTCCACCGAGACAGTGTCCCACCGTTCTTCCGGAATCTCGGTCGGGTGGAGCTCTCCGTGGGGTAGCTTCCGGAGTGCCTTCGTCCGGTTGCACGGGTCGCAAGTTCGGACATATTGGCCGACGTGACGGGACAGCTGGGGCCACCAGTAATTCCGGGAGATGAGCTCGAGGGTTTTGAAGCGTCCGGCGTGTCCGGCGACCCGGGTGTCGTGGTGCAGGGCGATGATCCGGCGCCGGAGGTCCTTATTCCGCGGTACGACGATCTTACCGCGGTAGTAAAGGAGCCCTTCTGCGACACGCCACTCGGACGACCGGGGGGGCGGACGTTCCGGTTCTTGAGGAGCTCTCGCGCGACAAGCGCGACGGGGTCCTCAAGGTCCGGTTCACCCGTGAAGGCCTCCCGGACGTCACGAAGGAGGGGGACCTCAGGTCCGGCTACCACGACGCCTTCTAGCGCGCGGACATGGAACAAGTCCGGGCGAAGAAGGGTAACGTCTGTGTTGTCCGAGCCTACCCCGTGGTCCGGGCGACGGGACAGCGCGTCCGGACGGCCCATGAGGCGTCCGGGCTGGTGGTGGAGTGCGAAGTCAAACCGGGACAGGTACAGGGACCACCGCGCCTGTCTCCGGTTCAAGTTCTGTGCCTTCCGGAAGTACTCCAAGTTTTTGTGGTCCGTCCAGATCTCGACCGGATGCTGCGTACCTTCGAGGAAGTGTCGCCACTCCTCTAGGGCCCGGATGATCGCAAGCATCTCCTTGTCGTGGATCTCGTAGTTGCGCTGGACGTCACTCAGACTCTTGGAGTAAAACGCGACCGGATGCCACTTCCCGTTCGCGTCCGGCTGAGACAGGACGGCTCCGGTGGCGTAGTCGGAGCTGTCCGCCTCGACCCGGTACGGGCGCGACTCGTCGGGTAGGACCAAGACGGGCTCCGCGGTCACCGCATCCTTGAGGGCTTGGAAGGCGGCGGCCGCGGCAGCGGTCCAGGTCCAAGCGACGCTCTTCTTTGTGAGGTCGAAGAGGGGCCGCGCTATGTCCGAGAACGCCCGGATGAACCTCCGGTAGAAGTTCGTGAAGCCAAGGAACTGCTGCACGTCCTTCTTGTTCTCCGGAGCAGGCCAGGCAGCGACTCCGGCGACCTTGACCGGGTCCATCTCGACGTGGTTGTGCGAGATGATGACGCCGAGGTATTCGATCGACGACTTCTCGAACTCGCACTTCTCCGGCCGTAGGTAAAGCTTGTGCGCCCGGAGCCGCCGGAGGACTTCTCGGACGATCTCTCGGTGGCGCGCGAGATCGGAGTGAGCGATGAGGATGTCGTCAAGGTATACCATGACATCTCCGGACAGGATGAGGTCTTGGAAGATGTCGTTCATCATCGTCTGGAACGTGGCCGGAGAGTTGGTGAGGCCGAAGTACATCACCAGGGGTTCGAAGAGCCCTCGGTTGGTGCGGAACGCGGCCTTCCACTCGTTGCCTCCTCGGATCCGGACGTTGTTGAAGCCCCACCGGACGTCGAGTTTCGTGAAGAACCGGGCTCCCTTGAGGCGGTTGATGAGGTCGTTAATCAGCGGGAGTGGATACCGGTTCTTTACGGTCATCGCGTTGAGCGCCCGGTAGTCCTGGACGAACCGGAGGCTTCCGTCCTTCTTTTTGATGAAGAAGACTGGAGACGCCATCGGGGATTTGGACGGACGGATCCGGCCGGTGCTTAGCCCGTCCTCGATGAACGCGTCAAGTTCCTTCTGCTCAAGGGGGGAGATTGGGTAGACCTTGCAGTTGGCCGGTTTCGCGTCGGGAACGAGTTCGATGGCGTGGTCCCACGTCCGACGCTCCGGTAACGCGTCGAACGACTCCTTATCGAAAACGTCGGAGAAATCCTCTGCCCAAGCCGGAACCGAGGTCTCAGGCGGGGCCGAGTTCCGGGCGCAGGCCTCCGCGAGCCGTTGAGAGACGGTGCTACCCGCGCGGATCTCTTCGGTCGGAGCGAACGCGGTGTAGAGGATCCGGTCGCCTTCCTCGAGCTCGTCATCGTCATCGTCGTCGTCGTCCGGGTCCGGAGTGAGGTCCGGAAAGTCGTCTCCGTCGATGTCTGGATCGCACCCGTCGTCTCCGCACCACTCCTCCGAGTCAATGGCACAGATAGACGGGACGGGACCTTCGCGGAGCTGCCGGAGGATCGCGGCGGAGATCTTCGCGTTGCGACGGACGACGCGAAGCTCCTCTCGGCAAGTGCTGCAGCTGGTCGGGCAGCGGGTCATCCGGACTTCCTTGGTCTCCCAGTCGATCTCCGGGTTGTGCTTCTGAAGCCAGGAGTAACCGAGGATGACGTGCTGCTTCCCGAGCCGCGTTACGGCGAGTTGGATGCGTTCGGAGTGTCCCTTGTAGTTGACGACCATATCAACTACGCCGGAAATGCCTCCGGATGCATTGGGCGTGCCGTCGACGTTGAGGACCGGAATAGGCTGGGAGAGCTTCCGGACGGGAAGGTTACGGGAGATCACGTACTCCGAGTCGATGAAGTCTCCGGTCGCTCCGCAGTCGACCAGACCCTTCACGGACATCGTAGCCGCGGTCTCTACCGATTGCATCTCTAACGGAACGTGTAGGGAGTTCCGGCCCTCGACGGAGTCAATAACATACCGCTGGGGCAGTTTGCGCTCCCACCTAGGGCGGCGGACGCGGGGAATGGAAGGGGTTTTTGCCTCCGGGGCGGGAATAGGGGGCTCCGGCTTGGTGGCGGAAGCCGGAACAGGGGGTGCGCCTTTCGTTTCAACTGCTGATTTATTGGGTATATCTTTGTACAAGCAGGAGTAACGATTGGGGGACGCAACCGAGGGCGCACCGCTCACTCGGCCGGGTCCGGAAAACCCTCCGGCTCCGCGTCTCCGGCTTCCGGCTCGGTCGGAAGCCCAGCGGTGGTAGCGAGGCGTGCGAAGAGTTCTCCGAGGAGGTCGTCACCGAGTTGACGGACGACCTCGTCCAGGACGTCTGCGTGCCGGACGTCCGAGGGAGTCGGGCAGTCTCGGGCGAGGTGTCCGGCCGCACCGCAACGGAAGCAAGTGCGCGGCGTGAAGCGTGCGCGGGTCCGGTCGACTTCCATCGGGATGCCGGGCGGAAGGGCGGGTGTCGGCGCGGCTTTGGGAGCAGGCGTGAAGGAGGGGACTGGGAGGAATGTCCCAGTGCGGGGGCGTGCGGCCGGAGCCGGGGCGCGAGTCGGAGGTGCTCCTGCTCGGACACGGGCGAGGGCGTCATACTGGCGGAAGGCGCGGAGACGCCATCCGGCGTAGTCTAGTAGTGCCGGAGTGGTCCCGGACGTGGTGATCGCCGCGTTAATCCGCGGGTCGAGCCCTGCTCGGTACTTGGTGACGCGAACGAGCGGATCTGTGTACCCGGCCGTGGCGGCGAGTTCCTCGAAGTCGTCCATGTACCGGTAAACGTCGCGGGAGCCCTGGTAGTAGCTATGGGTCTCCAGCCGGAGGAGAGCTTGGTCTTGCTCGTTTTCCTCTACGAACCGGAGCCGGAACTCGGACTCGAATTCCGCCCAGGACGGGAATGGGAACGGAACGATTGCGGACTGTCGCTCGGCCCATCGTCCGGCCGCGTCTCGCGCCATAAAGGACATGGCGTACCGCACGAGTTTTTCCTCGACGACCTGTCCGTGGACCATGAAGGCTTCCGGAACCAGTCGGAGGTATGTGAGGACGGAGTGGAGGAACATCCGTCCTTGAGTCCGGTCGCCATCGAAAACGGCCGGGGGTTCGGTCGGAGAACCGATTTTGCTGCGGGGGTGAGGGTGGTGAAGTCTGGACCCACCGCCGGAGCCGGAACGGCAGGGACGGGGGCAGTCGCGGGTGGATTTTGGCTGTTGTGTAAAACGCGGAGGAGTAGGGCTTCGATGTTCGCGAGAGAGCCTTCTACCGCGGTCAGCCGGGATTCGGGGTCGGTAGCCGGGTCCGGGATGTAAACATCCGGGAGCTCGGGTGGCGCGGACCCGTTTCCGGGCGTCGGGGCGTCCATCAAGGAGGAGGGGTCGAGATTGGAAGTGGGGGAGGCCGGAGCGCTAGCGCAGCGGTCCGAGTCCGAGTCTACACCGAACTTCGCAATCTTGACCGGTTGATCCCTTAGATCCTTTCTTCTGCTGTAAGGGCAACCTCAGCTCGGCGCGGAGCGCGAGAGACTAGCGGGAGAATCCGAAGTAACTCAATTGACAGTACTAAATACAGGTTTCTAGAATACGCACCTAGCGGGAGAATCCGAAGAGAAGAAAGGATAAGGATTCCCACGCTAGGCGAGGTTTTTATAGGTACTAGCCAGTAGCACGTGTCCGGATCGACCGGCAGTGGTCTCGAGCTTGATCACATAGCACGTGCCAGTGAGAGCGACCGGACGCGGGGGGTCGGAGGGGGTCGGAGTCCGGAGGGACGGAGGGCGACGTTCCAGACGGAGGCGTAGGCTGGGGCATAGGACCGAAGGCCGGATGGACGGACGAGGCCGGACGAAGGATCGGACGAGGAAGTGGGGCGGTGCGATGGGCGGGAGCCGGACGGACGGACGGACGGACGGACGGATGGGCGGTTCCCCTGACAGCGCCACACGGCCAAAAATCTACGAAAATTTTCATTCATAAGTCACTGAGTCACAAAGGCAATTTTGGACTTAGCCGAGCGCTGCCGGCAGATCAAATTCCCTAAAGGGGACCGGTTACGAAAGGGTCAATTCATACGATGGTGTCACCCCAAACCATCTTACAAATTGAATGAAATACTAAAGTATTGGAGCTCGCCAAAGGCAATCCGCGTGATGTAGTACAGGGAATACATTAGAGAGAATTCTGAAGAAATTTGGGCATCTAGAGCACCCTGAAAACCGAGGGATCTTTCCTTACTACTGAGCATCTCGCCAAGATATCGCGATGATATTTAATTTGAGCCGTTTACAAGCCGATTTGAGCCATTTATAAGCCGATTAAATATTGAAGGACCAGTTGCCCAAAACACTTATGTTTGCAGCACACCCCACGATTTTCAGAGTGCTCTAGATGCCCAAATATTTCCAGAACTTCTCTTAATGCATTCCGGGCGCTACATCAATTTCAGGAAACTTGCCGGCTGAGCCGGCGGCAACACTATACTGTACAAGTTCGGAGAATCGGAGAAACACTATTTTTTTTTGTAATTTTTTCGGCCTTTTGTTGTTAAATTTAGAGCAGCTCAAAAATCGGTTCCGCACCCTTTGAAGACTTCGAATTCCAAAAATCATAGTTCATTCATTCGCTGTCACCGTCACAACTACCAAAATCGTCCAGTCCAACGGTCCCCGTCACACGTCACAGGCCCAACTACGTAATGGACAGTGCGGAACTAATTGACATCCAGCTGTGAAAGTCGAAGATGCGCATGCAGGTGAGTCAAAGGGAAGTGTATTCGGGGCGCGGGGACATAAGCGCGAGGGATACAAGAGACTACGGAAATAGACGGACACATACCGAATATAAGGGTGAAGCTCTACGACGGATAGGAGGGTAGGTAAGGTAACCGGGTAGCGCGGCGCGCGACGATCCTATTTCCAACACCAGCAATCAAAATGAAATGAAAGGCAGGAACTTATCGTAACAAGGCGAGCGTACAATTCTAATTAGACTTTGCGATCAGATGGTGACGTCACGCGTGTCTTTCTTTTCTACCACCATGTCTTGACCATGTCGGCCATTCTGCACTCATACACGCCTCGCCCACCAAAGCAGGCACCGGTACTCAGTTGCGCCGGCTTCGTCGACGTCTATCATCCACAGGCGGCCGCCCCGCAGAACCTGCCCATGCTCCGGTTTTACGCATATCCTTCGGAGGCAGGGCACGGGGTGGGTGGTGTACCATTGGGTCTTGTCTATGACGCTTGTGTGGCGATTGCGGAGAATACTCACGGCTCTCTTCACCTCGCCGACGGCCAGCGCGACCTTGTCGCCAGTGATAATTCGACCGATGGGATGTTTGAGAGTTTGCTGGTGCCAGGCAGGTATATTTTCATAGTAGAGTATGTTACCAGCATCTTCCAGGGTCTCCCATTCTTACATCATCATAGTTCTTTTGAAAACCACTACAAAATATGTCGTTCATTCCGCGAATGGGTGCCGCCCACCGGGATACCAGACCGTTGGTTCGAAGGGCTGCCCGCTGCCCCTCCGCTCGCCGCCCCTCCGCTGGTCCCCATGTCCGACGTCAGCGCTGCCGTCCGTGGTGCAGACGATGGATGCATCGTCACGGGCGCCAAGAACTCTGTACAAGGGGCCTACATCGTGCCCAACAGCGAGAAAGGCTGGGTGCGTTTCAAAGTCGTTGTTGTGTCCAACGACATCTGATCTCTCCTGAATCGTAGTGGCAACAACATAGATTGCAACTGGAGTCTCTGGGTGGCAAGTTTGACGATCTAACCTCACCCCGCAATGTCGTGTCCCTTCGCTGCGACCTCAATGCGCAGGGAATGGACAGGGGCCTTTATGTTTTCGTGCCCCGTGGAGAAGAGCTTGTGGCCGCGGTAATACACGACGCACCCGATTTTGCACACGAATTCAATCTCCAATGGGTTCGCTTCCCGACCCGCATACCCCGCATTTATCCCTTCATCCGTCTGATATACAATGTCTTCATGTCTTCCGCGTTCTGGATCGAAGAAACCTTCAAGGTTCTAAATCCCCCAAAGAACAAGAGATCTCGGCAGAAACAGCATGAGGAGGAAGAGGAGGAAGATACAGACGCGGCCGACCCCAGTGACAGCAAGCCCGGGCCCAGTGGCGGGGGCAGCAGCAGCGGCGACAAGACGCGCAGGCGCACTGACGATGAGGACCACGACAACAATGGCGGTGGAGGCACCAGAGCCACGCCTAGAGGCAAGCGTGGAGGAGGCAGAGCCGGCGGTCGTGGTCGTCACGCCAACAATGGCAGCGGTAGAAATGACGACGGCGGTATTCCGAGGGATCGCACGGATGGCCAGTTGAGCGCGTATGAGGAGAACCTCCTCTCCATTTTCAAAAACCAAGATGCGATGATCATCGGTGAGTACTGCTTTCTTTGGCTGACCAACTCATAAACCTCCCTCTCAGCTCGTGGTGGTAGCCTGACCCGCGCCGACCAGCAGTTGGGGCGCTACCAAGGTTTCCCGAGATACAGACGCGCCGCAATGGAATACCGGCATGCCCATCCGGAGGTAGTCGCTATGAGCGACCCGGCGGCGTGTGTCTGGGAAGGTGATGCCGAGCTCGAGGAACTGAGAGGCTGGGATTCGAGCTAGCTATGGTTAACAATTTTGTACTTTTGAACGAGCAACACAGACCTGGTGGGCTGTTCTTAGCACCATTCTTTGCACTCTCTGTTCAGGCAGTCCCTATCGGCCCCGGCAAGAACGAAAGAGGAAAGGGAGCAATTTAGAGCCCCAATATCGTCGGGTGGGTTCGAGCGACTGAGAATTCCATCCAAAAGGCATTGCATAGTCCAATGAGGAACATATAATGTGAGAGCCTCCACTCAATAGATAAATTAAGCGGTTTAATCGGCGTCAACAGAAGAACACTCGATTGGTAACGACAGAGCAGTGGATGCAAGGCTTGCGACCTAAGCCTTAATTTAACCTCACACTACACAATAGGGAGGTTGTGCAAAAGCCGCACGAGCCGCGTGCGGCTTTTGTGCATTGTGCAAAGCCGTATGATAACCCAAAGCATTTATGAGTGGATCAATGTATATTTCAAGGAAATATGAGTAGATTAGTGCTATACAGTACATTCAACTACTTAATAAATATCATATGCATCATTTTGACATCATTTTCCGGCGGCGCCACAGCCGCTGTGCGGCTATGGCCATGATGCTGCCACAAAAGGCTATTTTCTACGCTCAAGCTCCACACCTGATTGCCGGAATCAACATCAACAGCTTGCGACGCACTGTTGGCAAGGTTTGGGTACATAGTCAATAGGTCAACAAAAGCCGTACAGTGCCGCATGCGGCTTTGCACAATGCAAAAAAGCCGCATGCGGCTCATGCGGCTTTTGCACAACCTCCCTAATATCTTCCACACTGCTAACATCCCGTCGGTGTGACGGGAGTATTACAAGTCGTGTTTGGAGCGCAAATGAGGGCGGGGAGTGGCGATTGGATGGCTTGCGCGAGAACGGTTTCCCATGCTTAATATTCATACATGATCGGAGTGTGTTTTATCTAAATCAGCGTTGGCGCATAAGTATCACATTACCATTGCTTTGGCCATTGAACTGTTGGCTTTTTCATGGGAAAACGCGAGCTGTGCTCGGGGGACGGCGCTGGCGTCGGGAGGAACGGGTTCAACAGCCTATGTGTGTTCGCATTCGGAGTCGGTCCGGGGACGGCGACTAACATATCGATACCGATGAGAATCGAATAGAACCGAGAATACTAGAGTACGAAGAAAATAGAAAAAAAGCGGTACGCATAGCACGCCATCGCCGATTGGAGCGGCATACCTTGCACGAAAGCGAGGCTACGATCGATTGCACTCCCTGCTTGCGTATGCAGGACGAGTCGTAAGAGGGCAAAGACGGCTCCGCCACCAAGAGTTGGGGCGGGGAATAGGCGGAGAATCTGCAAAGACAGATTGTAAGCGACCTCATCCTTATCCTCCAAGGAAATGAACGAAAAAAGACGGGAAATGAACGAGAGAAAAGAAGGGAAACACAAAACACACCTCATCGATCCGCCCCGAGCCCACCGAGGCATACCTCCCACAAAGCCACGCACGCGCCTCGCGCACGATGACACTTACTCGCTCCCAATCGAGCGTAGGGTCGCCTGAGTCGACTTCTGCAAGGTCAGGGAGGGAGGTGGTGAATACGGTGTATTCTGCGTCGTTCAGTGCGGACGGGTGGAGGGACAGTCGCCGGGAGGACATCGGGGAGGGAGAAGAGTGGAGTCGGAGCGTAAAAGTCAATAGGCGCGTCTTTTTGCGTTTTCAGTATTGACTGTGATAAAAGAAAGACCACCTCCTCGAATCATAACCCGGCCTGGAGTCGAACCATGAATCCCACGGAAACTGATCGGCTATCTCAGATCGTTCATTGGTGCGGACCACACCGCTTCAGGTCTTATTTACATCATGTAGCGAGCTAGTGATCTTCTGAGTCGTGCGGTCCGTGAATCTAGCTACAATCATCATTCGACTCACATCCTGTCCGGTCTCGACACATGTACACTGCGGGGAAAAAAGCACAGATTTCGAAGACCTATGACCTGGCCTTGAGTCGAACAAGGGGCCCTACATAAGAGGTACATTCTCAGCGTATGAATTGTGGGTGCGGGCCACTCCGCTCCAGGTCTTATTTACGATGGTAATGGTAGTATTTCTATTGCATCTGTGCAGGCAGGCCGGTAACCTTTCGGTTTCTCGCAAGTCGACCGAGCCAATAGTACGCTCCGATGGTTGCCATTTTCATGATCGTTTAACGACAAATTTCTTGGCCTCGAGCACTTCTAGGCGGACCAAGAACATGCAAAGACAGCTCAACGAACATGGTGCGAACCCACCACGAAAAATCAGAAAAAGATCCAACATGCCTCAGGTATGACCTGGCTTTGAGTCGAACAAGGGACGCCACATAAGTTTCATATTCCCAACGAGAATGAATTGCGGGTGCGGGCCACCCCGCTCCAGGTCTTATTTGCATCGTGTTCTGAACCCCGATAATCATGGCAGATTTCTATTCCATCGGCTGGTAACTTTTCAATTTCTTGCGAGTCCGTCCATCAACTAGTCCGCGATGGCTGCGAATCGAGCCTGGGATTTCCATGATGGTTTCACCTCAACCACATCCAAGTCTCAGGGCATCGAGACCTTTCAGGCAGACCAGGAGTATACAAAACAACTAATAAACAGGGTTCGAATCCATCAGGAAAATTCAGAAAAAGAAGTTCAATGTTACCGGATGAGCCAGCCTTGAGTTGAACAAGGGATATCACGTGCTGACATAAGGGAAGAGGGCACATTTTGTGATTGCGGACCACTCTGCTCCAGGTCTTGTTCTGAGCATATTTATGTTCCTAAGGATACCACTATCCTTGTTCCATCTGCATAGTCGGTTGTCAAAGAGTGGCTATTTTCCAGTTCACTCTGCTGTGGTCAAGGCTTCATTGTTACCGATCCTTCAACTCTATATTACTGGCCGGTCCACTGCGAATTCCACGAGAAAAAACCAAATCCCGGAGTTACGACCTAGCCTTGAGTCGAACAAGGGATTTCACATAAATGTCGAGCGAATGGCTAGTGCAGGCCAGTCCGCTCCAGGTCTCATTCACATAATGTTCTGAGCCCGATAATGATGGTGTGATTTCTATTACATTGGCTAGTGATCTTTCAGCTTCTTGCGAGTCCATCCATTGCTATTGCGCAATGGCTGCATGCCACTTATTCAAATTTATCCAGATTCAAGTTTCCTGGCCTCGAGCGCTTCTAGGCGGACCGGGAATACACAAAACAACTAACAAACAAAGTACGAACCCCCCAAAACACTCGGAATAATAATGTTTCCCGTATGACCTGGCTTTGAGTCGAACAAGGGGCGCCACGTGATCGCACTGTTGGCGGAAGTCCGTGAATCTACACCGGGGGCAAGGGACAATGCACTCGGAATGCAAGTGCGTTACATGCACTCCACACATAGACTCGTAACCAGTCTGCTTACAATGAGCAAAAATTGTAAGCAGACTGGTTACGAGTCTACTCCACACACACATTTGAGGGGACGGGACGACAAAGGCCACAAGGGCCTTTATCCCATGTTTGTTTTTCTTTATATCCTCTCCCAAAAGGTGCGACAAAGGCCCTTGCGGCCTTTGTTGTCCCGTCCCTTTGAATGTGTGGCGAGTGCGTTGTCCCTTGCCCTCGGTGCTAGTTACAATTATCATTTGACTCCCATGCTGTCCCATCTCGACACATGTACACTGCGGGAAAAAAAGCACAGACTTCGAACATCTATGACCTGGCCTTGAGTCGAACAAGGGACCCTACATAAGAGGTGATTTTCACCAAGCATGAATTGTGGGTGCGGACCACCCCGCTCCAGGTCTTATTCACATTGTGTTCTGAACCCGACAATAATGGTAGTATTTGCATTGGCACAGGCAGGCTGAGAAGTTTTTTGCAAACTATACAAGCGCTCGCCGCCACCATGCCACCAGTGCCGTGTGCCTAGCAGACACCCGCCGCCAAGAAGGCCTCACTCATTGGTTCTTGGTGAGCAGATTTGTCGTTTAATTTTCTGCTCTGAGTTCACACTGAGCTGTCGTTGATGGAGTTTGGTTGTGCAGCACGGTATGTGTCCAGGTTATATCTTTCATTGACTTTGTGTGTCTTGGCGCAGATCAATGCTTTTGTATTGGGCGATCCCATTGCGTATGTCTTCAGATTTGGCTTCTACATTTATCCAAACTGACCCAGTTTATGTGGACAGTTGTGCGCCTATCTGGTCTGGCTTCAAGCTCTTGGTCTGTGCATCACGTTTTCCCTGACCCTTTCCATTTCTGAACTGACTGCGTTTGTGCACAGGATGCTGGTGGGTGATGTGGTGACACTCAAAAAAACCAAGAATGGTTATTACCTACCTACCTACCTCCCATTTTTGAATTGATTACTGTTTCTGAATTTAATTTGAGTAATGATCAGTTATTTGTACCGCCAATAGCCAGTCTTTTTTGTTAACTGCATTGCAGTACCTGCCAACTACTTTGAACTGCAGCCAAACTATAGGCTCTACACTGAAACTACTGGCCAACTACAGGCGCTACACTGAAACTACACGCCAACTACACACACTACGTAACAGCCGCCAAACTATGCATCACTAGATTCTTTTTGTCTGGAAAAAAAAGTATGAAAACAAAGGAAGTGTTTTACCAATATTTTCAAAAAACTTGAAATGCTCAACCTGTAATCATCTCAGCAACAGCTTGATAATATTTCACCAGAAAAATTCAGGAAGCTGCTTCATCATTCCCTTTCGAATGTCAGATAAATGGTTGATGAAATTTGTTGCCGATTGTCCGGAGTTGTAGACGGGGAGCGGCATGAACTGAGTTTGAAATCTTTGGTCGGGCCGATCACGGCCATCAAATTCCTTTGCAATTGCCATCAATTCCTGGAGGTTTGTTACACCAATGGTCTCACGAAATTTCTGAGGAGACAGAAATGTAGCTGTGGTCTGTATAACAAGATCCTGGCGTCTGAAAGGATCACAGTGACAGAACCCGGCACCAGTGCAGCCTCAATTTACATCCGTTTTGAATTGTTCAATCTGGTATCACACAAGGAAAGTGGGCATGAATACAGGCCACTGAGATCAGTTATGAACATTAACCCAGTGAAAACACCAGCAAGCCACAATGAGCCAGATCAAGCCAGATATGACCACTTTTAGCTGGGCATATCTGGCTCGAAAATTGTCTCAGGGCTCGATGTAGCTCGTCAATAAATCGAGCCAGATCGAACTAGATAGAGCCACAAGGAACCACATATATTTAAATTGAAATATTACACATGGCTGTACTACACCACGCCAGGTGCAATACCCCTACTCGCACGCACGCACTCCCCATCCTCCCGATCCCCAGCCATGCAAGTGGGTGTCGGAATGAATAACTGGAGGAGAGAAGTGGCGTTGGCATCGGCTCGCATGCTGCTTTGGAACGCATAGCGTATAGCACGACTTGTTGGCATTCGGCGAGACGTTGCTGCGAAGAGAGTCGGAAGTAGCTTGAGGAGGGCATAGCTGCACTTTATTAAACACTCGCCAGGTGGAAGGTAGAACGAGAAGAAAGAGATCTGTAGAGAACAACAATTGTTAGTGCTTCGGAGAGCAGATACAAAGAGTTCATACTCAACTGACGAGGCTTCCAAGAGGAACATTGGAACAGTCAAATGAAGAGAAAGGTCAGGTGAGTCCACACGCAACGCCATATGAACAAAATCTATCCCACCAGCCGGCTGAACCCAGGTCCAAGGCGCGATGGTAAGATAAACGGCGACGGACAATGAGATGAGTTATCCTCCAAACGCGAGTTCACCCCATCGAGATATTGACCAAAAGCCATTCGGGTGCGTCCAGAGTCAAGAACATTGAGAAGCACAGAAACATAGATATGGGAACATCCACAATATAGGGCTGGAAGGAAGAGGGCAGCGGGAAAAGCGGCGGGGTGGTGGTAAGAGGCAGGATGCAGAGATGTTGTAAGCTGCGGAATCGTACGACTTTGAGAAATTCGACGCGGGCCAGGTGCGTATGACGTCGTCGACCACCTGCCGAATAACAGCTTGTTTCTTGCGGCTTGCCTGCCTGGTTCTTCAAGTTGTTGGACGCTGAACGGATTTTGGCTCGCTTTGGTTCGACGTGGCTCGAAACGCTCGAAACGGTTCGATCTGGCTTGCCGGCATTTTCACTGGGTGGCCATGATGCATATATAAACTTGGAGGCTTGGAAGAATGGTAGATCACTGTAAAAGCAAACGCCCTCGGGTGCTTTCAACGGCAATATACCAAGAATGCCGTGGGCGGCTAGTCGAAACATGAAGTATGGGTAGTTTTGAATCGTACGAAGCTCACGGAACAGCTCGCACTGCGGCCCGACCCGCTGTCCGTGGCGTGTCCATGATATCTTTAGATCCGAGGTGTTACAAATGTAGATCACGTCACTGATTCGTTCAATTGTTCGCCTGAAATCAAGGCAAATAATTAGGGCAATAATCAAGTCGATATCGGAGGCGCTTATTTAAATTTGGCATGTAGTCGGTGGGTATCCCCACAGGCACACAAATATCGAGTGGGAATGAAATTGCATTGGAATCAAAACTGACCCTTGTTGGACCGAATGTACTCGAACCAGTTGAATTCTTGCTCAAAAACTTTTGGTCTCAAGTAGCAGCTAGACCGCACCTAAATTTGGTAATCTTCGACGTCTGTGGGTGGTTCGATGCTGGGAAAGATTCGGGACATGTGATTGTGGACTTGATCGCCGGTGAGCGCTCGGGCAGCGACGGATCGTTTGACTTGAAGTTGATTTGGGTCGCAGACCCATTTGGCGACTTTCGATATTGATTAGGTTACCTTAGTTCAAAATAAAGGCGCGAGGAACTTGTGGAGGCGCTGGGATATTTTTAAAAACATATGTCGGACCATGCTGTATGAAATTACGAGTGGTACGGTTAGGTTTGGATTTCACACAGTACGGAATCCACTCCGTAGTTCACGCAGGTGCGGAGCGCCAGCGTCTTGAGCTCTTAAGTCCCCGGTATTTAAGGCAAGCGATTTCCTTTACTTTTTACAATACCTCACTTAACTTTTTGATGCGCCTTTCCTCACAATTCTTTATCCTGGCGTCGATCGCGGCTCTGGTGGATGCAGCAGCACTATCCACCGTAAAACTTGACTGTGCGTTGAACCGGTGGTGTGCGGAGGAACTCCGCCTGATAACTCTCGTCGCCTGCAGATGGGACTTTCTCGGGCCTCACAAACACCACGACCGGGATAATTTATTTCCGCGGCGTTCGATATGCGGATGCGCCGGTTGGGGCACTTCGTTGGCAAGCCCCGGTCTCGCCCCCGACAACCCAACTCGGGGAGGTCGACGCGAGTAACGTGAATCTATCTTTCCTCCTCCTCTTGCTTCATTTTCTAAATTTCGCGTAGTATGCAGCCGGGTGTATTGCCAACACCCAAGCTGCGACGACATCGACGACGTCCGAAGACTGCCTCTTCCTAAATGTAAGCGAAGCATATTGAATCCCTGCGCGCTTTGCGATTTTATAATGCCTTCCGTAGGTTTTCCTTCCGATCGCCACCACGGCGTATAGCGCTCTTCCCGTTCTTGTTTATTTCCATGGTAAGTGCGCTAGCCTCCTCGTCATCAAATTTATGAAAAATGCTGAATCCCGCTGGACCAGGGGGCGGATTCGAGGGGCAAAATACTCATACCTACCCCCCGGAGAATATCATTCAGGGTTCCACACAACCGCTCATTTTTGCCACGGTGGAATACCGCCTCGGACAATTTGGGTTCCTCGGTCAGTTTATTATTATCATTATTCATTTCATTCAATATCTCACGCGTGAATGGGATAGGCGGATCTGCAGTGAAGACTAACGGTACACTGAACGCGGGGCTCCTGGATCAGGTATGCCATGTTTCGTGCTATATATCGTCCCACAAAAATATACTGACGTGATGTTGAGAAAGCTGCACTCGTCTGGATCCAGAGGTACATCACCAACTTCGGCGGAGACCCGACGTAAGTTGTCGTTAATCAGAAAAGATTCCGAGTATCTGGCTAAAATTCAATCGCACAGGCGTGTCACCATATGGGGCCAATCCGCCGGCGGTGGTTCAACCATGCTCCACCTCATAGGTGATAATGCTGGAAATGGAAAGCTATTCCACCAGGCGATGGGCGACAGTCCCTCCCTGGGTCCCCTGCCGCACTACACGGATGCCTTTGTTGAGGACTTGTTCACTCAGTTTTCCGGTTTTGCGTACGTTCCTCAACCAGTGTCTCAGAGTCTTTGATTTACTTCCGTTCAGTGGATGTGGAAGCAGTGGAAGCAAAGCCGCAATAATGGCTTGTCTCCGTGCAGCGCCCACCAACACCTTGGCTCTCGCAGGAAGCCAAACCAACGCAAACCTCACCTCGACTATTTATCCGTTTGGACCCATCCAGGATGGAGCATATATCTCTACTCGCCCCGTCGAAGCGTTCCTCAATGGCGACTTCGTTCGCGTGCCTGTGCTATACGGCTCGAACACCGACGATGGAGGGAACTGGTCCGCAAATCTCCTGAACCCGGCCGTGAACACGTCCTCGGAAAACGCAACAGAAATGACTGTTTACAAATTCATCGAAGGGCAGTTCGACACCTTCACCGAGGCGTCCTTCCACACCGCCATCACCAATTTCTACCCCCTCGCGGACTACAACAATGTTAGTCTGCAGGGGCAGCAGATGTACGGCGAGCTGCGGTACATCTGCACCGCTGTCATGATCACCGGGGCGGCGCACAACTTCGGTTTGCCGGCCTACCAGTACAGGTAAGTCTGTTTACTGCCTGGGTGAAATTAAGAAACCAATCCTCTATGTGCAGCTGGGACAACCCAATGCTGGGCTCGAACCACAGCTCGGAGCTGGTCGCGTTTTTCGACGATGCCGAGACGTTCAAGCCTGCGGATCAGGCACTCGTGGTAGCCATGCGAAACTACTTTACGTCTTTCGCCACCTCCGGCGTGCCCACGGCCAATACTTCCATCGTCTGGCCGGTGAGTACATATGTGCTGTCTTCCATAATCCACGGGATTTATTCAATTTTACCACTTTAGCGCGCTGTCGACGGCAATGGGAGCCCCCGCATTTTGCTCCATCCGGGCGATATCTCTCTGGAGAAGGTCACCGACGTGATGAGTCAACGCTGTGCCTTTTGGCATGGGCTGGCGTCTGAAATAGATACTTGATTTTTAAAATCATCTGTAGATGTTTCCTGGACTTCTTATTCGACCTCTTGGCTGTCCCTCCCCGTTCTCTCGTGATATTTACATAACGTGCTTTTTAATGAATTCTGGCTAATGAGAGTGGGACGGCTCGCTGTCAGTGTGAAGCTCCCTGTTCAAATTTCACTCGGTACTTCCCCTTGCCATCGCGCCGGGACGAGTTATATCTTCATTTCAGGCTCACAACCCCATACCTTACATCAGGGGTCCTGAATGAAAGCGTCTGCAATTTATCGGTGCCCACACCCCAGCTCAGGCCATTCGGACCTATTTTATTCGTGCTCAGAAAGAATAAAGAAAAAAGTAGGCTACGCATCAACGTGCGGCAGACACAAGAATGCCCATTATGCAGGCGCAGGAGTGCAAGTTCCGTCCTATACCGCAACTTGGCCATCAGATCCGCAACCAAATACCAAGTAAGTAAACAGCTCTTTGTTCTCTCAGAAAGTTCGGGAAAGATCCCAGAATTCGCGTGTTCGGGCAAAGCCAGGACCGTTCCCACGGTTCAACCTTGTTTCAAATTCTGATAAAAAAAATTCAAGTGCAACAATAGCGTTTGATTTCTTCCAGGGCTTCTGACGAAAGGTTCCTTAATGTCCCCGTTAACATACGCCAGGCGCTGAGGTTCATGGGGGAGACCACTCCGCTTAAGGCCTCATTCTCAGCTGAGTTGGGACCCTGATAGGTGTGCCGGATGTGAAGCTTTCTGGTTGTCTTATTTTTCTGTTCAAAGTCGGGCTGATTCTAGAGGTAAGAGCGTTTATATACACGAGACACTAGTCTGAGCCTAGTGAGGTTCAATTTCGATTCAAACGACGATTCTGTCTTGGTTTTTCATTGACTATGTTCCAAAAATGCAGCCACAAACTAGACAGGAAAAGGGAAAGAATGCAAAAGCTAATGGCCTCCATATGACCCTGGCGTTGAACCAGGGAGCCCACCTAAAGCTGTTGCATGCAATCCCCCTCATGATTCGTGGGTGCGGACTACTCTGGACTAGTTCTTTCTGTTGGTTCATCTTGGCATTAATGCTCGAATTGAAGTTTGAAGGAACAGATGTATTGTCCTGTCAAGGTTTGAGCAATGCCATGTTGGGTTGTGCGGTTTCCAAAGCCTCGATGTTCCCAGTTGAGTGACAAGGGTGCGCTGGTAAAATTGAAGGCCGCCAGTCCAGACAGGCAAGCCAAGACAGCCAAAAATTTGCCGAATTTCAGCAAAGAATCATGGCCCAGCCCGGAATCGAACCAGGAATCCCACGTGTCATTTGGTCTGGATGGGCCTCATGGATCGTAGACGCGGACCACTCAACTCCGAGTCTTATCCTGAACTACGTATATTGGGAGGAATGTACATGCTCTTTGCGGTCGCATCGGGAGGAAGGTCGAGGCAATTTCTTGGTTGAGCCTTCAACATGGCACAAACAAAGGGGTATTGGTATTTTTGTGCCGTCCTCCTGTACACTAAGACCAGCAGAACTAGGAAAATAAAACAGAATATAAAGCGACAAAAGAAAAGGCCTAGACAGCACGTGATGACCCAGCGTGGAGTCAAACCAGGGATCCCATGTATTCACAGCACTCTGATGATTGGAATGGGTGCAGCCCACCCCACTCAGTCTAAGTTGGAATCCGGAGGAAGTGAGGCATCTTCAAGGCGAACCGGTCTATTCCTCCATATTACAGCTGAGTCAGGAGTTATTCCCGCCTCAGTCGAATTCATAACGGAGATTCAAGGTTTCAGCATCCGATACAAAAACTGTGCTTGTACCTTTTCTATTTCAATAATCATATGATTCTCCGGCCCAACACGTTGAAACCACACCAGACAGGAAAACCAATAAAAGAATGGTTAGCCGACATGGACATGACCCAGCCTGGAGTCGAACCAGGGCTCCCACGGTCGCCTACCAAGACCAACTCAGCATGATTTGTGGTTGCGGACCCCTCCGCTCCAGGTCGCATTTTTACGGGTATATTGTCCCGTTTGCAGTTGAGTCAGGTTACAGCACGCATGAAGTTCGATGTTCCAGTTGGACGACACAGGCACCCTGGTATTTCTCATTCATATAAACGGCCTTGTTTTTAGGCCAGCCCATACGAGCGGGAAAAATAAATCCAATACGGTCGAAAATTTGTCAATCCTCCGTGACTCAGCTGGGAGTCGCACCAGAGACATTCCCGTACTCTTTGCATGCGTGTGGGCATTGAATATGGATTGTGGTGCGGACTACTCCGCTCTGGATCATGTTCACAGTTTAATTGGAATCCCAATGAGTATGCCCATTTTCGGTTGAGTCGGGAGGAATTTGAAGGTAATTTCTGATATTTAGATCATAGACGAACACGCCTAATACGGACAGCACTATTATTCCGAAAAGTGACAACTTGAGCTCAAACTTGACCTCACCCGCCCGGCGTTGCTTCCGCTCTAATAGAATAGACCGTGAAGCTATATAGGCTGAGCGGCGTTTGCAGAGACAAAGAGTGATGAGGAGGTTCGCAAGGTTCGCGCAGAGGCAGATGTTGAAGGTATTGAATTCAAAGTTGACGTGGATGCAGAAGTCACAGTTGAAGTGGACAGAGGCGTGAAGTAGAGCCGGGACGTGGTAGCAGAAGTAGCGGTGCGTCTTGGGAGTTGACACGTTGGTGTTGATATCGATGTTGAATGGACGGCACAGACGGATACAAGGTTCGAAATACCGAATAAGGGAAGGAAGTCCTGCGACGTGCTACAGGACGCTTGCTGACCATCGCCGATGGGAACAGCAAATTCAGAACATATCTTGCACGAAAGGCATGCCTTAATGGATGGCGCGGTGGCCTGTGTGGACAACAATTCGGAAGGACGCTGGCTCTGGTGAGCGCTGAGGTCGGCAAATGATCTTTTATTCGAGGGAAAACGCGACAGATGGGGAGACAAATGGAACAAGACGCACCTCATCGATCTGCCCCGAGCCCAGTAACGCATAAGGACCGCTGAAAAAGCTACGCAAGCACCTCGCGCATACTTGCGCTACTTTCTCTGCTGTCGGCGCCTGCCAGGTCGGCAAGAGCCTAGGCGGTGGAGAGGATGTTCAGCGTCGTTCAGCGCTGACCCGGCGAGTTGGCAAGGCGTGGAGGGCGAAGGTACTTGCAAAAGATTCGGACCAGGTGCTCGGTTTACCTGTTGGCCTGTTCATAGGAAAACGCGAGCTGTGCTCGGGGGACGGCGCGGGCGTCGGGAGGGCTACGATCGATCGCGCTTCCTGCTTGAGTATGCAGGACGAGTCACAAGAGGGCAAAGACGGCTCTGCCGCCAAGAGTCGGTGCGGAGAACAGGCGGCGAATCTGCGAAGATGGATTGTCAGCGATCTCATCCTTATCCTGCGAGGAAATGAAGGAAAAAAGACAGGAAAAGAACGATCCGAGCCGAGCCCACCGAGGCATACCTCTCACAAAGCCACACACGCGCCTCGCGCACGCTGACACTTACTCTCTCCCAATCCAGCGTAGGGTCGCCTGAGTCTACTTCTGCAACGAGGGAGGTGGTGAAGAGGGTGTATTCTGCGTCGCTCAGTGCGGACGGGTGGAGGGACAGTCGCCGCGAGCTCATCGCGGAGGGAGAAGAGTGGAGTCGGCGCGTAATAAGTACGTCAATAAGAGGGAGCAAGCTCCCCAAACAAACGGTGCACCTTCAGATCAAAGGGTGCACATTCCGATCAATGTGCAGTGTTTGAGTTCAAACGGGGCACATTCCGATTTCCAGCGGGTTTGACGTGGGAGGGAGCACATGTCTCGCTACCATTTTCCATTTCTCTCTCCGACCACCATCCCAATTCCTCGCCGCCCGACACGTCGAACAAGCGCGCCCAATGTTTCCCGATGCCAACGATCAGCGGCCGACCAAGAGTACCTCGACAGCCTGGCGGCTCATCAACTGATGGATTTCCGCAACTACGTACTACGTCCGAGTCGCCGGAGCTTACTGACTGCTTCTGACGACTAAGCAACAGCTTTCTCTCCCATGTACATTGCACTCAATGCCAGCCAGTTTCTCGATAACAAATGGGTGAACATAGGCCTATTCGGAGAAGATCTTCGGCGCTAGTTGCGTCGTCAAAGTTTGTCCATCGGCGCTCGCTAACGGCTGTTCACGGGAATCTCACGTATTTGCGTACTTCCACCAGCCTCCACTCGCAGACCGCGCCACGCATCGCCGAAAAATCGATCGAGAGGTACTCCGAAAGCACCGAGACTCCCTGGGGCTCACCCAATGTGTGGACATCGAACGACACCTTCCCACTGTCCGCCATGCGTCCGCCGTCTCCTTTTATTGCGGTACACGTAACGCAGCCTCGCAGCCTTCATTCTTCGAGGGGTAGCGAGGGATAAATACATTAATTACGCAGTGTATGGCCCCCAGGATTGATGGGGAGCAATGTCCTGGGACTGAAGATCATCACATCAACCCAGAGCACCTCGCCGGTCATCGATCCTGTATGTACTATTTGCTCCCAGTAATAACATATATCATACACTGGATCCAGTTGACAATCCATACACACCAATTTTGTGAACCCAAGACGCGGACTTCCACCTCGAAAATTCCAAGTGATTGAATTAATATTCTCAGGATTATGATTGAGAACCTTAGTTTGACGGCTGGGCATGCCACTACTGACCCGGCACACTTTTCAATGTGCACTGTTTTCGCACAAGAAGGGCACATTCACGGTGAATGTGCAGTATTTGATCTCAATGTGCACTGTTTGACGTGAATGTGCAGGGTTTGGGAATGTGCGCGCGGGAATAGTTTCGTTTATCCCGCGCCTACGGTGTGGTTGCGTGAATTATTTCCACCACGACGCAATAAACGGCCTTGGGTTCCGGAAATTTAGTGCATAAAGTCGGAAGTTCTCCGCCTGGTCTCTTTCTCCGCATGTCTTGCCCTCGCCGTCCAAAAATACGGGTAATATACATGTGTGTGAGTGCGCGAGCAAAAATACCGAGAAAACGCTTGCTGGCTTCCAGTCAATTATGACCAAGCTGGAGTCGAACCAGAAATTCGTGGGCGCGGACCACCCCGCTCAGAGTCTTATTTCAGGTAAGTTTGGATTCCGAGGAAGTTCAAGGCGAACCGGCCCACCTGAGTCAGGAGGTGTTCTCGCTTCGGTCGAATAAAAAATTCAAGGTTTCAGCATCTGATGCAAAAACTGTGCCGATAGTTTTTCGGCCTGGCACTTGACAACCACACCAGAGAGGAAAAAGCCATGAAACGGCATGGATATGACCCAGCCTGGAGTTGAACCAGGGAGCCCACGTAAAGATGTTTCGTTAAATCGCCCACATAATTTGTGGGTGCGGACCACTCCGCTCTAGGCCGCATTTTTAGGTTGCTTGAGATGAGGCAGATAGATTCGGGTGGATGGAAGGGACGGGTATATCGTCCCGTTTTCGGTTGAGTCGGGTTATAGCACGCGTGAGGTTCGATGGTCAATCTTGAGGACAAGGGTGCACTAGTATTTCTCATTCATATATTGCGGCTTTGTCTTTGAGCCAGCCCATACGAGCAGAAAAAATAAATCCAATACGGTCGAAAATTAAAACTCGTCAAGCAAATTCATGACCCCTGGAATCGAACTAGGAACACCCCCGTACTGTTCACATGTACTTGGTCATGGAATGTGGGTGCGGACCACTCCGCTCTGGATCTTGTCCTGAGTTCAATTGGAATCCGGATGAGTATTCCCATTTTCAGTCGGGAGGAACGTCAAGGTTCAGGCTCACCAAGAAGGGCATGCTGGTATTTTTTAGATCATGTCGACAACGACGCCGACCTCCCCACGCATCAATATTAATACCAGCAGCATTATCCAGGAAATGTAACAAAATATAAGTTTGAGGTAAAGAAAAGATAGGGCAAAGGCCACGACTGTGATATGACCCAGCCTGGAGTCGAACCTGGGCTTCCCGCATTTCCTGATGTCATGCAAGCCCATGGATTGTGGGCGCGGACCACTCCGCTCCGGGTCTTTTTCCAGGTGCAAGGTTTGAAGCTCTACTGGCACAACTCAATGTTTCAATAATTTCAACAAGAACGCTGGGGGGTGGTATTTATTTCATCGATTCCCAACCATCGGCGCGCCGTGGACGATCGGAAAGACCATGAAACAAAAAATTGTAATCCACTTTTGCAACAAGAACACGGTGCGTCGGTGCGGGCCACTCCGCTCCAGGACTTATTCTCGGTGCAGGTGAAATATCTATACCTATGCTATGTAGCTTCTTGAGTGAACCCCGGAGATGGTTGGAGTCACTTTTCGGAATAAAGAAAAAAGGGAAAAGAGTGAGCGCTTTCGCGTGAGGGGTTATATACACGATTCGATCAACTGCAGATTGAGTCTTTCTTCTTATTCACGATACGTGCGAAGGAGAATTGACAGGATAGCTTGGCGAGGCGATATCCCAGTGCGTGGAAGGAGATGGACTGCCGAAAAGGTTTTAAATGAATCGAGAATGTGTTAGGACGTGAAAAGTACAGCGTGCAGGGCAGTGTGTTGCAGCGGGGCAGTGGACATTGAAAGCTAGAGAGGGGATGGATTGATGGATGCCAAGAAAGACAAGAAGGTGGGTCTGAGCTTAAGCTCGAACTTGACCTCGCCCGCCCGAGGGTTGCGCTTGCCCCAATAGAATAGATCCCATCGGACGTCATCGAGTACTCGGTCCGTAGTTAGCCGTAAGTCTTTTTCAGCGTGATACAGAGAGTGAGGAGGAGGTTCGCAAGGTTTGCGCAGAGGCGGATGCTAAAGGTACTGAATTCGAAGTTGACGTAGACGCAGAAGTCACAGTTGAAGTCGACGGAGTAGAGAGGTTGATGGGACTTGCAGACCTAGAGACGGGACGTGGTAGCAGAAGTAGCGGCGCGTCTTGGGAGTTTAACACGTTGATGTTGATATCGATGTTGAATGGGCGGCCCAGGCGGATACACGTTTCGAAATAGCAGATGAGGAAAGGAAGTCCTGCGGGGGACGCCTGCCGACCATCGCCGATGGGAACAGCAATGGAGAACACATCTTACACGAAAGACAGACCGTGATGGCGCGCAGGCCGCGGCCTGAACAAGTCGGAAGAACGATGGCTCGGCTGAGCGCTGAGGTCGGCGAATGAGCTGTGAGAACGAGACAAGTTTATTCGAGGAAAAAACGCGACTGAAGAGAGACAAACGGACAGCACCAGAGAGGCACCTCATCGATCCGCCCGAGCCCAATGACGCATAAATGCCGCTGCCGAAGCCACGTATTGCGCAAACGCCTCGCATACTTGCGCCAATCGAACGCGGGGTCGCTGGTGTCAACGTCTGCCAGGTCGGCAAGAGAAGCGGTGAAGGGGTTGTGTTTAGTGTCGCTCAGCGCTGACCCGGCGAGTTGGCGAGGCGTGGCGGGCGAGGGAAAAGGGAGTCGAAGCGGCGGAAACGTAGTCTCCCGTAGTCAGACCCAATGACAATCTTTCCTTTTTAGGAGTGAGTGGGAAAAGTTTTAAAATAGGGGAAACGTGGGTAAGCCGGATGCCGTTATCAGCACGCCCACGTGGAGATAGGGGCTCAAGTTCAGTTCGGGCGCGTATTTAGCTCCCTCCTGCAACCAGCCCGCAAAAGAGGCAGGAAAAGGCACCTTCAAAAAATGGATGGTCCGAGGCGCGGCGAGGCCTAAGATCCAGCCTTGAGTCGAACAAAGGATCCCACATATTTAGGGCCTGTTCGCAGATTCCGTTTCCTGTTTCCAATTCCCTTTTATAGTGGTCGTGAGAATATTCCACTCGGAAACGTGATCCACCGCACATCAATGTGATGCCACTCAAACCGCTGTCTCTGTCCCGAAAAGTAGTCATGACAGTCGGGGTCCGGCCGCCCAACGTTTTTGGCCTGAAATTGCACATTTTTGCTACTGAAATAGAAAATAACCCTCGGGTTACTGCCATGACCAAGAATAACTGAAAGATCTGGTTGATTCAACGCAGCAAGGCTCTCGCCGCCGCTGTTGGCAACATTGAGGCATTGTAGCTCGTCGACAGCCTTTTGCGGCATCCGGAACATTTGTCTGTGACATTTCGGCAGTGCCTTGGTAGTACCTTATAAGGGAATTGGAAACAGGAAAGGAAACGGAATCTAGTATCCGAACAGGCCCTTACTTAATGGGCAAATCCAATTTGCCCTGTAGTTCATGGGTGCAGACCACTCCGCTCTGGGCCTTCTTTCCAGCTCATTTAGAATCGAAATGTCAGATTTTCATCGACTCTATCGAATTGAAGGCTATGCCCATCCCAGCGCAGCGCGCCCCAACGTACCGCTCCACTCTAGGCCTTAGTATTGGTTTACTTGACATTCCAATGAGAACGGTTAAAATGGAAAGTGGAACCCATGCCTTCTTGCCAAGCTCAAAACTGCAAACGAACAAAAATGCCGACACAGTCAAATCAAGACCCAGCCTTGAACCGAACAAGGCCCACGCAGTCAAGTATTGGCAATGTGTTGCTACGGTTCGTGAGTCATCTGCAGTACCGTAGATATGGAGATTTAATGTTACATTAACGTTATTATTCAACGTTCAACATTCAGATTTTTTTTTTGCGACCCCTTGACTTGACATGTATAATGACGTATAATAGCCGATCGCAATTAAACAACGAGAGGTCAGTATAAACACGAAGGCGCAAGCCATGCATCACTCGGCAACGCCATGTATTCGCATGACCCTGGCAATTGATCATGGGTGGGGACCGCTTCGCTCCAGGCCGCATTATTGGCTGGTCGGGATCCTGATGAGTGTGATTAAATTGAATGTGAGGAAGTCTGGAGGCAGCATGAATGGCATTGGGATCTTAAGAGCAGACCTGTGGATTCGATATTTAATGAGGGGAAGTCAAAGTTCGGCTACGGGCTCGATTCTCATGTCGATTCAGGTTTTGATTCGCCGTCGACTCAGACGTCGATTCTCCACCAAGAATCGGCACAGAACCGAGAAGGTTGTCGATTCATGAGAATCATCGATTTTTGGTCAAGAATCAACGCCGGAATCGGTGATTCGAGAATCGATCCGTGAATCGACCGACATGAAATTTTCAAAATCAGCGCCAAATAGACGCATAACCAATGCTTCCTGTCCTAGTAATAATATGCGTACGACACCGAAGTCGATTCCTGCGCTGCTCTTCCTCTTCTGGTTTTCAACCAACGGTCATGTTGGAAATCGCAACAGGGATCGGAAGATGCCGAAATACCTGATAGCATGTTGAGTTGAAGTCAGCACTACCTCTGCCTTGCTAGTAGGTAGGTAGGTAGCATCACACGGCACGGTCCCGCTGAGGAACACTGGAAAAGAAAGGACTCTTCGTTCTGGGCACCCTATCCCTTCGTCCGATCAGGCTTCTCTGATCGTCATCGATATTGTAGCGTGGCGAACACAAATTGCGCTACCGCGGCATGATTCAGCGTGATTAGCGGCGGCGCCCACCAACGCAAATCCTTAAACCCCCTCGAGGCGTATATCACGGATACTGTACAGATCAACATTGGGCAGCTTAATCGTCGCGCATCCCAACAGGTGACACGCGAAATCCTTAAAGCTCGGTAGGTGGGTAGGTAGGCTGCGGCAGGTAGATAGGATTATACGGCACGGCCCCCCTTAGAAACGCAAGCCTCATCAAATGAAATAACATCGCAATGGGTGCAACGGCCGCCGCAGATTATTTACAACACCTGCCCTGCCTACCGGCGCCCGCGACTCTAAATTCCTTCCAGAAACTCTTCCACACGTGTGTCAAAGCCGCAACCCAATGCTCCGCGTGTGATTTGTGCTGGTTTCCATCCTCATCTTCAACCCAGTCGCAGGGAGATATATCATATCAATGGATGCAGAAGTGAAGCCAGAGGGAAAATAGTTCACAGAGGAAGAAAATCGAGTTTTTTGCCCAAATGTTCGACCGAAATAGAGTAAAACAGCTGGGAAATTTCATAGAGTCAAATAGGTCAACAATCAGGTCAAAAACGGTCGGACATATAAGGGAGTGTCCACGGGCTTCAGCAACCATTGCCGAGACAGTGTCATGGAGTGGCGCTAACTATATAGAGTTGTAAATCAAGCGAGGCACGAGCTAGTACTGATTGACAGCGTCTGTACTACTTAGTAATAGAGCCTTCGCACTCCTCTCATGAACAGGTGAGTCGAATCAAACCCTTTTCTTTCAGCCTGTCAAATGACGAGAGTAGTGAGTGGAATGGTTAACGTTGTGTCCAGCGGTTAAACGGAGCTGGGGCGACTGCTGGTGACTGACGTAGTGCATGTGGCTGTGCTCGATTAATCCTTGGTCCTACCTTGTCTTACCTCGATCGATCACAGTGATCAGTATCTGTTTGAAATCTGTAGTCTGGACACGGGGATTGCTCTTAAAAACTCGTCTTCTGCTAGTTTGAGCTCTGCTGGATGCTTTTCTTGTTCAACGAACTGCACTCGGGCTGAGTTGACCTACAAAATCGGATCAAGATTAATTTTCAGATCTAATGGTGGAACCGGCGGTCGACGGGCGCACGTATGTTGTCATGCGTAGTCGAACTAAGCGACTAATGATCGCCGCGTTGGCTCGCCGCGGCAGCAGAGAAATTGGCCCGCCCGAATCGCTCTCCTCCCTCTCTGGTCTCTCTCATCCGTTTTCTTGAGGTCGTTGACTCGCAGGTTACAGTCGCCGTCTTCACATCTGGACTCGGTACACCAGGCGCCTCGACGCGATAACGATATTTTTCTGATTGCCGTCGTCCGCTAGGTCACAAGTAGGGTCCGCCTAGACAGGCGTGCCTTCATGTATTCGCCCCCCCGTGGCTCCCTCCTCCACTCAGCGCCGAAGACTCTCGGGGACGCCACCGCCGACCAACCATGGCCGAATCCCTCTCCGAACAGGATGCCATCCTGTACGTGCTCTGTCAATGCCCTCAGCCTAGGCCTCTGTTTCTGACGATGCCTCCACACTAGCATAAACCTGATCTCATCCTGGCTGAATATGGCTCTGTATACCTTTGAGCTTGTTCTCTGTTGCCGTTATTTTGCTCGTCCCTCTCGTCCCCTCGTGCACAGAGTCGGAGTCGGTTTGCTGCTCTTCTTCGACACCGTCTGCACAGCGGTAGCATGCATCGGCAGTTGCTTCGCTGTTCTGCCGCTGGGCCCGGCCCTGGCCTTGACAAATTTACGTCTCTACCTGGCGCCGCTCGCCGTCCAAATAATCACAACCTACATCTCCGCACTCATCTCTCAACTCTTCCTGTGTAACCTGTACTTTGTGCTGTGAGTTCGTCCCCTCAAGTGACTTTCCGTGAAATCACTCATTATCATTATAGAACGGGTCATAAAATTGTGACCGGGACCATAGTGATCCTGATTTTTGTCCATGTGAGTCCATTCATTAATTTCGATTTCAGCTGCACTCAACTCGACAGCTTGCCTTCTCGTGGGCGTCCGCTATCCTATTGCTCCAGGTATCCGCGTTCGATGGTCACAGCTTCTCTTTCACGGCCACCACGCACGCCGTTTATTTACTATCGTCCCCAAACGAGCTGACTGTTCTCCAGGGTCGGCGCAGTCTCGTGCGCGGCTACAGACCTCATCATAGCCGTATGCCTGGCGTGGAAATTCTGGAGCATGATGGAAGGTACTCGGCAGCATCACTCGACGAGGAGGTAAGTAATACCTCCCTCCACCGATGACTGTATTTTTTTGACTGGCTATCTATCCAGTCTCTTAAGACGAATCTTGATGTTAAGCGTCAGCACCGGCGCAATCTGCGCAGGTAACACCCTCCTCATGATGATCTTGCTCCTGAATGGCAGCGAAGGTGCGTTCCTGTTTCGTGTCTCCCCCCTTCAGTCGTTCATCGTGCCCCGCCGTCGCTTGGGTTACTGACTACATTCTTGTTCACCCCACCGTAGTATTCGACTTTTTTTTCGTCTGCCAAGGACGCGTCTACGCTCTCACGCTGCTCGGCAACTTCCTCGTTGGCATCCCTGCGCGCGCGCAAGCGGAAGCGCATCCGAGTCTGCGCATAGGGACGATTATGAGCACCGGGACGGTCGTGTTTCGTAGTAATACTGCAGATCTGGAGTCGGACGATGTAGATGCAGATGCAGATGCAGTATTATCCCCGAGAAACGCGCCGAAATCTTCGGACCCGTTGCGTCCGAATGGCAATGTGAGTTTTATATGAGTATGGAATACACAGGATCGCATAGAACTGATTCATACGCGCAGCACCACGAGTCGTTACAGCTTGATGAGCTTGCCTTGGGCCCCCGGCATGGCAAGGATGATGGATAGAATAGAAGAAAATAATAAGGATGGAGGGTATGATAAGATAGTATATAGATGCGGAGAGTAAATTCAGCCGTTCATTTCAGAGTCCGTGCGCCGTGAACGCGAACGGTTTCCTAACACTCTCACAGCTACATTGCCATTCCCCTTCCTCACCCGCCCCCCATGGTTATTATTTCTACCCGCTTTTCTGAGCCACAGTACACAAACTGACTCCACATTTGGCTGTCCCTCTCGTAGCCTCTACTATTGATCCTCCCCAGCCATGCCATATTGTCCCAATGCCACCAACCCTCGGCCTCCTGGATATGGAACCCATCCTCCCTGTTTACGCACCACCATGGGTCGAACCTCTCCCCGTCACGACAATTATGCCGGACAAGGATGCTGCGGTTGAACTCCTGAACAACCTTCTTGCGGATCAAGAATTTGAGTCATCAACTTGGTTCACAGATGGATCTCTTCTGGAGGGGAAGGCTGTAGGAGCGGCGATTCGTTTGGAGCGGGGAAGGCAGTGCGAGGAGATCTTGATCCCGCTTGGCGATGGTCAGGTGATGGAGGGGGAAGTGGAAGGACTACGGCAACGGAAAGGGCTCTCGCAGCGCGACATCATCGTATTCTGGTTGTCTCGGAATCCCAGGCCGGGCTCAAGGGCATCCTCTCAACAGCTCCGCGTTCGGGACAGTTCCGGATGAAACAGTACGACACCCTCCTTCGTCTAGTGATGTTAAAGGCCCGGCTTGGCCTGAAAGCCCGGGCTTGGGCCTGGCTTGGGCGGGCTTGGGCTTGGATTTTCTCAAACCCAAGCCCAAGCCCTCAGACAGGGCTTGGCCTGGCCGGGCTTGGGCCTAGGCCAGGGCCTGAGCTTGCTAAATGGCTTGGATTTTGTGTCCTCCATGTAAGTCACAAAACTGATTGTTTAACTATAAAGAAAGACTTACTTTCCATTACCGTCATGTCTAACTTATTTCGGAAGGAAATTGGGGACTTCCGTGTATTCTAAATTTTAGTAAGCTGTCAATGCGAAGTCAATACACAATCTAAAAACACAAGAATATACCTTGCACTCACGTCACCCACGGCTTCGTCGCGCCCTCTTCGAGATTGCCCACCTCCGTGTTACCAACATATGGACTCCAGCACACATAGGAACTATGGGAAACGAGCTTTCTGACGCCGCAGCTAAAGCGGCAACTCTCCTCCCAGCGTTGCCCTTGAACCCCATCTCTCTAACAACATGTCGAAGAAACATCCGTGAAGACACTGTCGTCAGAAGATGGGACATCCAGTGGAACATGAGTACGACAGGTCGTGCTCTTCGACAAATCGACGTTCTTCCTCCCTTCCTCATACTGCGTCACCCATACACGTCATCTACTGCAGTATTTCGTTCAATTTGTATGGTCACGCATCACACGGCCAAAAATCAACGAAAATTTTCGTAAGTCACTGCGTCACAGAGGCGATTTTGGCCTCAGCCGAGCTAGCCGAGCTTAGCCGAGCGCAGCCGGCGGATCAAATTGCCTAAACGGGCTCGGCTACGAAAGGGTCAATTCGTAAGATGGTGTCACACCCCAAACCACCTTACGAATTGAACGAAATACTACAGTATTCCCCGAGCTATGATCTCCATTATTTCACGGCTAAGAACCGACTTCTCACCCCTGAATGCGATGTGATTTCGCTTGCGACAGACTGATTCGCCCGCCTGCGACGCATGTAGCGCCCCGGAAACGCGCAACCATGTCCTGCTCTAATGCCCTGCATGGGAGCACCTTCGCCCGTCACTTCAGCGTGCATCGTGCAAGGCTGACATCCTCGGGGCGGTGGACGTTCTCTCGAATGAGAAGCTTCTCAAAGCCCTGGTCGACTTCATCGCTGCGACCGGCCGCTTCTCGTGACTTCTTTCCAGTTCTTTCCTATTTTCTTATTTTCCTCTCTTCCATTCCTCATCGTCACCCCAATCATCCTTACTTCTTTTCTCTTTTTATATATTACTGTGCATATGATCTCTCTCTCTCTCATGCACCGTAGATATCTTGTCCTATTACCTATACAACCCCACCCGTGCCTTCGCCTTCCTGTAATTGTGAGCCCCTCCCATCCCATCGTGATTGCTAATTACATATCATCTTTCCCATTGACAACCTCAAATTTTCTCTTATCTTCCTTACTCACACCAGCAAAAGTGAATATTCAGCTCAGCTGAACATGTTGCTGAAAATGATTGTTTTGGCTGGGGGCTGAAAATGTAGTCCAAAGTGACGGTTAATGAGTTGCTGATACCATGAGATTCAGCAGCATTTTCTGCCATGCCGAATATAACAGTTGAGGCTGTAAATTTTCATGGCCAAAAGTGAGACCTAAGATCATCAAATCAGCAGCAGTTTCAGCTTGAGCGAAAATGATAGTTTCAACATTGCCAAAATTTTAGCTGAAAAGGTCAGTTTCAGCTGCACTTTCAGCTCTGTCAAAACAATAAGATTCGGCTCAGCCAAAATGGCAGGTGAAAACAATAGTTTCGGCAGCTGTTTAGGCGCAACCAAAATGATGGCCAAATGTTATTGTTTCCGCTCAGGCCGAAAGTGAAGCCTAAAGTGTTGTTTTCAGCTCGAGCTGAAAATAACCTGCAGATGAGCGGCAGATGATCTGCCACTCCTGCCGCTCAACTCGATCACATGCATTGCAATATCAAAATAAACAAAAGAAGAAAAGGCAAAGTATGGTCGAGTTGAGCAGGAGTGGATCATCTGCTGCTCATCTGCAGATTATTTTCAGCTCAAGCTGAAAACAACACTTTTGGCTTCACTTTTGGCCCGAGCTGAAACAATACACACCAGCAAAAGTGAATATTCAGCTCGGATAATGCTGCCTAACTGTCACCTGAAAACACTATTTTCGGCAACATGTTCAGCTGGCGGCATTTTTGCCATTGGCTCGGCATTTTCTGAACCAATGGCGAAAATGCCTCAAGCTGAATAAGTTGCCGAAAAGGATCTTTTCAGGTGACAATCAGCTGAGCTGAATATTCGATTTTGCCGGTGTGATAACATTTGACCGTCATTTTGGTTGTGCCTAAACAGAACTATTGTTTTCACCTGCCGTTTCGGCTGAGCCGAATCTTATTGTTTTGACAGAGCTGAAAGTGCAGCTGAAACTGACCTTTTCAGCTACAGTTTTGGCAACATTGAAACTGTCATTTTCGCTCAAGCTGAAACTGCTGCTGATTTGATGATCTTAGGTCTCATTTTTGGCCATGAAAAATTTACAGCCTAAACTGTTATATTCGGCATGGCAGAAAATGCTGCTGAATCTCATGGTATCGGCAACTCATTAACCGTCACTTTGGACTACATTTTCAGCCCCCAGCCAAAACAATCATTTTCAGCAACATGTTCAGCTGAGCTGAATATTCACTTTTGCTGGTGTGACTTATATTAAACAGATACTTTAACATATTTCTCATTGTAAGGTGCACCCCATCCACCCTCGACAAACGTCACGTGAAATCTCCTTTTCTGGCAACGGACAAAAAAACAATTATTATTGGAAGAATAAATGCAGCTGGGGCTAATCCCTTCGACCAGATTACGGAAATACAGGTAAAGAAACTATACCAAAAATCTGGGACTCCTCAGTCTCCATGAGTTAATGTTATAAGGTGATTTAAGGAGCCTCGAAGGGCCCCATCATTCCAATCAATTATTGATCTGGACCAAGTCTTTTGGCGGATTGGCTAACTTCACGCCGTATCAACGGTCTGCACCATGAACTTGGGTTCCATCCCCAAGATATCAGGGAGGTTGTGCAAAAGCCGCACGAGCCGCATGCGGCTTTTGTGCATTGTGCAAAGCCGCATGCGGCACCGTGCGGCTGTTGCTTTCCTATCTATTGTGAATACAAACCTTAGATTTAGTGCCTTGAATGCCAGTCAGTATTTATTCCGGCATCAGCAGAAAGGAGGAAAGTGGGGTAAACAGCGGTTTTCGGCAGTGTCAATGCCATAGCCGCACCACAGCTGTGCCAAACGGAATAATGACGTTAAAAAATGGTGCACATTACATTCGTAAGTAGTTCAACGTACTCCATGCCACCTAATTCACGCGTATGTCTCTGGTCTGAACCTCAATTCACTCAAAAACCCCTTGGTTTGTTGTGCGGCTCTGCACAATGCAAAAAAGCCGCATGCGGCCCGTGCGGCTTTTGCACAACCTCCCTATCATCAATATCTCAAAATTGGTCGAGGGATTTTGCTCAATTCGGGCTGTGGATTATGTTACAGATTTATTTCGCGAGGTGTTCCAAAAAAGGAGATTTCACGTGACGTTTGTCGAAGGTGGATGGGGTGCACCTTAGCTTCCACAAACCCAATACATATTATGTAGAGTACAATTGCGTAGCCTAGATAGGCCAGGTACGATTACCATAGAATTTCAAATCAAATCAAATCAAATCAAATCAGACTCCTATCTCCAGGTCAGATTGAGGTTTAAGCTATGATACAAGATGGCCATGTACTAGGCCGAAATGAAGATACAAGTGCGGAACGCCTGGATACAACATGGCGGAAATCAAGAAGATTAATCAAGCCGTGCAAGATGAGGTTCGATATACGTCGCAAGTGCGCACGACGGCGATGTTATGATGCAGCTGAAGCTGAAGTTGAAGGCGAACATTGCGGTGTGATCTCGAGCTAGACGCCCCCGCACTCGCTGGAGTGGGGGAACGAATGCAGCCAGGGTGCGGGTGGGACTAGCGCTCGTTGCGGACGTGGCTCTCGGAGTACGGTGACCACAGCGCGGTCCCACGGCCATCAATGTACGTATCCCACGCCGCAGGACGGAGGGCAGGCGCGGGCGTCCGCGCACGTGGCGGCTGGTACGTGTAGTGGTCAGACATTGGGGAGGGCGCAGGCGGCGCATATGTGGGCGGAACATGCCGTGTTCCAGAAATATGCTCCAGCAGCGGGGACGATACATACGAGTACGACACGGCGGGCAAAGGCTCGAATTTCGACACCCAGACGCCGGAGGCGGATAAGCGTGGCCCGGCGTGCGCGGGGTGAGTGTTGAACACTGTCCGTGGCCTCGCGGCGGGGGAGGATGGTAATGAGGGTTTGGAATTGGAACGCATCGGCTGTGTGAACTCGGAGGGAGAGGGGGACGTAGGAGAAAGATCGGAGGGAGGTTCGGGGGCATCACCAAAACCGGGAATTTCTGATATGCCGCGATGAAGATCATCTTGCGTGATGGGCCTGATGAGGCATCATAATGCGGTCACCTGGCCGATTTGCCCTTGCAACGCAGGACCAGTGTGATGTTGCCGTGATAATGGAATGTTCACCTGATATGGGGGTTATAAGCTTGGTGTTGCAATGAAATTGTTTGATCGAGGTGAGATGGTTTTATATTGCCTCACAAGGCTCATATCATCAGGAAAAGTACAATGTCCAAATAACGAAGTACAAAATGAAGTTTCCATATATACTTGCATAATAATTATGGCGGTCTTACAAGGGAGCATATCCCTCTTCTACCCCCTCCTCGAAATTCCCGTCCCCATCCTCTGGCCCAAATCTCCATCATCCAATTCCTCGCTGCCCGACGCTAGACCCAGCACCTGTCAACCCAGAATGTCCGGATGAGCCCGATGAGGTCGAATTGGTTTCCAGACAGTTGCGGTGTTCGGTTATGGATCGGACAGAAATGGCCGAAGGTCCGTGCGTGAGAAGCGCAGTCGATCAAACAAGTCACAATGTTCGTTTTGCGATCACGCCATCCTTGCTTTCCTCCCTCCATCACCCACCATGTCCTCGGCGGTGCGCTCTTCTCAAGTCGGTTTCTCGTGGATCCCAAGCCGCCGCATGCCCTCTGCCCTCAAATGCCCACAATAGCACTGTCTGGCCGCGCAGCTTCCTCAAACGTTCTTGCTGTCCGCAACCGTAACTCGACGACGTCAAAGCATTCAAGTACATTCAAGTCCAGCTTTCCTCAATGCCTCTTCCAGACGCCCACGTGTCGTACTTCAGTCTTCCCTTCCCTCCTTCAAGCCCTTCCCTGCCTAGCCCTCCAAGCCTTACGCTCTTCCGCAAGCATTTGTTCATGTCTCACAAAGTTACATAGACACTTCATCAAAACAGCAAGTCTACAAGATCTTCAGAGCAGCAAACCCACCACCTCGCCCCTCCCTGATGCCAATGGAACAGGTGCGTGGTTGTTTGCGAAGCGCATATATGCTGATCAAAGTCGTCTTCAGCAGCCCCAAACGTATTGTCGCCCCCGCGGTTGGGGACCCAAGCGACTTCGTATAATCAAGGCTGGGCGCGCTGCGCAAAAAGCTGCAGCTGCCGTTGCTGCTGCACCTACTGCTGCTGCGTAAGCTGTACGAAGTTATCGGCGCTGTTTTAGATTGTTATTTCTATCCCATTCCTTATTATAATTTTCATTTTTGTTCTACATGCGTCTGATTGGTGAATTGAGTAAGTTGTGGTATTAAAGTAACGTCCTGGTGTATCCCACCCTCCCTACATACTGTTCCCTTGCGATGAATTTAGCTCAGCCTGAGAGAAGTACATCAGCAAGATGCATCTTGATCACGATAATGGGCCCTTGTCTCGCACTTAGATCTCAGGTAAGCCCCGATGAGTTTTTCATCACACTGATGACCGTGATATGCCTGACAAGCCTAATAAGGCATTATATGACATTATATGTTTCTCCCGCTTTTGGTGATGGGACCCTTTGGACCCGTGTTTGCGCCAGTGGCGGCGCATATTCGAATTGACGCTGAAAGCCCGGCCGCATCCCGGGAACGGGCAGTTGAATGCTAGGAATAAAATTGATGTCAGCATCGCGCTTTTTGCAGGGATTCAAAGTGTGGAACGAGGGTGCGCTCCCATTGTGTGTCGTTCGGGACGCAAAGAACCAACAAGGAGGAGAAGGAACACATCACACTCACGCTGAGCGCCGGTGTGGATATTAAGGTGGATCTTGAGACTACTTGGACGATTAAAGCACTTGCCGCATTTCCTGCACACATGGTTCTTGCCGATCTGCAAATCCCAATAACCACCATCGACCCAAATAATCTCCGATTGCTCCGCGTTGCCACTGTCCGAGGCCGAAGATGAATGCAGGGGCGTCGAGTCAATGGACTGCAAAGGCAACCCGTGCGCTCGAATCGTGGACGCTGTGGGCCGAGGACTCTGAATCCTTCGGTGGGAGTGTAGCGTGGCCGCGCTGCGTGAGACGATGAGCTCGGGAAACATCTCGGCCAAGCTGGGGAGCCTGGGGGCGGAGTAGGAATTTGAACTCGGAGTTGATTCCATGGACTCGAGAGTCGATTGTGCAGTGAGGGGAAGAAATGGGACTTGTAAAGAAGCCGATTGGCACGATCTGGATTTTCCCGAAGGAACGCTGGCGGGTTGGATCACTCGGGACCACAACTCAGGACGTAATAAAGTGAGTGGAGCAGCCTGACGCGAACAGCCTGAGAATCTGCGGTGAGAAAAGGGACTGCTGAAGATAAAACTCAAGAACAGGAGTTCCAAGATTCTCTCGATGTTGGACGAGGACGATGCTTCAGAAAAGAAAAGAGAACAAAGGGAGGTAAATTCCCACGATGCCACGTTTGGCGTCGATCTGTGCGCGTTCGACGGCTTCCCGTTGGATGTTTTTCCTTGGCTTTGAAATGCATATGTTTCGAGGCCGCTGAGAAGAAACCCAGCGCCCTTTCAGCTTGTAGCCTGCGGCCACCATGATGTCAAAAACTTGGAAGAAAAGTTAACAAAAGTGTGACAGCGGATGAAGGTGGCGGAAGAGGCAACCATCGATAGCCAAGGATCGACGTACATAGGCCCAACTGCAGATCGACTTCTGTAATCAATTAAAACATAAGCTTACTAAACTGAGCGATAATCTCCGTGCCGCTCCATTTCCGGCCTTTTGCAGGGTTCTCTTCCCTCAATTCCGCCTGTTCAATTTGAACGTAATTACCATAGGGACCCACCAAGTTCCGGGTGACAATCATCCGCGGCGATTAGCGCATGTAATTGAACCTTATGTTGTAGCGTTATCAGTCAGTAGTTCAGGGTGCCTCAAGTTTCGGTATCAGTTAAACGAGGTTGATTCACTTCCAAAGTTGTGATTGCTAGTTCGGTGAACTTCACGAGGTCCTTAATTGAAGCATAAATCACTCGCAATTCCAGGTAAGAGGCACCAAAGACTCCACGATCGAGGACACGGAGCGAAGCTTTTGCGCGGATTCCGGAACGGGGTCGTGAACGAGAGTGGATGTTCGGTGAGACTCGAAATTTTTGTCCATGAATTAGTAGCTGAATTGATCTGCGGTGAGCAATCCATGGATCGAAAGAAGCCTTCCTAGTTCTCTGTTTTGCGGGCTGGAATTTGAACATCCTTCTGTACGATGTTGGATCGAACGCTGCCTCTCCAGTTGCCGCAAAAATAGATCGACGGCGTTCAAGATATTAGACCAGTATTCTGAGAAGAACCAAAATATAGCCATAGACAAGAACCAATGGTGTCGACTATCTAGATACCAGGCCACATGCGAAGAGTGATAATAATCAAATCATCTTTCGGTAGAGTGACACATATTTTGCGCCACATCGAGGTGCACCAGACTCGGAAATAGATGCAAGGCGTTATCTTGACCAGTTTTTTCGAAGGAACCCCGTCGTAGATCAGAACTCGAAAAATGTAAGCCGTAAGAACCGATCCAGAGATACCTACCAAGATCCCGTGCACACAGTAGCTAAGCCACCGGCGCAGCGACGCATCGATTTGGAAATCCTCTTTGCAGTTAATTGAGATAGCGGGACGGGGAAATATGTAGAGGTCGTGACTGTGGCTGTTGAACGGCGTCGAATAGCACGTAAAGATGGCCGGAAGCTTTGTCGCCAGGACGTATGCCGGAAATATTTTGTCTAGCCGAGGTCTAGACTCAAAGTCCACACACACATCACGCTCACCTTCATTCGAGCTGCTTCATTTAATTTCAATTAATCGCGCTTGGGTAAAGGGCTCAATCGCGGCTCGACGAGCTTCAGGCGACAAGGTTGTGGCGGACCAGGTGGGAAGATGGAAGAAGGACAAGGCAAACAAAGGCAAGAGAACCACATTGATCGGCACTGCCACCCTGCTCTTTCCTTCCTTCCACTTGCCTTGCACTTGCCTTCCATTTACATCGGTCCTTGCAGATTCGTTTTTATTCGAGATATTCAGTGTTTTTCTTTCCGTGAGTACTGCCCGAGGCCCAAGCTTGGTCCCAGCGCCTGATCGTGGTTTCCAAAATGCCGACTCATGCTCGGCCCTGCTGATTGTGGCACTGGACTGCCCCCGTGGAGAACTTCGACCCATGTGCTTGGCTTCCTACCTTATGTCGCGATATGTTCCTCAGAATGCGGAGAAAATATAACTGAATCCAGCGCCTTTCCCACTGTCGCCATTCCCCCCTCGATCTCATGCTACCACGAACCTGTTCCACGAATCGGACCGTCATACATAACAAGGAACCGATCGTCACAAAACTCCCTGAGAATAGAAGGGAAATCTGCTGCCTCTTTTGTCCTGCGAATCTCTCTGCCCTCCATGCTCGGTTTCTTCAAGCGCCCGCTCAGGAGGTTCTCCCGTTGATGTGTTCGGCTAGGCTCATCCAGCGCCACCGCCCATGCGGCCGCGCACTCAAAACTTGAACGTGACAGTTACAACTTTAATGTCCGCACTCCCGGAATCTATAGCTCTGCCATTCTGGTTCAAAAAACTGCCGAAATGTATGCAAGCTGTCTTTAACTACAACGGCAAATCAACGTCTGCTCCAATTCTGCCTCTGGGCCGTCCCATTTGGTGTCTACCATCCCTGTTATAGCTTATACTGCTTCCATTCCATACTCGTGCACACCCTCCGCAATGAGCTTCCCGCGAGCATACAGCCTGCGACGCCACATCGTGGTCTAGACGTTCGCAGCCTGCGCAGTACCGGATTTCGTCATGAGTGGTTCATATTTAACTGGCCTCTCGCAGCGTGCGTTCCATATGTCAAGGTGCGATCGGGAATTAGGCTCAACCCTCTGTTGATTTAGCTCGTCCGGCCCGCACAGCGGTACGCATCTTGTGGGACGGGACCGGCCATTTGCAGATTTATTTAGTGCTCATCTTCTCCGCCGTCGCTCAGCGGTGCCTTTCGGTGACTTGAGATTGGATAATTGCCGGGGTATGCGGCAGTCGTTTTCTCAAGGCGAGCAGATTTCTTGTTTGTCAGTCTAACCTTTTGGTCTGCACAATGGTGTTAATAGCGGCCTGGTGCTCAAGCGTCGGAAATGGCAGATCAGCTCGACCGCATCGCGCTCGTTCACTTACCTGGCAATTTTTGGAACCTACTTGGATATGTCAGATTCCCGACCTTCCAGAGTGTTTGCACGACGCGTTACTCCAGCGTTCTCAGTCACCTTTGTTTGGGAAGGCCGGATGCTGTCTCCAAGACCGGAGCACCCTGTAGACACTCAATCTGCAGCTACAGGCCGACCAACTCAAAGTCCGCCCGCAATGAAAAGCTGGGACCATATCGCTGGAGGCTGCTGCGGGCTTGATGAATTTGTTAATATGCACCATTATTTCGGTTGGTTGCCTTCTCCAGCTACTGGGTTCCACAATCAATGATACCGCGCCCGACACTGACCTGAGTCAGAACGAATGTCAAAAAACTTGGAATTTGGCCAGTTGACCTAATTTTCCCCTTGTGAACTACATTGCACAGGAAGATTTCAACCCTCGGGTATACATCTTCCTTCAAGTTTCGAATTTGTATATGACTCTGATTATGAGTTTCCCGCATAGAAACAATTTGTTATCCTGATCTGAGTACTTCGGACAACACCGCCCTGGTCTGCACTGCAACGTTGGTGAGCTGTGAGCCTGTGATCACGAATCCTGATCCACGTTGTTTTGAGACCTATCCCTTGATTGTTTTCAATGTACCCCACTCTTCCAACCAAGTTGGTTATCCCTCCCTTCTGGCATCCACCAAGCCTCTTCGGTAGTTTCCCCCACAGTTTGTACCTTTGGTCCTTTGCGGGCAGCCGTCACCGCCGTACACAGGGTGGAGTCTGGACCAATGGTGCAACCGTTCTCTGGAGTGACCCCCGCCTGCGGCAGTAATACATCCTCCTCCCTTCCCGGACTCGATTTCAATAGGATTTGGATCAATCTATCGAACCCCAACCAGACGTGGGACCTTTCTAATGAGCCCTTTACTCGGATGTGCCGGAAAAAATATATATCGGCCCATTCGGACTGGGTACCAATTGAATTTCTTGCCCCCTCAGGCATAGATTTACTTTCATTGCGACCGCCGCAGCTCTGCTTGCCTTGCATCATATTCATAGATCTACAAGTATTACGGTTTAACTGGTACTGCCGACCTGGTGCCCCGAGGGCATCGATTTCGAAGATGTAAGGAAGGACGAGTTGAATGTTCAATATTCGCGTTCTAAATTTCCGAGTCCTAGTCAGACTGTAGTTGAAGCGCATTCAAAAGGGGTTCGTAACTGGAGCTTGTCCAACTGTTGCCAAGCCCTTATAGGTAAGTTGTCGACGCGATCAACGGACAGAGATCAGTCGACCAGTGATGGATCATTTGCCTTTGCTCCCGACCACGACAAGGTCGTCACTTGCTGCAGCTACATCCGCTATCCCTCCGTCCGCATGGGTCTGATCCATCCCGCCCGGTTGCTTGCGGTCTTTGCATTCGCCTGTGTTCCAGCTGGCCGGCATTTTGTACCCAATAGAAAGATTCGTGGAACGTCGGCAGATCACATCATCACGCCTCATCACGGCCGGTGTCGCGCTTATCGTAGCGTAATCATATGCCAGGCCTGGTCGTTGGAACGCCTCACTGTTGGCCCTGTGAACCTGTCCTCCTTGGTGCGCCGTACCTACGAGAATGTTCACAACTGCGGAGTACATTACAACTCTGGTTGCCGAAGCTAACGTCAGTGACTCTTGAAGCTGCGATCTAGGATGGGAGAGCTAATCGTCTTGAACCGAATTGCCGAGAAGATTTGTTAAAACGTCTATACCCTTGACCAGTTGGTTCCAAGTTAGCTGGATGTGTGGGATACCGACTACACAAAAAAAAACCGGGTCTGCTTTGGACTTGGATCGTATGCCCTCCACGGTCGATAGGCAACCAGTCCCCTCCTGTGCTCAATACATAGGAGCGGTGCATAGAGTTCCTTACGGCCTAGGAGATCAAGATGTGTTCTGTCAGATGTTGTTAGCTGTCTGTCAGCTTCTATTCTCAGGGACTTGGTGATATAAGGTGCGACACGGTCGTTTCTACGTCCTCACCACCCCGCCCACCTGCAAGCACGGTGGATAACATGGTATGCTGATGCGAAGGAGGAAGATTGTTTTGCTGATGCTGATGTGATTCTCTTCCGCAGGTGATGTCATTCTTCAATATGCTTGCGCTGGTTTCGCTTTTTTCTTTCTTCGTTTGTGGGTGTCTTAAGCATCTTTCCTTCAGTTCACTTACCTCCCTCATAGTGGATACACTGGCCCAGAGTTCCGACGACACGGTGGTAACGCTTTGGCAATTTGGTACAGGCCGCTTGCTGCCTGGCCAGGCCACTCTGCCATTGCTGCCCCTAGAAACGGCCAGCGATGGCTCAGCAACAATGTACCTCTATCAGGTGCTTAACCCATCAACAGTTACCACCGTTGTCGACGCGACCTTCACGACGCAAACCATTGCTGCGACCAGTAAGCTTTCTCTCAGCATCACGACGGAAAACTGATGATCACATCCCTGTAGCGCCCCGCACGATCGTAGCTTCCGCTTCGGGATGGGTCGAGCTTTTTGAAACGATGAAAACATCGCGTGCGGTTTCATCGATTCAACATTTGGGGAGTGTTTTAAGGGCACTACTCCTACCCCAGAAAACAGTGGTGCGCCAGAGACAGTCACTGTCAGGGTCGCAGTTGCTACCCAAAGTGAGTAACTCAAACCCACACCGATTAGTTCTGACGTTTCTATTTGGGTAGCTCCTCACCCAACTTCGCCTCCAGAATCAATTGCAACCTCCGTAGAACACGCACCGTCGATGGGCCCCATCGTGGGCGGTGCAGTGGCGGGGTCCTTGGTGCTTCTTCTAGTTCTCGCCCTGATCATCTTATTCCTGCGACGAAGACGGCGGCAACTGGAAGAAATTGAGAAGACAGTGGCTGTCCGCAGGTACGAAACGACAGCCCAGCAACATCCACCATCTCGGAGAAAGCACTCCCATTCGCGGGGTTTGCGGCTGGCCCTCAACTTGAACTGGGCTGGGGGGCGATGCAAATGGGGCCGGCCCGTCCAAAGTCCCACTATACTCTCATTCCACATCACACTCCGTCTCCCTAGTCGTTCGGAACGATGATCCGCCTGCCTACTCCGGTCGGACGTTGTCCCCGACTGTACAATGAAAGTTGACGATTTGGTGGTTCAGAAGAAATCTGCGGAGAAACCCTCAACGTAAACGGCACAGGCAGTTGTTGCCGTGGTCTGTGTACGTGCACATAAAGTTGGAAGGACGGATTCTCCCCAACCTGCCCACCTGACTTAAGGAGAATTCTCGGAATAACGTTCGGCGTCCCACTGCTGATTTGATAGTTGCATCGGGGCGGTGACGTTCAACTTTCGGGGTTAGTTCAACTCCAATAGATCTATTATACGCGGAACTATGAGATGCATCTCGTTCGGATCTCTCCCAGTCAAACTGTGGGCCGGAGTAATCGAACTGTAACAGTGATCATGATGATTCCTATCAGAATCGCGAAGTCAGTGGATTTGGATCTTGAGCGCTCAAGCTACTGCTCGGCACAGATAGTCTGAGCGCAGTTTCGTACTCGTCGTTCAACTCGCGACGTGACATTTGGTGGGCGCATCTATACCTTGTCCGGCTCATGTCATTGATATGTTAAGTTCTCACGTCGAACTTCAAGGCGTAATGAAAAGTATCATATGTCAAGTGTCATCTCAAAGCGCCAGGATTGCTGGTTATATCATCTTCCCATCCCACTCGCGGATATAAGATCCCTGGTTGCGTAAGTTAACCTCAATCTTCCCTGGCCCTCTCATATTAACCGCATGTTCTTGGCGTGTGTGGCGCAGCTATAAGGAACATGTTCCCCTGGACGCATCCTATTTCACGAGAAAAAAATGAGATCCTTCTTCTGAACGCCAGAGATGCAACGAAAAGCGCCTCACGGCTGGAAACAAATGCAACCTCCTCGAGGGGAATGGCTGTGCCGATCCTATTTATCATTGTACGTTGGCCATTTTCTGTGTGTTTCGAGCCTACTGGGGCCGAAATCGAATGTAGTCAGCGAAATTTATATCATCAGCACAGGCTTTGATTGGGCAACGAGACCTTCAGAATACTCAAGCGCGGCCATTTCAAACCCATTTTGTAAAAATGGGGTTTGTTTAGTTTTGGGGTGCAACAAGGATATTTGGTTGCGGAATCATGACTCCCTTTATGTTCCCTTTTTCCAAATCTGCGAGCTAGGCTGTTCATAGTAGCCTTTTTTTTGGCTCCTTTTAGAGTTCCTTTTTGCTTCCTTTTCAATGACAGGGAAACTGCAAAAAGGAAGCAAAAAGAAGCACTAAAAGGAGTGAAAAAGGGCTACTGTGAACAACCCTAATTATTTATTCTACAGTTATTTCAGGCATCATTCGAGCAGGCCCTGCTCGGGCCATGATTTAGTTGAGTGTTCAATGCAGTTTTCGTTGTCCAGCTGTCTAGCAGCGTCTTCAGGCGCCGTGCGCAAGCCAGTGTTGCGCCTATACCCGGCATTACCGGCATTTACTGAAAATGATTGCCGAAATTCAACTTGATTTCAACCATGTACGAGATACCGGCCGGCGTCTCGATATTTTCGGAGTCTCAAGCTTGAACAACGGCGCTCTTGCGGTAATCACTCTCTTGATTACTTCAATCGGGCCCCAACTCCACTGGGAATCTGCCAAGATCATCGACGAATTTCCGTCAGTAACCCGACTCAGCCTCAGATTTACGCAGGTGCGTAAGTGCCCTGGGAGGCCTTGCTCAAGTCCACGTATTTTCCAGGCGAAGCAGGTTTTGGATAATAAACGAGAGATACTGCTACGCCATGCTGCCCTCCTCCGCGCTCCACTCGCCCTTGACCTGCCGTGCAGACTCCGTCTCGTTGACCATGTCGTGCATCGTGATCACATTCTTCACCACAGTCACGACGAGCTCCGGGTTTTCGCCGTTTGTGTTTCCCGTGCGGCCGTTCACCCCGCGACGGCCCCCGCTCACCGGCGTGCGCGACGAGTGCGAGTTGTCGCCCGAGAGGCCGTCGCGCGTCCGCTCTAAAGAGGAAGAAAACACGACAAATGTTAGTCATTGATGAGCGAGCTGGATGAAGAAACGCAGACAGACCGGAGAGGTTGAGGATGAAGCGCGAACTGAAGATCATTGTCACCGCGAAGCCAAGGGATGAACTTTGAGGTTCGTCAGTTCCGCGTGATAGAAATGTTAAATCCACATACGCGGAGGACTGAATCGTGGTGTCTCTGCTCTCAAAGAATATCAAGTTCGTGATGTTCATTGCTGAGAAGCCGGTGTTAGAAACATATTGATTGATGCATGAATGGCGGACTTGCCACTGAGCGCAATGAAATACATGATTCCGTCCTCGAGCATCATCCGCGCGAGCACGGTAAGGCTGTCCCAGGTTATGGATAAGTTGGTATGGGGGGTGATCTTCGTCACTCACGAGGATCGGGAGCTGTTTGAGAATTTCCAGAGATATGTCACGGTAATGCCCATCGCAACAACATCGAACGCCCTGGTGCGAGATGAGACCACCGTTGATTGTTCGCCCGTTCGAAATGACTTACAAGCAACCGACATAATAAAGGGAGGCCACTTTGACCCCTGGCAAATTCCCGCCTGTGCAACTGGTTCAATGTCAGATGGTATTCAGCGAGAGAGTGCGATGAAACTGACTTGAACTGGAACAGAGAGCGAAGGTGCATGAGCAAAAAAAAAAGAAAAAAAAAAAAAAAAGGTTCACGACGCAGAGTACGCACATTTGTCTGGAAGGCTGGAGAACAATGTCAGCACCCCCCGTGGTATATATAGTTGGAGTACTCACGAACGCGCTTCCAGAATGTCGAAATGAACTCTATCTATTCGATCGTTCCCGTTAGTATCCGCTATTCATACATATGAGGAAGTAAACGCACCAACGCGCACACAAGAAACAAAATAATAAGCGTATGCAGGATCATAGGCGACTTGCGCGATACGGCGTATGTTCTGCGCGTTGAATACTCAATGGTAGTCGACGGTGGATGGACAACAAGACATACCGGAGAGCCAAAATCGCTTGCGAGGCAAGGTACAGGAACACTGTGATTAACACCTTGAAGCAGCCTCCAAAACGAATCAAAACCGTGGGCGTACGTTTGAACACAGGCGCCAGCCAATAAAATTTGTCACACGATTCCGGGCTGAACCCGTGGTAAAAGAACCCGACGCCGCCCGAGACTAAGGCGGCGATACCCAGATATCGTACCAGAATGAAGAGGATGCATGCGACGCTAGAGGAGAAGTCAGCTGAACGCCTGCAACATGATCCAATAGACGTACGAAAGTTTGAACGGGCCTTTTTGCTTCGCATACAGTCGATATTCCGCCGGAAGTGATTGCAGATAACTGGAGGTAAATAAGTCGCGATTTTTGGAAAGAAATCCCTGTAAAACATACTCGAACAGCGCGATACCGTAGGCAGCGACGCGGAGGTGACCTGCGATGACCGAGGAGCTGGAGGACATGACGGGGAGGGAATCTGCAACCAAAATCCCACTCGGAAAACGTTTTATATACACAATGAAATTGATAACCCTGAGTCCCTGTCAGGGGTTTGTGCGGTGCGGTGCCTCTTAGACAGCCTGTCAACGATCAATGTGGGGAAAGCCAGAGGGGTGGAGGTGGAGTCTCTGTGGGGTTCCGTCTCAGGTCCTCCAAGGAATCGAAAGCTTCTCAGAATCAATACCCAGACATAGGAGGCCTCGTCCAGCGCAGCACCGAGTAGACAACAAAATTTCGACACCAAAGTCGCACATGTTATACTAATAGCGCCGTGCCACAATCACTGTGCCTGTTAAATGAATTGATGTGAACCACTGTGATCACGACACCCAACAACCAGAAACTCCAGAACTGAACACAGAGAGATGTATCTATACGTGCAGACTGGAGACCTTTTTAGTGGCACCAAGTACTCAGACCGATGAGGGGCCCCGCAAATGTGATCACGGCATAGGGAGCAGGGGCGAGTCCAAAGAAAAAAATCAACGCTCCTGTTCGTTGCCCTGAAGCATTGAATTTTTGAATTTGAAGCAATCGATGCGCCGTGTGGAGCGACGACGGCTCCGGAATGTCAAAGTTAGCGCAGACGAAATGACAGTTGATCGCCCATCATCAAATTGCTCACTCGGTCTTTTCCAAATTTGTCCGGCCTTCCCTACAAAGCAAAAGACTAACATTAATGCTGAAGCATCGCCGTAGATCACGGCTACTACTTACGCACGGATGGCCAGCTCCGACCCTTCGTCGTTCACCCGAGGTCTTGAGTCAACAAGACGGCGCGGCCAGGGCCACACAGGAGAAGGCGATTTTTTGGTATCATTTATGCTCCCCGTGCACTATCGGACCTTCTCGCTTGAAAGATCACACCTTTCTAGACGCCCTGGGGCGTATCTCCTCGCCCCACCACGGTTAGTTCGCGGCCAATCCGGATGACCGAAATGAAGCGAGGTCAAGCGATACAATACACTTAATAGGGGCCAAAAATTGTCGATTGATCGGGAGTCGTCTGTGCCTGCCGATGAGCAGGTGCATGTGGGTGGTTACCATCTATCGAACGGCCGTCTACGGCGATTCATATACAGGAGGTTTATTACATAGGCGCTTCACATGCGTAGACCGTCGGTGAAGTCACCAGGCGCAAATTTTTATTACTTGGTCCTATTCGTTCAGCGCGCGCCTCCGCGAAGTTAGCAGGTGCGTCTCCCTCATGAACGTTATACCAGCATTCGGCACCCCGATCGAACGAATATATACAGCCTGGTCTAAACAACTCAGGGCGTATTTACAACCCACGACGTAATCCAAACACCTACGCACACTCCGCATTTCTTTTTGGATTTTGAATTTTCCTCGTTTTGAAGGGTCCGTGGACGCCGGCGTCCATGATCGAAAGCCGCAGAGCTCGGTGCGTCTTTTTCACTGCATCGCTGTCAATGAAGAAACTTGGGTGTCATTTAGAGTTTTATTCGACACGCCCCGCCCATCAGACACGGCTACTACTTACGCAGGTGCGCCGTGCCAATCCTCGGATCGGACGAGAGAGTTAATATTCATGACAGTCGAGGTGGCTCCAGAGTGGACGAAACGCCTGCACTCTGCATATTGACACCTGCTCCTGAACTATCGGATTTTCACGCTCAAGCATGGATGTCCGGTGTCGTACAGTTGTCGTACAGTTGTCAATTATGCCCCGGGCTCACGGTCTTTAGGCTGAGAATGGTTGGTCGCCTTCCGGCGAATTTATAATTCCCCTAGAAATAGGATTAGTACGCCTTGCTTTACGGACGTTCAAATTCGGGTTCGAAATCATCTTGGGCACTTGATGCGGCGCGAAAATCCACTGCTTCCCCGATACCATGGGACCCGCGCCGCGATCCGCGGCCCGTACCAATAACACCCTGTCTACCAATCCATTCACATTGCCCGCCTGGTGCGTGTGTATCCCGCAAAAGATCAGCCTCAAACGGCCGGGCTGGGTGGTCGGTTCACGAGTGCTGTGGGTGCCTCGTGGCCTTGATTTTAGCCTCGTCTGTCACGCTGTTAACCGCGCATGCACTATTGTTCGGCTGCCATCGTCATCTGCGACTTGCAGTGCGGTGATATCGGTAATCTTGGCCTCCGCGGGCTACTCCTTACAGGAATCTTCCAATTCAAGGGGTGTCGATCTTGACGCCGCCCATTCGGAATCGATTGGCGTCCTGCTTGCATTGTACCATAAACTTATTCCCGTGCGAGTCAGCATGCGCTTATATTTAATTCTCACGCTTCTGTGCGTGCCCAAGGTGAGGTTGAACAGCACTTCCCTTTCCGAGATCGCCGGCCGGTAAAACAAAAGAAGAGAACGAAAGGGTGCTCTTCTCCATAAGGTAATTGCTGAAAACGTCAGGGAAGGCCAAACAAAAGAGGTTTTTTTTGTCCTTTTATAGGCAAAAGATTAACAATTCAACATGATTTAACACAAAATATATGCCTCGTGTTTCTCTATGGGCTATTGATGATATGATATGATACACTAGATGGACAGCAAGAGATACAGAACAGCAAGAGATTACAGATCTAGAGGACAAAAATCATGAGGCGGCTACCGCGGGCGGTCGCTGCGCACGTCGCTCTCTAGGTATCCCGTCTGCGAATGCGAATAAGAATATTGCCTCGCCGCATCGCGGCCAGGTCCCCACCCCGAGACTGGCGCAAGGGACCATCGCTCGGCAGGGGCGGCAGTGCGGGAGCGGTCAATAGAGCCGGCAGATGAAGGCGTGACAGGCGATGTGAAAGAGGACGCCGAGCCGGAGGACGCGCTCCAGCTCGCACTCGGTGGAGAGGACAGAGAAGGTGAGGAGGAGGGTGGGTGCGACGTCGGAGAGGAGAGATACGACACCGGACTGTTAAATGATGTCACGACTGTCGGGTTGTACGAGAGAGGCGAGGATGCGCCAGCGTCGAAATTATTTTCGAGAGAGTTGGAGGTATTCAACCAAGAGTTGCTGAGGTGGTTCCGATAGTGACGGCGCATGTTAGAATTAACATTAAATGCGCGGCCGCAGGAGGGATGAGGGCAGCGGAAGGCTGAGTAAAGGATAGCGCGAATTTAGCATGGACGGTGTTGAAACATAGGAGCAAGGGGAATGGAGGGACGAGAGAGGAATGAGGGCCAAAGAATATTACTCACGTGTTGCACCCGTATGCGTGTTGACATGGATTCTAAGGCTGCTCGGGCGGTTGAACCGCTTCGAACACGTCGGACACACATGCTTCTTTCCTTCGTCGCCCCAGTCACCCTCATCGCCATCCTCCATCCCGTCAATATCCATGTCCGCGTCCGCCTCTGGTGAGGACGGGGATGCCTGTGAATGGGGGAAGGGGATCGCGCGCCGGCTAGGCGCAGCCAACGGAGGGCGGGGACGGCTCGATGCAATGTGTTCCAGTGAAGAGCCGTAGGGGTCGCTTTTGAGAATATCAAAGGAGAAGGATGGGTAGGCCTGTGGCGCGGGTGGCGGGTGCGGAGGCGAAAAACTCTGGGTGCGGGGGAAACGGCTCGGGCCTTGGCTCGTACTGTTGGCACGGGGCCGAGCTGCTGATGCTGCGCGGGGTATGAGATGCTCGGGAAACATCTCGTGGATGCTTGGTAGAACGATTGGTGGCACAACCGTACGCTGAGGACGGGATGAAGTTGAACTTGAGGCCATCACTGTAGTGGCAAGGTGGCAAGGTGCAAAGGTAACCGAGTGGCACGCTATAAGTACGGACTGTCGAGGCCAAGGTTTTCTCGAAGCAAAGCGGGGGTTCGTATTTATGTAGCGGTAGGCGTCAGGGATGACAAGGAACTTCCCGACCGGCGAGGGACGAAAGGCAGGGCGGACCGGAAGCATTTCTGCCGCGGAGTCATATTACTCCCACGTCATGCCATGGATCCGCGGTTGCATGGGGTTATATACAGCTCCCCAGGAACCCGGCCAAGGACATTCAGCGTTTGGCCCGTCTTGCACGTTGCGGCGAGCGCTAGTTTCGTCCTGTTTGTCTTTGTTTTGCATAATCCCCATGCCTGTCCTTTCTTTTTTAGCCAACCAATTATCCGAAGATGATCGACGTGCCTCGAGGCCAAGGAGATTCGAGATTTGACGGAGAGCATGTATTACCGCGGTACGGTCACCCTCTTTCATTCTGGCCGTCAGACATGTCTCAGTTTGTAATCTATGTACGACATACAGTAATTACCAGCTATTCTAAGGTCTGTCTGCGGCTCTAGACAATTCCGATTGTCTAGCGCCACAGCACCATAACGACGAAGGATAGATCGGCAGACAATCTTGCCCGCTTCGGTAACTAATACCCGGCTGTAGATCCTCATAATAAGTCACTGGGTACTCAGTATTTGCGGCCATTCGAAATGCCAGCCCGCTGCCTGAACCTCGCGTGGTTAGATATCAGCGCACGCGCACACTAGTAAATGATCGGCGTTCGCGGGTCCGATTTGATCTCGTAAGCGCCCAAGAGAATTTATTTTTGAAGAGGAAAAATCGTAGTATGATTGGTACGAGAATAGAAGACATAGATTGTGGCCTTGATTTACATAGGCCCCAGTGCAGCCCGTACTACACCGTTGCGACCTCCTATAGAGCCCACGGATCACTCCAAAGAATTCCGCGAGCGCCAAGCGACGTCTGCAGAATTAGGCGGGACAAAGGCTCGCGAAAATCTTTGCGTCAGAATCATGGGTCCGTAGCTGCTCCTATTAGGGTACTAAGCGACGCGTAGGGGGGAGGCGTCGACAGCGAAGATGCGGGAGGAGGTGGTGTGGAGATCATAGCGGACGAGCGAAATGTCTGAAAGGTGCAGGTTCGCCATCCATGTCGTGTGGAATCTGCAGAGAAAGGGGAGAGGAGCGTTTCCCCCTTCTTCCGTCGGTCCGATCTATCCTGGGCTCCCACTAGACGTGGGTCATTTACAAGGCATATGTTTACCAAAGGTCGATGATCTTCTCAATACGGCCTCGTGCAGATCTGCATAGTTGAAAGGACGGGCATCTAAAGAATCTATTTAGTTTGATAAGAATCAAGCATTTGTCGAGATGCATGTCCTCCCTGTCTAGCAGCGGACTTGAGACGAGTCCGACCTACGTTATCCAGAAGCCACGTTCCAAAGAATTGTTCTTTATCAAAACAAAAAAGTCTCAGATTCGATAGAAATGGGTTGAAACCACGTGCGTTGACCGCGCCATACGCTGCGTCAGAATCGACTAGATAGTAGGATGGTGTAAACAGGAAGACGTGTGAACTCATGGGTGCGGCGAATCGGAGATCAGAAACATTGCGAAGCAAGTAATGATTTGCCAGCGTGCACAGATATGACTTTGGAATTAAGGGCGGCTCAGAAGCACGACCACGACCCACCCTCTTCTCTGGGTCATCTATGTACGTAGTTTCAACTTGCGACCACTCAGTTGAAATCAGCTGTATTTTTAATTTAATTTTGATCGCAACAAACGGTCACCACACCACGTGCATGTGACGGAACGCGACCCGACGCGAATGGTGCGGATGTCAAGCCGATGTCAAGCGGATGTCGTCCGTCGGAACCTAGCGAAACGGAGATCAAGGCTCTCGCAATTTGCCAATATTTCATCCGCAACCGAAGGCGGTAAACTGGAAAGGGACCTATCCGACATCGTGAGTTTCCTTAACGGCCCTGAAGAAATTGTGAAAAAACATATTTCCTGTCCTGAGTGACATGTTTGGGGAGGCACTGTCCACAACCGCAGGGAACACTTCCGAACGTTTTTTTTTTTTCAATCCAGGAAACATATTTGGCATCGGCTATCAATGTGGTCTGATCCATCCATCGCGATCGGCATTTGTCTGGCAGTCCAAGCGCAGAATATCACCACCATGCGCCTTCCCAAAGCTTCATCTGCTCTCAATTGCTTCCAATTACCTCCAATACCAAATTCTCGGCGGTTCCACGATCAGGTCGCCTATCTCACGACAATATGGATTCGAGTCATCCGTCTGCATTGTTCGCACACGTGGAATCAAGACAGAACAATGGATGAAATATTTATACCTGATGGTATATAGGCCGCGCGTCGTGGTGGGGATCTTTTCTCGGCTCCCCATGTCGCCCTCCCAGTTCGCCCTGCCCCCCGAGCTCTGGGATGCTATCCTCGACCACTTGCACCACGACCGCGCCGCCCTGCGCGCCGCCGCTCTCGTGTGTCGCATATGGGTTCCGACCACCCGTTTCTATTTATTTGAGGACATCACCCTCTCCCCAAAATGCCCCGCCCGTGCAGCATGCTTGAACGCACTCCTTATGAGTCCGTATGCAACCATTGCGCCGGCCGTGCGCAAGCTCGCTGTACCTGGTGCCCTCACACCAGTAGAACTGCGCTGTGCTGGCGGCGTGCGACACCTCACCACGCTCGTTGGGCTCATCCCCGGTCTGGGGCAGCTCCCGCGCTTGAAGGAGCTTGAGCTCTCCGACTACCCGTTGAGGTTCCTGGATGGCTTAAAAACGGTTGAACGCATCACATTGACTGGCGTATGCGCCGGTGCAGGCCTGCTCCGTATCGTCCACGCCCTTCCGCAACTTGCACAGCTGACCCTGGACGGAGTCGCCGCCGTTTTGTACCACAGCGGTGGTCACGCAATAGTTGAAAGTACTGTTCGGAGGGTCACGATCCGCGGCTCGTCGCTGGCGTTTTTAGGATGGCTTGCACTCGCAGCCCCGCACGTCGCCGCCCTTTCGGTGGACACGCTGGTTTCAAGCGAGCTACAATTTCTTGCAGAGTACCTAGCCGTGCTCGGTGCGACGCTGCAGGAGCTCGAGCTCTCCTTCTTCGACGTAGACCCGCTCGGTGGGTTTCTCCCTCTTGTTTATTTATCTTGAATTAATTTCTTCATCGACAGACGCACTCGCCCTCCCAACGCTTCTCGCGCCGTGTTCAACCTTAAAAACGCTCCGTCTGCATTTCATCTCTGCCAGCGACGTGCGGCACTTCTTCACCTTCGACTATCAAGGACCTTGGCCGCCCGCCATGCGCCTTGAATCGTCATCGCGGATCCCATTAATTTTGAGAGCAGTAGCAGCCAATTCGGAAGTCTCGACGAGCTGTTTCGCCATTGGACTATCGATGTGCGGGTTGTTCACGCTTCTTAAAAAGTGGCTTGTTCTCCGTTACTGGCCAATCTTGAAAGATTGGCCATGTTTCGTTTTCTTCCTTCGTTTCCCTATCTTCGAACTAGTCTAGTCTTGTCCGGTCCGTAACTTTTTATGCGCCCCGTCGATGCTCATATATTTCATATTTAATGTCAACCATATGCATGTAGCAGGTTGAGATTTTATGAAGCGGCCACAGGTCACGTCCGAAAAGTCCGAGTCGCTCACTCAACCTTCGAAATGGAACTGGAGTTGTATTATCATCTGCTGCGGAGGAAATATACACCGTTCTCGAAGTGGAAACTATGGTTCTCCTCCCTACAAACCCTCATGACGCCTCCTCGACAGTCTCCTCAACGGACCCAGTCGACTTATTTCCCTCCCGTGCCGCCTCCGCAACTTCCTTGTCTGCAGCCGCTTCCGCCGCGCGCCTCGCCGCCGCTTCCTTCCTCTTCTTCTGCTTCAATTCCTCTATCTCGCGTTTCTCCTTCTCCTGCGCCTCGATCCACGCGCCGATGCCCGTCACCGCGCCCTCTGGGTCGTTTTTGCTGTTCAGGAGATACCCTTGTAGCTGCGCGATGGAATACCGCGCCGCCGGGATCGCCGCCGCGAACTGCTTTGCGAGGCCGGAGAGGCTTTCAGAGGAGAGGCGCTCGCCGGTCGTCTTGGAGAAGTAGCAGCCGATGCTTGGATTGGACCCCAGCTCGGACAGGATATCTTCGTTGTAGGGGTAGAAGCGGTCGAACATCTGCTCGAGTTGTTCATTCGTAGCAAGGCCGTATTGGATCTTTTTGAATGGGTTAATCAGTAGACAAGCGAGGGTGGATTTGGAACGAACCTTGAGATCCATGCGACCCGGACGGATGAGTGCTGTCGTGGCGACATTAGTTCCTACAGAGACTAGAAAGGAATAGATTGGATGTACCAGGGTCCAGCTGTTCGATGTGGTTTGTCTACGAGGGATTGAGTTTAACACCAGCAGAAAGCAAAGTTGAAGAATTATGCTGACCGTGGCGAATGTGAGCCGGCCCTCTTCACTTGCGACAGAGTCCAAAACGTTGAGTAAGCCGGCGAGTGTGACCTGAGAACGGGGTGGAATAGGCTCTCGCAGAATCGGGATGCCCTTTGCATCCAACATAGGCTCCTCATCGGAGTCTTCCTCGCGGGAGGGGAAGGCGCAGTCGATGTCCCTGTCGAGACATGAGGGATTCTGCGCGAAAATAGAAATGCGAGAAAGCAGGCGTACTCGATAAGGAGGATGCACCGAGATGGCGTGTCGCGAATAAGGCGGCCGAGGGTGTAGTCGTCGATTCTGAAAGAGACTCTGAGTTTGCTGTGTGATGAAACTATTGGAAACGAAATTTACCCAGGTGCGGCCAGGGAGATGAAGTAGATCTCCAGTCCCAGTTCGCCAGCCAAAGCGTGGATTGTAGAACTTTTAGAACCCTTGTGTGAGTCGAGCACAAAATTTATAGGACAGAAGATACCAACCTTTTTCCCGTGCCGGGTTCCTGTGGAATGCAGTGAGGAAATGCAAAATATGAGAGGCAAAGTCAATTACCCCGTAGAGAAGATATCCTGGGAAAGCAAATCAGCGAGTTGAAGACGACGAGAAAGACCACATCCCGACGTACCGCGTCGATGTGGGACACCAGCGAATGTATACCTGAAGCCCGTATGAATCAAAGTAAAATGAATGAACAGCCAAACCGAGCAGCCCACCATTCCTCGCTCGCCAAGAACTCCTTGGCGTCCTCAAGGATGAGCTCTTTGATACCGTTAGGGAGAATCAGCGTCGAAAATGCGCGTCTGTTTTTAGTGACGGCGCGGGCCCAGCTTCCGTAGTTGTCCGTCAGATGCACAGTGACACGCGAAATAGACGCGTTCGTGTAGTGCACGCGCGCTGCCTCGATGAACTGTCCCAGTACGGCTTTTTCGCAAGAGTGTAGCATGATATTGATGGAGCCACCGGTTGTCCGCCCATTTCCGTCCTGAGGAATCACCAAGAGAAATGAATAAATGATTTGCGTGAACAGGGAACGCGTACCTCGTAGCCGATGACAAACTCTACCTGCATCCAGATGTCGCGCCAGCGCAGGCGCTGTTTTGTGTTGGATGAAGGCACGTAGCGAACAATTTGCTTGGCGTCTTCGCGGTTCCACCCGGCGTCCGTCTGTTTTGTGGATACAGTGAACTCGTTCGCATCTGCCATGACGTTTTCTGACTGTAAATAGTCGAGGACCCAGTCGTAGCTGAAGTCCGCTAGACAGAAGTGAGCTCAGAGTCACAACGCGGTCAAGGAGTGGTTACCTTGATTGAAGTGACCGACAATCAAAGACTGGGACTGAAAATGAAATGAAAATCAGCGAATGATATATCCTGAAATATCACCAACCCAGTCATAATCCTGCTTCGGTGGCGGCTGGGGCGAGGTGCGGTAGAAGGTTCGTGCCTCTTGAACAAAGTCGTCCAGAACACTCCGGTTACGACTCCAGACTTGAAGCGTCAGTGAGGATGCACCTTCCTTCTCGTCCTTGCTGATGGTGATCCAGTGCCTGCCGCGCCAGTGGAAGAGTTCGGGCTCTTCTGCGCTCGGCTCGTATACAGCATCCGGGTATCCGTCGGCGCCGTTGAGCGCAAGATCCCGGTTTGCGAGTTTTTCCGCGTTGCGGGCGACAACGCGGAATGTGCGAGAACGATTCCAGACCTTGTGGTGGTCGATGTACGCCGATACCCACTCGTAGCTCATCTCTCCCTGTTTGAACGACGCCTGGGATGTCCACCGTCTATCTCATATTTTTCACGCTCGGAAATGAAAATAGTCGTACCTTGACAAGGAAAACTAAAAAAAGAAAAAGAAATTAGTTGACCATTTAGATGAAAGGGGAAACACTGGATGACGCACAGCTATTGACCATAGAAACCATCTTGGCGCCGATAACACGGCCCCTAGCAACCGAGAAAAATGGTGGGTGAATAACGGCAAGTGGACAAAGACAGCCTACGTTTCGACGATGGTGCCTAGGAAGATGAATCGGAGGAGCTCCGCGACTTGAGGGTTACCCAGAAGTCGTTTGATCAATAAGGCCAGTGCTCGCAGTATTTGCTTCCACGAGCGGCCGGAATGTATTTTGACCTGACGCAGCGCAAGAACGAGTGCATTGGACATGGTGGTGGGGGAAGGAGAGGGTGACAGAGGCGTGATAGAGAGGAGTATCGGTGAATGTTGTCCTTAAAAACTGACTGCCAGACCCCTAACGCGTTGACGTTGGCTGACTCGTGAAAGCTTTCCGTGACTCAAGAAGGATAAAGAGGGAAGCGAAAGCGCCTTTGGAGTCATTGGGCGCCACAAAACACGCGCAACGCCGTTGTTGCACCGCTTACCATCAGCGTAAGCTCGGCAAACATCAACGTCCCCTTTCCGACTCAAACAAACAGTTCGACCAAAACATAGATGGACCGGTGAATTTTCAATGAACGTAACTGCTAGCGACGTCACAAGTCTGGCATCTGCTTGCTGTGTCAATAGCAACACTGTCTGCCGTTTGAACTGGAATTTTTATAATTCAAGGACAAATCTACAGTACGGTTTGAACTGATACACTGGTGTTTATCGGGAAGCATCAAACTTGATTCAAAGTGACACCAAGTGCATGAGGAGAAATTCACTCTCAAGTACTTTCGGGTTTAGGTATTCAATAAATAGTCCGAAGAGATCCCTCGGCTTCAGATAACAAAAGCTAACAATACGACGGCGGTAGTGAGCCCTAGCCCAGCCGACATCTTCACAGCACCGTTCTTTTTGGACGGACCCGACGCAGCAGGTGTTGAGCCCCCGGAGGTCGGTGTAGAACCACCAGAGGCTGGTGTCGAGCCGGCGGCGGCACCTCCAGTCGCGGCACCTCCAGTCGCGGCACCTCCAGTCGCGGCACCTCCAGTCGTGGCACCAGCTCCGCCTGAGCCGCTAGCCGTGACGGTGATGCTGTTGACTGCATGGCCGGCCGCCGAGCATCCCTGAGTGTACGCTACAATGCACTTGATTCAGCACAAATAAATGCGATGTTTTGAGAGACAAGACGCACCATCAACAACCTGCTGCGCGGCCTGCTGTGTCAAAGCGCCGACCGAGACTTCGCAGTTGTAGCACTGAACGTAGTCGCTTGCGACGTCGTTGGTGCAGGCACCAGCGAGCGTGTCGGCGCTGGACTGAGGATACGACGCAATTTAGTTGGGATAAGGCGATCATGAGGCCATACTTACGCTCACGGCGTTGGTTATGGCTTCGCAGGGGGTGGTACAGTCTGCCGCGGAGGTTTGGCGCGCGACTCGGAGTCGGCGAGAGTTACCTGGTGCTGAGTGTTAGCAACGCCAAAATGCAAAATGAAGGACGTTGAATGAGCATACCCGTTTGCGCAGCAACGGAGAGAACAGGAAGGAGGGCGAGGAGGAATTTGAAGTGCAACATTATAAACAACAAATTTGGACGAAAAAAAGAAGGATAGGAATGAAGAAGCTGAAGGACGAATTGCAACGCTAATGCTACAAGCACGACTATTAGTGGACAATTTATACTGACGAGGACCTAAGCTATGACAGTGATCGTCAGGCGTTGAGAACAGATGAGCCGTCGCTGACTCACAGAATGCTTGTGGATGGCACTTTCATGCGGGGGAGATGAAGCCGCCCAAAACCTACCTGTCAGCAATTCGACATCTTTGACCGATGGCAAGCATATGGCGGAGAGTTGACAGAGAGTTGATGCGCCCTCTGTCATCACGCATTCACGTTTACAAGATCTTTATTTGGCCTCGATAATCTTCAGTTCTTGAAGCAGAGAAAAGGAGACGGGATAGGAAACTGAGAGATCGAAGGCCCGGGCAGAAAAAGTACAGTAGTGCGAGCAGTGAAGCAGAACAAACAGACCGAAGACGAGAGTAATATCACTCAAGTTCAACGCCCATCGAAAATGAAGGAGCTTAGCCATGACCGCCGACAAGCCGCTGAAGATGTCAGTGTGGTGCTTTGGCTGGCACCACTTTGTCGCGACAGTCGGCGCGTCGTCTTGACTGAGGTTGTGAAAAGGAAGCATCGGTTAGACACAAGTGCCGGCCGACTGCGACGATAGAGCGTTCTGGAGAAAAAGGCCTCGAAATGAGTTGAGGAGATGGGCGTCAGAGCCAAGGTACTCCGGCCCGATTCTGTCAATCTTTTGTGAGTGATGCGATCACACAGGTACAGCCTCTTCCTACCCTGGTCCCCACCCCGACAACCAGACTCAGCGAGAAATCGAGCGACGAGCCAGGGCTATGTCCGACCGAAATTCACACAATGTGCATCCTCAGCGTTTCATCCTCTCGACTCTCGACTCTCAGTCCTGGCAGACACTTTATCAGCATTCGATTGCGGACCTGAATGGCAGTGGAATATTGCCTCGTCTTGGATTATGGTGTCGTTAAACGCGGCATGCTCGATCCTACGCTCTCCTTCAACATTCTCCAGATTGCACTCGTGCTGTCGTTGTTCGCGGTTATCGACCTGTAGCTGAGACATCAACGTTGATGTCTCCCCCGTCTGCCCGAATCTGCTGCGATCTGCCGCGATCTGCTCACTACCTGCTCAGCTCTGCCCAAGTCTGCTGCCATCAGATTTTTGCTCAAGTTTTCGAAATTTCGTCTAAACAGAGGAGTTTAGACGGCTTGCATTTTGTGAAGAACATGAACTTGGACGCGGGGGGACTTCAAAGTTTTTTCGAGGACAGAATGATGTCTTGATGGTGTCGACGTCCGTGCGCATTGGCACGCCGTCGACGGCTGTCGGACTTTAAATTGCTCCTTCCTTCCTACCACCACTATCCACTCAGTGTCACCATCTCTGCTTCCCGTCCCATTTGTGCTCCCGTTCCTGGTCCAGTGCTTTTCTTCTTCTGGATCCATAATAATCGCATCACTGTCTCCTTTGCCGGCTTCACTTCTCGTTTCCACTGCGCGATGTTGTACGATCTGCACTGATTGTTTCGGAAGTGTATTCGAAATACTGACGCGTTTGACGCGTTTGACGTGTTTGACGTGTTAGCTCGACCGAGGATACCGATATTAGGTATGTTGGACGCAATTCCGTCTCTTCTCTGCCATGTCCCCTGACCTTTTCTCCTGATGTTTGAAGGAAACATTATGTTCTTTCCGAGGGTGATGTAGCTTATACGTATAACGGGGCGTGCATCGAGCCACATGAGGTGAGTTTGAATTATCCTACATTCGATTCTGAGAGTAACACATCCACTACTCCATACTGCGCCTTTCACTTCGCAAACCAACATGATCGACACCCAACGCGCCTCAAGGGCACTAGTATTGTTCGGGACATGGTCAGGGGCAGGTTCAGCATAGTACGTCTCTGGTGGACCCCTTGACTCGTCCGCCTTTTTCAGGCTGGTTGTTCAGGTATCACCCCACCTTGTCTGTGGCCCGCTCCGTCCACCACCTGCTCCTCGGCGCCGAAACAGAGCTAGGTGGGATGCGTACTACATTTCGCATGCATCTACTCACCCTTCGGTAAAACCCTTCGATGCATTTGTACCAATTCACTCGACATACCGCTGCGAGCGAGATGACTGGGAGATCGGATCGCCATCAGCATTTCCAGGCAAATATGTATATTGAGACGCTCTGTTACTAACCTGCAGATTCATTCGGCCATTGCCCCAGGGTACCAGCACAAGTACGTCCGTCTCCCCGCCCCTCAGAACTCCTCTAACTTTGCGTCTGCTTCACAGCGCGCGTCTTTTGGCTGAGTGAGTCGAATTCTATACACTACTCGATGTTCACATCCTCATCCTTAGCAGGGCGCATGGCATCGTCTATTCACCCACACTCACATCCTCCATCTAAGTACGTCGTGGTTTCTTTGAGTCGAGCGTGCGTACTTGTATCTTTTCAGCCTATCAAAGCGACGCTCGACAACAACTGGCTGGGAAGATGGACTCAACGTCATCGCAACCATTTCTGCGGCATGACGAATCCAAGGCGCGTGTACGACCTGGGAGTACATCTCACGTAGGTCGCATTTTTCCGAGATAAGTCAGCATCTTCACTGAGGAATTTTTATTTTCAGTGCGATCTCGGCGCTAGAGGAATCGAAGGACAGGTGGCTCGATGAAACGGCGAAGCGCGTCTTTGCACGGGAGTATATCGGTGCTGCCGGCGGCATGCGGTACGTGTTCTGGGCGTTAGGGAGCAAGTTCTTGGTACATCTTGTCGTACTTAATCAAAATAAATGAATTTAGGAATTGAAATGAGCAAAGTAGGATCAAGAACTGACAAATATGCAGCGGGCAGAACGCAACCGACTGGAGCAGTTCTGAGCAGACTGCGGCATATAGCGGCACATGTCAGTAGATATGTCGGAAATTTGAAATTTGGTTTATTTTGGAAGACATATTATGTAAAGCCATATAAGGCCCCATAAGATATCTCTTCCCCGATAACGTCTTATAACCCTCTTATAACCCTCTTATAATGCCGTTAAAAAAGGGTCTATAATATGAAAAATCTGTAAGATCATTTTTATTTTTCCGACATTATGATGTCTGCTCCCATCTGCTATACAGCCAAATTTCTGCTCAGATCTGCCGCCATTCTGCAGATGTGAGCAAGCAGCCCTGGGCAGACGGGATTCTCACTGGGCATATGCATCAACTTCGGGTGGCTTCTGTGAATAATCACTACATTTTGATGGTTCCTCGGACCTAGGCTAGCCTGGAACCCATCAGTTCAAGTATGCCGAGCCTTTGCCGAGGTGTCTCAGGGTGTCTCGGTTAGCCGAGACACCCTGAGACACCTCGGCAAAGGCTCGGCATACCTGGGAATGGATACCATTGCAGCCGCTGGCGGATATTTGCCATGGAGATGTACGGCTCTTATCCCTCCTGGACCTAAACGCTTGGCCCTCGTGACACCTCAGAATTCAGTGTTTGTCTGGCTTTTTAACGCTCGAGACTTTGCTTTGGCTCCGATCCCGATTCTACCAGGAACTAGGAACCACCCACCTTTCAGATAACTGTGGATCTTTGCTCCCTGCCGAAAAGAAAGCCTTTCTCTGCCATTCGACGGCATGTTTCCTCCGACGATCCCAAAAACATCCATCATTTGTTGGGGACCAGCGCAGTGTCCGCCCTAAGTCCTAAGGCCTTACCCTGTTCCTAAGGCCTAAGGCCTTAGTTAAGGCCTTAACCCAGGCCTTAGACTAAATCGAAAATTTTGGATGTTTGAGTTAAGGCCTTAGGAATCACGTGCCCTCCGGCAAATAAAATGAAATATTTCATTTAATCCGATCACAATTTTGATTGCACAAATGCCTCACAAGTCAAGCCCTTTGGCAATGTCAGCTCCCAATTAACTGGTTAAATCAAAGCCTGGAAGAGCTCAAACAGCTGACCCTGCAGCAATTTGAGAATTCCCCATGGAATGAGTATGGGCTGGGCTTTCGTTGGATTTTCCATGTAAATTGTGAGCTGGGAGCAATGAGCTACATCTGGAAAACACCCCCTCTCTACCTAGTGCTAGAGAGGCTCCGGTAGGCTTCTAGAGCCCTAGGCACCCCCCCCTTCTAGGGAGAACTACCTAGATCATCTTCTCTACCCTAGAACTCGCTTAGATCCGGCTAGAGCACCTATTAATTCACATGCTTGCGCAGATGGCTCGCCAAGCGGCAGTGATGATTCCGGATTTTTCTTGTTCTGGACTTATCCAGGCCACATGAAAGGAGACAGAAATTTATTCAAATATATTGCTGGAGTATGAATAAAAGAAAAACTACAGTACAAAATGGCAAAAATCAAGAGTCTGCCCCAAGTCCGCCGCAAAGATCCGTTGTTGGTGATGGATATCCATCATGATGAGCGTAGATCTGGTTACGGACTTGGGAACTTGCTGCCTGAGCGCGTTATTGAGAATGACTTGAGGATTTTGCGAGGGGGAAGCAAGTGGGAAGCCCAGACAAGATCTTGAAGCAAAGAAGTCTTGACATGTTGAGAGCTTGAAGGTGCTTGGAATACCAGCAGAACTTCGAAGGGCGGGAGGACTTGAGGGTGGAATGTGAAAGACATGGAAGAGGAGGTGGAAGTGGGAAGAAAGGTAGGATGGCGACAATTTGATGAAGTCCCTGTTTATAAGTGGGCTGAGTCCACCGGCGGTTGCGCAGGGCTTTAAGCGAAATTATGTGCATTTACCCGGGGCCGCTGATTCTAGCTACAGAGAGATAGAAATACGAGATCTCTATAGAGCCGAGGATCTCTGTTAGAAACACCGTTCTCGGGAGCTCTAAGGAGACAGGCGAGCTCTAGGACGATAAGCGATGTCTAACGACGCCTATCAAGAAGCCGTCGCTCTAGCACGTCGGCGCATCTCTAGCAAACAAAAACCGATTTCCAGATGTAGCACTCCATGATTGTCCGCATTATCCCTTTTTTAAGTCCTAGAAAAATTTTCCTTTTTTGGACCTAAGGCCTGGTCTAAGGCCTAAGGTCCGAGGCCTTAAATGAGCCTAAGGCCTTAACTCACCAGAAGGCTCTCATTTAAGGCCTTAGGGCGGACACTGGACCAGCGCCTTCACATTGTTGTAACGATCCAAATTATGGACCTTTGCTTCCGTGGGCTGAGCGGAAGAATATCATTGCAATGTCCGAATTGCCCAACTTGAAGCTGCGCAGCACTACGCTTTGCGGCCTGTGCCGTATTGATACAACAGCATGCCAAGGGCGACGCACGCTGATGCACAGCTCCTTGTATATAAACGTGTGAAGTATCATGAGATAGTCCTCCGGAGATCATGATTCACGCGATTCGCGGGATTCTTCAGGAAGTGATCTCGTTCCCCAGACGTGGATTTCTCTCCCTCTATGAGATCCATGACAGAGAGATCATGATGAAGACGCGGTTCTCCAGGATGCGCTCCCGTCGTTCCCATGTGGCAGATGTATAAGGTACGGTACTGCCTTTTCGATGCATCCCCCTCCCGCTCACTTGCAGGCAAAGTGGCCGGCTGACATGGTGGGTGGGCTACCGCCATGAAAAGGCGGGCGTCGCTGATATCGTCCTTCCAGCTGGTAATATCATTCTTGGACGCTGTTACGATGCTGGTTTCATTTTTTGCTTTCTTCCTAGGTGCGTATTTTGTCGATGCGTGTCATGAAGTTTTTCCTTATCCATCGTATGTAGCTGGTGCTTTCGCCCAAACACAAACGGCAGTTACGCTGTGGCAATTCGGACAAGGCCGTTTACTAGAAGCGCATGTCACCCTTCCATTGGAGGCCATGGGTACCGTTAGCGACGGCTCCGCCACGACATACCTCTATCAGGCCCTTAACGACAACCTCCTTACAACAACCAACGCTGCCGGTTCATTCACAACGCAAACTATCGCAAAACCAAGTGAGTCAGTACTCGCGAAGTTGAATCTGAATCCCCCACTGATTGAACGACGTGTTCTATCTAGCTCCTCGAACCATCGTCGCGTCCGCTTCAGGATGGGTTGAGCTCGGCTTAGGTATCAGCTGCGGTCTCGTCAACTCGACATTTGGGGAATGTTTCTTGGGCACGAACACTGTACCCGCGAACACTGGCAAACCAACACCAGAAGCTATCCTTATCGGAGATCCCACTACTTTGCCCCCCGTGCCCTCCGGTACGTAATTCGTCCATGGCCCACTCATAATCCCTTACTTTACATCCCAGCTTCCGCATCAACCAGTTCGCAATCGGCCGCACAGGGTGCAAACCGCGCTCTTGCCGGTGGGCTAGTAGCGGTATTTTTGGCGATGTTTCTCGGTTTCGGCATTTTCATATTTCTCCGACGGCGACGCGGACGACAGCGGGAGGAGCTCGAGAACACCGCGGCTCGTGGCTTCGACCCCAGCGACAACAACGACTGGAACCCCAATTCGGGCAATATGAATCAACACCTCCCATCCGCGGTCTTCGCAGCCGGACCGCAACTCGAACTTGGACTTACACGCGATTACAGTGACATTTCGGGAAGTGACATTTCGGGAAGTGGCATTTCGGGAAGAAGCCAAACCCAGCTTCAAGTTGGATCGGAACTGCCGACGGAAGATTTGGTGAGGATTTTGGCTGAGAGGGTACAGAATAACGAGCTTAGGGGGCCCGAACCGCCGCCTGCGTATCCTGCAACGCCGCGCTTCCTTCCGCTGCGGAGAGGATCAGACAAGACCGGATAACCGTCGGGACCCGATGGATCATTCGAAGACTTTGCTGGTACACAGTTCATTAGTGCGATGAAGGGGTTCCGGCGTTGCATCATTATTTATGCCTATGTCGATGGAAATATCGACCTCTACGTTCTTTCATATCACATTTTTTGGGAAAGGCAGGAGGTCGATTCGACATCGATATCATGGTCGTTTCGATTACATTTCCTGTTGCTCAATTGAAATGAAAAGGGCGTTTGCCGTTGGTAAGTAGAACATCTTGCCAGATTTAGGCTGGACAAGGCTGCAAGCCCAAGGTTTCCACGAAAGAGCTTAAATGGGCTATCGTACGGCAAAGAAGAGTCCAAAGTAGCCAATTGGCATCCTCCGAGGTGACTTCCGTACGTAGAAATCCCACCTCAAGTCCGCGTACCAAAATTGCAATCGTGTGTGCCTTTAGCGCCAGTGATATCAGCTCGGCTAATTAATCTTGACTAGGATAATGTAAGTGAACTCGATTAATCTTGACTTGGATCATCCAATTCACTAGAGATTAATCCTACATCAAGTATGGTAGGAAGAGGCTGGGAAAAATGGGTAGCTAGAATTAATTTTTTCTACTGTCAAATATCAAGAGCATGATTTAATCCTGCAAGGGATTTAATCTGTTCAAGATATAATCTATCCAAAGCATGATGTGCGATAAATCTAGGTAGTGACCAATTAGACTTCATATCACGATTAATCTTACCATGCTCGAGATTTAATCTGTCCAAGGCACCACACAATTAATCTAGGCACTGATTTGTTAGTCAGACACTTTGTACCACCGTTAATTCTCACCATGTCTGAGATTTAATCTCCAAGGTATGGCACGATTAATCTGATTGGCTAGTCAGACTTCAGGCCACCATTGAATACAATAATGAGCAGGTAGGCTCGCCGGACTGACCGTGTGGAATAACTGTCTGATTGACCTTTACTTTTCCGTGTTGTTTTCTTTGCCACCATAGATCAACTGCCCAGAAAGTCTCAAGGCAAGCTTCATAACTAATGCCACCAAGATGCCACCAAGAAAGACAAGGCCACGAAACTCAGTAGTCTTCAGGCAGACTGTTGACAAGAGGCCCAAGGCAGATCATCCCAGTGAAAGAGGTTTGATTGTTGAGCGTGGTTGGGCGGGTTCGACGAGTTTGAGTTGTGAGGTAGCGGGAGCCTCAAGGTAACAGAAGAAGGGAAGATTTGAAGTCATTGAAACTCCGATGAACAATGCATGCAGAACAATCGGTTGACTCCAATGATGGCGCAAACCTTGTCAAACATTACCGCTATCTCTTTCCTTCCCCCATGTCCTGCTCAACCCTCTTCGCTACCGTCGACGGGCCTCCTTCCTCAGATGGCGAACCTCTCCTGCCAGTCCTCAAGAGATGTCTGCATGGTTGTACGGTGGCATTCCGGTGGCATTTGTTCTCCATATTTTCGCCTCGGTGGCAAAGTGGCAGTGGCACTCTCGACCTCATGACACCTCATGGGCTGGCAACCTCCAGTCTGTGTTCGAGGCCTCAAGGCTGGCGTTTTCCAAGCTTCTCAGTTCGGCTCTCACGTTTGGCTTCCTCAAAACCTTGCCTTCAAGACTGTCTCTCGATCTCTCGATAGTTTCCTGGGCTCTGTTCCCTCAAGACTCTCAAGACGGTCCTATCAAATCAACCTGGACTCATTCCTTGACCCTGGCGCAGAATTAGACGCCTGAGCGAGCGTTGAATCGAGAGTTTAATCTGGGGGAATGGGAATTGGTGAGTCCTCTTCCTTCATTTTCCCTTCTGCTTGCGCCTTCTCCGTCTCACTCTCTTTAATTCTTTCTTGTCTGAATTCAGGAGGCGCACGGGACGGAAATGACGAGAATGCAGAACCACAAGCCAGGTGACCCCCGCCATCAGTGCACGCGCGCCTTCCCCGCATCGCTTGCGCGACGTGCGCATGCCGAGTCGCAAGATTCAGCAGAATTAAACGGTGAGTAGGATTAATTGCGGGATTCAACTGTGGGAGGATTAATCCTAGAACAGTAGTAGGATTAATCTGCAGAACTGTCACAAGTAGTAGGATAGAACTCAAGTAGGATTAATCTGTAGAACTCTCACGAGTTGAATCTTGGACAATTACTATATCAATTTCCATCAAGTAGGATTTAAACTACAGAAACAGAGGATTAAATTCTAGGCCCAGCAGGATTAAATCTTAGACAGGTACTATATCAACAACAGGATTAAATCTGTACAGAGGATTAAATCCCACAGCGATTAAATCCTAGATTTAATCCTCCTGACAAATAGTCTCACAGTACTACTTGTTACTGTATCCTAGGATTAAATCCTTAGTGAATTGGATTCTGCAAGTCAAAATTAATCAAGTTCAATTGGATAATGCAAGTCAAGATTAATCTAGCCTGCTGCAAATGTTGTTAGCGCTCTCCGCGATGAAAAAATATAATCCCTACCTCCCTTGACTGCATCCAGTGGCGGTAACTCAATAACTTGATTTCGATTGCAAACTTCGATTCTCGGCAATCAAATATCGATCGTCGTTTCATTTTCAAAAAAACAAAAACATATGACGACGCCACTCGGACCGCGCCTCCTGACTCATTTGGTTTTTATCTCTCTCCCTTCATATTTCCATGGCCTCCTCCATGTTTCGCCTTCTCTTTTGCTGCTGCTTCCGCCCGTCTGTGGAGGATGATCCCACCGTGCGTTGTTCTCGATGAATTCTTTTTCCAATGCATTGACTGCGAGTCGGGCAGGTGATACCGACTGAGACCACACATCTTATTTCGGGTATTGCTATTCCCAGCCCTGGCCTCGCAGAAACGATTGTGGTGGACCAACAGTTTCAACACCTGCAAGACAGACTTGGCACCATTGTCCGATCTACGGAAGGGTGGGGGCAGATTTGCTGGCTAGAAGTTCTGCTGAGGGTTTACCAATGCATCTTTCTAGGAAAATGGTCAACGTCAGTGTCCGTGCGCCATTTATCCTGCAAAGCGCACCTGCGGGGAAAAGTCGAGCACCTTTAGCGCCCGCCGCCTCCTCGCCGACACACGAAGAGTCTGCGCTTCCTCCGCCAACTGCTCCGACACTGAGTATCAATACCGGCCCGCCGGTTTTCACTATGACCCCGGCCTGTGTACGATTCCAAAGCCGCTACTCCACTCCAACTGTGTCGCGCTCGTCTTCATGCCGACGAACGTCCTCCTCTGACCGACACACATTTTACGCGCATTCTTCCGGGGAGAGGGGACGGAAGTTGGACGTCCCGAACGGGTGGCTCACCGAGACAGAGACAGAGTCCGAGTCCTCATCGCTGCCGATTGATCACGAGGTAAGTGTTCAACGCTTATCCAGACAAAGAACGACTGGTGACGCTTTTTTTGCAATGCAGCCTAAAAACGCGAACGGGGTTGCAATTGCTAGTCCTGTTAACAACGCCGTGGATCGCGATGAGGCCGACCCCGAGACACGAAAAGTCATGTCGATTGCGTTCTCCTGGAACGATGCATAATCCTCCACCGCGGATCTCATTCTGCACTGACTTTCCACGTGCTATTCCTTCTCACTCTCCACTCGCCTTCCACCATTTTTTGTTACCGCATATACCGCCAACGTTCCTCGTGTGCTGGATTCACGTAGCACATACGAGCTGTATCACTACTCTGGAAGTCATTGGTCCCTTTGTAATAATCCATTCATTTTCCCTCAGGACGAAATTGCAACTACGAGCTCAGTACGTATTACTTCAAGCTGCGGAAATGAACCAAGATGAAAATAGAATTAATACTTGGTGTCTTTGGGTATGTACCCCTGACGGTCGTCCGATAGGAGTTTAGCAAACGAAAAGAAAAGGTCTATCTATAGGAGATTGTAGTATCCGTGACACCAACGCCTCTGTTTCCAAGAAAAAATGTTTACTGTCGGAGAGAGGTGAGTGGTATCAAGTTGGAGAGGCGTGGAATTCTACGCACGAAATGGTACTAGTCGCTCTCCCCGTCGGAATCATCCGAGTTGTCCTCCAAGTCAGACCCGGACGTTTCGTCATCCGTCGTGTCCTCATTATACGAGCGGATGAAAGAGAAGTTGGGAATGTCAGGAAAGGCTTGGAGATAGGAATTCTTGTGCTTCGCCCATCCAACAGTGAAGCACACTTCGTGGAGCTTGCAGCCGGATTTCGATATGAACAATTTCAACGAGCGAACCGGGTTAGGCCCAAGCATTGTCTCTGAAATTGTGAGCCTGCGGAGAGCAGGGACAACGAAAGAATCGAGATACAGGTTCTCCCCGCGATCCTCTCGATTTGCACGACCAGGGATTCCAGCCTTGGGAGCACAACATCCGGCATGGGCCAGTCATCCGTCAAGAACCGCAATTCACAGGAGATAAGGTTTTTTGTTTGCTCCAAAATTGCAACAATTTGGCGATGCACCACGCCGTGTAAAGCAAGGGAAGTCAATTGCGCCCAAGGCAAAGTTACGATCGAGGTTACGATCGAGGCAGCCAAACCGTGGAGGGAAACGGTGCGTAGGAGGGGCACTTCAGAGAGGGCGAAGGTGTCTTCGACGCCTATTATCAAGTCCAAGTCCAAATCCAAAACGCGGAGCAGAGGCATCGGGCCACCGATCACGGAAAAGGTGGAGGGGAAACCGCGAAACTTGAGATGCTCCAACCGCGCACGGCAAGAAACGAGTGAAGTGCACATTGCAAAAGTTGCGTGCTGAACTTCGAGGGACAGAGGATAAGCACCGGATCGCCGGATCCAAACCTCGAAGCTATGTTCCAGTTCCTTGTCTGAGCCGCCAAAACGGTAGCGTAATGCAATGGCTCTCCACAAGGCAGGGGTGGCCAGGGCTACATCTCGCCATTTCCGACAAATTCGTGTCAGAGAAGTTGGCGAATCGATTCCGGTAAGCGGTGGTCGAGCGGGGTAGACTGGGAGGAAATGGATGAAGATCTCAGCAGTGATCTCATTCGGCAATGTCAAGACCGGATATTTGTAGGCGTCAAGCTTCTGTTGCACCAGAGCTTGCTCAGTCCGCAATGCGGAAATTGAGCGCTCTAGATCCAGAATTTGGGCCGCTAAATCTTCAAGGCGAGAGCGATCAACGTGGAGCGCGGCAAGCATGAGGGAGAAAATGCAGCTGCAAGTCTAGACTGAAAGAGGGCAAAGGGATTCAGCATTCTGCGGTAATTTTAGCCGGTCGCACGAACTCACAAAATCTAGCTGCAGAGAGCTGCAGCCAGTCAAGAAACAACCGTGAAGTGGAAAATGAGATCTGGGATTTGGGATCTAGCGATTGACGAGGTATTTAAGATGTTTTCGAACAGCATTGAATCGGATGCTCTCACCAGCCGCTGAAAATTCGGGCACACAAGACGAGCAACAAAGAGTGTCACGCTAGGTCACACTTCAGCAAATGCAGCACGCAAGCAGTGATAGCAGTCACAGCCACACGACCTTTTTTCTCGTCTCAATCCAATCGTTGAGGTGGTCGCGTCGTCGCGCATGGATATACCCGTTATATCTTGATTATTGAAGCTTGAAGACTCGACCATTTGAAAGAGCAACCGCTACTTACTGTTTACTGGCTAAAATTCTGACCTCCAAATCCAATCCAAATCATCAAAAGACTATGGCTCTTTTTAACTCAATTTTGCGTATACGCAACAAATCCTCTCGCGCGTTCTTCCAGTGGGCTATCTGGTTATCCGAAATATTCGCCGTGTAATCGAAATTTCAGTGCTGGCACGTTTTCGACCTCCAGCATTCGTAGAAACGACGACCTTCCACTGGCCGGAATCCGCGTCCTAGAACTCGGTCAACTTATTGCTGGCCCGTTTGCAGGTCAGCTTTTGGGGTATGTGCGTCTCAAGCCGTCATCCACCTTGACCTGAGGACGCCAGTCAATTCGGCGCAGAGATCATCAAGGTGGAGGCGCCAAAGAAAGGGGACCCCCTTCGAGTATGGCGGGAACTAGATGTGGATGGCTGTAGCCCTTGGTTCCGAAGCATTGGTCGCAATAAGAAGAGCGTCGCGATTGACCTCCATACACTCCAAGGCCAAGAGTAAGTCGACGCCTTGCTGCCTGCCACCCTCCTCTTGACCAAAACCAGACTCGTGCGAAAGCTCGCCCTCCGGTCGGACGTGCTCATCGAGAACTTCAAACCTGGTAGTGCGTACATATCATCCCTTTCGCAGGGCTCGCCGCTTACAGCCTGTGCTATATGTAGCGCTAGAGAAATGGTCTCTCGACGCCGCATCTCTGCATCCCCACAACCCCGACCTCATCTACACGCGCGTAAGCGGCTACGGCCAAACAGGCCCGTGGGCGTCGCGGCCTGGATTTGCCTCCGTCTGTGAGGCCGAGTCTGGCTTCCGATTTATTAACGGGTTCCCCGATCCAGAGACCGGCGGTCTGAGTGGGCCGCCCGTGCGCCCAAACATCAGTCTGGGCGACTCGGTTGCTGGACTCCATGCTGCTTTCGGGACGGTCAGTACTTGATCTGTCCAAGGTAATTTCATTATAGGGGGCTGAGACGAGGCGTGCATAGGTACTTGCCCTGCTGCAGAGACAGAAGAGGAAGGCGAAAGGACAGGCGGGGGGTACCACCGTCGATGTCAGCATTCTCGAAAGGTGCCCTGCGCATTGTCTTGTCTTTTTGACCAACCGACTTATCGAGGCCCTCGCAGCATGCTTAACCTCATGGAGGGCATTATACCCGCGTATGACCGCATCGGAACGGTAAGGTCTCCCTCTTTGTCCGAGTCTCTATACTACGAGCTCACACGCCTCGCTATCTAGGTACGCGGGCCCTCCGGCTCCTCCGTGACCGGCATCGTCCCCACCAACGCCTACCCCTGCCTTCCCGCGCCCTCCGCCCCCGACACGCCCGTCTACATCGTCATCGGCGCCAACGGTGACTCCCTCTACGCGCGCCTCATGCACGTCATCGGCGCGCCGCACCTCGCGGGGCCCGCGTATGCGCAGAACCACCAGCGCGTCGCGCACGCGGCGGAGATCGAGGCGGCGATCGCGGCCTGGACGCGCGTGCGCAGCGCGGAGGAGGTCGAGGCGTGCATGGCGGCGGCGCGCGTGCCCGTGGGGCGCGTCGTGAGCGTGCGCGAGATTGTCGACGGCGAGCAGATCCGTGCGAGGGGGGCGGTGCAGGAGGTGTGGGTGCCGCACCGTACGGGGAACGATAATGCAGATGCAGGTGCGGCGGACGCCCGCGTTCCGGGTGAGGCTGGAGAAGGCTGGCATGTCAAAATGCCGGGCACGTTCCCGCAGCTGGAGGGGTGTGACCCAAAGCCGCGGTGGGCGGGGCCAGATCTGGGAGCACATACAGATGAGGTCCTCATGGGCGAGCTGGGGCTGAGTGTAGAGGAAATGGATCGGCTCCGCCTGGAGGGTGCTATTGGGTGATTAGCGCCGGGGATCTATTCGCGGCCATTTTACGGCCTCGACTGTCGGTAAATTAAAGACAAATCCTTCATAGCCATTGGCCTGGTCCACCTCCATCATCCGTCATCGACCTATATCGATCATGCTCCCGCCTTATCTCGCTGCGCATCGGCGCAGGAACTTGGAAGGCGGAGAAGAGCGCTTATTCCTACTTGATATCACGTCGTTGCTGTTATGTCCTGCATGCCACCGTGAGACCTGGCTCAGATTTGCTTTAACGGTGAGCGCTTTTCGATAGATAACAATCCGATGAAGTTTTTGTGTAGTGTCACTCTGGTTTGGGCCATTGGCGCGCGCTAAAACCTCTACAATGAATTCCGGCCCTTCTCTGGAGGAGCTCGATGTATATGTCGTTAGGTGTGGCCATCCTTTGCCCCGAGATTCCCCTGCCACGCAAGGCTGTTAACATTCGTGAGATCTGGGGCCAGCGATTGGCGCGCGCTAACCCGTGCACCCTGGGCCGTTCGTGAGACGGAGTGAGTAATCAGCGCCCCCTCATCTCCTGCCATGACCTGTATCTCCCCCGCCATGTACCGTCCAATATGGCTCCCTGCCGCCATGACACCCATCATTCTTGCCTGCCTCAACGTTTACCTGCTGCGTTACCGCCCAACTCCTACCACACCTGGCGAAGATGTAATGTTTCTGTTGAGTAAGGACGCCATGCGCGAGAAATAATCGTCCTGATGCGGCTAACGTCCACCAGTGGTCGCGTATATTATCACACGGGAATTCAGCTCGTTTGTTGCGTGGCCGGAGGATATTTCCGATTCCGTCGCTTGTACTGGAATTGGTAAATTTTATTCTCGGTGAGCAACTCAGTTGATGTGGAGAAAAGACACCGATTTCACCTACCGCCACAGGTCGTGGTATCTTTGAGCTTCATATGCTAGTACGTAGCTTCAAGTTGCCTGCGATCCTCAGCTTGATGACAGGATTGTACAATGTCTGCATGCTCTCGCTCAATCAATTCCCAGCAGGCGAAGGAATATCCGTTGGGGTACTCCTACCATTTTCTCACCGCCCGCACAAAGATTTATCACCAAAACAGATCTGTGTTTGCTGGAGTCTCGTGGGCGTCGTGGTCGAATGCGGGGTGATGGGCGATGGCTTCCACCGGTTCAGGCTTCACAGAGCGAGTGCGTCGATGCAAACTTGCTGAACCATTTCTTATCTGACGCACTCAGCGATCGCATGCTTGGAACTCATCATCTTTGCGGATTCAATTTCGCATGTACCGCCTTGCACGAGCATTTATGCTCGTGTATCGAGACAACTAAGGTCCTTCGGGCATCGGTCGACAGGGTCAATACGTCTCCCAGCGGAAGTCGAACTTTTTAGGTGTTCTTCGTCATCGTCCCATAGCCAACGTCTCGAGCCCTCTTCATGCGACCCGCCGGTCGAGTTGCTGAAGAGCGTGACCCATTGGTCGGGCCTGTCATCAGAAAGGCGAAATGCGTCATCGCATCGTTCACGCAGTATCCCGTCTGCTCTCCTCTGATGCGGCCGAGTGCAATGTCATTCTGGTCGATGCTGGAGTTTGCGTACGCGTGGTATTTCTCCTGTGGTCTCTCGGATCCGCCCAACCTCTCGACGTGGGTTCATTATAGCGACTGCAAGGCGAGTCCTTGCCGCATGACTCCCGTACAAAGATGTTGAATATCACGCAGGACCTCATTTCAAAACTGTTCTTGTCGCCTTTGAATCGCATGTGTCGGGAAGACAAAAACAAGAAACGGAAATACTCTAAGAATACCGATCTAGGAACGTCTCCGGAATTGACTCGAGCCACCCTGATCGTGCGCGGCATCCGCGACGCTCAGCAGGTTGATGAAATCTGGTATGTCATCAAACAGCTTGAGGAAAGACTCAACCCACCATCCAAGGGAATCGGGATCGTGGTTGTCACCGAGACTGACCTGTTCTTCCACAAATCAAAGGTCGATACGACTACTCTGAAATACTTTTGCTCATGCATGTGTCAAAGACGGGGCCAATTATTTATTCGGGAGTCAATCCCACTCCGCCCGAGCTTTGTGAGGTGAGTCGGTCACTGCCTTTTTTGATGATAAAACCAATAATCTACGGACCCGCAGAATCTGTCTTCTTTTTTGGTGGAAGGGGTTCATCGACTTGCCGGCGAACCTCTGGCCGAGGGGTTAGTTGTATTTCTTCGCCCTCAAACTGTGGCCGATTGCTGGAGAGTAGGATCTGGCTGCGGCTGCTCCAGTATTTTGCGGAAAATGGGGACAACAATCTTGGGAACCCAACCGCCAACGTGTTTGCTAAATTCCTCAAAGCGGCCAAGGATCGGGACCGTATTTTAAAGACTGATATTATTTTTTCCTTGCACTAAATACTCTCCAGGACCTGCACAAAATATCCCTTATAAAGCAAGGTCAGATCATGGGGTGTCTGGCGAAAGGTAACATAAAGATTGGGAGGGTACTACAAAACCTATGAAGTACAGTCGGGCTTCGGAAAACATAGAATACGCCGATGAACTCGGAGATTTGAATCGAGCTACAGGATAGAAATAGCAAACATTCCTCGCGAGCATGCGATTTCGGGTTTAAACCTAACAAATTCGGTATGTGTATCGATCTGGACATAGAGCTTTGGTTGAATATCTATCGAGATTCTAGACGGCGGTATACTTCGAAACTGCTCAATCGTCGACCACAAACTATTTTCCCGACACGCACGCTATCTCCTCAATTTAGTAACCTCGCAACTGAAGTTACTTCTCGAATTTCCTGAAAAGCTCGCCGTCACGAACATCGTCCTTGTGAGCAAATTCCCCATCAAGCACGGTCGCTTTTCCAGTGTCTACCATGGGCGGTATCAACCCGGACACGGAAAACAGGCAGACCTCGCGCTGAAGGATATTCCAAGACCAGCCAGACAGCAGCGGAATTTACTCCACGGCAACTTCACCAAGGAAGCCCTGATGTGGCATTCGCCCAAGCACGGGAACATTGTGCCGTTTCTCGGCTTCAATTCGACGACGTTTCCGAATCCGACCAGCGCACTGGTGTCTCTTTGGATGACGCAGGGGAGCGTGCTGCAGTACATCGAAAGGAACTCACCCGTTGCTCCATATGCGGTTGAACTCGCGAGTTTGTTTTTTTGTTCCCTTGGATACAACAACTGAGGACCTGAACATACAGCTTGACGACGTGATTCAGGGATTGAGCTATCTGCACTCGGCCAGCGTTGTCCACGGTGATTTGAATGGTGTTGGTCGATGAAAATGACTGCCGATGTCGAACCTGATTGACCCCCCGCCAATTTAGCGGAACATCCTCGTAGATGAACGCGGAAGAGCACGCTTGGCTGATTTCGGGCTGTCTGCGCTGATCAAACCAGAACCAGAACTCAGCTCCACGCGGTGGATGTCACCTGAACTGCGCTCGCCTCTTGCTAGTGTCTCGTTCCCCTGCACCATCGCGTCTAATGTGTGAGCTTTCGGCTGTGTCTGCGGTGAGGTGGGCGCGCCCGATGTTCAACTTCAACATTCACGGAATCTGGCATGGTCGCTTTCGAAGATCTGGACTGAAGGCACTCGGCCCTTCAACCATTTCTCTCACGACATAGAAAATCGTTGTTGCTTTCTTAGGTCCCAAGAATTCATTCGCAGAACAACCCTATCAAAGCCGCCCTTCTGACAAGCGAGGTATGCTTATGACGGACCGTGTATGGGAGTTCGTGCAGTCGTGTTGGAAGTACGATGTCTCGGAGCGTCCTGCAGTCAAGGTCATCGCCGACATCCTCGCACGGATGAACGCCGAATCGCCGAACGCTCTGGATTCAGAGAACGATGAGGTTGCTCCCTTGGAATCCTCCGCCGAAGACATTCCGCCCTCTATCGTAGACGAAGAGCGGCAGGCCGCAGTTGTCCGATTTGGACCATTAGACCACGGGGTGGACTACAAGGCCGCATTCTCCGGCGCTTTCGAGGCCCTTTGCGCACTTGTCAAACGGCGCTCCCTCACCGAGCCTCACTCAATCCACCCCCATGATGTGCAGTACCTCGATCTCCATTTCCGATCTGTGATGGAGGCCAACAATTTCGCCATGACTTGGACTGTGCATCGCGTGGAACTATATCCAAAGTGCGCTGCAGTTCTCGTGAATGCCGGTTGAATCATATGGGAAGCAAGAGTTGTTTGGAGTACGAATGAATGTGGGGTGGTTCATTTATTCAGATGGCTCTGGTTGAAACTGATTCATAAATCAATTAACAACTCTCCGACATACAACAAGCATTGTATACTTCTATAACCTCCATCATATGCATGTCTGTAACCCCGTCTCACCAATCTTAGAAGAATGGACTCTTCTCCGTAAGCATCGTCACCTCTTCGTGGTCATACGGTGGTGGAGCGACACTACTCCCTTTCTCTTTGCAGATCTTGAGTTGCTGCTCGAGCCACCACTATGATACCAAAGAAGAAAATTTGAACGCAATCGAAGTACTGCGACAGTAACGCACCTCCGCGACCCGTCGTACTCCCTCATCATACGACACAATTGGCGCATAGCCAAGGACTTCTCTCGCTAGACTGATGTCGTATGTTCGATTCGCGCACATGAACTGCACCTTTGCCCGCGCGTCCGTCCGCCCACCCCGCAAAGTCCCCACTATGTCTTTGACGCCTGCGACAAACATCATGGCGCTCTTCCCGGGGACGGGAGGGACCGTCGGCGGCGTGGCGCCAGTAGCCAGCCACAGTGCACGGAAGTGGTCCCAAAATGGGCGCGGCTCCCCATTCGTGATGAAAAACGCGCGGCCGGCGGCTGCGGCGTGTTGTGGGTGCGTGGGGGCAAGGCGGTCTGCTGCGAGAATGGCCGCGTGCGCGACGTTCTCAGTGTACGTTCGGTCCGCGAGGTTGTCGCTGGGGTGCAACCCGGCAAACTGCGAGGAGGTTTGTAGGAGACGTAATGTAGCTGCAGATCCGAAGCCCGGGCTAGACAAAGTATGGAGTCAGAGCTTGGAGGTTCCAGAAAGCACAACTAAGGAGGTACCCAAAGGGCAGGGCAGGCCGGATGACTGCCGTTCGGAGCTCGTTTAAGCCGTTGAAACTTAGCACCATGCGTTCGGCGTGTGAGGACGGTTCCAACGTCGCCTGTACGCATTTGGCGGGGTACGGTGCTTCCTCCTCGCGCAGCATCGGACGATCGTGCCCGTCAAATACAATATCAGCGTTGCCAACGTACGCTAACTTTGTGACGTTGCTTTCGAGCGCTGCCGCGAGCAGATGGCGGATGCCGTCGGTGTTCACCTGCCGATGGAGCTCCATCAGCTCTAAATGATGTTTCTGGTAGTCAGCTACAGGCACGGGCGGCGCGAGGCTCGTGGGGTATCGCGCTGCGGCACCCGCAGCACTCGAGACTACGCCGGCATGGATGACGCAGGTTGCAGCAGACTGCAGCAAGTCCGTGAGTGAGTGGAATGAAGTATGGTGCTACGAACCGACTTGACGGCGTCCGCGATGCTCTCCGGTACCAACACGTCGCCGACATAGACACGCACTGTGGGACCGAAACGCTGTCTCTGTTCGGCGGCGAGTGGTTGGACGTCAAATACCGACACGCGGGTTTCGCTCCGGCGGAGCAGCTGGTCGACGATGTGCTCTCCGACCGACGACCCGCCTCCAACTACCAGATACGATTCTTGCGTGGGGACGGACATGGAGGAAGATAGCAACAGCTTTGTGGGCCCAGACTCGGAGATAATTCCGAAAAGGCTGTGCTATCGGGTACTTTTTGGATCCGAGTTCTCCCGTTTTCTTAGGTCTGGATTGAGTCTGGAAAAGAAAAAGTAAGTAACATAGCAATAACATGGTAAATGAAATTTTGAGGGCAGAAACTCGGAAGTGGCTATTATCGCTACCTGACGGGAAAATCAACCGCAAATAATCTCACCGAAGACGACGTCATGGTTGAACTTGGGAGCGACACTCAAGAGTTTTCAAGTTCTCGGGACTCGGAATCCCAGGTTGAGAAGGTATTATTCTCTGAAGCTACTGGTGTAGGCTTCAAGCTGGTATGGTTTGAGTGTATGCTTTTGCCGCTTGCGCGGTTGAAGAGTTGGAATTTCAACGACATTGGGGTTCCTGGTTTATTCTCGCAGGCGCACAAGGTTGATGGTTATCGAACTCCACATCAAGGGGTTGCTGTTTCCTGAGGAACTTTTGGTCAATGGTCGCGAATTACGTGCTTTGAGCAGCCGGTGCGTATCGAATTTCTTCGGTTAGTTTAAATGGCAAAAATCTGGAAACGGTCAAGTGGAGAGCCGAGGAGAACGGGAGGAACGCAAATTGATTGGGCTGGTGGCTATTGTAATGCAGTTCATCTTGCTCGGCACAACGTTCCACTTCCCGACTTCCACGAATTTCGCTGAACAACCATTTACGAACGTCGTACATCTCGAGTTGCGATTAAGTCGCAAACGATCTACAGTAACATAAGCAGAACAGTCAGGGATGCGATTGCCGAGATCTGCTGTGTGCCCCGAAAGATACATGGAAAGGGAAGTATTATACGGGACGTCGGGCCTGCCGCGGGCTTTAAATGATGCCCAATATGGCGACGTCGACCTCGCGGATTTTGGCCTCCGTTGTACAGCGAAACCGGCAAACGGTCGCTGCAAGGTCACCGTGGGTTTCTCATTAATCCGGCGGAGTACAGGATGCCGAAGCGGGTGTTGTACTTGTTCCGATTTGCAGCGACAGGGTTTTGGTGGGCTCTCTTATACATAGACTTCAATCATGAACCGGACTCCAGCTCCATGATTTTCTCGCTACCTGAAGTCTGCACAAACAGTTGATCCTCGGGCCCGCAATTTCTAAACGGATGCCGTGTAAATCTTCTCACCTATCCGACCGTACATGAGAGCGCCCAACGCTCAATGCTTTGTCGACGGAACCGTGTTCCACAAAAATGCATCCAATCATTTGACATTGACTCTGTACTACTAGGTCCATCATTCACCAAGTCAATTGGCTTCGACGGGCCAATAACAAGCAAAATCCCGCGACATCTGACACAATGGAGCGAAATCTGTTTAAAATATCCGCAAACCACGGAATCACCTCGCTGGTCCGTGATCCTTGCTTTGAATGACCTCGCGGCCTCTTTCATTCGGGGATGATCGGTTAGCACATACGAATGAACGCGGATTTGCGGTCGTAGTGATTGCTGGTCGATCCCTGGACTCTATACTAATGTAGTGGTCCGATGATGTGCGGAAATTTGGAAAATCACCTAGCTCATCTCTGTTACTATATCGTCGAATCACAAGATTGATCTGTGCGCAGAAAATCACCACCTGGTCGCCATCTAATCACCGATGCTCATTCATCTACATAGATCTGACATTCTATCTTGGTTCGAAAATGACCTCGGGCGTCTACAGAAAAAAAAAAGAGCTCGGGGGATTCTCTGTGGCGTTTGGGCCACTTAGGGTATCACTTAGCTTTAGTCCCGAGTAACGAAGCTGTTGCGGGCCTGTGGGATGACATTGAAGGCCCGCGAGCAAACAAAAGATTACTTCGAGGATTTGTATGTCTTCAAAAATTGCGCAATGTTACTGTCGTTTGAGTTCGTTTCGTATTTGGAATGAATCGCGCAGCACCTACGGTTTTCTGCGACTGTTCAGACCGACTGGTTCGGACCGTGTTGTGCATTCCTAATACTTACCTACCTCGCTGTTGCTCGGGCCAGATCTTCGATGATCGGCAGCGGCCCCGTATGTGATGAACTCACAGTGTGAAAGTACCCGCCAATTCTATGGGCATGATCATGGCAATCGTGGGACTAAGTGGGACCGCAATCTATCCTAATCCATACGTACGCTTTACTTAGCTCTCAGGCTAACGGGTCCGGAATGCGGGAATTGTCAAAGTTGAATGGAAACCGGAAGCCGGAAAGCTTATATTACTTGGAGCCTGATTTATCGCGGATGTAGTCAACCCACAGAAGAATTCACCGAAAGACCACATAGACCGTGAACGTACCTTCATGGTTCATATGTACAACCAGTGCCTTGGCCAGCGATGAATTGCCGAGTACCTGACGATCTGCCGATTCCCCATTAAACTCCGAATCTATTTACCGAATCGCATTGCGGACGCAGATCCCACCGACATGTAGCGTGTTAGATGACGTGAGAATCTCGGTTCGGTTCCATCCGCCTTTCCATTCATTGGAACCCACGCAAGGAATACATAAATACCCAACCCCTCAAATTGAACCTCCTTCGACAAAATTTCGTCTTGGGCAAATTCCGGATTGTAACAGACGCTACTGCAACGATGGCTTTCACCTCACTTTATCCACAACATGTCCCCGTCGTGCTCCCGAGCATTCGCGACATATTTCCCGAGCACCTTATGCCGCGGGAGAGCGCCATACCTCGCGCCGTTACCGCTACCCCGCCTGCCACGGTTGCTGTCCCTCAGAGTCACGCCGTTCCACCCGCCCCATATCCGCCAGTATCATACCCCTCCTTCTCCTTCGACGTCCTCAAGAGCAATCCGCATGGCTCGTCGTTGTATCACATTGCCTCCAGCCGACCTGGTCGCGTGGACCGCAGACCTACACAGCAGCCCAATGCAAATTCGCATTGCACACCGTCCAATTTGAGTAGCTCCAGTCGCTCACACTCCGCCTCTGGGTCCTCGGATGGAGACGCTGAAATGGACAATGTGCAGGACGACGACGAGAGTGAAGAAGGTGCTGGCCCGGAAGAAAAGAAACACATGTGCTCGAAGTGTGCGAAACGCTTCAACAGGCCCAGCGGCCTCAGAATCCATGTGAATACACATACTGGTGCAACGCGTGAGTAGCTATCGTCTTTTCAAACCACATTTATTTTTTGGCGTTGAAGTGTTGGATTCTTCTGTAACTATGCAATTCTTGCTAGACTTCGGTTCTGACACAATATTACAGCCTTTCGCTGCCCATACCCCTCCTGTGGGCGTGAATTCAACGTCAACTCGAACATGCGCCGCCATTTCCGAACTCACTCAACCTCACTGCATACTCCCGATAATTCTACCCCTCCCTCACTTTCCGCTTTGGCCTTCAACTCAAAATCACCGACCGTGATCGCCTCGTCTAACCAGTCGGTGTCCTCCCTGTTACCAGCCTCGTCGATATTGCCACCCGGTGTGAGTTGGAGCGCCCCATCCAGCCCCGTTCCTTCGCCCATTACGCCTCCGTCGGAGTTGGGGCTGAAGCACTCAACCGTTGCGCCCTCGGTCCCGTTCGAGCGCTCCCCCGCCCACTGGGGCCTCACATTCTCATCCAAGTGGAGCCAGGATGCACCCCATCCGAGTCCAGGCATTCTCTATCTGCGGTCTGAGACAGACTCGGGTCGAAACCCAAAGAGTGGACCGCCGGCGCTATATGCTTATTCAAAAAGCGATGTACGCAACGAGCGCCAGCGATAGCATTCCTACACCAGAACGTTTTTGTTGTATCCAGATTTGCAAGCACTGTATCAGTACCATTTTCCAATATACCCGTGGCTCAATACGAATACCCATGCTTCCCATACTTGGCAGTAGTCAAAAGAGAAAGCATAATTTCCAACATGCAGCACGGACAGCACTCTTATTGAGGGAGAGACGACCCGGTATTGAAAAAGTGTCTGTTAACTTGTACGGCACTTGTAATTGGCTCGGATTCAGCTTAAATTTTGAGGTCAGCAAATCGTATTATTACTTGCAGAATTTTTTTTCGTCTATGTGAACCTGTAGTCCAAGATTCGTTCCGGAGGACCGATCCAAGAAGTGCGCACATTCTAGGTTTTAATCAATGAAGATCGGTCTGGCCGCTGCTGATAACTATGCATAATAAACTTGGTTACTCCATATGCCAAGGTCGTCTGCCGTGGATCCCGTCGAGGTCTGTGATTCAGGCGACATCGGCGATTCGCGACGAGTGCGGCGCTGTGCGGCGTCGTGTATCTGTTAAATCCGACAGAACTCAAACAAAGACCGGAGGTAGAGGACAGAGACAGAGACGTGGAGGTACCACAAATTCTGGAGCCAGTACGTAGTGAAGGACTGATAGATTAGCGATAATAAGTGGCGAGGGCGAATATCTTTATGCGACGAGCGACTTACCAGCTACGTGCGCGAAACAGCGATTGGTGCCAAGGAATGGTTGGTATGAGCCGCCGCTTTCTGTGGTTCTTTGACGTCAAAAAAAAAGACACAGAATGAACGCTTTGCCGCGTATAGACAAAAGGACACCGAGAACGAAATCCTAGTCCTTGAGAGACTCCGATTCAATCGCGTAGAAGACTAAGTTCAAAAGGGAACCCCGAATGGAATAAAGGCCGATGGATTAGCGCGCTGGCAGGGCGGCAATGAAATCGGCGGCCGAAACTAGAGCAAAAACGCCGAGATGCTGGGTGCAGCATTAGAGAGGTTGTGCCCAAGCGGCATGAGCGGTATGCCGCTTATGCCGCTTTTTGCACATTGTGCAAAGCGGCATGGGGAAAAGCCATCCCGGTGCACCCAAAATGGAGATGTAATACATAATTCATGTAATCTGAGGATGTGCGGGAGAAATGACGCTGATGTGGCTGTGCTGGTGATCATCAAACGGCTGTCATTCGGCGTCATCATGTGTTGCTCCAAGTCTTACGGTCCGGACTCCACAATCTCGGAAGAAATCATGCCGTCAAATTCGGGTTTCTCACGCTTATGCTACACACAATTCACAAAACATACAAAGTCGGGCATAAAACATCAGTATTGAACCAGATCCACAACACAGGTAATGGTATTTAATCAAGAAAAAAACTGGTATGCCGCTTTGCACAAGTGCCAAAAGCGGCATGCCGCATGGGCACAACCTCTCTATTTTCTGTCAGGCTATAATAAATGCAGATTGTCAAGGAAATTCAGGGATCTGGATCCCAGGAAGATTTTGATTGAGATGGATTTCGGGCTCGCGGTGGACGAATATCATTCGGCGAAGATAGCGACCTCAGGTCGGTAGGCGGCATATTGTGGATGGAGACTGGAAATGACCGCCACGGGCAGATGCGGGCGCCGCAAGGCTAACAGGAAGTGGAATATTCTACTATTGAACTATTGATAACCATTGGCAGCTGACGCACCTACACCGCCGGCGGGAGACATTCAGCGCAACGGATGCCACGCGATAGCGGAATTTCGGAATGATACAAGAGCGCGGCGGGCCGCGGAGCGGCCCACTGCTTCGGTTAAGGAAGTGAACACTGGTGCTTGAATGAGCGCTGCAAAGCGGGTGGAGCCGCGGCGCTGATGATGGAGTTTCAAAAGGCTTCAGACGGACCTGGGACCAACTCACGTACCATAGTTTTAATAAAGGAGCGCTGCCAAAATCCGTCCTGCGTGGTATTAATCTTCAATCATGGCGACCGGTGAGATCTATACAGTGTCATTTTAGATTTTTAAAGTTATCAACGTTGTGGGCGGAGTAATGAGAGATCAAAAATCTTACAGATCAACAAAGAACCATGCACCTGCTGTTAAAACTGTGTACCGCCCCGGCGCGTCTTCCGCGAACAGAACACACCGATGGAATGCCGCACCCGCAGAATGACTGACTGAAAATCGAAATGTTCCCGAAAAAATTCAAGACCGCCGGCGCGACTGGACCCATGGGAAACGATAGACTTTTCAGCAACATTATGAGGCTTGTCATCGCAGTAGCAGTGGCCACCCAAGAATTTATGTCGGTAACTGGGATCTGTGAGTCACCAAGACACGGCGATTGCCAGAGATTCCGAGTCCTCGAATACATACAGGCTTGAGAGATATTGGGTCGGGAGTCATGTCGTCGAGGACTAGCAGAATGCGGACGCCACAAGTGCACCCGAACTTGAGTATCGCACGTCTCGAACGTGGTGCTGATCAAAGTGCGAGTGGCGCGCAGCCCAGACTAGTACAGCCAGCTCCCTAAGTAGTAGGACAGCCCTAGGGTGATTGGAATTTGGGGTGAATTCAAGATGAATTGGTGCGTTGCGCCAAACGTAAATGGACCACAAAGACCGAGTGCCAGTAAGGAAATGAAAAAAAAGATGTGAAAGAGGATTCCCGAGGTATGAGTTGGTTCTGTCAAGCGTTGTGGAGGAGTGAGGGTCGGCGGGCGTTCGAGCGTTCGAGCAGTTGAGGAAGGAGATAGATCGGACGGTGGAGGGCGAAGGACGAGGGGGAGGGAGCCGTGCGGAAGGACGAGACAGAAAAGAATGAAGGGAGGGGTGTGAAACGAAAAGGGAGTAGTCAAAGACGCGCTCTGCACTGTTTCTTCGCCTCGCCTGCCGTGCGAAACACGCTCCCCCGCACGCGCCCGCCGCCTGCCACCTGTGAATGCGCGTCAGCAGGGGAATGAATAAGCGCAAGCAAAAAGGTATTGTAGTACAAAATCAATAAAAAGGTAGAGTATTGTAGCGCACGACAAAAGAAACAGGGCACGCACGTTCCCAAAGATCCCCTTCCGAATCATCTCCCACACAGCGGGAACGCCTACCATGATCGAGGGCCGGAACGCCTTGATGTCGCCGTGGCGGTTGCGCACCGGGGCGTCGGTGAGGTCTGGCGGGACGGGGCGATTCGGTGCGGGATGGGTGGAAAAGTGAAAGGAAAGGAAAGGGAGGGACTCGCTCAGCGCAGACACCAAGTCGCAAGCTCGAGCTGAGAGCGGGAGAAAGCCAGCCGGCCCACTTCCGGGTCCGCCACCGCGCATATGGGCTCGAGGCGCAGACGCAGCGGATCTCCCTAACCTCTACCCTGCCCTCCTTTCATGTAATACCAAGACGAAGACGAAGACCCACTTTCAATCCCACAAATCCTGTCGGACGTCCGCATCCCCCAAAACAGCATGATCAGCTCCACGATGTACTCCAGGGTGTGTGCGAAGAGAAGGGACGCGAGGTATGCGTCGTCGAGGAGGGTGTAGACTGTGCTGACCTGGGTGCACACGTCGACGAATAGAGAATAGTATGGAAACCCGGAGCACCACGCTGATAAGCGCGATTGCCGATGCTGTGGGAAATGATGGCCTTGGGTATGCCGGCGATTGGGACCCCAGAAATCTGAAATTTGCTCTCAAGTTGAATCTGAATATCTGTTCATCTGTTATTACTCATAGCCTACGGAGTGCACACCGAGGTTTGGACCTTTAACCGACAATGTGCGCCGTGGATTTAGACACCCAGTTCTCGGACTCTCGATGGCACTGGGATTTTCGACGGCACCAGGACGAACTTGTACCCGGTCTGAGGGAGCCTCTTCACACGCCGTGAATTGTAAAGGTCAAATTCCTAATCGGTAAATGGGGAAACATTGAAACTAATGACCTGCTCTGCATTGGCTAAAGAGTTTAGCCCAGGTGCAGCCTCGTATTGTGAAAGTAGCTGAGATCGAAATTGATTCCAAATTAATCCACTCCGGCTTGTGGCCTGGTTTGTGTGAAGGCCTTAAGGTATTCAGGTGAATGTCATGTTGTGAGATTCTGTATGATTTGTGCTGCCCTGAGTTAGTGAATTGAGTTCCGGTTCAGAAGGAGCCTTGACCGCATAGACGAGATTTATTCAATATTCCGTGCTTCATTTTCCTTCCATCTATCCGGTATAGTGTTCAAATTCTGCCTGTGCTCCGGCTTTCGGAAAAGACCGAGATGCCCGAAGGCAATTGGAAAAAGGGATATTATTCTCCAAGAGCCGCGCCTGGACTACCCGGGCAAGAAAGGAAAGACCCAGATACAGGAAATGCGATCTTACTTAGCTGTGGATGTTCGTAGTGAACGCTTGTGATTTTTTTTGGTGCATACTCTAAGTATCCCTGTTGGATTAATTCGTAATAGATACCACCGGGGTCAAGTAATTTCAGGAGTTCAAATCCTTGGCTTCCGTAACCAATCTCCTCAGAATCTCAAGTAGAGTGCCTTGCGCTGAACCCGGGGTCCCTCATTCGCGGCCGCCAACGGCCATCATCCATCAAGCTGTCGGCAATCGCGCTTATCAGCGTGGTGCTCCGGGTTTCCATAGAATAGCGTCTGAAGGGGAAGAGTTGCCAGAACGAGCGGTGTCCAGTGATGTATGCAAGTCGAAGGAACGAGACAGGCCCCGTGAAGCTCTACCAAAGGAGTGTCCGAAAAATTGGCTTTTTTAGGCCCAAAAATCGTGATTTCCTTGTCCAAAGATAAGCTTTTTGCCAGCTCAGGCAGGCGAGCTCGCGAGCTGCCTGAGTGAGAGGCAAGATAGCGGAGGAAGAGATCAGACTGGCCTATCTAATCTCGTGGATTAGATCGTGCTCATCAGATCAGCATAGCCACTACTCGGCTCTCTCTCACTACCTCTTCGTGTACGCGCGTCCTCCACCTCTTCTACACGCTCTCTTCGCTCGACGACGTGTCTTTTCGACCCCGCCCTACCACGGTTCCTTTTCCTTTTGTTCTTGTGGTTTCGTTCGCTTACGCTCACGGTCGCTTCGGGTCTCGTCTCGAGTCCTTTGCGTACGGGTCGGCTGCGTATTAGCGCTCCGCCTCGGCCCGCTTCGGCTTTTCCCGCAGACTTTGTCTCTCCGGAAAGCCCAGCGGCCGAGGCCGCTTTCCCCAGCACACGCACACACACTATTTGCTAGACGCTAGGTGCCTACTACTCAGGCGCGTAGCACCTCTCGCTTCTCTATATTCCTCTCGGCGCACAGCACTTTCTCCTTCTCTCCTCCTCCAGTCCCATCGACGCCAGACTACCTTGCTTAGGTTCAAATCTGGCGGGCCTTGTCCGAAGATAAGCTTTTTTAGGTCGGATTGGAGATCCCTAAGGCAGCGTATCTTCAAGTCCTGCTGGTGTACCGGTTGTGGGCTGGCTATTTTTTGACCAGCGTCACCGGGTGCTATGTTCGAACCGGTTGATGGCCTGTTTTTTTCCGGCACGCCAATCAATTCAGTTTGATCACACACATCTTCCTTTTGGCCCACGTCGACGCTGCACAGTGATCGTGTTGCTCTGTTTTTGGCCCACCGCCTTTTTGCTACTGGATGGCAAACACTTGGCATGCTGCAGCACCATCTGGCTGGCATGGGCGCTGACTCGGAACTCTGGCTGTCGTGGTACTGCTGAAAATGACGATGCCCGCCCTTCTCTGCTCTTTGTCCGATCTTTGCTTCCTTTCAATTCTCGTCTACTCTCGTATCTTGCCCGCATCTGGTTCAAGCTCTCTGAGTCCGAGAAATATAGTGACTGCCAACCGCACCAATAATATCAATTTAGTATTTAATTTCTACCCCTGCATTTCCTTTTTACGACTCAACACCCGGAAGTCTGCGCCCAAACTTATAAAATTGAGTTCACTGTGTTATGCGCCGAGCGCCCCGCATCACATTTTGCCCATTCGGGAGAAAGTCTTAGCTAATCTTTTCTGATCAGGCCTCCTGCTCTCACTATGGATTCTCGTCTCTCGGACGCTATATCTCAGCTAAAATCCGGCAAATATAAAATATGAGGGGCGGAGCTAACCAGAGACGATCTTGCATGTCTTCAGAACAAGGCCCGCATCAAGGTTCCTGGAATTATTATAAATGTCGTCAGTGCTTTAATTCAGATCCATTCTGAACGGGACGGCACTGGGGACTTCGCGATATTATCCACGTTGCTCAGCCCCCTCCTCTCCAGAAAAATCCCGCAGAATCAAATGTATGGCAGGCAATATCAAGGGCCACATCCAAAATGCGGTGGGTCTGCAGCTTTTTGTCTTCCTCTCTTCGAGATTCAAACATTCTTAGTGCCATGGTCATGCAAATGAGATGCTTCTGGCCAAATCCCGGTGGCTTTCCCCCCTGTACTGGGACGACCAGCGATGCTGGGTTTTAGGCTGGGCAGATCTCGGGGCTCGCAAGATCCACATTTTTGATAGCTGCCCAGAGCTTCAATCATATTTCTGGGGTGAACCGGTTCATAATTTGTACTTTTCCCTGTGTATCATCTCACAGTTGAGCTCTAGGCGGTCGTGAAACTGGTTGACACGGTCTTTATGACTCTCGGGAAGCCTAGCATGGATTTAGCGGACTGGCGCACAGTCCATCACTCCCCACCTCCACTAGAGTGCCAAATGAATGGTTATGCGTGCGGCTTTTTCGTCATTCATGCCATGCGTAATGTCGGGAGTGGTGAAGTTTTTTCATCCGTCATTAACGCCGAAACGGAGAATGTCCGAAGTCATGCACTCGACCTAATTCTCGAAAATCTCCCGTAAATTTCGGTTTTTATGGTTCAGGCTGAATCTCATTACGCCCCGGGGATAGGCTTCTTCGCACCACGGCGAAAACATCTACGCAATTGGATAAAGACGCAGCAACAGGGTGGTTTAAGATTAAACCACCACGTTGCCAACGTTGGAAGTGGTTTAAACCACCCTACTGGTTTAAATATGAGGTATGGTTTAAACCACCCGCTTGAACCAGGTTTAATGACGGTTTAAGCTAGTTCAAACCACGGTTTAAGCCGCGGTTTAAACCGTTTAAGTCACGGTTTAAGCCTGTTTAAGCCGCGGTTTAAACCATCAGGTTTAAGCCGGTTTAAGCCAAAAAAAGAGCGTTCAGTGAGAGAAAAAAAAGAGCTCTCTTTCCTTTGGCACAAGAACCTATATGTTGTCTGTTGTAATGACACCCTTGCAACATGATGGAATACCGCTGTGCCTTTAGATGAAGCATTTGAGAGACAAATGACGGAAAACCCAAGACCGGCAATTGCACTAAATTAGGTCGCGAGCTTCCACCATGAATGGCCTTCGGCACACAGTTTGGTTGTCATACCAATTTATTTGAGCACCCAGACAGCGCTAATGTATGGGATACATCTTCTTTAAGCATCCCTGTTGAATTTCCCCACTATATAACCCAGACATTCATGTTCAAATGTTGTTTGGTCGACTTTTTGGGTAAGGCATTAGGTTTCCTACTCACAGAAAGAGGTCTTGAGACCCCTCCAAATTCATTCAAGGACCATGGCATATCTACAAAAAGTTAATGGAGTTACCAAGACCACTCCTCAAAATTCCTTTACTATATAATCTAAATACAACTGTTGTTTGGTAAACTTTGTACGAAAAAAACAGCAGTTTTGAATGCTCTATTTGAGGTATAAAACATTACCAGGAGTGCATATTTGCGAGCTGAAAGGAAGCGGCTAGAAACAGATATCAAGAAATGGTATCAGCAACAACAGCATCTATGTGCCCAGGTCGTTCCATTTGTTGTGGCAGAGCCTTACAACCCTCCCGAACTGGATAAGCTATTCTTGCCATCTGAATTTACTTGCTCAGAGTGAGCCAAACTAGGGCTAGAGACTTTGGGAACAGAAGAACTGAAACTGCGGCAGGGTGAAGCAAATGATACTCTTCGTAGTTGTACATCCAACACAGCCAGGCACTCAGACAGCATAAAAATGCACGTAATAATGCTGTTCATGGTCAATCAAAGAAAACACGTGCAGTACAAAAAATCAAAGACATTCAAACCATAATCGACAACTATGTTAGAAGGTATCGATATGCTCGCACTGCCATGATCACCCTTGGATGTGACCCCAAAGATCCAAAGGTTGGGTTCCCAGAGCTGAGGGATGAAGATCTTTACACAAAAAGTGTGGATCAGCCAAACCATCTGGGTGATGGTGCGAAGGTAGAGGGTTGGATTTGGCGACAGGGCCATTATGGAAACTTTTCTGCTGAAGAAGAAGCTGGATTGTAAGTTGAGCTATCTCATTAGTTGTTTCAAATCTCATTGTTGTGTAGCAGCAAGAGTACAATGGCATCGTGCTCATGTGGATATGGAGTGATGGCAAGAAGAACTTGAAATTGTTGCACAAGAGTTCCGCCGTGCAATTCAAGGATTCAAAAAAATGCACTCCATTTGGACTGCACTTGCTCGTGACCATGAAAACGAACCAGGAAAGAAGGCTTATGCATTGAAGGTGGCTAGTATGTATGGTCAGATGAGGAAGGATATGCAACAGCAGTTCGAAAAGGTTGGTGGCACTTGGCCCAAGGCTGGAGTCAGTCTTGCCCAACATATCAAGTCTGAGTGCCCAGACCCAAAAATTGATTGGGCAGCTGTTATAGTAGAGAACAAGTAAATCAAATTCTTTCGATTGAAATATCCTTCAAAGCTCAATGGAATCTGAAATGTTTGACTCAACCAAGATTGCTTCCATAAATCTTTGGTTTCCAAGAGCACAGCAGGCTGCTTCACAGCCCACCACTTCAATTAGAGAATGGAGGTTGGTACTCGAGTGTGTGCTAAAAAGAATGTCAGCTAATGTGAATAGGGTGTAATTTCAGGGTTACTTTGAAAGTTCAAAGCTGCATGCTTGCATGTCTTGTGGTCGACGTCCAAGTACTGCAAGCTGTGGTAGAAGTTAAAGCTACCTGCACAGAGGTAGACATTGATGTAGTAGTTGTGGTATGAGGGGATAGTGGACCCACCATGGAGGAGCCAGGCAACAAGGGAGCCAAAGATGATTGTTTGGTGGCGAGGAGATCCCAACGACATTATAATGACCTGGTGTTTACATTAGATTGGGTGGAAAGCGCACAATGACACGTACCGAGACCAGCTCAGTGCATGAGAATTGAAGGCAGAAAATGTGTGGTAAGAGTTGTACATGAGCCCATGCTGAACGGGTGTTAGTTTGGGTTAAAGAAATGCAAAGAGCCTGTTCTACTCTGCAGGAATTCAAGCCTTGCAAATTCAAAACCTTGCGCCTGCCATGTATTTTGGTAATAATTACGTGTAAAAAGACTTGAATAGCAAGTTCAAAGGCTATAGAGCCTTCATGCAAGGCCCAGTGACGCTGGGTGCCGCCAAATGCATTATGGTGGAGGAGGGAGTGAGAGGAGTAAACAAACTCAAGTTCAAACTCCGACATAAAGACATGCAAACATTGTTCTGCTCGATGTTGCGACGTGTTTGACACCTTCCACAACACCCAGAAAAATATGAGAACTATAGAGAACAGGCTCGGACACATTTTGTGGTGTGGATATTGAGACTGGTAAGTTTCTGGAGGAGAGTAGAGAGAAATGGGTTAGATTTGGACGGTTTCCCCACAATAAGTGAATAAGTTTCCCCTAAGTTCTTATGCGCATCAATTTACAGTAAATTGATCCGAATTTACAGGATTTACGGTCCCGTGACCTTATGGTGCGCGCACGCCACACACCAGTTTCTCAAGACTTCCAACCACATTTTCGCTTTTCTGCCTATCTGGGAGGCACTCCAGCCTTCCTAGTCGCATTCTGGTATATTCAGATTTAAAAAAAAAAATGTATTACAGATCCAGGAAAGCACCTACCAAGCTCAGGTAAGTGGACCTAGATAAAGCTCGGAATTTGGGCTACTGAAACATTCAATATAATCACTGGGGGATTTATTGCACTTAGAAATCAATTCATACGCCTCGACTGCTTCATTCTACCATAATTTTAGTTGAATAGAGTGATACTTCACCAGGGTGACGCGTAGAGTCACACTGTGACAGTTCGCATCAAAAATTGGCGAACCATGGCCAATTCCCGGCGCGTCCAGTCTGGCCACTTCTTGACGCAGTGGATTCACTTAGTTGCTGGGAGAAGACGCTATTCATGAATGCCCTTGCCCTCTGTGAACACCAAGTCAGTACTTCATAATATAAAGATAATAGTACAAGGAGTACAATGAGGATAGAAATGTGAGATACAAGTCAAGTTTCAAAAGAGACGATCACACAAAAGGAGATGCCAAAATCATACGAGATTGTTATAGAAAATACATAAATGGTACAAAATGCGAGGAGAATAATATAGGATGAGGATGGTACATGAAAATCACTGCTCAGTGGCAGCGCCCTTACCCTCTGCGAAAAGCAAATTGTCAGTATGATGAAAGAGCGAAAGATGAGGAGGGAAGATGAATTTTTGGTGAGACAATTCAATGTGGGGAACCACACTGGCCTGAGAGATGACGACGGAACCGAGGAGCTGATAAGGTGGCATGGGAACAAGATGAGGGGAAAGGGAAGAAGCACACACCTTGCCCAACTCTTCGTCGTTCCGGATGGTGAGTTGCAGGTGACAGGGCACAATACGGTGGTGACAGGGCACAATACGGTGCTTCTTGTTGTCACCCGTGGCGTTGCCAGCGAGTTCGAGGATCTCAGCGGCAAGGTATTCGAGGACGGCGGCGAGATAGACTGAAGATGAAAAGATTAGGGAAAAAAGAGTCATGAATGCGAAGAAGACACACCAGGTGCACCAGCGCCGACACACTGTGCGTAGTTGTCCTTCTTCTGTAAACAGTGGACATGACCAACAGTGAACTGGAGACCAGCTTTGGAGGAGCGTGACTGGGACTTGGACGCGTTGCCAGAGCCAGAGCCCGCAGCTTTTCTAGACTTGAATTTGCCGCTGACCTTTCCGGTTAGTGAGCATTGTGCAGCCATTGTGGCTTTAATTAATATACATTGTCAGTTCTGGCCTCACGAGAAGGGGCCAGTGAGTGATGCTCCCTTTTCCACCTACCCACCTCTGCGCACCAGCTTCCGGCATCTGCGAAAACTTAGCGAGCAAAGACAAGGTTGTGACCATTGCAAAAGTTTGAAGCAGGGGCGAGAATAGCTGGAGCTCGTTGAAAAGATAGGTGCAGCTCATGGCCAAAGACACGTGGTACTGTACTCCGAGTGCGAGAGAAAGCACAGTATTTTTTGCAGACAACAAAGAGGCGGGAGAAGAAGGTAGAACACATGAATTCGTCACATCCTAGACCGTTGTTTCACGGGATCCGGGAGTCTTGTCCTAGAGAGTGGTGGTGAATAGGGACAGGCGTAAAGGGCAAGGGGGGACGAAGGGTCGGCGTGAAAGGAACATAAGCGCGGAGGTAACGCGCGATCTGTATCTCGATCACTGGCAACTAACGAATGGGGAAGGTTCTGCTATCTCTAGGGTTTACACGATTTACAATTCAGTCTGTAAATTAAGTCAAATAAAGGCACTTAATCAACTTTCACCAGAACTAATTATTCTCAAGGGAGCCAACTCGAGCGAGTGCGTCGCATTACTCCAACGCCCCTGTGAGACCCTCCCCTGGCAGCTCATTGCTCCCAGTGTCGACGGCGCCGTTGTCCAGAAGAATTGCTGCGATCTCCATATAGCCGTTTCTGGAGGCAATCATCAAAGCGCTTCCGTAATGCCCTGCCCGTCGGCACCATTTTCGAGTAGAAAGCGCACAATCTTCTCGTGACCATGCACAGTCGCGGCCTGCAAAGGACTGCCATATTTTCCACCCGACGCATTTAGGTCAGCACCGGCCTCAAACAGAATGCGCACAATCTCTATGTTGCCTTGAGTGGATGCGACCTGAAGAGGGGTTCCATATTCTCCTCCGAATGTGTTCACTTCAGCGCCGGCTTCGAGCAGGAGATAGAGTATCTCTACATGACCTTCCGAGCACGCGGTCTCCAAAGCACTACTGTATTTGTCTTCTGACGTGTTCAAGTCGGCACTGGCTTCCAGCAGAACCCGCAAAATCTCTGGATTGCCACGACTCGCAGCTTCCTGCAACAAGTCTCCGAGATCGGCGCCGCCCTCCAGGAAAAGCCGCACAATCTCCGTATCGCCGATCTGAAATGCGGCCTGGAGAGTGTTGCCACAATATCCGCCCAGTACCGTCACATCGGCACCGGCGCTAAGAAGCAAAAGCAGAATCTGTCTATGGCCCTGGTGGGATGCAGCCTGGAGAGCACTACCATATTCTCCACCAGGTGCGTTCACGTCGGCGCCAGCTTCCAGAAGGAAACACACAAGTTCTTCATGACCTTCGTAGGATGCCACCTGCAAGGCACTGCCATATTTTCCGCACCAGGCGTTCACTTCGGCGCCGTTGTCGAGCAAAACGCGGACGGTGCCTGCGTAGCCTAAACTGGATGCAATCTGCATGATGCTGTTACCCTCCCGGGTCACGGTGTTTGCATTGGCCCCGGACTTGAGCAGAAGACGCACAATCTCGTCGTGACCCTTGTAGGAAGCAGCTTCCAAAGCACTACTATATTCATTGCTCGGTGCATCCACGGCTGCACCGTTGTCGAGCAGAAGGCGGACGATGCCTGCATGGCCCAAGCCGGATGCAATCTGCAACATGCTATTACCATTCCGGTTCACAGCGTTCGCATTGGCCCCCAACTTGAATAGAAGACCGACGACCTCCTCATCGCCAGCGCTGAATCCGGCCTGCAAAGCACTACCATATTCGTTGCTCGGCGCATCCAGGGCGGCACCGTTGTCGAGAAGAAGACGGATGATGCCTGCATAGCCCAAGCTGGATGCAATCTGCAACATGCTGTTACCCTCCCGAGTCACGGTGTTCGGATGGGACCCAGCATCAAGCAGAAGACGCACAATCTCCCCGTGGCCGTTGGAGACAGCGGCCTGCAAAGCACTGCCATAACTTGGTCCCACCGCATCTACATCGGCGCCATTGTTAAGCAGAACACGCACGGTTCCTTTATGGCCCAGGCTGGACGCAATTTGCAACATGCTATCACCGTCCTTCGTCACAGCGTTTGCATTGTCCCCGGACTTGAGCAGAAGCCTAACAATCTCTTCATGACCAGCGCTGGATACAGCCTGCAGAGGGCTATCATATTCGTTACCCGTTGCATCTAAAACGGCACCGTTGTCGAGCAGAAGACGGACGATCCCTGCATAGCCTAAGCTGGAGGCAATCTGCAACATGCTGTCACCGCCGGGGATCACGGTGTTCGGATTGGACCCAGCATCGAGCAGAAGACGCACAATCTCTTCGTGGCCCTTGTCGGAAGCGGCCTGCAAAGCACTACCATATTGGTTACTCGGTGCATCCACAGCGGCACCTTTGTCGAGCAGAAGACCGACGATCCCTGCATAGCCTAAGCTAGATGCAATCTGCAACACGCTGTCGCCGTCCTGGGTCATGGTGTCTGGATTGGACCCAGCATCGAGCAGAAGATGTACAATCTGCTGGTAGCCTTTAGAGGCAGCAGCTTGCAAAGCACTGCCATATTTTGTTCCCACCGTGTCCACAGCGGCGCCATTGTCGAGTAGAACACGCACGCTCCCAGTATGGCCAAAGTTGGATGCAATCTGCAGCATGCTGTCACCGTCCTTAGACACGGCATTGACATTGGCCCCGGCGTCGAGCAGAAGACCAATAATTTCTGTATGGCCCTTGTTGACCGCGGCCTGCAAAGGGCTACCGTATTCCCAATCTCCGCCCGACGCGTTTGCATCGGCACCGCTTTGGAGCAGGACGCGCACAACATCTGTCTGACCAGAATTAGCAGCGACATGCAACACCGGCCCACCCGATGTGTTGACGTCGGCGCCCATCTCCAGGAGAAGACGCACGACCGCCGTGTGACCGCGACTGGATGCCGCGTGCAATGCGCCGTCATATTGATTATTTAAGTCGGAGCTGGCCTGGAGTAGAAGCCGCACAATTTCTGTGCGACCGTGAGTGGATGCTTCCACCAATATGCTGGGATCTCCTGGATTCTGTACGGTGACATGAGCGCTGTTGTCGAACAAGAGAGACTTCCAAACCGGTTAGGAAAGCACATACCTTAATTTTCATGTTCCAGAAGTCGGCTCTTGTCCAATCCCCGGCCATGAACAGGGCACAAACTCTCTCAATCTCGTCATCCAAAGGTGTTGTGATCCGTTGAAGTTGAGGTGCCAGTCTCTGCAATACATTGGATTTCCACTTCGCGAGTGCCACCTGAAAAGCTTCAGTCCACACCACCATGTACAAGCTGTTCATGGATTCAATACCTCAATAACCATTCCCTTCTCACGTTCACCTTTTACGGGGTTGACATTGATGGGTCCAAAAAGCCGATCGAGAGTCGTTATTCCTTTGAAGAATGATTCCCATTTCTTGTTGTAGTATTTCACTTTGTGAAACAGTGGTCCGTGCGTCATGCTCTGTAAATTGACATGAACATTATGACGACAAGTGTTCATAGGAAATATACATCATAGATCTCCTCGGTATGAACAGACAAATAGTCCGAAAATTGTTGATGTAAATCTGAGGATTTGTGAGTTGGAAAGTTATCAGTACGAACTAAACACACATTTGGATGTTTCAATGTCCGAAAGAATTCGGCGGCAGTTACTGAACCCCTGGTATCCCGGTTCCGCATCATTGAATAACATGTCTACCAATATGACCAGCTGTGACCACGCTTGTAAGCCTTTGTTGCTGCTCTGGTCGCCATACTCGGGGTCTCGGGGTCCCATGCGCTTTCGGTTGACTATCAAACCAGCCACCCTGGATATAATGATTGGATACATCTCAGATTGAATTGACAATAGTGATCGGCACGGGTTGGGCCACCCGCGGCGGGCCCCGGGTACGGGTTGGTGCGGGTACGGGTACGGGTTGGTCTCGAGAATTTTGCGAGACCCGTCAGTACCCGTCCGGGACCCGTTGCTGGAAATCTGTCACTGCATCAGTAGAAAGACAATACACAATACCTTGTAATGAAATTAATAAAAGAGCTTCCAATCCAAGCAAGCCCGATCCTGCTTCAACCACCGACTCGTTGGCTGTTGCGCCACTTTCCTGTCTTATTTGTCGCTGTTTATCCGTTGTTGAATCCCTGAAAACTTGCAGTTACTCGCTTTGGTCATCCTGGAAAAGTTCCTGGTACTTTCACTGTGCTCTTTTGGTGCAAAGCAACAGGAAAAGATAGCATAAAATACGCGGGTCTCACGCGGGTCGCGCGGGTCGCAGGCCACCCGTCGACCCGCCGAGAAACCCGCACCCGCGACCACGGGTACGGGTTTTTGCGGGTACGGGTACGGGTCCGTGCTTGTAGACCCGCGGGAGACCCGTGCCGATCACTAATTGACAAGACGCACGAAGACTCGGACAATGGCCACGAAGCCTTGATAGGACCAACACGATCTCGATTTCTGCTCTTGGTAGAGATGATGAAGTTATAATGTTCAAAAACATCCAGCTTGAAGTTCGTTTCCTCCTTCATTAGCTCGTGGTCCGCCTCCAACTCCTCCTTTTGCACGACATGCCCAGGATTGAACTTGATATCGGCATGGAAGAACTTCATGTTCTCTGTATTGTCCAGACGGCAGAGTATTGTCTCTTGCCCCTCAACAATGATGCAAACCAGCTGCAGTTCCGCCCCTTCTCCTTTAATCCAGGAATACCAGCGCTGGAGTCCACGTATACGTCCTCCACTGAGATCAACTGGTCCAGAATGAGCCGTCATTGCCTGCCAAAATCCGATTTCGCTGAGGATTCTGAACATGGGGAATGGCTTCCTCTCGACCACTACCCATGTGGGTATGACGGCAGGGAGGGGCGAAAATTCTGTCGGCACTAGACAGATACCATCGGAATCATCCCAGGACGGATTCAGAGCCCATATTAGAAGCCGAATGATGGCAAGGCTGGCTTCGACACATAGCCAGACATAGGTATCCAGCGGAGCGGAGGAACTTTGAACGATGGTGAAGCAGCCAATGTATCCAATTGTGGTCATAAGAAAACCCAGCAGCAATGAGCAGATCAGGGCGAGCCATGACCAGGAGTTTGTGAGATAGATCTTGATCCCTTTAGCAACCTCTTTCGTACTCGACCCCGGGGGAAGACGCAAGGCATCAGCAACGTGTTTGATGAAACGGGTTGCATAATTGGCTTCATTTGACCTGAGAAAGTCGACAAGAGAGAAGAGGCATGCCTCAGATGTGACGGAATTGTCCCACAGAAGGCCCTGCTGGACGGGAATTTTGGTCTTCTGTTCGTTTGAGATGTCATTGATCCCCTGGAACAAAGTCCGCTGTTTAATTATCATCTCTATCCGGTGCTGCAAAAGTAGCTGGCCAGGAAAAACACACAAAAGTCCCCCCATGACTCGACAGAGTGGAAAGAATATGGCAAGTTGGGGGAAGGGGGTATGGTGGAGGACGTAAACATGGACATAGGGAAGGACACCCAAACATGCGACGAATAGTGAAGCCATCAGGAGCGAGAGGTCCCATGGGCGGAGTGGAATGAATCGAGGTGCCAAAGTAGGACGTTCCACTGAGACGTGGTGTGCACTGCGGATATAATGCTTTTTGAAAAGTTGGAGAAGGCGGGTTTCGGCCAAATAACGATCTGAATCCCTATCCAGCATTGTCGCGGCCACGACATCACCTTTGGGCTCAAACCCCATGTATTTTAGTGTTCGTGCGCCAAACGGGAGATTGAGTAGCATAATGGTGAAAGCTGCTTTGGCCGCCCCAAGGCTGCCGAAGATCGAGACCGGGGTGATGGCAGCGTAGAGGTAGCCTCCACCCCTACCTCCACGGAGAGCCGATCCAACATGCAACTCACATTGCTCTGTGCCGAAAAGTGAGAGGATTGCAGATATGTCTTGGATTCCGGACGAAATCGTCGTTCCGAATGAAGACATGGGATGGCGGTCGGTTGGGAAGAAAGTTTGAGGGCGGGTGAAGTTCCGAGTTGTATGACCTGGCAGGTGGTGGGATGAGCCGAATATTGACTGTACCTCTTTTGCAGTCAGCCTGTCACCACGTAAAGGAAGAACTGTCACCGGAAATGAACTAGTTCAAGGCCCGCCCACATCGAATTTATCACGCCACACGGATTGTCCTTCCGTCGAGGCCCTGGCGAGACGTCTCGTTGTATGCCTAGTCTATCCCCTCCGGGGCTATTTATGAATTCACTGGGTGTTTCTCGCTCTGTTGTCTCGACATCCGTCAAGTTTGGATTCATTTGGATTGACGGTGCGTGTTTCTTTGTCCCGAATTTAGCATGATTGACAGAGAGGTGTGTCATTGCATATTGACACAAGCGACTGCTGGGCCGCTTCGTGGCCTCCGAGTCGCATCCACTCGGTTAAGGCATCTCCCTTGAGCCCGGAGAAAATGACACGCCTGCAGCTGACAGCTGACTTGCCATCCGCAGCTGTACACATTTAAACCGCAGGTACTTATGTACCTAGCCATATAAACCTACTCACTCAACTTACGACTCTAGCCATGGGTTGGCTAGGTTCATAGTGCTTAGGCTAAATCTTGGGTTGTCGGCTATAGTCTGTACTGTTTACAGCAAATGGCAGTACCTAGGGCGCGAAACGGAAAATTACCGTTTGGGGCATTTTCTCATCCTCGGGACCGATTTGCCTGTATCTCAATGGGATCTGCTCGGATTCACATGAAACATAGCGAGATAATTCAAGCTAATTCATGCGCAATTAGTGATAGAAAAATATCCTGAAAAATATATTATTTTGCACTCTCTGTCATAACAGGTTTCTCGGGTTGTAAATCCCGAATACAGATCTCAAATCTTGTTTAAACGAGGTAATATCCTTTGAGGGTGTACTAATATATGTATTCAGCATTGTGATAGAGCCTAAAGTACCAATAATTCCTTTTCTTGCCCTTCATTCTCTCTCGAGGGCTTTTCAGGTAGCAAATAGAGAATTAGGTGTAGGTAAGTCATTTCTCTATCAAATAAAGTGAAGCAACAACTGGGAGGGTCCCAAAATACTCCTCTACGTTACTACACAAGAAGAAACGCCACGGACGCGCCGTTTTATATGCTAATTAGGATGTGTTGTGTCCAATCTCAGCCTCGGCCACTGTCAAGTCGCCGTGATCTCATTACCCACGTCTCGTCATTGTCTCAATTCTCTATGTGCGTCGCCCTCAGCCGCAGGTGGATGCCCAACAAGAAATTGTTGAAGCTGCTCGAATCCGGAGGGACCAGCTTGGCTTGAAGGCTCCCCACCCAGCATCCAGTATCCTCTTCCCGCTCCAAATCGGAGTCACGACCCCTGTAATTCCCTTCCTCCCCAACCCCTATGGCACCCCCTTCGGAACACAATTTTCCTGATTCTCTTGCTGTTACAGGCCGTACAAATCGGTCCACGAAGCGCAAATTTGATGAGTATTGCGAGGCAGAGAGTGATCCGAAACCAGCCAGGAAGAAGCCAGGCCCAAAACCAAAGTCCACAGTGGCAGCAAAGCTGACAGCAAAGTCGGCAGCAAAACCCACCAAATTGAAAGTGTGTGTTTATCCCTTACCTGTGGACAAATTCCATGCTTTAGAAACTGTGGATTCAGACGATGATGTTGAGCATGTCATCAAAGATAAGCCTGTGCCGGCGCCGCTCAGTAAGTCTGAACAACCCGAGTTCAGAAATATGCCTGAATTATCAGCAGAAATTCTGTTCATGATACTTGAGGCCACCACGGACAGTAGCTACCATGTCTCGCTGAGTTCCACAGTATTCTTTGATGACGCTATTGAAGCCATACACAAAACAATTGGCTGTGTGAACGTCGAGCGCAAACCAATGCTCACATACAAGTTTTTGACAGCTAATAAGAACACCATAACCATCAATCTCCGTACCGACAATGACCGCGATGGTTTGGTCGATGACTGGCTAGCAAAAATGAAGACCAAGAAGGATCTAAGTGTAAATATCTCTGTGCTTCCTGAAAATGTAAGCCATCCTTTCTTTTTCATTCTGATTGCAATTGTCAGGGGAACCACCCGTCCGTCCGTCCGTCCGTCCGTCCGGCTCCGGCCCATCGCACTGCCCCACTGCCTCGTCCGATCCTTCGTCCGGCCCCGTCCGACCGTCTGGCCTCGCCCGACTGTCCGGCCTTCGGACCCGCACCTCAGCCTGCGCCTCCACCCGGAATGTCGCCTCCCGTCCCTCCGGACTCTGTTCCCCTCCGTCCCCCTCCGTCCGGTCGCTCTCACCGGCACGTGCTGTGCGATCAAGCTCGAGACCACTGCCGATCCCTCCGGACACGTGCTACTGGCTAGTACTTATAAAAAACCTCGCCTAGCGTGGGAATCCTCATCCTTTCTTCTCTTCGGATTCTCCCGCTAGGTGCGTATTCTAGAACTCTGTATTTAGTACCTTGAATTGAGTTTACTTCGGATTCTCCCGCTAGTCTCCCGCGCTCCGCGCCGAGCTGAGGTTGCCCTTACAGCAATGCTCTTGAGTGGTATTTGTCCAGACATGGCCTTTTGACATTGTTGGCTGTCATGACCTAGGGATGATCCAAGGGGTTAGCCATGGATAGGAGCCAAGAATAGTCAACTTGAGTGCTTGAACTGGCTTTGAGGTCGCTTGAGGCGTGCTGAGAATCACCGTTGGTGTATTCAAGGATATAGTGGTAGATGAGAGAGAAAGATGTGCGTCGAGACAATGGCGAGATGTGGCTGGCCGACATTGGATGCGACACGTCCTAATTAGTGTGTAAAACCGGTGTCCGTGGTGTTTCTTCTTGTGTAGTAACATAGAGGAATATTTTTTGACCCTCTCAGTTGTTGCTTCACGTTATTTGATAGAGAAATGACTTACCTACACCTAATTCTCTATTTGCTACCTGAAAAGCCCTCGAGAGAGAATGAAGAGCAGGAAAAAGAATTATCAGTACTTTCTGCTCTATCACAATGCTCAATCCATATATGAGTACACCCTCAAAGAATATTATCTCGTTTGAACGAGATTTGAGATCTGTATTCGGGATTTACGACCCGAGAAGCCTGATATGACAGAGAGTGCAAAATAAAGTATTTTTCAAGATATTTTTCTATCACTAATTGCGCATGAATTAGCTTGAATTATCTCGCTATGTTTCATGTGAATCCGAGCAGATCCCATTGAGATACAGGCAAATCGGTCCCGAGGATGAGAAAATGCCCAAAACGGCAATTTTCCGTTCTGCGCCCTAGGTACTGCCATTTGCTGTAAATCACTTCTCCCGGGCTCAGGTGACCTGTGACCGCGAAATTCGAAATTTGGGGTTCGAAAATGGGGGAACTTTGCCGTGACATGTAAAAAACTTCGAAAATCTGTCGGAGATTGGCAGGGCGGCTCTGGGGCTTCCAGGAAATGTCAAAAAAGGCACCTCTGACCATAATCAGATTGGCAGATCCCGCCCACAACTGCATCCTAGTAGTAGAGCGATGCAGATCAATCAGATTACATAACTTTTTTTTGTGTGCCAATCCGGTCACCCTCACCAGAATGAGTCACACTGGTTCCTCAATTAAGTGGGTGTTTAAGTTATCTACACATCTTTAAGTATTCTAAAAGAAATAATTTGGCTAAACATAATCATTGAGGGCCACCAGAGCCACTATTTAGAGCTCCCAATGGGAGCATGGAATAGTGGCTAGCTCAAGCTGAATGGCCTTGAGGGGAATCTGCAAAAGGAGCCACCAGTTGCCAGTGGTGGTGTGGTGGGACCCCGGGTTGCTGGGGGTGTCGGTGACAGCTAAGAACAAAGGCTAAATGATCACTACTACGGATCAGACACCGCTACCTAACTAGACCAAACTCCCGCCCTAACTCCCTACCACAGTGGCTCACCGCAAATGCTCTAATACTTAAAGAAGTGTAGCTAACTTAAATGCCTACTTAATTGAGGAACCCCCACTGTGAGTGGGCTTCCTGACTTCTTGAAGATCCCGGGAGGGCGGGAGAAGCACTCGAACACGAAAACGCGAAACAGGCCTGTACGTGCTGCGCACAAAAAATAGGGTTTTCAGTCGCCTTTTTCGCCGATTTTGTGACTGGTTTTAGACCTTCAAAAATCCCCTTGTGACAGGTTCGAAAATTTTCGAAAATTTGGGCCCTGTGATGCGTGACATTTGAATTAATTTAAATAGTACAGTAGTGCCATACCTATATTGAGTCACTGTGCGCGGGCCTATGGCAACAGTGGCCGCAGTCGGCATCAATGGCCAGTGTGGCAGGGTACGGCAGGTCTCTTGGACCCTGTTAAGAAAAGAGAGTGGGGTGCAAGTAGCAGGTGGAGAATAACGAGCGTAGGGGTAAATTCCAGAGATGCAGCTGTGTGTCAAGTTACTTCAATGTGTGGTGAGCCGTAATATTAATATTAGCGCTCTTCACTCAGCTGTAGTAGGGCAGAATGAATTGTATTATGTACCTGTAATATTAATATTACTGAGAATCAAGTAAGTAAGGTAGACAGAAGATGTAAACGAGGGATGTACGCACTCACTCTTCACTCAGCCGTAGTGGGGCAGAATGAAGAGCACTGGGGAGGACACGTAAACTATATGTAAGTAAAATTATAGCTGTCATATTGCCTGCACATAGCATACACACAGGCTCACCTCCGTGCTGCCTTGCTCCGTAAATGTTAACACTCCCCCTCAAAGAGTGCAGAGGCTCATGCAGTGTCGAAGGTATTCAATTTTGATGCAGGGGAGCGTCTTAGTGAGTGCATCAGCGATCTGCTCATTGGTGGGGATGTAAGAGAGGGAAATGATCCTCTTCTCCATGATGTCATGGATATAATCGTAGCGCAAGTCAATGTGCTTCGTGCATGAATTCATTAGACTGTAAGGGCAACCTCAGCTTGGCGCGGGAGCGCGGGAGACTAGCGGGAGAATCCGAAGTAACTCAATTGACAGTACTAAATACAGGTTTCTAGAATACGCACCTAGCGGGAGAATCCGAAGAGAAGAAAGGATAAGGATTCCCACGCTAGGCGAGGTTTTTATAGGTACTAGCCAGTAGCATGTGTCCGGATCGATCGGCAGTGGTCTCGAGCTTGATCGCATAGCACGTGCCAGTGAGAGCGACCGGACGCGGGGGTCGGAGGGGGACGGAGTCCGGAGGGACGGAGGGCGACGTTCCAGACGGAGGCGTAGGCTGGGGCACAGGACCGAAGGCCGGATGGTCGGGCGAGGACGGATGGACGGACGAGGCCGGACGAAGGATCGGACGAGGAAGTGGGGCGGTGCAATGGGCCGGAGTCGGACGGACGGACGGACGGACGGACGGGTGGTTCCCCTGACAGACAGCTTTTGGCGAGGGTGATGGCACTCTGGTTGTTGCAGTAGAGCAGAGTGCCAGGCGAGTCCGTCAACAACTTCACGAAGCCAAGTGATTTCACTGGCCGCTGCGATGTATTTGGCCTCGGTGGACAAAGGTGCGATGAGCAGCTGCTTGCGTGAAGACCAGGCGATGGTGACACCGTCAAAGAGAACAATGTTTCCGGAGATGGAGTGGCAGTCGGCCTGTGAGGTGCGGTTGATGTCCGTGTATGAGCCAAGTCCCAAATTGTCAAGCCTGAGAGTGAGCAAAAGGGATTTACTGCCGTTGAGGTAGTGGAGTATGTGCTCTCCTGTGTTGTAATGGAGACATCTTGGGCGGGCCATGAAGCGCGTGAGGAGGGAGACGACATATGCAATTTCCTTGCCCGTGTGCCAATAGCCATGTACATGAGAGAGCCTATGAGTTTCGCGTACTTGGCAGGGTCAACAATCGCCACAGGCATCCTCATCGTAAAGGTTGACATGTGGGTTGAGTTTAAAATCATTTTTCACTAATTATTATTAGGTTTTGAAGCTACAGGTTGAGGTTGAGGACAAATCCCCAGTTGAGCACTGAGGTTAAGTGATTTTGATAGGCTGCACAGGCATGTTGAGGTCCATTTGAGGTCCAGTATGCTGTACCAGGCTGTGGGGATTAGGTCATGAAGTAGCTATTTGAGGTTGAGAACGAGACCTGCCAGATTCAGTGCTGAGGTCAAAGATTCAAGTGTATTAGGTAGTCTCATGATCATATCATGATCTAACCATGGTTGAATGAGCTCAAAACTAAGATGCTGCAGCTAATCACCACATTGCTCTTGATCAAGCCATCATCAAACACCATCAATTTGATGCCATTCATTATTTTTGATCAGACATCAAATTATGATTTCCATCATTCATTCACAATATGTCATTTGCTTTCATGATTTGTTGATCAATCTAATGAGATTTGGATTGGTAACAGATTCAAGTGAAGTTTTGAATATCTGAGTGATCATTAGGCAAATCAAAAAATATCCGGATATAGTACATGAGCATGAGCCAGTGCTTGGGTCCATAATAATATAACATGATCCCTTCCCATGAGATGAGGGAATGTATCATACAAATCATTGACCTCCTCGTTGGTCAGAATTCCCATTGGGGAACTGATGGCTAAGATCAGGAGGAGGCCAAGTGTGCCCTACCCATGAGCTTGAGCCCTCTGCATGTGAGTTGTTCTGAGCCTGGAGGTGGAGCACTCCATCATCTCGAAGTCTCTGACAGTTGATCCCGTAAACCTCCAACTCCTCATCAAAGTTATCTTCAGCTGCAGGGAGCTGATCTCCATGAACGCCATTACAGCTAATTGCAGTGCCGAAGGCGCGAACGGAAAATTACCATTTTGGGAAGATTTCAATCCTCGCAACCAATTTGCCCATATCTCTCTGAGTTTTGTACCGATTGAGCTGATACATAGCTAGATAATTTGTGCTAATTCATACGCAATTAGTGATAGAGATAACTTCGAAAATATTATATTTGTATCTCCTCGCACTTGAGGCTCGCATCAGCGTAAATTGGCACTAGTTGGTTCAGTTCTTGTCTGAATGAGCTGATTTTTTTATACTAAGTACTTAGACATGTAAGAAGCAATGTGATAGAGTCAAAAGTACGGATATTCCTCACCTGCCTTGTCCCTACGCCGTTTGACAGTGTTCTGTACTTGTGAGACAAAATCCACTGCAATTACTAGGTACAGAAAGTGATTCAGGGTATCCTATGACATCCTTCAATACTTAGCCCTTGTCCGGTCACAAAAAATGCGTGTTATAGGGTCGCATCACATCAATTTATGGTCTCCATCATGTCATGACTTCCCGTGGTTTCATCAGTCCTGACTCCTCACTTGGCGCGTGTCTTTCCTCTCTACCACGACAACAGCACCACAGTGGCTCAAAAATGTCTCATGCCACCACAGATTCACTTCAAGATGTGAATCCACTCCCTTGAACTCCTCTCTTTGTTGCTGATTCTACAGTCTGATTCCGTAGGCTGGGATTGCCAGTGGCATTACAGAAGAATCTAGCCTTGCTGATGCCCAAACAAACATTATTTGGCACAATGGATCCCCTGCTATATCCCAGCGTCCAAAATTTGTCAAAGTCAGGGTTGTTTTGTCTGTTTTTAGATGTGGTTCTCAGTATGTAAATCCATTGCTCATCCTTTGAATATTCTGATGCGACAATCTAGTCTCTCGCTGCTCTCAGACTCTGTAGGGATGGGGACCGAGACACAGAGCTGTGGCCAAACCTGAATCCCTCCCATTATGGCGAGATAATCTAGGTTACTAATTAGCGAGACTGTCCTTGCACACTGATTAGACACTTCTAATACCTAGATGTGAAGATGTACTTGGTGCCACAGCGGCAGGTGTCACAATCTCGATCTCATGAGATTCAGATTCAACATCTTCTGGGTGGTAGGATTGGTCTATAGGCAGTCGTACCATGGAATAAACACGCACCCACAGGAAGTCATGGCATGATGGAGACCATAAATTGACATGATGCGACCCAATTACCGCGTATAACACGCGATTTTTGGGACCGGACGAGGACTAAGTATCAAAGGATGTCATAAGATACCCCAAATCACTTTGTCTACCTAAGAACTCAGGTAATTGCAGTGGATTTTGTCTCACAAGTATCAAATCATTAACTCTTGTGAATTTTTTTTCTGCTCTCAACTTATCTACTTTTGGCTGAGGTTTTGACCCAGGATACAAGATTGCTCTAACTGATGTGAGAGTCATTCAATGTAGACATTATGAACACTTCTAAAAGTCAAAATTGAAATCAGTTTTCTTTTCGGAGGGAATTAGCTGTGAATCAAGTTACCGTCCCCATATATAAGACCCTCTGCGGGCTCCACAATGGGATTCCATCCAAGCAGCAACATAGGGATTTTCTGCACTGGTCCCCATGCATACACGATGAGATGCCATATACACCGGCAGCATCTAGAAATGTTTCCAAGACAGTGTTTGCAGTGTTGTTGTCGCCCACACATAGGCCTGTCATAAGGTGAGAATATCCATTGATGAAACCATGAATAACTATTCCCCACCAAATTGACCTAAGGTAGGGGACATACATTTCCTGCCAACATCATGTGAATCTGCCAAATATGGGCAGTTTTTAGGGATCACTCTACTGTAGACCCTATGGTCAACTTATCCCTTATTCCTTCCACAAATCTGTAAAAATGCACCCTGAGAAGGTACCACCCACATTGCTAAGGGCTCAGGTCAAAATTGAGTGAGGAGTTGTGCTCACAAACGACACACTTTTTCGATCACTTTTGGCATCAAAGAGTGATGGGTGATTCTGCTGCGACTTGTGAGCACAACTCCTCCCTCAGTTTTCATTTGCTCCCTTAGTGGTGTCGTTGGAACCTTTTCAGGATGTATTTCTACAGTTTCATGGAAGGAATAATGAATTGCCCACTGAGTCTACAGCAAAGGGATCTCTACAAACTACCCATATTTGGAAGATTCACATGACGTTGACAGGAAATGTATGTCCCCTATCTTATGATGAGGAGATGAGATTCCAAGTTGGTTGTTATATCCGTGTCCGGAAAGAAAAGGAAACGGCCGCAAGGACGGACGGCCGGAAGGGCCGAAAGGACGGATGGCCGGACGAAGTGTCGGGAGCCGGACGAAGGTCCGGATGTAAAGCGATACCACAAGAGTATAAGGGTACACCAATTAACTTGGCTCCGAAGGTCGGATAGAAAATGGGACAGAGGTCGGATGACGGAGCAATGCGGAGGCAAAGCACGTTAATTATCAACTAAGGTTACATCCGAAGTAAGTACGTATTTATACTAAGTACGGAGATAGTCCGGATGCGTTCGGAGAAGAAGTTAAAGACAATAGGAATAAGCGAAGACAATAAAGACAATAAGGAATACATGTGGAGCATAAGTCATATGGTCAAAGAAGGGGAAACACTCAGTAAATCTTCATTGCGTAAAAACCCCGAGGGCGTGCGTCAACGACCAAGGCCGGACGCAACAGCGAGTAAGACGGACGCGAGCCGGAGTTCGGATGACGCGTCCGGAAGGGAGGAGAGTCGGATCCGAGGATCCGGACGGAGGACGGAGGAAGTCCGGACGGAGCCGGAGAGGTCCGGATGGAGCCGGACGGAGTGGGAGTTGCATGGTCGTAACAGTATCCCCCTCTTAGGGTTCCTTGCCCCCAAGGAACAGGAACCGAAAGGAATACGGACCGGAATGAATGAATGACTGAAAGAATGACTCGATGACGTGTGGGAATGGAAACGTATGTGGCAGCACGTGACGGTGAGAACGTTGCCATGGGAACAACAACTTTTCTCTTCCCTCCACCATGTCGTCTACCTCCAACCGTGACAGCACTCCACCGCCACCCCCGACCGGGGGTAAAGGGAAGAACCGAGAGACGACGCCGGACAGGAACGTCCGAGAGGAAGAGGAACGGAAGGAGGAGGAAGCGCGCAAAAGAGGCGCTGCTGCGGAATTGAGGGAGGCGGAGTTGGCGGCGATGTCGCCCGAAGAAAGGAAAGCGCGGGAGGACGCGGAAGAACAGAACCGGAGGTACGCAGCCCGACTCCAGGAGTATGAGCAGGAAATGGCGGCCGAGGAACGAGCGGCGGCGGAAATGCGCACGAAGGCCCGTGACCTTCGTCTCCGTGTCTTGGCTGGCACGGCCACCGACTACGACTTCGCGGATCTCGCGGATATGCTCCGTCGGGCGGAATCGCCGGACGCGAAGGACCTACCGGACGAGCGGATCGGACCGGACGACCTGAGCACGGACCCGGGAGAGCCGGAGACAAGTGGGAAGAGGAAGAGGAAGGCGGACGTCGACCGGAAACCGCGCAAGAAGGCGAAGGAGGAGGATATCGAGTGGTTTTTGGCGGTAGAAGGTAAGTGATGGATTTGCCTGCTTAAAATTCTTTGGATCCCGGGTTAATTGATTAATAGCATGTGAAAATTGCCACAACCACGGGATCGAGTGCGAGGTCGCGCACGACGACAACATCCGCGTGTGCCGTGAATGCCGGCGCAAGAAGATCAAGTGTCCGCTCATGCCGGAGAGTACGGTCCGACGTCCGAAGGTGAAACCGGCGCGCGTGAAGGCCACGAAGGGCAAGTCGTCCACGACCCGAGGACGGACGGAACCGGAGATCCCGATTTCGCGTCGGACCCGGATGGACGACATCCGCGACCTGCTGGAGGAAACCCAGCAGCGCGTCTTTCGTCTCGAAGCCGCGCGGGAGACGGACCGGAAGTTGATGAAGATGTGGGCGCGGAACGCGTGGAGGGACCGGGGAGAAATCTCCTCTCGCGAATACCTCGAGGAGCTCGACGTCTTGCTCCACGACACACCACCGGCCTCGGCAGTCGACGACATCCGGAAATGGATCCGGAGGCAGAAGACCACATCCATCCGTGACTCGGAGGACACGGACAACGATAGAGTGGATGTGAAAGGCGATCCGGAGAGCGAAGACGAGCCGGAGGACGAAGAAATGCCACCGGCGGAGGACATCAGACGTCCCGAAGAACCGGAGCAACCGGACGCACAAGGCGGAACGGAGGCGATGGAGGTGGATGGTCCGATGTACGGACCCGAGCCGGAGCCCACTCGCGCGTCAGCCAAGGTTGGTCCGTTCGTGGAGGTCGCTCCGGGCGAATTTGTCCAACCCGTTCCGCCGGAACCGAAGGTAAAGGAGGAACGAGGCGCGGAGCTTGGTATGTCGGACGCGGAGTACGAGCGCCACATGCTGGAGCTCTCGGCCAGTCGGACGAAGAAGAAGCAAGAAGCGACGGAGAAAGTTGAAGAGGCGAAGAAGAAAGCGACTGCCCTCGCGGAAACCATACGCCAGCTCGAGGTCGAGAAGAACACGTTATTGGAGAACACAAATGCGGAGGCGGCCAAGGTGAAGCAGGAAGAGGAGGAGAATCGGATCCCCTCGTAGCGCTTCCGTTCGGAAGCGAACTCGAGGGTTATCGGCTCATCCGGGACATCGACGGCCAAATCGTCTACGAGATGCTCGATGACGAGGAGCCGGTCGCTAGCGGTTCGGGGACGCAGCCGGAGCCGGAGCAGAAGGAGCCGGAGGAATCGCAGGCCGGAGGAGGGGAAAAATGAACGATTAAAATACGGACGATTGTAAATCAAAAACGGACGTTTGTAGAATAACTTCTTGAGTCCGAAATAAATGTTTTCTTGGTCATGACGCATGTAGAGTCGCCGACGAGACGGAGTAAGACCGGAGGGATGTGACCGGAGCCGGAAGCTCAAAGTCGTTCCCATTCGGGTCCGGGCTTGTCCGGATAACGCTCGTGAAACTCTGCCAAGAGCTCCGGAGCGTCCAAGTTGAAGGCCGGAACCCACTGGTACTGTTGTCCGGTCGAAGACCATCCGAGCCATTCGACATAGTACCGGAGCGGACAACGACGGTAACGTCGGTCGATCTTGGAGTCGAGTATTGTCGATAGTTCGAAATGTTCGTCTCCGTCGATAATCTCGACCGGTCCGGGTGGAACTTGTTCGCGTCCGGGGAATGGATTCGGAAAGTGCGGTTCTAGCGCTGAGATGTGAAAAACGGGGTGAATGCGCGAAAGGGCTTTAGGAAGACGGATTCGATAAGACGCGCCGGAGGTTTTCTCGATGACTTCGTATGGTCCGAAGTGTGTCTCGGAGAACTTCTCCATTGGCCGGGTGGTTGCAATGAACTCGGTCGACACAAAGACATGATCTCCGACCTCAAGGATCGGGTCTGGAAGACGCTTTTTGTCAGCAACTTCCTTGTAACGCTCCATAGCAATTGTAAGTTGCGCACGGAGGTATTCGTGGACGGATTGGAGGTCATAGACGTAGTCCCGGGCTTTGTCAACATCCTTGCCCTGGATCGTAGTCTCGTGGAAAGTGAGTGCCGGATGATAACCCTTGTTAGCGAAGAACGGAGATACGCCAGTCGATGCGTTCGGAGCGTTGTTGAGCGCGAATTCTCCGAGAGGAAGGAGCTCGGCCCAGCCGTCCTGTTGATACGCACAATACATCCGGACGTATTGTTCGAGGGTTTGGTTCATGCGTTCCGTCTGTCCGTCGGCCTCCGGATGGTGGCCGGACGTAAAGTGCATCATCATATTGAGTAGTTCGCCCAATGCGCGGAAGAAAGCGGAGACGAATTCCGTGCCACAGTCGGAAGTGACATGGGCCGGGACTCCGTGTTTGGAAAAGACGTGAATAAGGAAATGCCGGGCGAGTTGCACGGAGGTGATATGGAAATCGCAGGGGAAAAGGATAACCTGCTTGGATGCACGATCAACGATGACACAAATGCAGTTAAACTCGCCGGAGAAGGGAAGATTTTCGATAAAGTCTATGGAAATGGAATGCCAAGGACGGAGGGGAACCGGAAGTGGACGGAGAAGACCGTACGGCTTGTGTCGAGGGGCCTTGTTGCGCTTGCAGTGAGTACAGGATTTGCAATAGTCTCGGACGAAGTTCCGCATTTCCGGCCAGGCATAGTCGCGCTGGACGAGGGCCAGCGTACGATTCTGTCCGAAATGGCCGGAGAGTATGTGGTCATGCTTGTTTTGTAAAACACGTACACGGAGAATGTCCGGAGAGTTGCCGGAAACCTGCGGGACGTAGATCCGGTTGTTAAGAAGTAGAAGTCCGGTTGGATCTGTGGTCCAGCGCGAGCCGGAAGCATCGGACGCCGCGGATGCGAGTCCGGAAGTGGCGGCTGGGTCGTCCGGATAGTGGGAAATGATGTCGCGGTGAAGCTGATCAACATCCATGACGACGGAGGCTCGGAGACAAATGTCTTCAAGGTAAGTAGCATTAAGCGATGCGGATAATTGATCGGACGTGAAAATGGGCCGGAAGTTCTGAGGATTGATTTGGCTGAAGGCCGTATCCCCCTCTTTCGGATAGACGTCCCATCGTCTAGTCAATGCATCGGGTTTACCTCCGAGTTTGCCCGGTCGGAACCGGATCACCATATTGAAATGGCAAAGGTATTCGGACCAACGTACTTGCCGACGGGTAAGGGTCTTCATCGTTGCAAAGTATTCGAGGTTCTTGTGGTCCGTGACAACGTCGACAACTAAAGGAGCCCCCTCGAGATAATGACGCCAATGAGTAAAGCAATCAAAAATAGCAAGGAGTTCCTTATCGTGAGTGTCGTAGTTGAGCTCCGGAGCCGTAAGTGTCCGGCTCCGGAAGGCGACAGGGTGAAGTTCCCCGTCATCTCCGGTGATGGAGAGGATGCCCGCGATAGCGTAGTCGGATGCGTCCGTTTCGACCGTGATCTGACGGCCGGGAATCCAATGGTGGAGGACCGGAGCATCCGTAAACGCGCGCTTGAGAGTGTCGAAAGCCGTTTGGCAAGCGACCGACCAGTCCCACTTGATAGCGGTACGGGTAAGCCGGGTGAGTGGAACGGTAATGCCGGAATAGCCGTAGATAAAACGCCGGTAGAAGTTACAAAAACCAAGGAAGGACTGCACGTCCTTAACTTTCCGAGGGACGGGCCAATCTGTGATGGCGGAGATTTTGTCCGGAGCCATCCGGAAACCGTCCGGAGAAAGAACATAGCCTAGATATTCGCAGGTAGTAACACCGAACTCGCATTTGGGAAGTTTGCAATACAAACCGGCTTCCCGGAGGCGCCGGAGCACCTCCCGGACGTGAGCGGTATGGTCGGACGGATCGTCGGAGTACACCAAGATGTCATCGAGGTATACCACGACATAAACGTCCAACAGATCCGCGAACAGCGTATTGAGAAAACGCTGAAAGGCGGCCGGAGCATTGGACAAACCTTCCGGAACGACCCGGAAGTTGTAGGAGCCGTAGCGTGAGCGAAATGCGGTTTTGTACTCGTCGCCCGGGGCGACTCAGAGTAGATGGTAGGCATGCCGGAGGTCGAGCTTGGTATAGATACGTGCCTTTCCTGGTGCGTCGAGGAGATCCGAGATCAGAGGAAGCGGATAACGATCCTTCTTCGTGATACGGTTCAATCCACGGTAGTCGACGCAAAGCCGAAGACTTCCGTCCTTCTTCTTAGCGAAGAGGATAGGAGCGCCATGGGAGGAACGAGACGGATAGATGAAGTCCGCCTTCAAGTTCTGATCGAGGAACTCCCGGAGCGCCAAAAGTTCGGCCGGAGAAAGGGAATAGATGGGACCGACCGGAGGTTCCGCGTCATCGACGGTCTCGATCTTCAGATCGAACTCGCGATGGGGCGGAAGGTTATAAGCCTCCGATTCCGAAAAGACATCGGCGAAGTCGTGGTATTCGGCCGGAATGCCGGACAAGTTAGCGAAGTCCGGATCGGCCGAAGATTTAAAACCTAGACTCTCGTCGGTCGGCGTAGCACGCAGAGTATACTGGATGGTGCTTTTATCGCGAATGATAGCGCGGAAAGCAGCAGCGTTGACCATAGACACAAGCGGGGCAGTAGTGAACGGACGAGGCGCGGGGGCCTCGGGTGGCGCCAGAAACGGTGCCGAAGGAATCTCCATAGAAGGAGCAGGTCCGGGCGAAGACGTCAGCGTATAGACGGAATGAGAGCCGGGGTTGCCGGATGCTCCGTATCCTCTGTAACCGGAGGGACCGCAACAAAGGCCGGAGTAATCTCCGGGTGTGTCGACACAGTACACTCGTCGTAAACAGGGCTGAACTTTAGTGAGGCATTGCGCCAGTCAATCAACGGATTGTAGCGGCATAGCCAATTTAGTCCAAGAACCAAGTCACAGGCAGAGTCCAGACGGGTGACGTAAAATTCCATAGAATGGACATCGCCGGAAGGAAACCGGGGCAATAAATGCAGTTGCCGGTTTATAATAGATGAGGAGCCGTCGAGATACCGGAGCTTAACCGGAGGGACCGCGTACGGAGAATACCCATTAGAGTCGCAAACTCGAGTAGACACAAAACAGTGCGAAGAGCCGGAGTCGATGAGCGCCCGTAAGCGGGAGTTGAATCCTGCGGCAACTCGTTGTACAAAAGACGGACGCAGGGTTAGGCCCGCGTCCGGAGTAGGAAAACCGGACAGAATGCCGGAAGGAGAGATAAAGTCCGCGGAGAGTAAAGATATATCAAGATCGACGTAAAAGGCATTAGGAGAGAGAGTGGACGCGTTGAGAGTAACCTCCGGAAGCACCGCGGAGTCAACACGGCTCGGACCAGGTGCGGAGGGTTCCGAGCCGCTGTCTAATTTTTTGACTCGGGGTAGAAGAGGCATCAGCGGCAGGCGCAGGCGGATTAGATACATTTCCAGCCTTGCCTTGAGCATTGCCCGGACGCTTCCGGCAGTCGGCCGTCTTGTGGCCTTGACCACCGCAGAACATGCAGAGGTTGTTCTTCATGCGCCGCTCGCGCTCCTCAGGTTTGAGTTTACCGGAGGAGTCGAGCTTGGCCGCGTACGGTTTCGGAGTCTTCGATGACCCGGAGGCCTGACCCGCCTTGCCGGACGTAGCCGGAGGAGTAGTCGACGGAGGATTGGTCTTGGCCGGAGGATTTGAATTACCTCGGCCCTTGCCCTTCCCCTTGGACTTCCCACCACCACCACCACCACCCTGTCCTCCGGCCGGAGGAGAGCCGGAGGCATCTCCGGACGTCTTGCCGGAGGGTGGCGGATTGTTGGTAGCGCGCTCCGCAGCTTTCTCGGCCTGTCGACGATGGTAGCGCTGGTCGATCTGCGAGGCGTAAGCCTTGAGTCCGACAAGAGAAGCCGGAATCTGGTTTTGCGCGATGGTGTCCTTGATGCGACTGGGGAGGCCCCTGTAGTATGCCCGGAAGAGGGCGGCCTCGTTGTATCCCGTCATAACCGCGTGAGTGTCGAATTTGAGCTGGTAAGTAGCCAGCCGATCACCCGGCTTCATGGAAAGCGTCTCCAAAGAGATCCGGGCGTCCCCAAAGGGGTCGTGCGGACCGAAGTTAGTCGCGAGCTCCTGTACAAATAGTCCCCAGTTCGCATCCCAATGCGGAATGGGCGCGTTACCGCTCGCATAGATGTTGGGCATAAACCACTGCTGAGCGGTGCCCCGAAGATACGACCGGACGTAGAAAATCTTATCTTCGTCGCCCGGGAAGTCTTGTGGGCGTTCCGCGATGTGCAGATAAATCTGTGACATGAAAGTGGCGATTTTCGTCGGGTCCGAACCATCGAATGTGTCCGGAGCCTTGGAAGCGGTACGAGTGGAGCGAGGAGGAGCGACAGAGTTCTGTGCGAGGAGAGCCATAGCCTGTGCCATTTGTTGCACGGCGAAATCGAGCTGCGGGTTGTTCGGAGCGGGAATGTGAATTGTCGGACCCGGAGGTCCGGGGGGACCGGGAGGACCTGGAGGACCTGGAGGTAGCGCCGGACCAAATGGTCCGCCACCACCACCGCCGCCACCTCCACCACCACCAGGTCCTGGATTAGGCGCGGGCGCGCCGGAACCCGATGGTTGAACCGGAGGGTTTGGAATCGGCGGAGGATTTCCGCCCGGGGGCGGTCCTCCACTTCCTCCACCTCCGCCGCCTCCACCGCTACCACCGCCAGGAGAGCCAGAAGGTCCAGGAGGACCGGAAGGGCCCGCAGGCGGGGGCGGAGTAGAGCCGGAAGGAAGATTGGTGGGTGGTTGAGCAGTAGGGTCGGGAGTTTGTCCTCCACTGGCTTTACCTTTACCCTTGTCGATCGGAGCCGGAGTAGCCGGCGGAGCAGTGTGCGGTCGCGAGCCGATCGTAGTAGGCGATGGCGCGACAAACATTGTCTGCCCGGTATAGATCGGAGGAACCGGAGCGATTGGTTCGGTCGTCTCTAATGGGTCGACCTCTTCCGGTACCTCCACAATAGTAGCAGTGTGGACCGGATGATGAAACATACGACGATCTGGGGTAGGAGAAGATATGCCAGTACCGGAGCCACGATCATACTCATTAAAATCCATCACCTCGGGGTAAACCGATCCGGGGTATTGGGAACCGACCAGAGATTGGCTGAACTGCCGGAAAGCAGCTCCACGGTTTTCTGGGTTGAGAAGCGGTCTTGACCACATGGCCGGAGCATGCGGCCGAAGAGCACGCGCATCCGGTTGAAAATGCGGTTGGGACCGTTGAACCCGAGGGTCACTAGGTGGTGAGAGCATGGGTGGCTGAAAACCAGAGGTAGATTCTACGGGCTGCTGGCCCGGAGCCTGAATCGGAACGATGGCGCTGAACTGGCGCGATCGACGACGATCTTGGCCTACATCCGGAGTGGGAACGAGGTGAGTGTAAGACATGGGAAGAAGCCAAATTAATTTGAGTTGATAATACTGTTATATCCGTGTCCGGAAAGAAAAGGAAACGGCCGGAAGGGCCGGAAGGACGGATGGCCGGACGAAGTGTCGGGAGCCGGACGAAGGTCCGGATGTAAAGCGATACCACAAGAGTATAAGGGTACACCAATTAACTTGGCTCCGAAGGTCGGATAGAAAATGGGACAGAGGTCGGACGACGGAGCAATGCGGAGGCAAAGCACGTTAATTATCAACTAAGGTTACATCCGAAGTAAGTACGTATTTATACTAAGTACGGAGATAGTCCGGATGCGTTCAGAGAAGAAGTTAAAGACAATAGGAATAAGCGAAGACAATAAAGACAATAAGGAATACATGTGGAGCATAAGTCATATGGTCAAAGAAGGGGAAACGCTCAGTAAATCTTCATTGCGTAAAAACCCCGAGGGCGTGCGTCAACGACCAAGGCCGGACGCAACAGCGAGTAAGACGGACGCGAGCCGGAGTTCGGATGATGCGTCCGGAAGGGAGGAGAGTCGGATCCGAGGATCCGGACGGAGGACGGAGGAAGTCCGGACGGAGCCGGAGAGGTCCGGATGGAGCCGGACGGAGTGGGAGTTGCATGGTCGTAACATTGGTTCAGAAGGAAGTGCGAGCCTCCTGTGCTGGCCATCATGGTGTCAGAGAATTGGGGCTGAGCACATGATAGTCACAGCATCAAATGTGGATGAGCTCAAATATCTGTTGAACTGGATCAATACAAAGGAGAGACTGACAATTCTGCTTGATCAGAACACGATGCTCGAGGTGGTACAGCATTCCATTGAGCATGCTTAGACCTGCTCATCAGTAATGAGTCCGCAAGTGAAGGAGGACCATATCAAGTGTAATGAATCACCTGGGCTCCACTTTTTCGTGCGATGTGTCTGCATCACGGGACTCTCATGATGCGACCACGGGACCTTCTCACAGTTGAAACCCGATTGCGGGTTTCAAAGGACTGGGATACGAGAAAATGTTAAGGGTTAGGGAACCCGCACAGTCAGTTCCCCTAACCCTCCGATGCTAACATACAGGAGCCCGATTGCAGGCTTCAGGGACCAAGATATTGGAAGACGTTAAGGGTTGGGAATCCTGCACCGTCGGTCCTCCTAACCCTCAGACGCTATGGTGATAACACACAGGAGCCTAGGAGCATCACACATTAATGCTCCTTAACGTTGTGATACAGAAACTGATCACGATCATATTAATTTATTCATAACGTATATAAGCATGGTAGAATCTCCTTGTACAGTAGATTCTACCTCGTCTAATCTCAGGCTTCTGCTTTGGCTTGACTTAGGGATTGTATCCACCCTGTCCCACTTCCCCTCCATTCTATTGCGGGTTGCATCCACACCCCGGGTATTATACCTCAGTGGATATCCCGGCCTACAATATACGGCCTCCTAACGAGGAGTCCGTTCGGTTGGTCTTGCTGCTCAGGGACTGCACCAGTTATTAGTGGCTGTTAGGTTTCTCCTGGTTGGGGTTCTTGCTGGGTTGCTCGTTGTTTAGCCGACCCAGAGGCCATTGCTGACATCAAGGTCATCATCAGATATATCTCTTAAAGGCCCAGCAAATGAAGTAGTTGGCTGAGATGAGGCTGTGAGCTCTTCAACCTCGGGAGGGAATAAGCCAGTCAGTGGGATGGGGAGATCAGGATCAATGATATTGCCTTCATCAGAAGGACCATCCAAAGAATCATCAGCTTGCTGGAAAGGATTTTGCTATGGTTTGACAGTGCCATGAGCAATAAGAGCATTTCACACAGTTGTCCAACTGACTCTGAGGAATCTACTTATGCTTGCAGTGGATCTCTGACCCAACATTGATCAGCAGATGGCCATCAAACATGATCAAGATGTGATTGCTGCTCTCACTTTGGCATGGAGCACTGCTAAGGCCTCTGCCCACAGAAATGATCAGCACTACCACAGATGCTGTTGGAGAAATTGGTCTCCCAAAGCTCATGACATGCAATATTGCTTAAGGTAGACAAAATTAAATATGCAGATGAAATAACTCACTGAAACTTTTAGGAATTGATTGGATGGCTTGGTTGAGTGTTTTTTCTTTTGTTTGTTTCGTACGTCCACCTGACTTTCTTTTGTTCTATGCACAACTCTGACTTTGTTCTATTCATTTTTGCAGTGGTCGGGTAAAATGAATTCTGTTGCAGGTATGCAGGGTGCCAAGTGTGAAAAACACAGGGAGGATAACCAGTGAAACATGGAAAAAACATTGAGAACCAACATACAATATGCTCCATATTTTCAACAGAACAGCATGTAAAATGCGTTCAAAATAGGTTCTGCATATAGAACATCATGCAGCAGATATCCAAGTCATGGAGAAGGCATTTTGAAAATCTTTCCAATATTGAACCAGTAAGCATTCAAAAGGCATTGCATATTAGTTCTCAATGTTTTTTGCATATTTGACCAGTACAAAATCAGTTATCAGCCTTGTGTAAGAAACAAAGGTGAAAGGACAAAGTGCCCTGGTGTTGGATAAACACCTGCTCAGCAACTTAAGCATAAACTGGGCAGAGTTTGCGAACAGAATGGGATTCAATTCCCTGAGGGTGCATGTGCATTGGTTGAAAAAAGGTTTTTTGTGTAGCTTGTTCTATTCTACATGTCCACCTCCTGTAAGAGCAACCTTAAGCTCGGTGCAGAGGCATGGACACTAGCAGGGGAATCTGAAGGAATTTAATAGGCAGTACTAAATACAGAGCAGAAGTAATATGCACCTAGCAGGGGAATCTGAAGAGAAGAAAGGATGAGGATTCCCACACTAGGTGAAGCTTTATAAACTAACAAGTACTAGCCAGTAGCATGTGTCCAAAGATATCTATAATGATCCCAGGCCTGGTCACATAACACATGCCAGTATGAGTGACTGGAGGGAGCAGAAGTGAACGGAGCCAAGGCCAGACAGATGGAGGACGACATTCTAGGCAGAGTGGAGGATGGAGGGGCTGGAATGAACGGAACTGAGGCCGGGTGGATGGAGAGCAAAGTTCTGGGCATGGACAGAGTGGATGGATCTGGATGGGGCGCTGGATGAGGTTCCAGATGAGGAGCCAGATGAGGATCTGGATGAGTTGTTCCCCTGACATCACCCCTCCCCTTGGAATACGACGTCCTGACGTATGAATCAGACGTAGGTGTTGCGCCTCCGGAACAAGAGGGAGTTGAAAGTGGCTGAGGTGATCCAGTGTGGAGTGTTGGAGTAGCAGTGATAGTAGGTGTAGGTGTCAATGGCGAAGACGTCGGAGTATTTTACCCACTTATTGTGTTCTGGGCCTTAGCCTTTCCATCACACCATGTACCAGAGGCTGCCATAACAGACCTTTGCCTCGAGGATCTCTTCGACTTCCCAGGAGACCTCATTGTCCAACCAGAGGATGGGTGGTGGTTCCTCATTCCGGGAGCATCTGGGGAATGGGTCCAGCTTCACAAGCTCGAGTTTCACCACCAGGAAGGTTGGTGATAAGGCATGTAATGGAATAAGCATGAAAAAACCCAGTTTTTATTCGTTTTACGTCTATCAGTATGGGAAAGGAGAGGCATTAGATTGAGAGTGTATACCTCTCCCTGGAGGTGGCAGGCTATGTTGTTGATGACCGAAAGCCAGCGGCTAAACAACTACAAGAGTTGACGACTTAACAAAGGCTCTTACAGGCTCTGCGTTCTGGTGGGAAATCATTATGCTGGGCTATGGGATGCAGTTCTGCTGTGTCTCTCTACACATCAGAGGTGACCAACAGGGGACTACCAATCATCGTTAGTTGACTGCCTTTACTGGCAGGAGAACCGAACAGTTTGGAATAAAGACAATATCTTGATAGACAAGGGCAAGATTCAGCCAAAAGGGCCTCTGTCCTCCTGCTACTACTGTGACAACCCAGTGTCAATGCAGGGGAGCTTCTCGCACCATATCAAGTCGGGCCATGCACACAAGTATTGAGTGCGCACTGGGAGTGCTTAACCCGGAACTCTAGGGATCCTGTAACCCTGGTTAAAGGGACCAAGTCACACATGGTGGGACTCCTGTAACCTAGAGAGGAGCAGATACTGGGTGCTCAGCCAGCAAGAGGGATCTAGGTGATCACACGGATACTCAAGCCTCTTGAGGACTCAGCTTGTCATGGTATGCGGTTAAGATAGATTATCCTTACTAAACTACGGTGGCAGTGAGAACCACGGAATAGTGACTAAGCTACCAAATATGGCCTATGGCCATGCTACCATGCTACCTGTAAACCACAGTATCACAGCTACGAGCCATCTGTTAGAGGCTGGTTGAGGACATCCCCTGACCAGCGGGCACACATCCATACACTGCAGAGACCCGGACTACCAGCCGGTGTGACAGCCAGCGGTGGCTAAGGTGAAACCCACATATGATATCACAAAGCTAGCATCTTGACATATCACATTCTGATGACAGACTAGCAGCTGCAGCTCAGCAGTCTGTAAGGGCAACCTCAGCTCGGCGTGGGAGCGCGGGGACTAGTGGGAGAATCCGAAGTAAACTCAATTTAGAGTACTAAATACAGAGTTCTAGAATACGCACCTAGCGGGAGAATCCGAAGAGAAGAAAGGATGAGGATTCCCATGCTAGGCGAGGTTTTTGTAGCAAATAGGTACTAGCCAGTAGCACGTGTCTGAAGTGATCGGCAGTGGTCCCGAGCTTGATCGCATAGCACGTTCCAGTGCGAGCGGCCGGACAAAGGGGAACGAGGGGGGACGGAGTCCAGAGGGATGAGGGGCGACATTCCGGGTGGAGGCGCGGCCTGGGGCTCGGGCGGGGGTTCCGGATGGAAGGTCGGACGGACGGGCGAGGCAGGGAAGGGGCTCTGGACAAAGGATCGGACGAGGCAGTGGGGCAGTGCAATGGGCCGGAGCCGGACGGACAGACGGATGGACGGACGGGCGGTTCCCCTGACATCACCCCCACCTTGGAATGCAGCGTCCCGACGCATGAACTGTACGTGGGCGTCGCGCTTCCGGAACGAGAGCGAGTCGAATGCGGCCGAGGCGATCCAGCACAGGGCGTTGGGGTAGCGGCGATAATGGGCGTCAATGGCGTCTTTGGCGAAGACATCGGAGTACTTTACCCACTTATTGTGTTCCGGGCCGTAGCCTTTCCACCGCACCATGTGCCAGAGGCTGCCATAACGAACCTTTGCTTCTAGGATCTCCTCGACCTCCCATTTAACGTCACGGTCCGTCTGGAGGACGGGCGGTGGTTCGTCGTTCCGGGGCGTCCGGGGAACGGGTCCGGTTCCGCGAGTTAGAGTTTCACCACTGGAAAGACCAGGTGGAGCTGGGAGTACCATGGGGGAAGCTCTAGCTTGTACGCACCCTTTCCGACAACCTTCACGACTTTAAAGGGGCCGAGACATTTGTCCGCGAATTTGACGGACGGACAGGTCGTCCGGATGTCAGAGGCGCCCAGCCAGACTCAGTTGCCTACTTTGATCTCCGGGGCAGGCGTGCGTCAGTGGGTGTAGTACAGCTTGAACTCATCTTTGGCCTTGATGAGTGCGGCTTTGGCTTCCGAGACTCCAGACGCGATCCGGTCTCAGAACTCGTTCACAGATTCCATGGTCGAACGCAATCCGTTGGGCTCGAACCCCATCCGGGGGAGCCTCCCGGTGTCCGTCATGAACGGGACTTGTTGCGTCGAGGAGTGGACATGGTTGTTGTATGCGAACTCCGCGGCCGGAAGGAGCTCGTCCCAGTCGTCCTGTTTGTAGTTCATGAAGATCCGGATGAACTGCTCAAGTTCCTGGTTGACATGCTCGGTCTGGCCGTCGGTTTGCAGGTGGTAGGTGGTGGAGGTCGCTGGTTCTATCCCAATGAGGTGCCACAGCTCCGTAGTGAACTCTGCGACGAATTGTGGTCCCCGGTTGGAGATGTATTTCTGGGGGGTTCTGTGGTGCCTCCAGACATTCCGGTAGTAGAGCTGAGCGGCCCCGACTGCGCCGAGGCCAGTGTGGCACTTGTTGAAGTGGGCTCGCTTACCCAGGACATCGACCACAACCATGACCGCGTCGAATCTGTGCGTGTCCGGGAGCTCAATGATGAAGTCCACCGAGACAGTGTCCCAGCGTTCTTCCGGGATCTCAGTTGGGTGGAGCTCTCCGTGGGGCAGATTCCGGAGCGCTTTCGTCCAGTTCAATTGCATGGGTCGCAAGTCCAGACGTACTGGCCGACGTGGCGGGATAGCTGGGGCCACCAGTAATTCCGGGCGATGAGCTCGAGGGTTTTGAAGCGCCTGGCATGTCCGGCAACCCGAGTGTCGTGGTGGAGGGCAATGATCCGGTGCCGGAGGTCCTTATTCTGTGGCATGACAATCTTACCGCAGTAGTGAAGGAGGCCATCAGCAATGCGCCACTCGGATGACCGGGGGGAGCGAACATTCTGGTTCTTGAGGAGTTCCCGCGCGACAAGCGCAACGGGGTCCTCAAGCTCCAGTTTACCCGCGAAGGCCTCCTGGATGTCGCGAAGGAGGGGAACCTCGGGGCCGGTAACCACGACACCTTCTAGCGCGCGGACGTGGAACAAGTCCGGGCGAAGAAGGGTGACGTCCGTGTTGTCCGAGCCTACTCCGTGGTCCGGGCGACGGGACAGCGCGTCCGGACGACCCATGAGACGGCCAGGCTGGTGGTGGAGCGCAAAGTCGAACCAGGACAGGCACAGGGACCACCGCACTTGTCTCCGGTTCAAGTTCTGCGCCCTCCGGAAGTACTCCAAGTTTTTGTGATCTGTCCAGATCTCGGCCGGATGCTGCGTTCCCTTGAGGAAGTGTCCCCACTCCTCTAAGGCTTGGATGATCGCGAGCATCTCCTTGTCGTGGATCTCGTAGTTGCGCTGGACGTCACTCAGACTCTTGGAGTAGAACACGACCGGATGCCACTTTCTGTCTGCGTCCGGCTGGGACAGGACGGCCCCGGTAGCGTAGTTGGAGCTGTCTGCCTCGACTCAGTACGGATGCGACTCATCCAGCAGGACCAGGACGGGCTCCGTGGTCACCGCATCCTTGAGGGCTTGGAAAGTGGCAGCTGTGGCAGCGGTCCAGGTCCACACCATGCCCTTCTTCGTGAGGTCAAAGAGGGGTCGCGCGATGTCCAATAACGCCCAGATGAACCTCCGGTAGAAGTTCGTGAAGCCGAGGAACTGCTGCACATCTTTCTTGTTCTCCGGAGTGGGCCAGGCGGCTACTCCGGCGACCTTGACGGGGTCCATCTCAACGTGGTTGTGCGAGATGATTACGCCGAGGTACTCGATCAACGACTTCTCAAACTCACACGTCTCCGGCCAGAGGTAAAGCTTGTGCGCCCAAAGCTGTCAGAGAACCTCTTGGATGCTCTCCCAGTGGCGCGCGAGGTCAGAGTGAGCGATGAGGATGTTGTCTAGATACACCATGACGTCTCCGGACAGGATGAGGTCTTGGAAGATGTCGTTCATCATCGTCTGGAACGTGGTCGGAGAGTTGGTGAGGCCGAAGTACATCACCAGCGGCTCAAAGAGCCCTCGGTTGGTACGGAATGCGGCCTTCCACTCGTCGCCTCCCCAGATACGGACGTTGTTGAAGCCCTATCAGACGTCGAGCTTCGTGAAGAACCGAGCTCCTTTCAGGCGGTTAATGAGGTCGTTAATCAGCGGGAGCGGGTATCGGTTCTTTACAGTCATTGTGTTGAGCGCCCGATAGTCCTGAACGAACCAGAGGCTTCCATCCTTCTTTTTGATGAAGAAGACTGGAGATGCCATCGGGGACTTAGATGGGCGGATCCGTCCAGTGTTCAGCCCGTCTTCGATGAACACGTCGAGCTCCTTTTGTTCAAGGGGAGAGATCGGGTAGACCTTGCAGTTGGCCAGTTTCGCGTCTGGGACGAGTTCGATGGCGTGGTCCCACATCCAACATTCCGGTAGCGCGTCAAACGACTCCTTGTCGAAAACGTCGGAGAAATCCTCGACCCAGGCCGGAGCCGAAGTCCCGGGTGGGGCCGAGTTCCAAGCAAAGGCCTCCGCAAGCCGCTGAGAAACTGTGCTGCCAGCGCGGATTTCTTCGGCCAGAGCGAACACGGTGTAGAGGATCCAGTCGCCGTTCTCGAGCTCGTCATCGTCATCATTGTCGTCTGGATCCGGAGTGAGGTCCGGGAAGTTGTCTCCATCGTCGTCCGGGTCATACCTGTAGTCTCCGAGCCACTCCTCCGAGTCAACGGCACAGATAGACGGAACGGGACCTTCGCAGAGCTGCCGGAGGATCGCAGCGAAGATCTTCGCGCTGCGACAGACAGTGCGGAGCTCATCCCGGCAAGTGCTGCAACTGGTCGGGCAGTGGGTCATCCGGACCTCCTTGGTCTCCCAGTCGATCTCTGGGTTGTGCTTCTGGAGCCAGGAGTAACCGAGGATGACGTGCTGCTTCCCGAACCGCGTTACCGCGAGTTGGATGCGTTCGGAGTGCCCTTTGTAGTTGACGACCATATCAACCACGCCGGAAATGCCTCCAGACGCATTGGGCGTGCTGTCGACATTGAGGACTGGGATGGGCTAGGAGAGCTTCCGGACGGGGAGGTTACGGGAGATCACGTACTCCGAGTCGATGAAGTCTCCAGTCGCTCCGCAGTCGACCAGACCCTTCACGGACATCGTAGCTGCGGTCTCTACCGATTGCATCTCCAACGGAATGTGCAGGGAGTTCCGGCCCTCAACGGAATCAATAATGTACTGCCGGGGTAGTTTGCACTCCCACCTCGGGCGGCAGACGCGGGGAATGGAAGGAAGAGGTTCTGTCTTCGCTGCCGCAGCTGGAACAGGGGGCTCCGGCTTGGGGACGGAAGCCAGAACAGGGGGTGCGTCTTTCGTTTCAACTGCTGGTTTATTGGGTATATCTTTGTACAAGCAGGAGTAACGATTGGGAGACACGACCGAGGGCGCACCGCTCACTCAGCCGTGTCCGGAAAACCCTCTGGCTCTGCATCTCCGGTCTCCGGCTCGGCCGGGAGTCCAGCGGTGGTGGAGAGGCGGGCGAAGAGCTCTCCGAGGAGATCGTCACCGAGTTGACGGACGACCTCGTCCAGGATGTCCGCATGCCGGACATCCGAGGGAGTTGGACAGTCTCGGGCGAGGTGTCCGGCTGCGCTGCAACGGAAGCAAGCGCGGGGCGTGAAACGCGCGCGGGTCCGGTCGATATCCATCGGAATGCCAGGCGGAAGGGCGGGTGCCGGTGCGGCTTTAGGAGCGGACGTGAAGGAGGGGAGTGGGAGGAACGTCCCAGTGCGGGGGCGCGAGTCGGGGGTGCTCCCGCTCGGACACGGGCGAGGGCGTCGTACTGGCGGAAAGCGCAGAGATGCCATCCAGCGTAGTCTAACAGCACCCGGGCGGTTCCGCACGTCGTGATCGCTGTATTAATCCGTGGATCGAGCCCTGTGCGGTACTTGGTGACACGGACAAGTGGGTCCGTGTATCCGGCCGTGGCGGCAAGTTCCTCAAAGTCGTCCATGTACCGGTAGACATCGCGGGAGCCTTGGCAATAGCCATGGGTCTCTAGCTGGAGGAGAACTTGGTCTTGCTCATTCTCTTCTACGAACCGGAGCCGGAACTCAGACTCAAATTCCGCCCAAGATGGGAAGGGGAACGGAACGATCGCAGACTGCCGTTCTGCCCATCGTCCGGCCGTGTCTCGCGCCATAAAGGACATGGTGTACTGCACGAGTTTTTCCTCTACAACCTGTCCGTGGACCATAAAGGCTTCCGGAACTAGGCGGAGGTATGTAAGGACGGAGTGGAGGAACATCCGTCCTTGAGTCCGGTCGCCGTCGAAAACGGCCGGGGGGTTCGGTCGGAGAACCGATCTTGCTGCAGGGGTGAGGGTGGTGAAGTCTGGACCCACCGCCGGAGCCGGAGCGGCAGGGACGGGGGCAACTGCAGGTGGATTCTGGCTGTTGTATAAAACGTGGAGGAGTAAGACTTTGATATTCGCGAGAGAGTCTTTGACCACTGCCAGCCGGGACTCAGGGTTGGAAGCTGAGTCCAGGATGTGAACATCCGGGAGCTCGGGTTGCGCGGCCCCGTTTCCGGGCGTCGGGGCGTCCATGGAGGAGGAGGGGTCGAGATTGGAAGTGGGGGAGGCCGGAGCGGTCCGAGTCCGAGTCTACACTGAACTTCCCAATCTTGACCGGTTGATCCCTTAGATCCTTTCTTCTGCTGTAAGGGCAACCTCAGCTCGGCGCGGGAGCGTGGGAACTAGCGGGAGAATCCGAAGTAACTCAATTCACAGTACTAAATACAGAGTTCTAGAATACGCACCTAGCTGGAGAATCCGAAGAGAAGAAAGGATGAGGATTCCCATGCTAGGTGAGGTTTTATAGCAAATAGGTACTAGCCAGTAGCACGTGTCCGAAGTGATCGGCAATGGTCCTGAGCTTGATCGCATAGCACGTTCCAGTGTGAGCGGCCGGACGAAGGGGAACGAGGGGGAACAGAGTCCGGAGGGATGAGGGGCAACATTCCGGGCGGAGGCGCGGCCTGGGGCTCGGGCAGGGGTTCCGGACAGACGGACGGACGGACGAGGGGTTCCCCTGACAGCCACCTTCGACTTCTTGCTGTTCCGAGACCCATCCGTCGAGAGATGCTTCTTGCATCGAGGCACCACAATCCAAGGGCGGGGGGTAATGTCAGGGTAACCCTTGTTTTCCACCGTTCTGCCACTCAGCCGACCACTGGCCTCCCTGGCTTATCTTTGCCAGGCTTTGGCTTAGGCATTGCCTATGCCAAAGCCCAGTCGCACTGGCATGTGTTATGCGACCAGGCCCGGGAGTATTGTCAATCACTCTGGGCACATGCTACTGGCTAGCTGTACCTTACCTTATAAAAGCTTCACCTAGCATGGGAATCCTTATCCTTTCTTCTCTTTTGATTCTCCCTCCCTAAGTGCATATTATTCCCACTCCTGTATTAGTACTGTCAATTAAGCTTCGGATTCTCCCTGGCTAGTCTCAGAGCTTCTGCCGAGCCTCGAGGTTGCCCTTACAGAAACTGTGGCAGCACTGTAGGCAGCATCATCTGAATGACAATGTCCAGCTGCTTGCTAAACATGACAGGAGAGTGGGGAATGACAAGCGAAGAAGAGGAAGTGAAAGCAGGCAGACAAGGTGGAGAAGACTGCTACAGATCCTGCACCTGTAAGACTTGATGAGAGTTGGATGAAACAAATATTATAAAATCCTGGTGAGCTTGCAGTGTTTTTCAATAGTGAAGGGACCCAGTAACTATGGTCACTCTGAGCAATTTTCCAGAGTCAAATTTTTGAGCTCCAAAGGAGAATAAGCTTGCCTCTAATTCTTGTAGAAAATAAGCTGAATCAAGAGCACATTTGCCATGAAATAAATGGAGTGAATCACTGCATTCCGGAGCCTAATCAACCGACCCTACCGAGCTGTGCAGATGTTTGGCGAGCTCTGCCGATCCACCTCGGTAAGGTCTGCCAATGTGTGCTCAACCGAGTCGTGCAGAGCTCTGCCGATCTCCTCTCTGCCGACCTCAACCTCTGTCCCAAACTTGTCTCAAATATTCTTCTGTGCATCTGATAGTGTCTGTGGGGTGTCTAGCTTGAATTAGATGCGGTAAGTGCCTTGATTGGCGAAGGTTTAAAGCCGGTATCTGCACCCGAGCTATGGCGCCAAGCTGCCACATGCTAGACCAATAACATCACCATTCTTGTAACCGAAGCTCGTGGCACCCGCCAAGAGGCTCCCGCTGTTGAACTCAATCTCTACCAGCCACTAGAAGACCCAGAAACGGCTTCAACAGCTGATTCAACCAGATCGACCAAGGTAGGCAGGCTCTGCCGACACGGGGTCGACCGACCTATACCGAGGCGCCTCGGTTGAGCCTCTTCCGATTTGGCCCTGGAATGCAGTGAATTGGTTTCAATTCCAAAACCCCGCCATTAGGAGTCTGCAGAGTGTCAAACAATGCATGTCTTGCCTTCCATGCATCTTGGTCTCGGAATGGATACCCCTGTCAAAGGCAGCAACCTTTCAGTCAGAATGAAGCTATGAGACCATGTGTGATCAATATGCAAGTGGCTTTGAGACACTGATGAACAGTGTGGATTTTGAACTTTGATCCTTGATTGTCCGTCAATAGGGGTGCTCAATATATAGTTCGAACTCATTAAATTTATTATTTTTTAATAAAATAATAATAGATCCATTGATCTCGGCCGAGCGTATCCCAATCCGGCCACTCTCTGATGCCGCAAACCACAAAGGCAGACTCAATCGGATATCATCTACACTGCAGAGGCACTCATAACTGCTGCCCTTGCATTGGAAGATGATCCAGACACAGAAGAAATTGCTTTACATGAAGATCAAGAGGCGTATGACACTGATCTTTTAACAGATGATATATCGGAGATCCTGGAGATTTCTGCACTAAACTGGATGGAAATTGCAGAAAGAATGACTGGGAACGGAGCCAGGGGCCCTTATGACCAGATCATCAAGTTAGCTGATTTTTCTCCGTCTGTTTGCAAGCACCCGATCACAAATTTCGCCATATGTTTCGGTATGAATAGATTAACTTCCCCAGTCTTTTCTGACACTTGGCTATCCAGTATTGGCCGGGATATGTTTGATTGGCTTGTTGGGATTCTCGCCCACAACCATATCTTTCACCCCTACCGTGGCCGTCCCCAGCGTCACATCAAATATCAGCTGGGATGTTTCCTGATACGCTACGGAGCGATTGGTTCAGATACACTTGTCACAGCACAGAAACTCTCAATAGGATTTGGAACTGTCTTCTTCTATTGCAAACGTGTTCGCCGTGCTCTTCGCGAACTACGACCACAGTTCATTGGATGGCCAAGTTCAGCCCGAAAACTCGCAATTAAAAAACACATCAAGGACTTCTCGGGCTTTTCTAAGTGCCTCGGCGCAGGTGATGGGTCCCTCATAAATTTTGATGAGATTCCCATTCATGAAGGCCCGCACTTCATGTCCAGAAAGAAGCGGTTTGGCGTAGGTCTATCTCCCGCCATCATTATTTGCTAACTGTGCATGCCCAGACAAACATTCAGGCCACTTGCGACCCCGAGAAAAGGTTCACATCCTTCGAGCTGGGTTGGCCTGGTTCAGTCACCAATGTTAAGATATTCAAGAATTCTGATCTATGGATGCGGCGCCATTCTTATTTTGAGAACGGTGAATACATCCTGGTCGATAAAGGTACAGTCAGTCTCTCTGGCCATTGTGGTTGAAGGCTGAAACTACTTCTTAGGATACCCATCATCTCCCTTTACTGTTCGCCCATTCGATGAGCCCGAGATTGCTGCAGCGTCAGTTGTGGACAAAGAGCGAATGTGTGCCTTCAATCTGCGCCTCTCCTCTGTCCGAATCGTGATTGAACATGCCTTCGGTTTTTTCAAAGGTCGATTTCCATCTCTTCGAGGGATGGGACCCCACAAGGACATTCAGGATGTGTATAGGATAATTGAAGCTCTTATGGTTATCCACAACATGGCCATTGACTTTGGGGATCGCCCAAGCGACGAGTGGTGCCTCGAGGAGAGTCCTGATGACCAGGACGACGAAAACGATGGCAATGATGAACCCCTTATTTCCGATGTTGTGTGAGAGGCACAAGTGCCAGCATACGAGGCAGACAATTATTTGAAGGAGCAGGGAAGACTCAAACGGTTTGCATTACTCGACAAACTGTTTTAAACTCACTCTAAGCTTGTTATGTGTACTGCTAGATATACAGAATAGAAGAACAAGTATGGTAGAATTAAGAGTATGATTTAGAAACCGGGGGCCAATCAACTAAGAAAAGAGATTGAGAAGGAATGTGGTCGCAGCTCCCTTGACTTCATTGCTAGCAGCTGCCATGCCGAGGACCTTCTCGGCCATTTCAACCTTTCCCTTCGTCTTATCCACGTCCAATATATCATCTGCTAAAAGATCAGTGTCATATGCCTCTCGATCTTTGTATAAAGCAATTTCTTCTGTGTCCGGATCATCTTCTAATGCAAGTACAGTAGCTATGAGTGCCTCTGCAGTGTATATGATGTCCAATTGGGTCTGTGCCTTTGTGGTTCGCGGCATCAGAGAGTGCGGTTGGGATACGCTCGGCCGAGATCAATGGATCTATTATTATTTTATTAAAAAATAAATTTAATGAGTTCGAGCACCCCTAATTCCCTGGGAAGTGAGTGGAAGGTACACATTTTTGAAATGTTTCTCCCCCATATAAATGTCTCAGATTATTTTTACTTGGATTTGGGGTGGTTTGGTTTAAATTCTGGTTGCGCGTTGCTATCAGGGGCCTATTTGTACACCATCCAACAAATACTCAATCTGTAAAATAAAATACCAAGTGAGGATGTAGATAGGCAATGGCCAAGGGGAAGGAATGAAGTGTCCTGGTGTTGGGTAAACACCCGTTCAGTATTCTCAAGGCTGCAAACCACACCTATTTGCGAACGGTACGGGCTTTGATTCCAACTTGAGGGAGGTTTTTTCTCTCTTTGTGTGTGTGATCTGTTCTACGTCCTTTTTTGATTTGGTTTGCCTTGGTTGGTTTGTGTGTTTGGCGCTTCCCCGATTTCCCATCGTTGAAACTAGTACTACTCTAATCCTCCAACACATGAGCAAGTCTGAGCAGTGCAGGTGTAGGCAAGGGACAACGTGTCCATCACACTCTCTTTTATTCTATTCTTATTGATTTCCTTTGGTTGGTATTTCTGTTTGTGCATTCATCACTTTAGATCTTCCAACCACTAAGCAGAGTGTAAGATGTAAGCAAAGGAAACGGGCAAGTTGCCCCTAGTGTTGGGTAACACTTGTTTGGTAACTTGTTGAAGTCTTCGAAGTTAGTCTGCGAACGGTCCGGGGTTCGAGTCCCTGGGGGCGTATAACACCTGGAGCTGTTTGTTTTTTTCCGTTCCATTTAAATTCTATATGGTACACGTCCAGCCGACTTTGAATTTCTTGCTACAGTATTCTCATTAGGTTTGGTTTAGGTTCGTTCTATTTGGCGCATTTCCAATTTTTTATGACAAGACGACCCTCAGCCCATAGAATAGGGTGCGGAGTGTGGACTAGGGACAAAGGCAGACGGAGAAGGCGCCCTGGTCTTGGGTAACACCCGTTCGGTACCATTACCATAATCTCGTCAATGGGCAAATGGTGCGGGGTTCGATTCCCCGAGGGTGCGTTAAAAATGGTCGGACTCTCTGTCTTTTTGCTTGGGTCGAGACAAAGAGAGACCCAAAGGATAATGATTTTTCGTTGCCCGATGCCAAGCCTGGTCACTATGTCAAACGTTGAGCTGAAATACGGTAGCCCGGGGCTCAGGTACGCGAAAGGCGCTTATGATACTCATCCTGTTTGTTTGTACCCCGCCTTCTACCTCACCACGCATCTGTGATCGAGTTCAAAAACATGCAGCGCGCAAGGCACGGTTTCCAACTGGATGCCACTGCACTTGGTTTAATTTGGGTAACACCCATTCGGTAAGTTGGTAGCTTGTTGTCGAAGTCTTCATTAGTCTGCAAATGGTCCGGGGTTCAAGTTCCTGGGGGCGCATAATAAGCTGAGCTGCTGATTTTTTTCTGTTTAAATTCTAATTCTATATGGTATACGTCCAGCCAACTTTGAATTTCTTTCCACAGTATTCTCATTGAGTTTGGTTCAAGTTCTGTTGGGGAATCTCCAAATTTTCACAACAACATAAGACAATCCTCAGCCACTGACAGGTTGCAGGTTACAGGTATGCAGGGTGGTGTGTGGACCGACAAAGGAGAGGGAATGAAGCATCTTGGTGTTGGGTAACACCTGTTTGACAACTTTAAAATGTTCAGTACATATGTGTATGCGAACAGTCCGGGGTTCAATTCCCCGGGGATGCATAAGGCCCTTGATGATTTTTTTTTTTTTGATTTGATTTTTTCCATTGTACACCAATTCTCCACCCGGCTTTTTGTCGTTCTGTGCGTAAATCTCACTCACTTTTGTTCTCTTCTTTTTGCTTTGATTACGGTGGGTTGGTTTGTGTTTGATGCATTCCTCATTTTTTTCATCATTAACATCTCCAAGGAATAAGCAGATCTGTGTAAAGGTAGGGTGCGGGGTGTAGATAACAGGAAAAAGGGAAGGACAAAATGCAAGGGACAAAGCGCCCTGGTGCTGGTAACACCTGTTCGGGAAAGTTGCCTGATCGCAACCAATTGGTGAATGGCGCGGGGTTCGAATCCCCGAGGACGCACCCGAAGGTTCCGTCCATGTCTTTTTTTTTCAACTTGAATCTCCTGGTTGGTTCGAGTCTTTTTCTACTTTTTTTGCTTTGGTTTGGGGGGGTGGTTTGGTTTAAAATTCTAGTTGCGCATCCCAGCTTTTGCACCCTCCAACAAATACGCAACTCTGTAGAATACCGAGTGAGGGTGTGGATAGCAATGGGCAAAGAATAGGGAACGAAGCGCCCTGGTGTGTGGTTGCACCCGTTCGGAATTGTGACGGCGCTTAACCCCACCTGCTCGCGAACGGTACGGGGTTCGATTCCCTGAGGGCACATTTTGAGGGTATGTTGATGACATTTTTCTTTGGAGAGAGAGGGACAGGGACAGGAAATGAATTAATGAAAGCTTTACTTGAAAGCCTAATAATTTCATTTTTTTTTTCGTTGCCAAGCCTGTAAATTTGTTTGGGAATGATTGAAGAATTGAACCTCCATCCATGTATAAGCTCCATTTTGCTGGGGATGTGGTACAGGGAAGGTGCAAGTGATATCTTGAACACTCTTCGCGCTTGACTTCTACCTCCCTTTTCCCGAGGCCTAAATTGCATTTGCAAGACAACATATCATGACTTCCAGGATGGGGAACCCTCAATCCATTGGCTAGACGTTACACCCTGCACAGATCTGGGCATGTGTTGGAGGACAAAGGTAAGGATTCAAAGTGCCTTGGTGTTGGGTGACACCTGTTCGGCCAGGTTCTCTGTTGTATTCAACTCGAAGAACACTGCGGGGTTCGATTCCCCGAGTGCATGGTGACTCAGAAAAGGTAGAGCTATTTTTCCCTTGGTACGGAGAGAGTTTACTGTACTATTACGACCAAAGGTTCAGGTGACGGGTGACGGGCACCTGTGAACTGAACACTTTTGGTCTATGTGACGGTGACGGCCGACCAATGAACACCTAAATTTTTGGAGCCCCATAACAGCGTAAAATCGATTTTTGAGCTATATAAAATTTGACAAAAAAAGCGGCCAAAATCACACCAAGAAAATCAATGCTCCTTCCAAGCTGCGCCCCCATAACAGCTGGTGGGAATCTTTTTGTGCCGGTCACGCCCAAGAACAGCAGGCGCGGCGACCACAGGCTCATTCTCTTCCTCAGCGTCTGAGGCCTCCGCATTTCCAGATCGGGTAATCCCACCATTGTCGCCGACTGCGAAACTGGTCGTGACGGAAGACTCGTTGGATACCAGGTAGCTGGCCACGACATCCAGGGGGACATCAAAAACAGGAAGTTCCGTCACCACTGTCTCGGTGAGGGCCGCATGAAGTGTCGGGTTGGTCATCTGAAGATTATGTAGACCAGCATTTTGAACTCCTTTTATCCTTGGATACTTGTTAGCGAGCTCAGTAAGCTGGGGTGCCTCCGGTAGATCAATTTGGCATGGGCGGGGCCGCAGGACTGATTGGCAGAGTGAACAATTTTGACCCAGTGACGGTGACGCTCGACCTGTGAACACTTGACCCAGTGAACACCAAAGGTGACGGGTGACACCCCGTGAACCTTTGGTCGTAATAGTACAGTAAGAGAACCCTCTACATGAATGAAAGAATGAAGATATTAATTTTTTCATCGCCCGACGCCAAGCTTGTTCGAATGCGTTCAAAATGCCTGAGTGAAATACATACTCGATCCTCGGTAGCCTCTTGGGGATCAGGTACGCGAAATGTGCATGTGATACTTATCTTGTTTCTGCTCTCCGTCCTACCTCACCCAAAGACATGCGGCGCATAAGGCACAGTTTCCAACGGGATGCTATTGCACTGAGTGTTTGATTTGGACGGGAATTTTGTTGAAGCGTGAGCTTCCCGTTTAGGACGTTGGCGTATCGCTCCCTATTCGGGACACTGGTATCATTACTTATTTATTTAGCTTTAGACGCCGATCGTATCCGCACCATATAAATGGTGCGGATCCCTACATAGGCCCCTCAGTCTCTTACCACACGCTGGTGCGACTGAGGGTACGTTCCACTCTACATTTCATCATATACTTATACTTACTTACATACCTGTAGATTATCGCTAACGTACTGCATCTTCTACAGGTACATTAATATATTGAGTCTCTTACCACACGCTGGTGCGACTGAGGATTATCGCTAATGTACACCGCCAAAGTGCCATCAGGTCATCTCCAGCTGAGATCCTTAGCTGGATACTAGAAAACAGGGCAGCTGTTTCCAGCTGCAATGAGGCTGGAATGCAGCTGAATGAATCAGGCTGAATTATCAGCTGGAGAGAATGTGGAGAACTAGCTGGTAAGTGGATTTTCTTCCCAGATGTGGGGTGGCCGGGTTCGGTAAAATAAGGAGAGGAAATGTTTCTGCTTTTGCATTGAAGAATTGTCGGAGCCCGTGTCTGGGCTGTGAAAGCGGCCGATCGGAAATGAAGTAATTAAAAATTGAATGAAGGGGTCGGACGCCCCACAAATTATGGAGAGCCTAAGACGGCAAACCCAACTTGAGATATCGGGTGACCGACGGGGTTCAACGCAACTTGACAGAGTTGAACGCGTTGTTGACGAATGACGGGTCTCGACGGGCACAAATGACTGCAAATCATTGCATCAGGTCCGTGCACAGACACGTCTCGGCTAGATGGTGTTGATTTTGATGGGACGCTTTCTCTTCTCCCACCACCATCCTCTCGCCCCGACCTCTCTCGGCCTCGTATGCTCGCCATCGCTCCATGCGCCGATTTTGCACTCCCTCAAGGCCTTCAAATCTTGTTCTGCCTCTCATTCTTGCGCCTCAAATGCTACTCTCTGCCCGCCCCAGTCAAGACGTCAAAGCTCCTCGCCTTCAAGACCAGCCTCAAAGCAGCTCTGGAACTTCAACCTCAAGTGCCTTGGTATCCATGACTTCAAGCTTCAAGACCTCAATCTTCAAGAGAGTGGACCAATTGGGACTTGGAAGAAGAGCATGTGCTGAACATGCCAAGCTCGTTGCCATCGTCGAAGATCTTCTACACCAGGTCCAGCTGCACTCCAATATCGAAGAGCCGGCGCATGTCGCATCTTACCTCCATTCCATTCGTCAATAATTCACTTGTGGCTCGACGCCTTCCGCAATGCCGACCTCTCCAAGGTATGTAGCTGTGCTCGACAAGTGCGTCAACATTTTTGACTATTTTAATCCTGTTTTCGCTGACTTGATTAATTCAGAGCCGTTGCAAACGTCCTCTTGACTGACAGCGCCAGGCATCGACGACGTCCCGCCGGCGTCCTTCACGCCACCAGTGAGCCGAGCCCGAGTAGGACCAGGCGGCGTAGAAAGTACCTCCAATTTGTATTTGATACTCGTTATATGATTTATTATGATGCCGTCAATGGAAAAAATATTTTTTGCCCATGAATGTCCCAATGAACTCCATCCGCTCCTACAGCTTGCAACCAGGCCAGCTACCTTGCTGGTCTCCAGGTAAACTGGGTCCAGCATGGACCCATTTACTCCGTCGGCCAATATCCAGCTGATGAGCGGACGCGTACCAGGTGGTCATCGCAAATGGTACGCATGACAATTCCAGCTAGCAGCTATGTGATTGACCGTTGGCGGTGTACTGCATCTTCTACACATTTATTGGGGAGCTTGCTCCCCCGATTCTATCAAGGCGGTCCGATTTGCGTATATCACGTGCAATCCACGTCTTTGGTTGTGTTTGTGATCATGTGATAAGTCACGAGTCGATTCCCACCATGGTGCTGCCACGCAGCGGCAGTTCATTTCGGCCGAAAAACCCACGGATAATTTCGGAGATTGATAGCAATCAATCTCCGAGCAATCAAATCCCTGATAACTCAGAATAAATCAATCCATTCCTCCTTGCTTACCTCCACCATCCTTGCTGTAAGGCTTCAGGCATTTTCCCCTCTCATTTGTATTTTATATTGTATTCCTTCAAACTCACTCTGTTTGAACAGCTTTGATGGACTTGGTGATTGGTCCCTATCTGCTCATTCTGATCTTATCTTGGACACTGTGCATGATTTCTTTAGCCTGGACCTCATTTCTCACTTTTTGTACCTCTGTGAAATGTCTCCCTTGCCCTTCTGAGTCACATTCATAAATTGACTTTAAAATAGCATCTCAAAGATTTGAGCAGTAATTGTGTTCTAGACTGTCACAGTGTTCTCCTCAAGAGTTAAGCCTGAAGTTGAGTTAAGCTTTAATAAGGCCTTAACGTTAAAAGGCTTCACAACAGCCAAATTGTCTGAGACCTTAATTAAGGGCAATGATGGCATCAAAAAAATCTCAAAACTGGCAAAAACAAATGTTTAGGAACTCCAGGCCAAATTCCCTGCTTCCTTGCTCAGTGAAACAACTGTGTGGTGAAATTCAGTCATTTGCAGTTGCATCTCGGACAGTCGCCATTAATTTTTGCAATTTTGATGGAGTTGTTCAACTTGGAGAAGTTGGCAGCAGCACTTGAGTTTTAGAGATTTTTTCAGTGGAGAACAACAAATTGTCAGCGACTATGATGAGGGAAGCAAATTGAGGCCCTGGGACATTGTCAGCACCAGATTCATCATGAAAAAAACCGCTTCAAGGCTTTAATTTGGTGCCCTTAATTAAGACTTATTAAATATTAAGGGCTTAGCCAAAATCCTTGCCCTTATAAGGGTTTGAGGGAAAACACTGTCTAGACAGCCCCCAGCACCATTATGTGCCTCAGAATCCGTCTTGCATTGCTCCTTGTTTTCAACGGGCTCAGGATGATGTCTTTCATGATGGTCCAATTCCAGACCAATTGTTCCTGTGACCACAAGATGGGATAAAAGAACAGGGAAGTGACTATCAAGAACACAACTACCACTTGCCCTCACATGGGCTATTACAATCCACAAGAGTCAAGGAATTACTTTTGACAAAGCAACAATTGATATCAGTGGCAACAAGGATTTTTCCTCTGGCCTTTCTTTTGTTGCAATTTCTCAAGTCAAAACAGTGACCACTGCATGGCATGGCTTTCAGGAAATCCTTCAGGTGGGCCCAGCTGCAAAAACCCATTGCCGAATCAATGAAAATGCTGGAGTATGACACTACACATAGGGCTTGACTATGTTTCTGTCAGATACTTATGGTATGGACCTTAGTATTGATACAGTAGTAAATCTTCGTAATTCACAAATCATAACTGAAAGTCTGAATTAGCGAGCTCCCCCTCACGTATCCGGGAACCGGAATACAAAACATATTTAATTTAGACTGGGGCTGACGTCGCGGAGATCACCGTGATTTGATGTCGAGGCTCACATGACACAGTTCTTCGTCTGCTCTCATCACTAGGGTCAGCGCACAGACGCCTTGGGCAGCGAACATCCCAGGGCAGACAACTCGCCGTCTGCTCGTCCACCCCGCCGCCCTTATGGGCCAACCCGTCTCGAAAGACGCGCGTTCGTAAAAAGTGCGGTCGGACGCCATCGACCGGCAGATCACGGAAGACTCGAAGCGGTACAAGAAGGAATGCAAGATCCTGCTTTTAGACAGCGGCGAGTCGGGGAAGAGCATGATCGTGAAGCAGATGAAGATCATCCACCAGGGCGGGTTCGACGAGCGGGAGAGGGCGGTGTATCGGTGTATCGGAATGTGCTGGACTCGGCGGGGACGCTGGCGGGGGTTGTGCTGCGGGCGGGTACGTACGATGAGGTGGATACAGGGAGTGCCTCTCTGCGCTCTCTTTCTACCCAATATATACGCGTCTAACTAACGAACTCAAAGCTTCCTCTCCTCGCTCCACCGCATCGCGGCGCCGACGTGCGTCCTCTGCGCGCACGTGAGAAACACCGCCATTATCGAGACGCGCTTTTGGATGGGCGATTTAATGCGAGCACAGAGTGTTGTGTCGAGTTCTTTTTCCTCTCTTGTATGCCCCCATATCTTTCCTTCTTCATAAACTCGCTCCGCTCACCAACGCGCACTCCAGGATTCACATGTTCGACGTTGGCGGCCAGCGCTTCGAAAGTAGGAAGTGGACCTATCGCTTGAAAGGTCCGTTCTTTCTTGCCTTTTTTTCGGGGAGATTGGTCGTTTCTTCGTCACTATTTTTTTCTCGTACCTGGTTTTGGTTTCGTCGTGCGGCGGAGGGAGCCTATGTCCTGCTCCCCGTGGTCTCTGCATCCGGGTGCTGTGGCGGTCGCCGTCTCCGCATGCAATAAATAACCCACGACCCGCCCGTGATGCGTGCGCGCAAACAGATACGTCGCATCGTGGTGCCGGGGTTGCTTTTGCGTCGGTGCGGGTACGGTGCCCCATACGCGCCTGCGGATGAGACACGTAGAGCAGTGAGACTTTGGGCCTGGGCCAGGGTTCCATTTCAATTCCATTCGTGGAGAAAAAGAAAGCAGTCGTGTGTGCGGGTCCGTGTGATGTCTTCGGGACGTCGCGTGTGTGCTGCGGTCCTAGCCATCCTCGCGTGAAGAAACACGGAGCTCGTATCTCACACGCGCGTGGAAACGGACGGGCCTCTCCAACGCCTTCACCGTGTCGGTGCGGGCGCAGATGGATGTACCTGTGCAGCCCATCTCATCTCATGGCTGTCTTGTGTTCCAAGTATCCTGTCTTGCGCTTCTCTCCACGTATACTCCGCACTGGACGCTGCGCATTGGACACAACCTTCTCCACGGGCCAGAGACGGAGACTGCTGCAGACGTTGCGCTGCGTCCCCGTGTGGGACAATGGCTCGGGGAAGGGGGCAGCATACATTCGGTCGTGCGTTTGGCTCGTTTCTCTTCTCTGCCCCATCTCCGTGCCCGCCTTGAGGCATCACGGGGAAGATGGGCCCTTTCTGCGGATATGCGCCTCGAGTGTGCCGTCACACCAAGATTCTATTCCTCTTTCCTCTGCTTTTTCTCCGCATTCGATATCTTCCCAGCTCCCATCTCCTTCTCCTTTGTGCTACTGATCGCTGACGCTCGTTCTTCACCAGCATCATATCTGTCATCATCTTCTCACCACGTTGAGCGAGTACATTGGGAGCAAAAGATGGTGAGTTGCTCTCGCTCTCTTCCTCCCATACATCTTCTCGGGGAAGAGCCGAGTGGTGGGCTCGTAGGCTTCGTGGCGTCGGGTCGCGCCATGGCGGAGCGATCTACGCTCGCACCGCCTGTCGTCTGCTGGGGGATGTGGGTGCGGAGCGTGGGGTGTGCGAGGCGCTTGCTGTCGGTGGCGTACATGTCTCATCGTCGTGCTCGCACTTGTCCTGGCGACTTCGTCTAGCGCGCAGTGCGCCACGAGACGGGAGGGCGTGCTGTTCCCTGCACCGCTGGCGAGCCGGAAACGGGGATGTCCCATGTTTTATTCTGGGACTGGGATGCAGCGTTGGCGCCGATGAACGCACCAAGTAGAATGTACGACTCGTTTGGACGCGTGCGGGGCGTAGGGGGGCTATGTCCGTCTCACTGGCGGAGCCCGTATGGCGCTTGCTCGATGGGTGAGGACGGCCACACTCGCGGCGCGGGGAGTGCGACCAGCGAGACGAGGGGAGGTGAGAGTCGTGCGCCGGGAGTGTCCTCATAAGGTGGAGAGTCGTGCGCTGGAAGTGGCGGTTTGGTCCTTTACAGCGAGGGTCGGCTGCAGCTGTGACGAAAGGAGGCGCGCGGAGGAGCGCCTAATCTCACGGCCTCTAGTGCTATTTTCCTTCCCGCTTGCTGTTTTGTGTGGGCGCGCACGAATCGGCGGAGGTTCTTGTACTGTAGGCAGGGGAGGGGAGGCGCTCGTTTGTTTCTTCTTCCCTAGGGCCGGGCAGAGAAGTGTGGAGCGTACGGTGGACCCGCAGGCGTCGACGGCCCCAGCAGACGCGAACGAACGTGGGGGTGAGCGAGACGAGAGGAGAGTGAGTGCTACTCGTTGCGGTGGGGTGAAACGGCAGGGCGCAGACGAGACGAGACGAGGACGGTGCTTTCCTGTGAAGCTGCGATTGTGCTGGGAGCTGGGCTGGTGTATGTGCTCTGGTTGTGGTGGCTCGGCCGCCTCGTCGCGTCGACGTCGATGCAAGACCGCGGGGGTGTCCACCGTGTCTTACACATCTTCGTTTTGAATGTCGTCCTTCTTTTCCGTTCGGGTGGAGTTGGGCGGGGATTTTCTTTTTTTGGTGGGATGTGGACCAAGGCGGGGGCGTCGGTGGGGTGCCGAGGGCGGGTGGAAGGGGGGGACGAGCAGCAGGAGGAGGATGCGGCTCCATGGGCATGGTGCCGTCGTACTGCTGTGGGGATCGGCGATTGGAGAGCACGTCGTGGAACACGAGCGGCGTCATCATCCCCAGGGCATTGTCTCGCTCGGATGCCTCTGCAGCTCCCGCTCCCGTTGCTCTCTTTGCATTCTCGTTGGTCAAGGGTCCGGACTCGTCCTTCCTGCGCTGTCGGTTCTCGGTTCGTGTGTCGCAGGAGGTGCGGAGGGGGCTTTTCCTGTCCAAATGTGGAAGGAGGTGGAGGTGCAGCAGCGGGGCGAACGCATGTGGAGATGACACGAGACGCCGTGACGTGTTCTCGAGCTCGTTGTGCGACTGTGGGGTGGTGGACGTCGCGAGAGCTCTTCACGGAGTCTGGATCTCCCTCGCCGTGTTCTATGCTATGGACCTACGGGTTGGTGTGCAGCCCCATGGCTCGTTGTGTCGGCATCCTCTTCTCGGTTCTTGTGGGCAGGAGGTGCTGTGCGCGGACGAGGTTCACCCTCCTGCCTGCACGGAGGTTTCGTGCGCAGGAGCCTCAGGGATGAGGGCGTCTTCCTCGGGCGGAGTTTCAGTGGGGGGCAGGTGGGTGTGGCGAGGCGGATCTTTGGCGGTCTTAGCGTTCCAGTTGGTACAGTGGGGGGGCGGGTGAAGTGGACGTGCAGGCTTGTTTCACTAGAAGCGGGATGGCTCCCTCCTCGGCGAACGTGGGTACGAGTATATTTGCTGAGAATAACGTGGTGAAGGTACATATTACTACATAGCCAAGATATAAGTGAAATAAAATAAACCGCTGTACATGCATGCGAGTGGGACTGCCATGGAGAGAGAGAAATAGTGAAGATATGTCTCAAGAGCACGTGGGCCGTCGCATGGCGGGCGCGGGGCGCCTCGCCACCGCATCGCGCACCTGAGCCCCACATCACCATCCTCTCGTGCACGCGCGCAAACGCCAGATGTCGCACATCCTCTCTCCCTTCCTTTGTCCTCATCATCATGGCACGCAAACGACCTCCAGGGGGCGCGCAGGCGCTTTACGACAAGCCGCCCTTGCTCTCATCCCAGGCACACGGCCGCACGACAAATGGGAAAGTGGGCGACAAGGGACGAGAAGCAAGGAGGGGAAAGAAATGGGTCAACGATGAAGGGAAGGGGCGAGGTGAGGCGAGGAGGAAGACGACTGGACGAGGAAGGCGCGGGATGGAGAGGGAGAGGGTACGAGGTGGACGGAGAAGGGACGAGGTAGACGGGGAAGGGACGAAAGACGAAAGAGGAGCAAAGACGCACCCTGCAACAGCATAACCAGCGGCACCCTGAAAACCCCTACGTCTCCCGCGAGATCGCCGCCCCGCCGCTCATCGCGATGCTTAATCTACGAAAGCAAGGTGACCACATTAGAAGAGCTGCCAAACAATAGGAGACCATGAGAAGGCGAGGGAGGGAGGGATAGAGAAAGAAGGCAGACGCACCTGTTGTCGGCGAGCTTGCCGAGGACGGGGGTGCCCCTGCGAGAGTGAGGGTCGGCGGGCGTTCGAGCGTTCGAGCAGTTGAGGAAGGAGAGAGATCGGACGATGGAGGGCGAGGGAGAGGGAGCCGTGCGGAAGGACGAGGCCGAAAAGAATGAAGGAAGGGGCGTGAAACGAAAAGGGAGTAGTCAAAGACGCGCTCTGCGCCGTTTCTTCGCCTTGACTGCCGTGCGAAACACGCTCCCCCGCACGCGCCGGCCGCCTGCCACCTGTGAATACGCGTCAGCAGGGGAATGAATAAGCGCAAGCAAAAAGGGATTGTCGTACAAAATCAATAAAAAGGTAGAGCGAAAGAAACAGGGCACGCACGTTCCCAACGATCCCCTTCCGAATCGTCTCCCACACAGCGGGAACGCCGACCATGATCGAGGGCCGGAACACCTTGATGTCGCCGTCGCAGGCGTCGGTCAGGTCTGGCGGAACAGAGCAAGGAATTCAATCAGCGCGAATTCGGTCAGGATGGATGGAAAAGTGAAAGGAAAGCAAAGGGGGCGTTCGCTCAGCGCAGACATCAAGTCGCAAGCTCGAGCTGAGAGCCGGAGAAAACCAGCCGGCCCACTTCCAGCTCCGCCACCGCGCATATGGGCTCGAGGCGCAGACGCGGCGGATCTCCCTAACCTCTACCCTGCCCTCTCTTCATGTAATACCAAGACGAAGACGAAAACCTACCTTCAATCCCACAAACCCCGTCGGCATCCCCGAAACAGCATGATCAGCTCCACGACGTACTCCATGTGCGCGACGAGAAGGTACGCGAGGTATGTGTCGTCCGGGGTGAGGCGGTGCCCGAGGAGGTGTAGGCGGGTGGAGATGGAGCCGCAGGTGCGGGCGAGGAGTTACCAGTTCACGCTGGAAGGCAAAAGGCATTAGCTTGAGATAATAAAAGAAAATTAAAAGAAAGCCCGAGCAAGTAAGCGCAACCCGACGGTGCTGCGGGGATACATAGCGCCGACAGAGGCAAGAAAGCCAGAGAAAGAGCACGAAATCATACCTCGCCGCCGAATAGATAAACTTATTCTCCTTCGTCAACCAACGCACCAGCCCCCATCGTCTTCTCTAAGTCGGGTTTTTCGAGGGAGAGAGGCGGGGAGGCCACCATTATTCTATTTAATGCTCGGCGAGCGCGAGACGACACTGTCTATGCTTTCTTGGTCCGTCGACAACTAAAAATGGGGACGATTGCATCCGATATCGAATGCTGTCAATGATCGATGCATGTGACTGACCGGCTGCATTCAAGCTGTCAGTCGGTTCTTGCTCCTCGCGTCCACCGCATTGCATAGGTCCTGCTGCACTCTGAGTCTCTAGCAATCGACACTCGTCCGGTAATGGCTACCCAAGCCAATGAATCCCACACAATTCACAATTACTACATCCATGGTGCGCAGTGAAGTTGCCAAGTTAGCATTATCACTTATCTTGCGCAGGTGGCACAGGGGGCGATGGTGGGAAGGGCGGCGTACAGGGCGGGGGTGGGGGTACTGGGGAGGGTCCCAATGTATCCTTTGTGACTAATCTGTATGTTGATCCCCTTCCTGTCCCATGTTGAGTCTCAACAGTGATAGCAGTAGCCAGCAAATTGATAGTGAGTTTTCATAGGGAGAGATTGCATTAATTCATGAACCTTGTTCAGCCCCAGAGCGCATGAAACTCATTGACTGGCTGTCGCCAATCAACTTTTTCCTCCGGCATGCAGATATTTCACAAATGAGGCAGCCCGGAACTGGAGGGTGGTTGCTTGCAGATCCGTGCTTCCAAGCATGGGAATCTGGTTCAGGAAGGACTCTTTGGTGCCATGGTATTCGTGCGTGTATTGCCTTTTCATTTATGTATATGCTAATCCATCTGAGGTGCGCAGCTGGTGCAGGAAAAACTGTCCTTGCGTGTGTCGATTCTCCCAGCATTTTGTATTGACTGATGTTTACTGTCTAGATCCATGGTAGTTGATCATCTCAATGAAAGATCCAAGAACCCAAATACTGGTGTAGCTTGTATGTATCTGAACCACAAGGAAGCCGAGGATCAAACCCCAGCTATGCTGCTATCTGGACTCTGGAGACAATTGGTCCATGGTAGAGAGATTGGCCCCCTACCAAAGGAGTTGTATGAGAAGCACAAGGAGAAAAAGACTAAACCCTTGCTAGATGAAGTTTTCCCTGTGCTTCAGCAGGTCATCACGGAGTTTTCACAGGTTTACATTGTGGTGGATGCCATGGATGAATATCCAGAGGTGCAGCGACAGATCCTACTCAAGTGTCTTATGAAGATGGGACCTACGGTCAACCTGATGATAACATCACGTCCTCATATCACTCTAGATCTGTCTCTGCCAAATCTCACCACTTTGGGGATCTGTGCAAATGAGGCTGATATCAGGAGCTATGTGGACGCTCAAATCGAGATGTCACCATGCCTCACAAGACATGTTGAAAGCACAGTCCATTTACGAGAGGAAATTCACTCAAGAATCACTTGCTCTGTAAAAGGAATGTAAGTGTCAATGATCACTGAGAATAATAACACACAAACAATCCACCACTAGGTTCCTACTTGCCAAGCTCCACATTGGGTCTCTCAGCACAAAAGGCACTTTGAAGAAGGTTCGAGAGGCTCTAGAAGTGTTGCCAACAGCCCTCAATGCCAGCTATGATGATGCAATGAAACGAATTGAAGAACAGAATGAAGACGAGAAAAAAATTGCTTATTCAGTTCTCACTTGGGTTGTAAATGGGAAGAGACCTTTGACAGTTTCTGAACTACAAACAGCTCTAGCCATTGAACCAGGTTCAAAGTCATTTGACAAAGACAATATTTTGGCTGTGGAGACTATCGTGTCTGTTTGTGCTGGCCTGGTCATTGTTGATGATCAGCTTTCTGTGGTGCGACTTGTTCACTACACCACACAGGAATACTTGGACAATATTCAGGTCAAGAAATTTCCAAATGCTCAGACAGAAATAGCCCGCTCCCTGCTCACGTACCTGGCTTTTGATGAAATCCGCTCGCTGAAGGGGTCTTACCCTGGACCAAGTGTTGGCCACCTCTCCCTCTTCAAGTACTCACAAATTTATTGCCTCACACATGCAGCTGGTCCTCCTGAGGGTCCATTGAGAAACATGCTCCTACAGTTCCTTGCTTGGGTTACTCAGGTCTGTAAGGATAGGTCGCTACCATGGCACTCATCACCATGGAATTATCATGATTGGCCATCAGAACCATCAGCCTTGTGGATTGCCACAGCAGCTAACCTGGTACACACCTCCAAGTTCCTTCTCCAAAGGGCAACAGGCTTATGTCAGGTGAACAACCCAGAAATCATTGTAGCATCATATTATGGGCACCTTGGAATGGTCCAGCTACTCATTGAACATGGTGCCAATGTGAATGCAAAAGGTGGTTATTATGGCAGCGCACTGCAGGCAGCATCATCTCAAGGCTGCATTGACATTGTCCAGCTGCTCATTGAACATGGTGCCAATGTAAATGCAAAAGGTGGAAAATATAGCAGGGCACTGCAGGCAGCATCATCTCGAGGCCACATTGACATTGTCCAGCTGCTCATTGAACATGGTGCCAATGTGAATGCAGAAGGTGGAGAATATGGCAGCGCACTTCAGGCAGCATCATCTCGAGGCCACATTGACATTGTTCAGCTGCTCATTGAACATGGTGCCAATGTGAGTGCAAGAGGTGGCAGCGCACTGCAGGCAGCATCATCTCAAGGCCACATTGACATTGTCCAGCTGCTCATTGAACGTGGTGCCGATGTGAATGCAAAAGGTGGAGAATATGGCAGTGCACTGCAGGCAGCATCATCTCGAGGCCACATTGACATTGTCCGACTGCTCATTGAACATGGTGCCAATGTGAATGCAGAAGGTGGTTATTATGGCAGCGCACTGCAGACAGCATTATCTGAAAGCTACATTGACATTGTCCAGCTGCTCATTGAACATGGTGCCAATGTGAATGCAAAAGGTGGTTTTGATGGCAGCGCACTGCAGATAGCATCATCTCAACGCCGCATTGGCATGGTCCAGCTGCTCATTGAACATGGTGCCAATGTGAATGCAAAAGGTGGTTTTTATGACAGTGCACTGCAGGCGGCATCATCTGGGGGCTGCATTGACATTGTCCAGCTGCTCATTGAACAGGGTGCCAATGTGAATGCAAAAGGTGGACAATATGGCAGTGCACTGCAGGCGGCATCATCTCGAGGCCTCATTGACATTGTCCAGCTGCTCATTGAACAGGGTGCCAATGTGAATGCAAAAGGTGGAGAATATGGCAGTGCACTGCAGGCGGCATTATCTCAAGGCCGCATTGACATTGTCCAGCTGCTTATTGAACATGGTGCCAATGCAAAAGGTGGTTTTTATGACAGTGCACTGCAGGCGGCATCATCTGGGGGCTCCATTGACATTGTCCAGCTGCTCATTGAACATGGTGCCAATGTGAATGCAAAAGGTGGAGAATATGGCAGTGCACTGCAGGCGGCATCATCTCGAGGCCTCATTGACATTGTCCAGCTGCTCATTGAACAGGGTGCCAATGTGAATGCAAAAGGTGGACAATACGGCAGTGCACTGCAGGCGGCATCATCTCGAGGCCTCATTGACATTGTCCAGCTGCTCATTGAACATGGTGCCAATGTGAATGCAAAAGGTGGTTTTTCTGGCAACCCACTGCAGACAGCATCATCTCAAGGCTGCATTGACATTGTCCAGCTGCTCATTGAACATGGTGCCAATGTGAATGCGAAAGGTGGTTTTAATGGCAGCGCACTGCAGGCAGCATCATCTGAACGCCACATTGACATTGTCCAGCTGCTCATTGAACATGGTGCCAATGTGAATGCAAAAGGTGGTTTATATGGCAGTGCACTGCAGGCAGCATTATTTCGAGGCCACATTGACATTGTCCAGCTGCTCATTGAACATGGTGCCAATGTGAATGCAGAAGGTGGTTTATATGACAACGCACTGCAGGCAGCATCATCTCGAGGCCACATTGACATTGTCCAGCTGCTCATTGAACATGGTGCCAATGTGAATGCAAAAGGTGGTTTTTCTGGCAACCCACTGCAGACAGCATCATCTCAAGGCTGCATTGACATTGTCCAGCTGCTCATTGAACATGGTGCCAATGTGAATGCGAAAGGTGGTTTTGATGGCAGCGCACTGCAGGCAGCATCATCTGAACGCCACATTGACATTGTCCAGCTGCTCATTGAACATGGTGCCAATGTGAATGCAAAAGGTGGTTTTTCTGGCAGCGCACTTCAGGCAGCATCATCTCGAGGCTGCATTGGCATTGTCCAGCTGCTCATTGAACATGGTGCCAATGTGAATGCAGAAGGTGGAGAATATGGCAGCGCACTGCAGGCAGCATCATCTCGAGGCCACATTGACATTGTCCAGCTGCTCATTGAACATGGTGCCAATGTGAGTGCAAGAGGTGGCAGCGCACTGCAGGCAGCATCATCTCAAGGCCACATTGACATTGTCCAGCTGATCATTGAACATAGCAAGATGGTGGAGAAGGAAAAAGCAAAGAGCAAGAAGAGCAGATTCTGGAAACTGTAAGCAGCATCATCTGAAAGACAATATCCAACTGCTTGCTTACTGAACATGGCAGAATAGTTGGGAATGATAAGTGAAGAAGAGGAAGTGAAAGCAGGCAGACAAGGTGGAGAAGACTGCTACAGTTCCTGCACCTGTAAGACTTGATGAGATCTGGATGAAACAAATATCATAAAATCCTGGTGAGCTTGCAGTGATTCAATTGTGGAGGGACCCAGTAACTATAGTCACTCTGAGCAATTTTTCAGAGTTACAAGCAGCTGCTCGGCCACTCTGCGGCCTCGCATCCTCTTCTATGGGGTTGATTTTCACCTTCCAGGATCAACTATTGAATTTATTGATGGAAGAAAAGAAGGCTGACCCATGACCACAGTGTACAGTATTTGAAAGAGAAGTGATGGCGGGTGATTGTGCGGCAGTGCCAAACACAACATTGGTAGTCTCAAGTCAAACCTGATATCAACGGCTGGATTGGCCACTGTAAACTGCAAGGGTTCTGTCTAAATGGAAAGCAGACTTTATTTCAGTTGCCTTCACTTGAGTTGAGTTGTCTTGAACTTATCTGAGTTGCCTGAGCTTTGCAAAAGAAAGAAACATCACTTTATGGCAGTGTTCGGCAAATGAATGCCGGAAGGGCGGAGATTGCAGGCCTTGAAAAGGCTTTGGAGAGAATGTTCGGACCGAAGCAAAGGTCAGCTGAGCAGCGGAGTTCCGAAAGACGTTGGAAGGGGAAATGTCGGATTGAAGCAAAGGTCAAATGACCAGCGGAGTTTCAAAAGGCTTCGGATGGACAGAAGGCAATAATTTTATAAAGAGGGTGAAATTCTTGAGCTCCAAAGGAGAACTTGGTGGGTCAGGCCACTGCTTTGCACGGCAGGTCCTCATACTTATGGTTTTTTCAACAAGTTTTTTATGTCTATGGCTGTACTGGTACATGCACCAATCTGATCATTAATATTAAATGCATTGATCCAGTTGGTGAGGTGAGTTGAAACAATCTTGTCAATGCAAAAAAGAATGTCGGGGGAAGAAGGAATAACTCCACTGAGCAAGGATATTGTTAAGAATCCTTAAATCTCATGCATCACTGAGAAATGCATGTTGAATTATAGAGGGTTGAGACAGGACACGGATTGTGTCCCTCCTGAAGGGAAGCATGACAAACCAACTTGTATAGCTGATTCGTCATTCAAAACCACAATGGCCCGAAGTCTTAGGAAGCCAAATGCTTCATTTTTATGTGTAGAAACGATCCCTCTACTCAGACTTAACTAATTTCACAGTCCATTTGAAATTTAGAAGAAACTTTCCACTGTCATCAATTACACAGCAGCCAACAAAGGAAAGGTCGGCATAATAAATGAATGTGCCCATGGCACAAAGCCTTAGGAAACCAAAGACTTTGTTTCTGTATATTGAAAGCATCCTTCTATTCAGACTTCCCTCATTTAACAGCCTATTTGAGCTGGCCCCTGGGTGATTGGGAGGATATCTTCAAGGCAAGGAACAGCCTCTGTAGTTGCTACAATGGGCCATAAGGTAAGGCCATGTGGGAGCTGCCAAATAGAATTATGCCGCAAGTGACTGGCAAAAAAGAAAATGTGCTCTAGAAGAACTTCCGCAGTTAGCCTATCTTTTTGTACAGTCATATTTGTTTTGGCGAGAAAAGTGATAAAGACATAATGGCCGAGAATCAAACCCACATCAGGGGGACTTCCCATTATGCTAGCACCACAGCCACTAAATTCATTAGAAAAAATGTAAGGCCTTTCACGAAATTCATTAGAAACAGCGTCGTCACAGCCACTATTGCCCGTTTTTAAAAAATCTCCGGACAAGTAAATCCACTCAATGTTCAGGCCGCCTTCGATCTTTGAAAAGAGCGACTACATATTACATAAGTATTCGTAATAAGCTTGCCTTTAATTCTTGTATAAAGTGAGCTGAATCAAGAGCACATTTGCCACGAAATAAATGGAGTGAATGGCTTTTAATTCCAAAACCCCGCCATTAGGAGCCTGTAGAGTGTCGAACAATGCATGTCTTGCCTTCCATGCATCTTGGTCTCGGAATGGATGCCCCTGGAAAGGGCAGCAACCTTTCAGTCAAAATGAAGCTATGAGACCATGTGTGATCAATATGCAAGTGGCCTTGAGACACTGACGAACAGTGTGAATTTTGAATATTGTTCTTGATTCTCTGGGAAGTGAGTGGAAGGTGCACATTTTTGCAATGTTTCTACCCCATATAAATATGTCTCAGATCATTCTGGATGGGATTGGTTGTCATACCAAGCTGATTACAGTGATCTAGTTGTGATCTAGTAAAGTTTGAGTGATAATGTGGGAATTTCACCACACCCATTGTGCAGAGTTTCTTGAGGTTTCAGTGGTTCAAACAATGTATCTAGAGTTAAAGAACAGATTTTGCTGCAGGGGTAAAGGTGGTAAAGTCTGGACCTGCCACCAGAGCTGGAATGGCAGGGACGGGGGCAGCTGTGGGTGATTTTTGGCTGCTGTGCAGCAAGCGGAGGAGTAGAACCTCAATATTAGCAAGGGAGCCTTTGATGGCTGTCAGCCGGGCCTCGGGGTCAGAAGCTGGATCCGGGATGTGAAAATCCGGGAGTCTGAGTTGTGCAGCTGCGTGACCAGGTGACGGAGTGTTCATCGGAACAGGGAAGGAGGGGTGAGACTGGAAGTGGGAGAGGTTGGAGCGCTGGTGTAGCAGTTCGAGTCTGAGTCTATACCAAACTTCCCAATCTTGACCAGTTAATCCCTTAGATCCTTTCTTCTGCTGTAAGGACAACCTTAGCTTGGCGCGGTGGCACAGAAACTAGCAGGGGGATCTGAAGTAATGTGATGGCAGTAGTAAATGCAATACGCACCTAGCAGGGGAATCTGAAGAGAAGAAGGGATGAGGATTCCCATGCTAGGTGAAGGTTTATAAACTAATAAGTACTGTAAGGGCAACCTTAGCTCAGCATGGGAACATGGAAGCTAGCGGGGGAATCCAAAGAGAATTAATAGGTTGTACTAAATACAGCGCAAGTACTACGCACCTAGCAGGGGAATCCGAAGAGAAGGAAGGATGAGGATTCCCACGCTAGGTGAAGGTTTATAAACTAATAGGTACTAGCCAGTAGCACGTGTCTGAAGGGATTGGCAATGATCCCGGGCCTGGTCGCATAACACATGCCAGTGCGAGCAACGGGCAAGGGCTGGAGTAGAGGCTGGAGGGACGGAAGGCGAGGTTCCAGGCACTGGTGAGGTGGGGCAAGGTGAAGGAGGAGGTTCCAGACAGACAGGGGTCGGACAGTCCAGATGAGCGTTGTCCGGACGATCTGGACGATCCAGAGCATTGTCCGGACAGTCCAGACGATCCGGAGCAGGATGGGAGGTCGGACGAAGGGTTCCCCTGACATCAACCCCCCCTTGGAATACAGCGTCCCGGCGTATGAACTGGACATGGGTGTCATGTTTCCAGAAGGAGAGGGAGTCGAAAGCGGCTGAGGCAATCTGGCGCGAAGCATTGGGGTAGTAATGGTAGTAGGCCTCGATAGCGTCCGTTGTGAAGATGTCCGAGTACTTAACCCACTTATTGTGTTCTGGACCATAGCCTTTCCACCGCACCATGTACCAGAGGCTACCATACCGAACCTTCCCCTCGAGGATTTCTTCGACTTCCCAGCGAACATTGCAGTCTGTCCGGAGGACGGGTGGGGGTTTGTCGTTCTGGGGGCGTCTGGGAAACAGATTTGGCTCTGCGAGCTCGAGCTTTACCACTGGAAAGACCGGATGAAGCTGGGAGTACCGGGGGGGAAGCTCGAGCTTGTACACACCCTTTCTGATGACCTTCACAACTTTGAAGGGTCCGAGGCGCTTATCCGAGAGCTTGACGGAGAAACAAAGCATGCAACAAAGCCCCCCTTTTTGTGAATGACACCTTTGTGGGCTCCCTTGCAACTGCGAGCCACATGCATTTAAAGCATATGGTGTTCATATGCCTTGTTGGCTGCCCCTGGTGTCTATTCTATGTTTTTTTTTAAATTTGGTTTGTTTGATTGGCGCTTCCCCAATTTCTCATTGTTGAAACTAGTACTACATACCTCAATCCTCCAACACATGATTTCCGTTGGTTGGTATTTCTGTTTGTGCATTCATCGCTTTAGATCTTCCAACCACTAAGCAGAGTGTAGGATGTAGGCAAAGGAAATGGGCGAGGTCCCTGGTGTTGGGTAACCCCTGTTCAGTAACTTGTTGTTTCAAAGTCAGGTCAGTCTGCAAAGGGTCCTGGGTTTGAGTCCCTGGGGGCACATAATACGGGGAGCTGTTTGTTTTTTTCCATTCCATTTAAATAATTCTATATGGTACACGTCCAGCCGACTTTGAGATTGCTACTTCAACCCTCCAACACATCAGGAGATCTGTGTAGTGTGTAGCAAAGGGACCAAGCGCCCTAGTGCAGGGTAAGAGTGACCCATTTGGTCCTATGTTGGAATATGGATCTACTTTAAGATTGCAAACTGGGTGGGGTTCAATTCCCTGGAGGCGCTTGCACTCGAACTTCCTGGTGTTTTTGTTTGTGTTCTATTCTATATGTCCATCCAAATTTCTTTATTCTCTCCGTTTCACCGTGGTTGGTGAAATTCTGTGTGCGCATCCCTGTCTTTCATCCATTGGGATTGCTACTTCAATCCTCCAGTATATAAGTAAGGGGATCTGGGCACGTGTATATGTATTATAGGCAAAGAGACAAAGCAACCTGGTGTGTGGTAACACTCGTTCAGCCGGTTTCAGATCTCAACACCTGATTATTTGTGAACAATGCGGGGTTCAATTCCCCGAGGCGGTATGAAGCTTTTTTCTCCCCATTCTTAAGTTAGGTTCAGTTCCACCTCCCAAGGGCGCATTCACTCGCATTTTTATTTTGCTTCATTCAATTACATATGTGCGTACATCCATCCAACTCTCTTTTATGCTTTCTTGGTTTGGTTGAATTTTTCAGTCTGGCACATCCAATTTCTCATTGTTGACACTGGTAACTTCAATCCTCTACCAAATAAGCAGATCTGCACAGAGTGGCAGGTGTAGGCAAGGGAAGGACAAAGGCAAACAGAGAAGGTGCCCTGGTGTTGGGCAACACCTGTTTGGTGTTGTGTCTGAGTTCAAACATTAGTCGACAGTCCGGGGTTCGACTCCCTGGGGCCGCATGCAGCCTTTCTTTCTTTTTTTCTCAATCTCCAGGTGTCAGGCTGATTGGAGTCTTTTTCTATTATTTTTCCTTTGGTTTGGGGTGGTTTAGTTTAAATTTCGTTTGCACATTTCTAGGCCAATTTTTGCACCATACAACAAATACTCAAATCTGTAAAGATACCGAGTGAAGATGTAGATAGGCAATGGAATGAAGCGCCCTGGTGTTGGGTAAACACCCGACACCAGTTCGGTATTGTCAGGGCTGCAAACCACACCTGTTTGCGAATGGTATGGGGTTCAATTCCCTGATGGTGCATTGCAACTTAGGGGGCAAATTTTTTCTCTCTTTGTGTGTGGGTGATCTGTTCCAAGTATGTCTTTTTTTTGATTTGGTTTGCCTTGGTTGGTTGGTTTGGCGCTTCCCCAATTTCCCATTGTTGAAACTAGTACTACTCCAAGGAGTCCTCCAACACATGAGCAAGTCTGTGCAGTGCAGGTGTAGGCAAGGGACAAAGTGTCCATTGCACTTTCTTTGTTCTATTCTTATTGATTTCCTTTGGTTGGTATTTCTGTTTGTGAATTCATCGCTTTAGATCTTCCAACCACTAAGTAGTAAGCAGAGTGTAGGATGTAGGCGAAGGAAAGGGACAAAGTGCCCTGGTGTTGGGTAACACCCGTTTGGTAACTTGTGATGGATTTCTCTGAAGTTAGTCTGCGAACGGTCTGGGGTTCGAGTCCCTGGGGGCGCATAACGCGGGTAGCTGTTTGTTTTTTTCCGTTCCGTTTAAATAATTCTATATGGTACACGTCCAGCCGACTTTGAATTTCTTCAATCTACAGTACTTATTCTCATTGGGTTTGGTTTAGGTTCTGTCTGGCGCATTTCCAATTTTTCATGAAAGACAACCCTCGGCCCATAGAATAAGTAGGTTGAAGGCTGCAGGTACTAAGTATGCAGGGTGCGGAGTGTGGACCACGGACAAAGGCAGACGGAGAAGGTGCCCTGGTGTTGGGTAACACCCGTTCGGTACCATTATACACGCCGCCAAATGAGTTGAATCAGGGCGCCTGGAAACTTACCTGACACTCCTGAGTGTCAGGGACCGAATTTTAGCGACTGGAATTGTGCCTGATACCCAAAGAATAAGTTGCACTGAGCTTGAGCCTGACACAGAGCATGTCGGAGCCAGGATCAGCTGTTCCGACATTACCTGTATCAGGCTGCGACTGATTTTGCTCCCAACACTGGACGTGTCAGGAGCAGTATCAGGTGCACCGACACGCAGCGTGTCAGTAGCCCCAAAATAGCTCCTGACAATAAGAGAGTCAGGGGCTACCCGACATAATAAGAATCAGTTTGACTCTTATTGTGTTGAGCAAGTGTTGAGTAGTCTGAAACTGACCCTGACTCTTTTATTGTCAGGAGCCGTTTCGGGGCTACTGGCACGGTGCGTGTCGGTTTACCTGATACTGACACGCCCTGGTGTTGGTGCAACTGATACTGCCCCTGACATGTCCAGTGTCAGGAGCAAAATCAGTCACAAAGGTTTTGTGCCTGATACGGGTAATGTCGGAACAGCTGATCCTGGCTCCAGCATGCTCTGTGCCAGGCTCAAGTTCAGCATCACATATTCTTCGAGTATCAGGTATAATTCCAGTCCCTACAATTCGGTCCCTGATACTCAGAGTGTCGGGTATGTTTCCAGGCCCCCTGATTCAACTCATTCGGCGGCGTGATAATGTCGATTACAAATCGAACGGCGCGGGGTTCGATACCCCGAGGGTGCGTCGAGGTCGAATCTGTCTTTTTGCTTTGGTCGAGACAGAGAGAGGATGATGATTTTTCGTCGCCCAACGCGCGTACGCCAAGCCTGGTCGCTCGGGAAAGCTTGATGAAACCATCTTCGGTAGCCCCATTTCGCTGAGGATCAGGTACGCGCATGATACTCATCTTGATTCTTGTTTGTTTGTACCCCGCCCTCTATCTCACCACACATCTATGATCGAGTTGAAAAACATGCAGCGCGCAAGGCACCATTTCCAACCGGATGCTATTGCACTTGGTTTAATTTATACTGTTGGGGGCGGGAATTTGTCGAGGGCGTGGTGGCGCTGACGTCGCGGAGATCACCGTGATTTGACGTTGCCGCTCACAGCTCTTCGGAAACACGGCCCACACACGGACCTGCCTTATTAGGACATCACGTGTTGCTGCGGCCATCACGGCAGATATTGTGCGTCCAAGTCCTCAAATCATCGAAATAAGAGCCAGAAAGATACATTGTGCAGGGCTAGAATTTGAGAGGTGATGAAATGAGTTACAGTGAACTATCAATGAGGGTACACTGTTTTATCCTACTCTAAGGACAGGGAAGAGTGCATCGAGTGGTAATATTACGAGCGCGGCACGCGACAAGGTGGATCGGCCAAGCTCGTGCACAACCTATAAATATTGTGCGCTTTACATATAGGTGTAGGGAAGGCGAGGTGGATGTGGTTGTTGTGGTCGAAGGAGCGTTTGATGCGTTTATTGTTCGCCGTGCCGCATGATGGCCGTCCCACACGTGGTGTTCTCAATTAGGCAGGTCCGTGTGTAGGCCTACTTTCCGAGTCAGCGCACAGACGCCTTGGGCAGCGAACATCTCAGGGTAGACCTGCGAGTCTTACACGCCGCCCTTACACGGCACACAACACGCAGCGCCGCCTGTATGGGCCAACCCGTCTCGAAAGACTCGCGCTCGGAAAAAGCGCGGTCGGATGCCATCGACCGGCAGATCACAGAATACTCGAAGCGGTACAAGAAGGAATGCAAGATCCTGCTCCTGGGTAGCGGCGAGTCGGCCGAGAGCACGATCGTGAAGCAAATGAACATCATCCACCAGGGCGGGTTCGACGAGCGGGAGCGCGCGGAGTATCGGACGACGGTGTATCGCAATGTGCTCGACTCGGCGGCGACGCTGGCGAGGGTGGTGAGGCGGGTGGGCGTGGGTGCGTTTAGCGAGGACAGGCTGGAGGGGAGGCGGGAGAGCGAAAGGGACTATGCGATGGCGGTGTTGCGGGCGTTCCCGCCTGTGCCGGGAGCGCTGCTGAGCGACGGCAGCAGCAGCATTGGCGACGGCGAGACGGAGGAGAGCGAGGTCGACGTCGGCGTGGACCCCGTGCCGTTCACCTCGAGGACCGCGAGGACCGCTCCGCGCGCGGCGGGATCCAGACAGGGAGGGTCAGCGCGCGTCCGTGGTGGATGTGCTGGCCCAGACGCACGCCGTCCTGACCCCCGCGCTGGCGGATGCAATATGGCACGTCGCGCGGGCGCCCGCCGTCGAGCGCCTCGTCGACGAGCACCCCGCCAAGTTTTATTTGATGGACAGTGCGGCGTAGTGAGTGTCTCTCGTTATTCTCTATGGATTTTATATATGATACTCTATGCTCACGCGCACGCGCAGCTTCTCGTCCATCCACCGCATCGCAGCCCCGACGTACGTCCCCTCCGAGGACGACGTCCTCCGCGCGCGCGCGAAGAGCGCCGCTATTATCGAGACGCGTTGTTGGATGGGCGATTTGATGTGCGTTCTTGTCCCTCCGTCTTGCGTTTTCGCTAACACCCACCCCAGGATCCACATGTTCGGCGTCGGCGGCCAGCGCTCCGAGCGCAAGATGTGGATCCATTACTTTGAGAGGTGCCTTCCATTCCTTTCCCTTCGTTCCCCTCCATCCCTTCCCTTTCCATTCCATTCCATCCATTCTATTCTACCCATTCTTTCGCCATTTTGTTTTTTTTTTGGGGGGGGCTCGTTTCGTTTTCTTTGGGGAGCGCGTGCGGGTACGGGCGGCTCTATGCGTATCCGCATCCGTGCGGCCTGTCGTCGGGAGCCGACCCACGCCCTACGCCCCGCTCCGCGTTGGGTGCTGTAGAGGCTCGCGTGCAGTGCGATTATGGATAGATGGGCACATCGATGTGGGTGGCGCCCGCGAACGCACACAGAAGCAAAGGAAGAGAAAGCGCGTGTGCCTGTATGGGCCGCCCCCGTACGCATGGGGACCCGACTGAGGTGATGGGATGCGGAAAGGAAAGGAAAGCGTGTGTGCGTAGGGGTGTGCGCCGTCGTGCGCGTGGGGATCCGACTGCGGTGGAGGTGGAGCTCGGTGTCCGTGTGCGTGTGTGCGGTGTGGGGAATGGACATGGAGGCTTGGTTCTCTCCGTGTATGGGATGAAGTCTTCTTCCTGTGTGTGTGGGATGGATACGAGACAGGCAGAGACGGGAAGTCTATTGTGCGTGCGCACGAGACGCGAGGATAGAAGGCTTACGCACCTTTCCTTTCATTCCGCAGTCCACTACGCTGCGCTAGACACACTTGTCTCCTCGCCCCTCCTCTGCTCTCCCGTGTCCCGTCCCCGTGTGGGTAGGGTTTGGCTTCCGAGGCTGCTCGCACGCCATTCGCATTCGTGGAGGTGGAGGTGGTGGGTGTGGACGATCATATTCATTCGCCTGCGGATGAGATTCGATTGTATTATTTCTGGTTGCGCAGTGTGGAGTGTGGACGAGGACGAGGACGAGGACGAGATTGTTTCCGTCCGACTCCCCGCGCCAACGCAAACAGAGCCCTTCACTCTGTCGCGTGTCGCGCGGACTATGTCTGCTTGATCTCGTCTCGTCTCGTCTCGTACCCTTCTCATCTCGTACCCTTCTTGGGCGTCCTCTCGACGTATGCGTGACCAGCGTGCTGGACGCGTGTTTCTCCGCGGAACGGAGACGGCGCTGTGTTGCGCTGCGTTTGAGCCCTTCCGCGCCCACGCATTCGGGGCCTCTGGAATGCAGTGGGGTGCAGTCGAGGTCGAGATTCGAGATTCGATTCGGTTATTTCTGGAGTGTGGAGTGTGGAGCGTGGAATACGGACTCGGGTCTGCGGCGGACGAGATTCGACTCGATTCGATTCTTTCTGGAGTGTGGAGTCTGGGCTTTCTTTGGACGAGGACGAGGACGAGGACGAGGATGGAGACGAGATCCTGGTTTTGGTTTTGGCGCATTCCCTTCAATTCTTTCTTCCCTTCCCGCGGAAGCGTCTATCACTCCCTCGCGGCGGCGCCGAGTGAGAGTGGGGTGCGTTTGCGAGCTGCCTTGCCTTGACATTGCGTGTATGTGTCGTGCGGCGGGGGACTATGTGCGGACGGGCCGGCGTGCTGGGTTTTTGGTGTGGTGCGATGCGATGGGCGGAAAGGCTTCGCGGGAGCTTCCTGTTCGTTTTGCGTTACCTGATACGATACTTGATCCTTGAATCCCAGCGCGGTGAGGCGAGCGTCGGCTGTAGACGAATAACGGAGTGCCATTCCACTCAATTAATTTTTTTTTTAAATCGATTCTTTCTCATCTCCTTCTGTCCTCGCCTCCCTCGCCTCCCTCTTCCTTATCCTCGAGTCGTCATTCTCCTTTCCCCCCTCCTCCCCTCCCCTCCGCCTTTCCTCCGTGTACTAACGCTATGCTAACTTTTTCGCAGCGTAACATCCATCATCTTCTGCACCGCGCTGAGCGAGTACGACCAGGTGCTCGAGGAGGCGGCTCCGAGGAGCAGAGGGGGTGAGTTGTTTTTTGGCTGTGCTTTGCTTTCGTGTGCTTTCTGTGCTTTCGCTTCTTTTGGATGGATTCTTTCTTTCTGTGCTTTCCCTTCACTTCTTTCTTTTGGATGGATTTAGTTGGGGCCGGGCTACTTTTTTCATGTGCTTTCCTGGGATTTGCTTTCCTGGGCTTTGCTTTCGCTTCTTTTGGATGGATTTTGTTGGGGCGAGGCGGGGCTGCTTTTTTCTTCGCATTCTTGCGATCGTTCTCCCAGGCCTCATTGTTCTTGGATTGGATTGGACCCCGACACGGGGTACCCAGTGGATGGATGGATGGATGGGCGGGTGGGTGGGGCATGGGCTCGTGGCGGGCGTGGCGTGGCGACTGCGTTTCGCATCGCAAGCGAAGCCTGTCGTCGTCGCTTGTAAAGGTCCCTGGGCTCATGTCGTGGCGGGTGGCGTCGTGGCGGGCGTGGAGTGACGATCTGCGCTGCGTTTCGCATCGCATCGCATGCGCAGCCTGTTGTCTCGTTGGTGGAGGAGCCGGGAGGGGGAGGCGCATAGAGGAGCAGGCGCTTGCAGCGCATCTCATCATCGTCCCCAGTCGCACTTGCGTGTGGTGTCTTGCGTGTGGTGTGGTGTGTATAGGTGTATATAAGGGAGCGGATGGCGACGGGGTCCCGTGAACTCGAAGGGGAGCGGGAAGGCGCCCTTTTTCGTCATGGGAACGGACGTTGACGTTGCAGATCCTAGCGTTGGCGTCGATGGGAGCGTGTCGTTCCCGGCGTGGTGCAATAGAGAGGTATTGCACAGGTGTGCAAGCACTCGCACACCGACACATGCCACGAGTTCGCACACCAGGTTCCGGTACGGTTGCCCAACATATTCCAGCGAGATACGCTGGCAGTGCGGCCGATGTACATAGACCTTACTTACTGTGTGGGTTTGCATCAATGAATTTACATTGTAACACCCTATTTCATTCAGTAATATGTAGGGAAGCAGGGCATTACACCGCGGGGTTTCGAAGGCAGTTGTTTTGATGATCCAAATTTGAAGCTGGTATCGGCGACATTGCAAGTAGGTGTTCATTGGGACATACTCAGCTGTTCGCAACGCCGCTCAGAAATGGCCCAAATAGGCGCTCGTGTCAAGCAAACACTAACACGAACATCCGCCATTATAAAGAGGGGAAATTCCCACACCCCTTGCCTGCCTCCGCCTTAGTCTTCACAACGAACGCAGCTATCTCCCTCCTAAACTCCTTGCATTCCTATGTACCCAGAATCTGATCGATATCCAGTGGCGGAATCTCTTCACTCCTGCCCCAAATGCTTCCACGTCTTCAGTCTCTCCGAAAAGCACCTACCACCTTTAGCTCCGACTGACGTATCGAACGACATCCTGGAGACCAACGATCCACCCCTTGAATCCCAGATCCCCCTTCTACGGGACTTTATCTCCGGGGGACGTGCGCGCATGGCCGCCTTGGATGCCCAAATAGCACTGATCCAGTCTTCACTGGATAAACTTCTCGAGGAGAAGGACGAGTTGGATATTGAGATTTGGATGCACGAGGGTAGCCTCTCAGTTCTTCGCCGCATACCACCCGAGATAATGTCCCACATATTTGCCCTCACTTTGCCTCCACACGATTTCGATGAACCAGCCCCATGGACTGTTAGCGCTGTTTGCAGGCGCTGGCGGGAAATTGTGGTTTCTCAACGATCGTTCTGGAGATATATCGACTACAACTCCACCTTCAATCCTCCCCTCCACCCAATGATCAATCACCACAGATTCGTGAACCGTTTCAGGCTCAATACTCAGCTCAGCAGATCGTTACCGCTACCCTTGAACATTAATTTTATCGCGGGTCCGAATTGGAAAACGGAGGACTTTCGCATGATGCATCTACTTTTGTGGCATGCCTCACGCTGGGAAGCGGCGGCAATTTCGGGTCCACAATCGCTATATCGACACGTCCGAAGTTATTTTCCGGACCAATTCCCTCGATTACGGGAGTTGACGATTGAATTCCATTACGAAGGCGAAATTCCAACGTTCGACATGTTCACCAATGCTCCGCTGCTGCAGAGAGCTGTTGTCAATCAATCGTTATTGTCAAGTCCTCTTCAGATACAACTTCCCTGGTCGCAATTGTTGCGATATGCAGGAAGTGCCTCCTGGAATGGTCACCTCCACGACCTCCAGAGCGCCCAAAATCTTGTCGACTGTTGTTTGGACATCCATGGAACATCCCCCCGCCAGAAATGCCCATCATCTTACCGCGTTTGCTCCGCCTTTCCGTTTCAAATTCCCGATTTTTGGGATGTCTCGAGACGCCTGCCCTCGTCGAGCTATATTGCAGTTACGGTGGCTTGATCCATGCTTTCCTCTGCCAACAGGTCTGTAAATTGCAGAAGTTGGTGATGTGGGGGAGCTTGAGTCCCTTGGATCAACTGCTGGCAGCTGCTGCTCCTACCGAATTGACGCGCATAATCGAGGCAGTTCCAACAATCACGACTTTAGCTCTGCTTTTCCCTCTGCCCGGCGAATTCACCCACGACTTTTATTCGCGCCCAAGCATGGCGCCTGTGCTGGAATGTCTTTTAGCTTTCCCACACGACCCAGCTGGCCGAGACGGCCATGACGCTCAGATTCACAATCGTTTCGTGCAAGCGGTAGAGTCGCGAAGGCGGTTAAAATCGGTCAAACTGTATTGTCCAGAGCCTCCAACAGCCATTCTTGACCGGATACAGCTGCTCCGGTCCCAGGGCATAGAATTCGTGGTTTCCGATTCGTCTGATTGGCACTCCATTATGCAGAGCGCGGTTCCTCCTGAATTCAGGATCAAATTCACAGATTAGACATACGTATTTCCGATGTATTACACGCTCGCTGGCGCTGGATATTCAATATATACTCATGAGATGAACCGTCTCTCCAGTGGGTGCCCAACTGAATCCGAAATATGTGACAGACGCCACGCGGGAACCAGCGGCGGAGGATCCGGCCTAGGGGTGCAGGGTGACGGCTCGTCGATACATCGTGTGTGCAGCCTTGAACACTTTAGTTCCGGAAACCTCTCGAGTTGATGTGATTGTCGGACTTGCTGGTCAACATAGAATGTTTTCAATTACAAACAAAAAGCAAACGCCTGCCGAGTCGCGGCAACAGACTTTCTCGTTTAAAGAAACTGGTACCTCGTCCGAAGACCTGAAAGGTGAACCCTTTCGCGCGAGTGTGAAAAGGGAACAGCTCTACAGGATACTCGATTGGTGCAAGCACTGCCAGTGTCCAGTGCTACCTAAGATCCAAGATGTTCGTCATTGGGCCAGTCAAGAATCTGCGTATAATACCATGACGCTATCCAGTATAAAAGCACATAGTGGGAGTACGCCATAGGAAGTATAGTTGCTGAGAATAACTAGTAGTGGAGATACATAGCCGAGATATAAGTGAAATAAAATAAACCGCTGTACATATATGCGAGTGGGACCGCCACCGAGAGAGATTGTGTAGATGTGTAGGCAATACCAGTAAGTGAATGTAAATGACCCGAGAGGTATGATAGACCAGAGAAATACAATGACGAACAGAAAAGATCATAAGGATATAAGCAAGCAGCAGAGCGCGAAAGCAATTGAAAGCAAGGATATCATGCGTGTTCCATGTCCGTCCTTCCGCCTGCGGTGGACGGGGATCCGGGGTTCGAGGCCCTCCCAAATCCATCAGAGATCCACAATCCACTTTCATCCACATTCGTCCACGGCGCGTTGCTGGCACGCGCGGTACACGCGTGCCGGTCACAAGAATTCCGGTATGGATATCGGAGTGCGTCCGTTTGGGTATGATGCGTCCTTGCGTCTGGGTAGGTATGGGGAACGTCCTTCCTTCCTGCCCAGTATCATCCGTCCCGCGGCGTGGGCTACGGGTATCCGAATGATATGTATGCAAGTCCGAGCGGAGGTCGTTACCGGCATATGGAATCGAGCGCGGGGTATAGCGGCGCGGAGGGTCTCTTTATCCGGGGCGCTAGGCGGACTACAAAATCCCCGAGTCCTTGAGCGCGTTCTGCAGAATTGTCTCCTTGACGGCGGCGAAGACGAGCCGGATGTTCTTGGTATTTGTGGCTTGGGTGACGCTGGGGAAGAGGGTTAGCAAGAGTACGATGAGAGGAGGAAGGAGGGATGAACTGAGAGGAGGGAGAAAGGGAAAGGGAACAGATCCGCGGGACACGAGAAGCAATAGTGCAGGCCCGAGACTCGGGTTAGATGCCGAAAACGCGGAGCTGGAGTTGAGCAAGGACCTCCTCGCGTCGTCGACCCAGCCTCTCGCTCCTTCTACGTGCAACAAGGGGAGCAAGTGCAAGATCGAATGAAGGGTAACACGCAAATGCCAGCTCCAGCGAGCCAAGAAGTCGACGCCGAGCATCCGTCCATTCAACGACCGAACGAAGGGTCCAGTGCGGAGGGATGGGGAGCGCGACGTGTCCAGCCCATTCCACCTCAATGTGTCCGAGTCCCTCCGCGTTCTGCCCCTGCCCCGGAATCCTATCCGCGCCCACCGCCTCAGAGCAGCAAATGGCAGGGTAGGGTTTAGTTTGAGAATTTTAGTGGAAATATATGGAGCGCGATGGCACTCCCGCCTCAACGCAATGGTACAGCAGAAGGTCCAGTCTGGGATACTCATCCCGCGGGATAGAGATACGGCGCGACGTCCTCGAGCGCCTCGATCAGCTCGCACGTGCGGATACCCTTGCTTCCTTCTTCTACCCCACATACTCAAGAAAACCCCGCATCGAGAAGCCAAGCAGGGGACCGAGAAAGACCATCATCGGCAACGGGCACATGTGCGCGGGAACAATTGACTCTCGGCACACATCGCCTCCCCCGCGCGTCCGGGTCTCCCCAGAGAAGTAAAAAGACCAGAAAGGCCATAGGCGGGGAAATGCACGATCTCTCGAGGAGGGAACCCTGAACGCAAAGACCGCCAAGGATCCCAGCTTCCAACCCTTCGCCCCACCCGCCTGCTCCTGAGAGGCTCTACCGAAACTCCGCCCGAGAAAGAAGGGGTCTGAAGCCCTCATCAACTGAGGTCCCGGAGGCTCCTGTGCACAAAACCCCCGTGCAGGCAGGAGGGTAAACCCTCGTCCGCGCAGCACCGCGCACAACACCTCCTGCCCCACAAGAACCGAGAAAAACCATGCTGACACAGCGACGGGTGCGGGATCGTCCCTTATCAACCGAGAATGTAACGAGAGCAACGAGCGAGCGCACTCCGCACGACGATGTGCTCCTGCAGCCCCACATGTCCAGCAGCAGCAGCACGACCCCTTCCTTGCTACGGGCCATAAACTCCGGTCTGCTGCTTGCCTCCTCCTTCGCAAGAACAGATCCAAGCATCGCCCGCCCCAAACCCTGATGAGACCCCCACCCAAAGACAAAAAAAAAAAAAAAAAAACAACAAAATAACACTCACTGCGGATACACCGTCAGCTTCGCCCGATTCTCCTGCATGAACTTCCAGAGGATGTATTTCGCGGCCTTTTGGAGGTCGTTGCCGCCGGCGTATTCGGGGAAGTAGCGGCCAAGGGGGATCTGTGGGAGGAGGAAGGGTGAATGAGAGGGAAAGGGAAGGGAAGGAAGATGAGAGAAGAGGAGGGAGGGGAGGGGAGGAGCCACAGGGCTGCACACCGACCCGTACGCTCATAACGTAGAACACGGCGAAGAGCTCTCGCGACATCCACCACCGCCCGCAGTCGCACAACGAGCTCGAGAACACCCCAACTCAGCTCCCGAGCATACTCGCGTCGCGTCTCGCCCCACTGCTGCTGCACCTCGGGCAGGAAATAGCACAAACGCGGAGCGGATCTGAACCGGCAGACGGAGGAAGACAGCACGAGGCTTGTCTCGTCTCGTTTCGTCTTCACCAGTACCCTTATATAGCACATACTCCGCACGCCGTCACTCCTCGACAGCGACAGCCACACGTATCGGGGAGCCAAACACGCCCCCAAAACCCGGCTTCTGGGGCCGGCACAATAGATTGGACGCATCCGACGATCCCACTGCCCCGCCGCTCCACTGCCGACCTCGCTGCCGCAGAGATCCGCAGACGACAACGACCACAGTGTGCGACCGCCCCCACGCAGGCCTCAGCCCCGCAGTAGGTGCTCCCGATCCCATGCTCCGCGACACGTCCTTATCTCCATCTCGCACGCGCGGTCTCTGGTCTGGTCTCTCCGTCTCTTCTACCTCCACTGCCGTGCCGCACCTCTCCTCTCCCTTCATCCCGCATCGCCACCCCCACCCTTCCTCCTTTCCTTCCCCCCCTTGCTTTACCTTCACAAACGAAAACGAAAACGACGCTCACCTTGGGCAACTTCCGCTTAAATACATCGATCTTGTTCAGGAACAATATCACGCTCGTGCGGAGGAACCAGCGCGAGTTGATGACGGACTCGAAGAGGTAGAGCGATTCGCGCATGCGGTTCTGCGAATGGAAGGGTTAGTGAGCGGGAGAAAGGGGTAGTGAGCGGAAGACAGGGGTAGTGAGCGGAAGACAGGGGTAGTGAGAGGAAAGGTGGGAGAAGAAAAAAATCAAGCGACGCCCAGCACCCAGCGCGTTCACGGGCCCACCCCAGCGCGTTCACGGGCCCACCCCACAGTCCACGCCTCTGCTGTCCTGCCCGACCCGGCCCAGGGAAGAAACCTGGGTCCGAGCGCCTCCCCTCCTCCGTCCTCGCCGTCGATTCGTGCACGCCACACCTCCACGCGCACGGCCGGCCAGCGCAGGTTGCTCCTCGCCACTCCCCGCCGTATCAGGACAACCACCATCTGTGCACGCGCCTCGTCGCAGCCCCCGCGACAAAAGATGCACGGCCGTCCTCGGCGCGACGTCTCAAACATCGGGAAAGACTCCTCCTCCTTCCCCCCACCCAGCAGTCTGCGATGCGAGCGTCGACACGTCGATCTGCTTCGCCCCCATCGACGGACCCGCCTCGTCTGGTCGCACTCCCCGCCCTGACTCCCGCTCCCTCATATACACTTATATAAGAGTAGAGAGTAGTGCGCGGGCGTGGGGTAAGAAAGGCGGAGTGAGGGAATGGAAGAGGAGAGAAAGATGCGCAGCCCTTGAGAGCCTCGGAGCGCCTCAGCCCGACTCAGCGGCGGCCTCGCGCTCGTCTAGTCTCATCCCTCAAAGCGTACCGGCGCAGGGTGCTCTCCTCTCCCCTGCACTTCACTTCCCGAGGAAACTTGTCCAGTCCCGTCTCGTCTCGTCTCGTCTCCTCGCCAGCGCCCAACTCCACCCTCACACCCCAGCGAGCACCATCCCATTCTGCGGTCTCCGCAGGAGTAGCACCGCTCTCCACTTCCAGGACCCGGTCCCCGCTCGACCAGGCGGGCGCCTCTCGACGATGACCACTCGAGTTAACTCGCGATCTTTCTCCTCACCATCCACGTGTCTCGTCCCTCCGTCTACTAATGCCGGAATCTGCACCGTCCCCGGCTCTCGCGCACCTGCCATCTTGACCACCAGAGCGACACTTTCGATGCACGGCCCTTCGCATCGCTCTACCTACCTCGCCGCTCCACCGCGCGCGAAGAGAGTGCGGCCCTTCGTCTTAGCCATCCAGCCCAGGCTCGAGTCGAGGGGAGACTAGACAGCCGAACGCATTCCCTGCAACTCGGAACGCCACACCACATTCTGCTTGGCACGCACGCTCCCATCGACGCCAACGCCAACGCCAACGCTAGGACCCGCAACTTCAACGCCAGCCCCAGTCCCAGCCCCAGGACGAAAAGGGAACGCTGCCGCTTTTAGCTCGCCGCCAGCGTCTCACACCACACCTCACCACACCGAGTATCTCACGCCGACCGACCCCGACCAACTCGCCCGTCTGCCCCCACGCCCGACACTGCCCCCCAGACGACAGGCCGCGCGAGTGCGAGTACAATGGGTTGCGTTGTGCGTGAGACGAAATCGCACCACGCGACGTGCGCGCCTCTGCTCCGAGAGATCCAAACTCTCGAAAAAAAAAAAAAAAACTCGGCCGCCCCCAAATCCGAAACAACATCCATCCATCCAAAAGAAAGCCAAGCCCAGAAAAGCCCAGAAAAAACCAAAACAAGACAACTCACAACCCTCCGCTCCTCCTCGAGCACCTGGTCGTACTCGCTCAGCGCGGTGCAGAAGATGATGGATGTCACGCTGTGGAAAAAGGCCGGCGTTAGCGACCAGAGCAGAGGATAAGGAAGAGAAAGGAGGAGGGGGAAAGGAAAGGGGGAGGGGCAAGGGGGGAGGATGAATCGATAAAAAATGAATCGAGTCGAGTGCACCACTCGGCGCTCGAGAGGGGTGCCCCCACCGCACTGAAATTCAAGTATCAAGTATCTCGTCCTCATCCTCGTCCACACTCCACACTCGAGAAAGAATCTCGTCCGCCGCTCCGCCCCGCCGCAGACTCGAGGCGAATGAATGAATGAATGTGATCGTCTCGTCTCAAGCCCCCACCCTCTCCACCACGAGTACGAAATGCGCTTGTCCTCGTGTGTGCGTGCAGTCCCGAAACCCAACCCACATTCCACCCGGGGCGGGACAGGGAAGAATGGAATACACCAAAACCAAAACCAGAATCTCGTCCTCATCCCCGTCCCGGTCTCGTCCACACTCCACTCCACCCTCCAGAAATAATCGAATCCAATCTCGTCCGCCGCTCCGCCCAGACTCGAGGCGAATGTCTCCAGTCTCAAGTCCTCAGCCCACTCCACTCTAGCAGCCCCGAATGCGAATGCGAATGCGCCTGTCCGCGGTGCTGGCGCTGACTCCACGCAGCCTCGACACGCAAATTCAAACCCTCACCCCACACGGAGAGGGGACACGCACGTCTGCGTCCCTGTCCAGCGCACGGAATGCAGAATGAAAGAAAAGACGGGTATGAGACTGACGCGCCCCCATCGACAGACTCATTGAAGGACGTCCGCGTGCATGTGCGTGTGCGAGGGACAGATGTCCTTCCATCCCTCCTCGCGTCTCGCGCACGCGCACAACAGGCTCCCCGCCTCTGTCCTGTATCCCATCCAATCCGATCCAATCGCATATACACGGGACGCGGCGAAGAAAGCCTCCGAGTCCAGTCCACACAACGCACACGCACACGCAGACAGACACCGAGCTCGACCCCTACCGCAGTCGGCCGCGGGTCCCCACGCGCACGGGGACGGCGCACACACCCCCCCACGCACGTACACGCACCTTCCTTCCCTTTCTGCACTACCAACAGGTTCCGACGCACCCCACCCACATCCCCGCGCATATTTATCCTTCCTGGGCTGACTCGGGCCCGAGCTCGGGCGCAGATAAGTGCACTGCACGCGCGCCTCTACATCCACTGACAGCATCCGCACCCGACGCGTGGGGCGACAGGCGGCACGGGTGCGAATCATCCAAATATGAATACACAGCCGCCCGCCCGCCCGCGCTCCCGAACAAGACGAAAAGCAAAACCAAGCGGGCCGCGCAACCCTCAGAAAAAAGGGGGGAAAAAAAGGAGAAAGGATGGGATGGAGCAGAATGGAGAGGGAACGCACCTCTCGAAACAATGGATCCACTTCTTGCGCTCGGAGCGCTGGCCGCCGACGTCGAACATGTGGATCCTGGGTGGGTGTTAGACACAGGATGGAGGGACGAGGTAGACAAGCAACAAGAGGAGGGAAAACGTACATCAAATCGCCCATCATAAACCTTGTCTCGATAATCGCAGTGCTCTTTGCGCGCGCGCGGAGGACGTCCTCCTCAGAGGGGACGTACGTCGGGGCCGCGATGCGGTGGATGGACGAGAAGAAGCTGCGGGTGCGCGTTAGCATAGAGTATCGTGTATAAAATCCATAGAGGCACTCACTACGTCGCACTGTCCATCAAATAAAACTCGGCCGCGTGCTCGTCAACGAGGCGCTCCACGGCGGGCGCCCTTGCGACGTGCCATATTGCATCCGCCAGGGCGGGGGTCAGGACGGCGTGCGTCTGCGCCAGCACATCGACCAAGGGCGCCTGCGCCTCGGCGGTCCCCGGTCTTGCGCTGACCCTCCCGGTCTGGATCCCGCTGCGCGTGGGGCGGTACTCGCGGTCCTCGGCGCGCGTGAACGGTACGGGGTCCACGCCCACATCCACCTCGCCCTCCTCCGTCTCCCCATCACCAATGCTGCTGCTGCCGTCGCTCGGCGGCGCCCCCGGCACAGGCGGGAACGCGCGCAACACCGCCATCGCATACTCCCGCTCGCTCTCCCTTCTTCCCTCCAGCCTGTCCTCGCTAAACGCCCCCACGCCCACCCGCCTCACCACCCTCGCCAGCGTCCCCGCCGAGTCGAGCACATTGCGATACACCGTCGTGCGATACTCCGCCCTTTCCCGCTCGTCGAACCCGTCCTGGTGGATGATCTTCATCTGCTTCACGATCGTGCTCTTGCCCGACTCGCCGCTGCCCAGGAGCAGAATCTTGCATTCCTTCTTGTACCGCTTCGAGTCTTCGGTGATCTGCCGGTCGATGGCATCCGACCGCGCTTTTTCCGAGCGCGAGTCTTTCGAGACGGGTTGGCCCATACGGGCGGCGCTGCGTGTTGTCTGCCGTGTAAGGGCGGCGTATAAGACTCGCAGGTCTACCCTGAGATGTTCGCTGCTGCCCAAGGCGCCTGTGCGCTGACTCGAGGTGATGAGAGCAAACGAAGAGCTGTGAGCGGCGACGTCAAATCACGGTGATCTCCGCGACGTCGGCGCCACAACGCCCTCGACAAATTCCCGCCCCCCCAAACAGTCTAAATTAAACCAAGCGCAATAGCATCCGGTTGGAAACGGTGCCTTGCGCGCTGCATGTTTTTCAACTCGATCATAGATGCGTGGTGAGATAGAGGGCGGGTTACAAACAAACAAGAATCAAGATGAGTATCATATAGTATCATATGCGCCTTTCGCGTATCTGATCCCCAGCGAAATGGGGCTACCGAAGAGGGTATTATTCCCGAGGGACCAGGCTTGGCGGGCTTGGCGTCGGGCGACGAAAAATCAATTATCCTATGTGTCTCTCTCTGTCTCGACCAAAGCAAAAAGATAGATCCGACCATTTTATGGTTTTTTAACGCACCCTCGGGGAATCGAACCCCGCGCCGTTCGCCAATTGACGACCTCAAAATGGTTATGGTACCGAACGGGTGTTACCCAACACCAGGGCGCCTTCTCCGTTTGCCTTTGTCCCTGGCTCATACTCCACACCCTGTATACTTACCTGCAGCCTTCAACCTATTGTATGGGCCGAGGGTTGTCTTGTCATGAAAAGTTGGAGATCCGCCAAAACCAGACCAACGAGAATAAGTACTGCAGAAAGAAATTCAAAGTCGGCTGGACGTATACCACATAGAATTCAAAAGGAACGGAAAAAAAAAAAAACAGCCGGGGGAATTATGCGCCCCCCAGGGACTCGAACCCCGGACCGTTCGCAGACTAACTTCGGAGATATCCATTACAAGTTACCAAACGGGTGTTACCCAACACCAGGGCGCTTTGTCCCTCTCCTTCGCCTAGATCCTACACTCTGCTTACTACTTGATGGTTGGAAGCTCTAAGCGATGAATGCACAAACAGAAATACCAACCAAAGGAAATCAATAAGAATAGAACAAAAGGGAGTGCGATGGACACTTTTTCACCTGCACTGCGCAGACTTGCTCATGTATAGTACTAGTTTCAACGATGGGAAATTGGAGGAGCGCAAAACAGACAGACCAACCAAGGTAAACCAAATAGAAAAAGAGACATTGAACAGATCACCCACACAAAGAGAGAAAAAACTTGCCTCCTACGCTGGAATGCACCATCGGGGAATCGAACCCCGTACCGTTCGCAAATAGGTTTGAAGCCAGACAATACCGAACGGGTGTTACCACACACCAGGGCACTTGGTCTCCTCACCTTTGCCCATTGATTATCTACATCCTCCCTCGGTATTTTACTTTACAGATTTGAGTATATATTTTTTGTATGGTGCAAAAATTGGCCTAAAAGTGCGCAAACAAAATTCACACAAACCACTCCAAACCAAAGTAAAAATAATAGAAAAAGGCTCGAATCAGCCTGACACCTGGAGATTGGAAAAAAAGAAAGAAAGGCTGCATGCGCCCCCGGGGAGTCGAACCCCGGACTGTCCGCTGACGCGGGAACTCAGACACAACACCGAACAGGTGTTGCCCAACACCAGGGCACCTTCTCTGTTTGCCTTTGTCCTTCCCTTGCCTACACCTGCCAATCTGCGCAGATCTGCTTATTTGGTGGAGGATTGAGGTTGCCAGTGTCGACGATGAGAAATGGGATGTGTCAGACTGAAAAATTCAACCAAACCAAGAAAGCATAAAAGAGAGTCGGACGGATGTAAGCACGTATATAGAACCAAAATAAAAATGCGAGCGAATGCGCCCTCGGGAGGTGGAACTGAACCTAACTTAAGAATGGAAAGAAAAACAGTTCATACTTCACCCATGCTCCCCGGGGAATCGAACCCCGCATCGTTCACAAATAATCAGGTCTCGAGATCAGAAAATGGCTGAACGAGTGTTACCACACACCAGGGCGCTTTGTCTCTTTGCCTATAATACATATACACGTGCACAGATTCCCTTATTTATATACTGGAGAATTGAAGTAGTAATCCCAATGGATGAAAGACAGGGATGCGCAAACAAAATTTCACCAACCACGGTGAAAAGGAGAGAATAAAGAAATTCAGCGAACAAAAGTCAGACGGACATACAGAACAGAACACAAAACAAAAACACCAAGAAATTCGAGTGTAAGTGCCTCCAGGAAATCAAACCCCGCACCGTTCGCAAGTCTTAAAGTAGATCCGTATTCCAACATAGGACCAAACGGGTCACTGTTACCCTGCACCAAGGCGCTTCGTTCCTCCTCTGTTTTCCTTGGTCCCTTCGCTACACACTGCACAGATCTGCTGATGTGTTAGAGGTTGAAGTAGCAATCTCAATAGATGAAAAATTATGGAGAATTAACAAACCAAACCAAAAGCGAACCAAATCCAAAAAGAGTAGAACAAATCTAGACCACCCACACCAAGAGAGAAAAAACTTGCCATTTGAGTTGGAATGTACCCTCGGGGAATTGAACCCCGCACTGTTCATCAAGGTGAAAATAACAGAAACCTTAACTGAAGTTACCCAACACCAAGGTGCCTTCTCTGTCTGCCTTTGTCCCTGGTCCACACTCCGCACCCTGTTACCTGCAACCTTCAACCTATTCTATGGGCTGAGGGTTGTCTTGTCATGAAAAATTGGAAATGCGCCGTACAGAACCTAAACCAAGCCCAATGTGGAATACACGATCAGAGAATCAAACCCCGGACCATTCGCAAAGAGGTGTGGTTTGCAGCCCTGACAATACCGAACAGGTGTTTACCCAACACCAGGGTGCTTCATTCCCTCCCCTTGCTCATTGCCAATCTACATCCTCACTCAGTATTTTACTTTACAGATTTGATTATATATTTGGAAGGTTCACCAGGGGTAGAGGTAAACCTCTAAAGGTCAGAGGTAAGGTTGAGGGAGGTGGAGGTGGAGGCCAAGTTGTCCCATCTTGGAAGTCCAGTTTTGGAGGCCAATACCCTTTTTCTGGGATGAGGTCAGCTCATTTATACCTCTACCTCTACCCCTGGTGAGCCTTATATGTTTGTTACATGGTGCAAAAATTAGCGTAGGACAGTGCAGACGAAATTTAAACCAAACCACCCCGAACCAAAATAAAGTAAAAATAGAAAGATACGTGAATCAACCAGGAGGTTCAAGTTGGAAAAAGGCAATGATACCAGGAATCAATGCACCCTCGGGGATGCGAACCCAGCACCCAGCACTGTTCACCTATTGGTTCACATCCAGCAACTTTACCAAACAGGTGTCGCCCAACACCAAGGGCACTTGATACCCACCCTAGATATACCTCCTGTCTGCATCCACTCTGCTCATTTTTAGGGGGATTGAAGTAGTAATCTCAATAGATAAAAAAAATAGGGAGAATTCAACCAACCAATCAACCAAAAGCAAAGCAAACCAAATGAGAAAAAGATAGAAAGAAAGGGTCCGTGTAAGAGCAACATTAGCTTGGCGCAGGAGCACAGAAACTAGTGGGGGATCTGAAGTAGTTTAGTAGGCCATACCAAATAGTACTATGCACCTAGCGGGGGAATCCGAAGAGAAGAAAAGATGAGGATTCCCACGCTAGGTGAAGGCTTATAAACTACTGTAAGTACTTGTATGTAGGCAACAGTCACGGTAACAGTCACAGTAACAGAGGGGTTTATTGTGCCACCCCAGTCACGGTAGCGATTGGCTCCGTTGCCTTCGAAATGAACATTACATCCAAAATTTTCAAAGAAAATTGGATTATATACAACTTGCTTCAAGATTGCTCAGTCTCACCCTGATCCCTCTGCTCGGTTTGCTCCAGCTTCTGCTGCTACTTCATTGTCCTGCAACTCTCCGAGACCTGCCCACTTATGACCGCTGTCATTGTATCCCAAATGTCCTCTTTGTCATTTGTTGCACTCATTCCTCCAGGCTCGGTGTTGTACACTACAGTTGCTACAGGAAGCATAGTTGATGGAGCATTAAGTCTATCCCCCAGGGCATCACAAAGAACAGTGATGAGCGGCACATTAGAGTCATTGTGAGTATCATCGTTGTCGAGATTGCTCTCAGGAAGAGTGTCTGCCAGGGCATCTGGAAGATTGAGTGGGAGCTGTTCAAGGTGAGTAGCACCACAATGGTCCTTGATTTCATTTGCAAGTGTAGGATCCTTCTTCAGATATTCATGAAGAGCCTTTTGGGACTCACAGCTGGTGAGAGAGACATTGTGTCATGAATCACCCGGGTTCTACTTTTTTCGCGCGACACGTCTGTACCGCATACAGACGCGTCTGCATCACGGGACTCTCATGACGCAACCACGGGACCTTCTCACGGTTGAAACCCGATCGCGGGTTCAACGGACGTGGACAAGAGAAGATGTTAAGGGTTAGGGAACTCGCACAGTCGATTCCCCTAACTCTCCGACACTACATACAGGAGCCCAATCACGGGCTTCAGGGACCAAGATATTAGAAGACGTTAAGGGTTAGGAATACCGCACCACTGGCCCTCCTAACCCTCAGACGCTATGGTGATAACACACAGGGGACAGGAGCATCACACATTAACACTCCTTAATGTTGCTACACAGGAACTGATCACGATCACATTAATTTATTTGTAAAGTATATAAACACGGTAGAATCTCCTTGTACAGTAGATTCTACCTCGTCTAATCTCAGGCTTCTGCTTTGGCTTGACTTAGGGATTGTCTCCACCCTGTCCCACTTCCCCTCCATTCTATTGCAGGTTGCGTCCACACCCCGGGTATCATACCTGAGTGGATATCATACCCTGTTGGACTCGTTCCGGGTTCCACCTCGCATCCCGACTCACCATATACGGCCTCCTACTAACGAGGAGTCCGTTTGGTTGGTCTTGCTGCTCGGGGATCGAACCAGTTATTAGCGACTGTCGGGTTTCTCCTGGTTGGGGTTCTCGCCGGGTTGCTCGTCCTTTAGCCGACCCAGAGGCCATTGCTGACAGAAGGTAGAATCTCTTCTGCCAGCCCCGACAAACCGACATACGCTTGGAACAAGAAAGAAAGGATGACGATCGCAATAGTCCTAATGAATGGAAGCACCGGCGGACGGGGTGCCAGAGGATGGACGGAAACGCTACTCCAAGTAGTATCCGTGACCACGGGAATACTTGCACTTTGTGTAGCCCTGGTATGGGTAACCCAAGGGGAGCGAGTGACTCCTCGCCTCAGTGCATGCGGCGGACGGACTCCGCAATCCGCTCCCAGCTACTGGCTGGCAAAAATCCGGTGGGCTACGGGGCGGACGGGAGGGTGGCTGTCCCGCATTTCAAAACCACGCATAGAACCCTGCGGGGAGTGCTCAGGGAGACACGAGGCCCCTGCCAACATGACCGGACGGCAACAACCTTTTCCCGGTGTTCAAAAAGGAGGATCCGGGTTGCCCTCGGAAGAACCAGAGGAGGGAACCCGACGCCCTAGAGGGACCAAGGCCCCGGGAGGCTCTCGAAATACTGCGCCTGGCACGGAAGACACTCCCTGTTGCTACCCCACACATACGCCGAACCTGACAAGACAGTTATGGGGGAACCAGCGGGAGCAAGGCCCAAGGACCGGGTCCGCGTGTGGGCCGACAAAGTGTGGAAGAACAGATACTGAATCCCCGGTATTCCCTACAGGGGGGAAAAACCCGAATCGCTTCTCCAAGACTCCGATGGCCAACCAGACAGACCCCGGAACTCCTGGGGCCGCACAACCGCACCCCAACCTTTCCCAGGGAAAGGGGTCCTTGTTGGGGAATGCAGGAACCAGAGCCAGGGATCTGAACCCTAAGGGAGAGGGGTACCCCGGGACCCCGGGTTCCATCCCTGTTAGACCAAGAAACCGAAATCTCGCACAGGAACAAGCGGAGGCTCGTTCTAGTGTTGCCCCAGGAACTATGGCTCCCGAGGCGACAGGGCGAGGCCCACCAAAATCTATGCACTCCAAGAAGTGTGCCTGTATTCCTGCCGTAGGGGGCAAGTGCGGACACAGAGAATAGATTATGGGGGCCACCCGCCAAAGAAGAGACCCGCAGGACGGGATACACCAATACCCCTCTCACTCGCCACTCTCATTTTTCGCAACGCCGACACAGGCGGGGCCCAGATTGTAAAAATAAACTAAAGTCCACCCTTTCCGAAAAGGGACGACTCAACGCTCACTTAACAAATCAGGAAGGATTGCATAAAAAGGGGAAAAGACAAATAAATACATGGAAAAATACGAGCACACGACTACCCCCTACCACGATCACCCCGGAACCTGGGTTCCTGCCCTACCTCTCCTGGGTTTCCCCGGACGACCAGGAATTTCGACGCGCGCGTTTAGCACTAGAAGGGCCTTCTTCTTGGTCCTCGGACAGTGATTGACAAGATCGGCGGACAAAGGCCCGGGAGAACCCTTGCACCGGCCGGAACCAGGACAGGAATTCCCCGAAGGAATAGGTTCGCGCTAGGAAAGGGAAAGGGGTGAGTCAGGGTCGGAGTAGAGAGGAGAGGCCATGACACCTAGAAGTGGCAAGTCCGTGGAATGTGGGTCCGGGAGCAGGGGCTGGAAGATGCCATCACCCAGATGCTCCCAGAATTCCACCTGGAACAGCGAAAGCCAGTCTTCATCTCTCACCTCGAAAGCCGTGCTCAAACCTGCTACCGTGTCACAGCTCGCATGGCGTCGCTGACATGGGTGGCAACAGCGCGGAGTTCTGGAGGGCAGTGGGTCCGAGGGAGGAAAATCGAGAACGCATAACCGATCGGCAGTGGCACAACGTCGCAACGTCGACACGGGGGGTAGAGAGTGCAGATAATGGCGCCCTGAGGTCGCAACCGATCAGCGGTACAAGATCGCGGCACTCGAGAAGTGTCGGGTTCCGGAAGCTGCGCTGAGAAAGACATGGGAACTTTTCGTCGCAGAACTTGAGGAACGGACAGCACAGACAACGGAGTCAAATCCAAGAATTCATCCGGGTTCCAACGGTGCTCGGCAATTAACGCGTCCAAATCCGCGCCCGAAAGGATGTGTGCCGAAATCCCTCCTTCCGCGACGAAACCCGAAGAAGCGATCGCTGGAATAACCCTAAGACAACATCACGGAGGGAGAGGAATAGTGACACACCGTCCAGAAACTCCAGGATACCCTCCAAGGAAAAACTAGTCAAAACGGCAGAGAGATGGCGTGGGTCGAGATCGGAAATGCGAAGAGACGCTACACCCATCCAGTCCAGAGGAGTCATCCCATAGCCGCCTGGGGGGTACAACACAAAGAGGGGAAGGGCTCGAAAACATGCCAGCTCGGCGGGACGCCCCGGGAGGGGGACATGCTCCAATGCTCCGGGGAGTAGACGGTGCATGAGTCTCTCGTAACGAGTAGACCAGGACACCCGAGCGCCGTGACGGTTCAGGCAAAGGAAAAGGAGGGCGCTTTCCATACCCAACTGGCAAACGAACGTTGGACTGGAATTTTCGGAGAAGGAGGGTACACACCACAAAGAAGAAAAGAGACCGTCGGGTTTCTGCGATCCCACAATTCGAATCCTTCGCCTTCCTCCAAGCTCGTAGGCGGTCCTGAAACCACAGGCACATTTTATCCAGACAAATGTCCTGCGGCTCGGGGAGGAAGCGCGAGAAGCTGGTGCGAAGTCAGCAGACTTGTATCTGCCAGTTCATAGGCCCCGGATCTCTACATGCCACAGACTCAGGGACGCCAGGGCAAGGAAATGTTGATGAGCCAGCTCCGCCACCAACCAATCGAGCGGGTAGGATGCCAAATCACGCTGAAGCCTATGGGGACACCGCGGTTCGTAAAACCCACGATAGGGCAAGACGTGGTCGAGAACGGAGAGGAGCGAAGGCGTGACGACATGGATAGACCTTGTCCGCGAGGTCCATAACCAAAGCCATAGCCAAAAATCCCGCTGATTGGAGCGCTCCGAAAGTGCTGTACCTCGAGGAAGAGACAGTCTGGGTGTCCCATACGACAGGAGGCCAGAGGGGTATGGAGTGCCGTTCTGGGACCTCAGAATGTCGGGCTCGAGTGGCAGATAGAGCACCTCCGGAAGAGGCGAGTACGGGGAATCCAAAAAGAAGTGCAGGCCCGAGTTCCAAGCAAGGGCAAAATTGTGGAGGATAGACGACATGAAGGCGATAAACAGGAAAAGGATGCTGCGGAGAAAAGAGGCGGAACCGAGACAGGGATACAGGGTCGCTGAATGAATTCAGAACCCGGCACCCGTGTTTCAGGGACAAAAGTCTATCAAGCAACGTAATAGAAGCGCTAAGCGGGTTCTGAATTGGGAAGTAGATCAAGAACCCTGAGGTGACGGCATGACACCAAGATGCCGCCGGCAATCAATTACGTCGACAAGAAAGGCAGAATAGGGGCGCAACCGGGGACTGAAACCCGAAGGAAAGGAGGAAACAAAGGAAACAGGTTGTACCACAGAGGGGCGAGGATTCAACAACATGGGGAGTCGTACGCCGAAGACAAAGGGGACGCCGGTGCAATAAAAACGACCCACAGGCGGTGACAATAAGCCCTGTAACCATTGCTGGAGTTCACAATCCGGACAATAGGACCACAATAAAGGGAGAAAACCGGAAGTTTTGGAAAGCGGTTTCCCGAGCGGGGAAGACAAGAGGAGCCTTCGCGGGTTATAATTGATGGGCAGTGACAATAAGCCCCGCGACGCAGGAAAAATTGCGATGGGTAAAACTCACCTTGGGAAGGAAGATCGGAAAGATAGGACGAAGAGCTACGAGTCGTTGGGGACAACGACCTTGAAGAGGGGGGGTGATGTCATGAATCACCCGGGTTCTACTTTTTTCGTGCGACACGTCTGTACCGCATACAGACGCGTCTGCATCACGGGACTCTCATGACGCAACCACGGGACCTTCTCACGGTTGAAACCCGATCGCGGGTTCAACGGACGTGGACAAGAGAAGATGTTAAGGGTTAGGGAACCCGCACAGTTGATTCCCCTAACCCTCCGACGCTACATACAGGAGCCCAATCACGGGCTTCAGGGACCAAGATATTAGAAGACGTTAAGGGTTAGGAATACCGCACCACTGGCCCTCCTAACCCTCAGACGCTATGGTGATAACACACAGGGGACAGGAGCATCACGCATTAACGCTCCTTAATGTTGCTACACAGGAACTGATCACGATCACATTAATTTATTTGTAAAGTATATAAACACGGTAGAATCTCCTTGTACAGTAGATTCTACCTCGTCTAATCTCAGGCTTCTGCTTTGGCTTGACTTAGGGATTGTCTCCACCCTGTCCCACTTCCCCTCCATTCTATTGCAGGTTGCGTCCACACCCCGGGTATCATACCTGAGTGGATATCATACCCTGTTGGACTTGTTCCGGGTTCCACCTCGCATCCCGACTCACCATATACGGCCTCCTAACGAGGAGTCCGTTCGGTTGGTCTTGCTCGGGGATCGAACCAGTTATTAGCGACTGTCGGGTTTCTCCTGGTTGGGGTTCTCGCCAGGCTGCTCGTCGTTTAGCCGACCCAGAGGCCGTTGCTGACACATTGATAGGAAAGATTGTATTGAGGCTTCCCAGGGACAACACATTTTCCCCATGACTAGTGTTGAGAGTTAGCGATCGTGAAAAGAACACTCTGAACACCAAACATACCCGTTTTATGACAACATCCCCATCAGGTGACTTGAGTCAAGTATAAAGGTCCACACATGCACGAACCAAGGCATCGCGAAGCATGGGATTGGAACTCGAGAAGAGGACCTTCTCGGGAGTAATTCCAGTCACAATTTGGGCCTGGTAACAGTAAACAGGGTGTTGAAGCCTCAACTGCTTGAGCTTGTGCTTGGTAACACACTGAAGGTCAATGACTTGGGGCTGGAAAATACCGGTGCAATTCCCAGGCACGAAAATCAGAATAATGTTGCTGAGCTTGAAAAAGAAGTCCCGAAACTCTTGAGACGTGTGTACCAGATATATATCAATGTAAAGAATGATTTTTTGGTCCTCATTGAGGTCCGGATCAGCCTCGATGACCACCTTGGTGTATGGGATGAGTACTTTGGTAATCCAGTCCTGCATGGTTGACTGAGTACTGAAATGACTGGTTTTTCATCACTGGCTGCGAAAGAAAATTGAAAACCATAAGCCTTCGTCTGCTGGTATCCATCGGCCGTCTCCTTGGAAAGCAACTGTTTTGATTTGCCAGACCAGATTTGTTCTGTCAGGAGCGGTTTGCCGACTGCACATGCCAATTGTGTAAACACACTTCTCGTCTTTCCCAGCCCTGAGACCTGCTTTGCTCCCCTCACCTCAAATATCTGGCTGCCATTTGGGGGGATTTAGTTCCCAGTCTGGTCATAATTAATGACCAGACTTGCAGGTACATGCTCGGTTTCAATGGCCTGGACCAGCTGGAAGAACGTGCACTCAGTCAGCTCCCCCACATTGTCAGGAATGTGTTTGGTTGCCCGGGTTGCCTTTCTTGAGCTCCAATCCAACACGCTCTTGAGGAATAATGACTGCAGAAGTTTTTCGGAACACTTGAAGGCATTGAGAATGGCAGGATTGTGCTTCTGGATGATCACAATCATGAGGGAGTGTGCAATTGGTACGTTAACCACGCATCCTGCAGTTCTGACACCTTGGAGAGTCATCACTATCTTCTCAGAAACGTCAGGGTACTGAGCTAGGACTCCAATATGTCCGCTGCTGATGAGAGTCTGTCGGCTGAGTACACTTCTCAGTGTGGCATCAGTAAACCTCTTCTTGCCTTTCTCAATCCATTTCCACAGGGTGACGTGATACAGGGTACTCCCAGGAGTGTTGAAAAGCTGGGTATGAGACCGTTGTAGGTCCTTGACAGCATGTGCAGCAGACCAGCCATCCGAATCACGGCAGCAGAAATGAGAGCCCAAAGGAAGGGATGATATCAAAATATGTGTGTTGATGGTCCGTTCTTCATGGCCCCGCCCTGTGTCCCATTCCGACTCTTTTTCCAGCCCTGAGCGCTAGACCATGAGAGATCTGCGACATCTCTGATGGCTGAAGAACCTGCATCTGCAGCTGCAGTGCCATTCATGAGAGCTTTGTTGACTTTCTTCTTGTCAGGTACATTGTCATTTGGGGTGCTCTCCTGATCCCGCAAACACTTCCTTCTCTGTAGCTCTCGCCCTTGGTCCCTCTTATGATCCTTCTTTTCCTCAGTGCATCGTTTGTTCTGCTCTGCCACCTGTTGTCGCTTTTCTAGATTCCCTTCCACAACAGTCCTCCAGTACCGTTGCACATCCTCTTTCAAAGTGGGTGTGAATTGCAGGGTGGTCTGTTTTGGGTTCCTAATTGGTCTAGGGCGACTCACGAGTGGACTGGGATCGGGTGCAGACTCATAGACGACGTGGATGGGATCAGGTGGGGTGGCAGAGACATAAGCACAATTGGTGTGTCAGAATCCGTGTCTGAGTGGTCAACAATGATAACAGGTGGTTTAGGTTTTTTGGAAGCAGGTTCTGCAGCAGCAGTGGGCGCTTTGGCTGCCTTTCATTTATCCCCACATGCAGGAACCTTTGTGCCTGCAACAATGGCGGCATCAATCAATTGTTCAACCACACTGTCCTGAAAACCTCCTGGTCTGCCATTGACATTTGGTTCACTGCAGTTTTGAGCAGGGCAGGTAATGCATCTAAGCTGGATTCCCACTGAAGAAACCGAACGGGCCACAGGTGTGTCGCAAAGGAGGCCTCTGATGCATGACTGAGTTCACCTAGATATCCACGGTCTTCAAATGAATCCGGATCGAGGTAAAATTGGTACGTCGAGTTGAGCGAGTTCTCTGGGAGAGAAAGTGGGAGATTCTTGACCAGTCAGTGAGCGAAGGTATTTGATGCGTGAAATGAGCTCCTGGGCAGGACTCTTTGCGGGCTTCAATTCAGGATTATTTTAAGTTAAATTTTCGCGCAAAATCCCGTATACTATTGAAGGGCCTTTCACGAAGTTTTATGACAGTACACACAGACTATGCAGGCCATCAGGCAGCCATTCCGGCATCACTTCGGCATGGGCAGACAAGGATCAGCGTGAATATTCACATTAAAAATAGCTGATTTCAGGCATTTCCAGGCAATTGATGGTCTAGCAGTTGCCTTACCTTTGATTGCTTTCTGTATCTGGTTCAAATGCACTGCCTGTGGCAATTCCCATATGTTTGATGCTTGTCGTCCTCTCCTAGGTTCCATTTGGTTTTTTTTTTCATGATTTTTTGCATAAAAAGTGCTGGCTCTCAAAAAATATTTTGCATTTTACGGAATGAGGAAGCAATATTTTCCAAAACTGTTTAGACATTCAGAAAGAGCTCATTGAGCTCTACAACATGATATTTTTTGAAATTTCTCTTTTGGGCCACTATGCCTTGCTCCCGAAAGGGCAATACCCATCTTTCAGGCTTCCTGCTGGGCACATTGGGCAATAGTGATTGTAAAATACCCTAGGGATGTTGCTTCCACCCTGTAGACCACAATTGGGTTGGTTGATGGGTCATTTCATGCATACATGGATGATTAATAGCTCAATAGTAAATTTCGGTCTTTCAGCTATTCCTCCATACCACAGAGTGTCTCACACAATCATGGAGAGCCTAAGAAAATCCTATATTCCCCCAACATGGTCTGAGCAAGCTAATGTCCTGGAATTCAAATGTGTGAAATTATGTCTTTTTGGAATTTGCAGAACTGGGTGATAGGAACTGCATACTGGGAGCAAGTTGATTCAATATATAATAGTGCCAATGTATGGGAGATAGCTTCTTGGATGTTGTGTCAAAAGCACTGCATTCAAGGCATGCTTGCTCTGTTTTTCTGCAAATAAATATTCATTTTGATCTTTGGCTGACCATGCTGAAGTGCTGCCAGAATGGCTGCCTGATGGTCTGCATAGCCTATGCGTAGGATTTCGTGAAAGGCCCTCTAGGTACACCCAGAACTTTTCATGAAACTGTAACTTAATGGGTTGACTTGGCACTGCCGAGAGCTGAACCATGTAGTTCCGGCATGTTTGGCAGTTGGCGAGAGCTACGGGGTTGGTCCAAACCACGTGGTTCAATTTAAATCGAACCGCATAGCTCTCGCCTGCCGTTCTGGCTCCGGTGGTGGGTCTAGACTTCACCTCACCCCCACAGCAAAATTGGTTCTTTAACTCTAGATACATTGTTTGAACCACTGAAACTTCGAGAAACTCCTCATAATGGGTGAAATTTATCCCACATTATCACTCAAACTTTACCAGATTGTCATAATCGGCTTGGTATGACAGCAAATCCTATCCAGATTGATCTGAGACATTTATATGGTGTTGAAACATTGCAAAAATGTGCACCTTCCACTCACTTCCCAGGAAATTGACAGACAATTAAGGAGCAAAGTTCAAAATCCACACTGTTCGTCAGTGTCTCAACGCCACTTACTTATTGATCACACATGGTCTCATAGCTTCATTTTGACTGAAAGGTTCCTGCCTTTTCCAGGGGCATCCATTCTGAGACCAAGATGCATGGAATGCAAGACATGCATTGTTTGCCTCTCTGCAGGCTCCTAACAGCATGGTCTTGGAACTGAAAGCAATTCACTCCATTTATTTCGTGGCAAATATGCTCTTCATTCGGTTCACTTTTTACAAGAATTAAAGGCAAGCTTATTCTCCTTTGGAGTGCAAGAATTCAACTCTGGAAAATTGCTCAGAGTCACCATAGTTACTGGGTCCCTCTGCAATTGAAACACTGCAAGCTCACTAGGATTTTATAATATTTGTTTCATTCAGATCTCATCAAGTCTTACAGGTGCAGGATTTGTAGGGCTCTTCTCCGTCTTTTCTGCCTGCTTTCACTTCCTCTTCTTCACTTATCATTCCCTACTATCCTGCTATGTTCAGTAAGCAGCTGGACATTGTCTTCCAGAATCTGCTCTTCTTGCTCTTCTTTGCCTTGTCCTTCTCCGCTATCTTGCCATGTTCAATGATAAGCTGGACAATGTCAATGTGGCCTTGAGATGATGCTGCCTGTAGTGCGCTACCATGCTGTCCAGATTTTGCATTCACATTGGCACCATGTTCAATGAGCAATTGCACAATATCAATGTGGCCAGAATATGATGCTGCCTGCAGTGCACTGCCACATTCTCCACCTGTTGTGTTCACATTAGCACAATGTTCAATGAGCAGCTGGACAATGTCAATGTTGCCATCAGATGATGCTGCCTGTAGGGCACTGCCACATAAATCGCCTTCTGCATTCACATAGGCACTATGTTCAAGGAGCAGTCGAACAATGTCAATGTTGCCATCAGATGATGCTGCCTGTAGGGCACTGCCATATTTTTCACCTTCTGCATTCACTTTGGCACCATGTTCAATGAGCAACTGAACAATGTCAATGTTGCCATCAGATGATGCTGCCTGCAGTAAACTCCCATATTCTCCATCATCTGCATTCACATTGGCACCATGTTCAATGAGCAGCCAGACAATGTGAATGTGGCCTCGAGATGATGCTGCCTGCAGTGCACTTCCATATAAGCCACCTTTTACATTCACATCAGCACCATGTTCAATGAGCAGCTGGACAATGTCAATATGGCCCTGAGATGATGCTGCCTGCATTGCACTGCCATATAAACCACCTTCTGCATTCACATAGGCACTATGTTTAATGAGCAGCCGGACAATGTCAATGTGGCCTTGAGATGATGCTGCCTGCATTGCACTGCCATATTTTCCACCTTCTGCATTCACATTGGCACTATGTTTAATGAGCAGCCAGACAATGTCAATGTGGCCCTGAGATGATGCTGCCTGCAGTGCACTGCCATATTTTCCACCTTCTGCGTTCACATTGGCACCATGGTCAATGAGCAGCTGGACAATGTCATTGTGGCCTCGAGATGATACTGCTTGCAGTGCACTGTCATATAAACCACCTTCTGCATTCACATCAGCACCATGTTCAATGAGCAGCTGGACAATGTCAATGTGGCCGTCAGATGATGCTGCCTGTAGGGCACTGCCATATTTTCCACCTTCTGCATTCACACTGGCACCATGTTCAATAAGCAGCCAGACAATGTCAATGTGGCCTCGAGATGATGCTACCTGCAGTGCGCTGCCATATCCTCCACTTTTTGCATTCACACCATGTTCAAAGAGCAGCCGGACAACATCAGTGTGGCCTTGAGATGATGCTTTCTGCAGTGCAATGCCATATAAACCACTTTCTGTATTCACATTGACACCATGTTCAATGAGCAGCCAGACAATGTCAATGTGGCCTTGAGATGATGCTGCTAGCAGTGCGCTGCTATATTCTTCACTCTTTGCATTCACACCATGTTCACAGAGCAGCTGGACAATGTCAGTGTGGCCTTGAGACGATGCTGCCTGCAGTGCAGTGCCATATAAACCACCTTCTGTATTCACATTGGCACCATGTATGAGCAGCTGAACCATCCCAAGGTGCCCATAATATGACACTACAAGTATTTCTTGGTTATTCAACTGATATAAGCCTGTTGCCCTGTGGAGAAGGAATTTGGAGGTGGGTACCAGGTTAGCTGCTGTGGCAATCCACAAGGCTGATGGTTTTGATGACCAATCATAATAATTCCATGGTGGTGAGTCCCATCGTAGCCTATACCAACGGACCTGAGTAGCCCAAGCAAGGAATTCTAGGAGCATGTCTCTCAATGGATCCTCAGGAGGACCAGCTGCATGTGTGAGGCAATAAAAAAGTGAGTACTGGAAAAGAGAGAGGTGCTTGACATCTGATCTAGGGTCAGACCACTCCTGCAAGCGGACTTCATCAAAAGCCAAGTAGGTGAGCAGGGACCGAGCTATGTCTGTCTGAGCATTTGGAAATTTCTGGGCTTGAATATTGTCCAAGTATTCCTGTGTGGTGTAGTGAACAAGTCGCACTACAGAAAGCTGATCATCAACAATGACCAGGCCAGCACAGACAGACAAGATAGTCTCCATAGTCAAAATATTGTCCTTGTCAAGTGACTTTCAACCTAGTTCAATGGCTAGAGCTGTTTGTAGTTCAAGAACTGTTAATGGCCTCTTCCCATCCACAACCCAAGTGAGAACTGAATGAGCTGTTTTTTTTTCATCTTCATTCTGTTCTTCAATTCGTTTCATCACATCAGCATAGCTGGCATTGAGGGCTGTCGGCAAAACTTCTAGAGCCTCTCGAACCTTCTTCACAGTGCCTTTTGTGCTGAGAGACCCAATGTGGAGCTTGGCAAGTAGGAACCTAGCAGTAGATTGTTTGTGTGTCATTATTCTCGGTAATCATTGACACTTACATTCCTTTTACAGAGCAAGTGATTCTTGAGTGAATTTCCTCTTGTAAATCAACTGTGCTTTCAACATGTCTTGTGAGGCATGGTGACATCTTGATTTGAGCATCCACATAGCTCCTGATATCAGCCTCATTTGCACAGATCTCCAAAAGTGGTGAGATTGGTAGATCTAGAGTGATATGAGGACAAGATGTTATCATCAGGTTGGCTGTAGGTCCCATCTTCACAAGACACTTGAGTAGGATCTGTCGCTGCACCTCTGGATATTCATCTATGGCGTCCACCACAATGTAAACCTGTGAAAACTCCGCGATGACCTGCTGAAGTACAGGGAAAACTTCATCTACACACCCAAATGAAACCCAGGTGGAAGCCAGGAATCTTCAATGTGTAGTTCACATAGATTATCCGGCTTGTACTGATGTGTAATTTGGCTGGCATCCAGACTTTCCGTTAAATGGATGGCAGCTGGATCCAGCCCCTGCCTGGATCCAGCTGGATGGAAACATAGAGTACAGCTAGATTCTTTTCTGTTGATCAGGGATGTTTTTTGCTGCCACTCATGTGTATTAATCTCAGGTGTATGAACCACAGCCACTGTCAGGTGCGACAAACAATTGCATAGAATAGTATGGAGCCTACACTACCAGCCGTACGTACTCGAGTTCGTTGCTATGGGAAAGAAGGGTTACCTTCATCATGGCCACAGGGTAGGACCCCACGCACATGAAGCGCGTGGACATAGGTGCGTGGACTAAAGATGGTGCAGGGGATTGAGGAGGTGGAAGGGGGGAGATGAAGAGGGATAGAAGAGGAGGGAGGAGAGCGGCAGCAGCTAGCTAGCGATTACTTGCGTACACAATGAACCATATATGAGCAATTTCAAAGACCACACTATGGAGAATACACATACATATGGTCCCCGTCCTCCATTTACAGTGGTGTTAGGTCTTCAGAGGGCTTGTTGAATTGCAGCGTAGACAGTACTGAGGCGCGGTGAGGGCATTCACAGGGGGAAGGAGGGGATGAAGCAGCTTGAAGGCTTGAAGGCTTGAAGGTAACTTGAGGGGCTTGAAGAGGTTTCAGAGGACTTGCGGCAGGACTTGAGCTCAAGGCAAAGAACGAGCCAAAGACCGGCTTGACAACACGGCTTGAAAATGCGCGAGGCCGGTGTGATTGGGTTTTGAGGGCTTAGGGGGTCAAAAGGTGCAAATTTGATTCCTTGGATGTGAGGTCTTGAAATGCTAATGGGCGAAACAATTATACGAAGCAAAAACAAGGCTCGGGAGGGCGCGGTGGTGGGGGAAAGGAAGCAAAATGGCGACGTGGCATAGCGTGGCATCAACGAACATTCATCAATCCCAGGATTGATGGGGCGCAGTTTGAATGGACTTTCGTAGATTTTCACCTCAACGTCTGAAGGAATTTCCCGAACTTGAAGACCTGGTGCTTCCTTTTAAAGCACAGCTGCCTGAAGTGCATCAACGCCCTCGTCCATATTCGCCCAGTGTATAAACTTTCGCGCTATTGACATAGCGTGTGATAAACTTGGCACGGGCAACACGGTCCGACATAGCAATCAGCAGCAATAATGATGTACTATATATCAGCGGCCCGGGGCTACAGAGACTACACCAACTACTGGAGCTACATAGCTGACGCACTGTGCTACAAGGAGGTATATATTGCAACATATTTAACTGGGCAACTACTGTACCATTTCGACCATAGTTTCAGTCACAGGTCACACCGGACTTTGTTGATGTGTGCAAAAATCGCCTTTATTCAAAAGAAAATTTTTCGGTCATCCTGGACATCAGAAATTCTTAAATCATTGAACTTACAGTCAAAATGGTGCAGTAATTCCCAGGCAGCTTTTCCTGATGAATGGCTTTTATTGTTGCGCAAAAAAATTAATATTAAACTTCAATGTAATGAGCTATCCACCACCAAAACCGGTTACCTGAATTCCAGGTTCTGGCCTCCTGGCTTCCAGCAAAAATATTCCAGCCCTATAGCCACCTGGAATCCAGGTGGTAACTTGGTCACTGCCAGGTTACCATTTCTTCTGGGTCCGGCTGTAACACTCACCGGGCTCCAAGCTGGGTCTCATTTGGGTGTGTAGCGAGGGTTTAGTCTTTTTCTCCTTGTGCTTCTCATACAATGCCTCTGGTAGGGGGCCAATATCTCTGCCATGGACCAATTGTCTCCAGAGTCCAGATAGCAGCATAGCTGGGGTTTGATCCTCAGCTTCCTTGTGGTTCAGATACATACAAGCTACACCAGCATTTGGGTTTTCATTGAGATGATCAACAACCATTGATCTATCCACTAAACATCAGTCAATGCACAATAATGGGAGAATAGACACACGCAAGGACAGTTTTTCCTGCACCAGCTGCGCATCTCAGATGGATCAGCATAGACATAGATGAGAAGGTAATACACGCACGAATTCCATGGCACCAAAGAGTCCTTCCTGAACCAGATTCCCATGCTTGGAAGTGTGGATCCACAAGCAACCACCCTCCAGTTCCGGGCTGCCGCACTCGTGAAATATCTGTGTGCCGGAGGAAAAAGTTGATTGGTGACAGCCAGTCAACGAGTTTTATGCGCTCTGGAGTTAAACAAGGTCCATGAATTAATATGATCTTTCTATGACAACTCACTATCCATTTGTTGGCTGCTGCTATCGCTCTTGAGAAACATGGGACAGGAAGGGGATCAGCCAACATACAGATTAGTCACAAAGGACACATTGGGACCCTCCCCAGTACCCCCGCCCCCACCCTGTACGCCACCCCACCGTCGCCCCCTTTGCCACCTGGGCGAGATAAGTGATAATGATAACATTGGTAATTTCATTGCTCACCATGGATGTTGTAGTAATTGTTGATTGTGTGGGATTCATTGGCTTGGGTAGCCATTACCGGACGAGTGTCGATTGCTAGATGCAGAGTGCAGCAAGACCTATACAATGTGGTGGACGCGAGGAGGAAGAACTGGCTGACAGATCACTTGGTCGCTTTGGCAACCAGTCAGTCACATGCATCGATCAAGACGTCAAACTCGTGAACATCGTTCGACAGCATTCAATCGCCCCCATTTTCAGTTGTCGACGGAGCACGAAAGCATAGACAGAGTCGTATCTCGCGCTCGCGAGCATTACATCGAATAGTGGTGGCCTCCCCGCCGCCCTCCCTCGCAAAACCCGACTTAGAGAAGACGCATGTACTGTATCCCCGCAGCACCGTCGGGTTGCGCTTACTTGTTCGGTCTTTCTTTTAATTTTCTTTCATTATCTCAAGCTAATGCGTTTTGCCTTCCAGCGTGGACTGGTAACTCCTCGCCCGCGCCTGCGGCTCCATCTCCACCCTCGGGCCTTCTCGTGCGTCTCGTCCCTTCGACTTGCCTGCATCACTACACTCCACCACCGCTCGTTCCGGCAACTCTTCCCTCGACGTGCACCCAGGTCGGCAGTCTACACCTCCTCGGGCACCACCTCACCCCGGACGACGCATACCTCGCGTACCTTCTCGTCGCGCACACCCTGGAGTACATCGTGGGGCTGATTATGCTGTTTTGGGGGATGCCGACGGGGTTTATGGGATTGAAGGTGGGTTTTCGTCTTCGTCTTGGTATTACATGACAAAGGAAGGGAGAGAGGATGTGCGACGTCCGGCGTTTGTGCGCGTGCACGAGAGGATGGCGATGTGGCTCCTCAGGTGCGCGATGCGGTGGCGAGGCGCCCCGCGCCCGCCGTGCGACGGCCGACGTGCTCTTGAGACACATCTACACAATCTCTCTCCTTGGCAGTGCCGTCCCACTCGCATACATGTACAGCAGTTTATTTTATTTCACTTATATCTTGGCTATGTAGTAATGTACCTGCACTACGTTATTCTCAGCAACTATACTTACTATGGCGTACTCCCGTTCACCCAACTGCTCCTCAGAGGGCCCACTGAAACTCCGCCCGAGGAAGACGCGGTCTGAGTCCCTCATCCCTGAGGCTCCTGCGCACGAAACCCGTGCAGGCAGGAGGGTGAACCTCGTCCGCGCACAAAACCTCCTGCCCCACAAGAACCGAGTAAACGATGCCGACACAACGAGGGGTGCGGGATCGTCCTTTATCCACGGACAGCGTAAAGAGAGCAACGAGCGAGTGCATCCGAGCGGCGAAAGCGTATTCTGCACGACAACGTGCTCCTGCAGCAGCAGCAAGACCCTTTCCATAGCCACACACCATAAACCTCGTCCTACTGCTGCTGCTGCTTGCTTTCTCCTTCCTTGCCACTAAACAAGAACAGACCCAAGCATCGCCCGCCCAAGAACGCACCCAAACCCCACCCCACCAAACCGAAGATGCACCCCCGTCCCAAGACAAAAAGAACCAAGAAAATAACACTCACTGCGGATACACCGTCAGCTTAGTCCGATTCTCCTGCATCAACTTCCAGAGGATGTACTTTGCCGCCTTTTGGAGGTCCTTGCCGCCGGCGTATTCGGGGAAGTAACGGCCGAGGGGGATCTGTGGGGGGAGGAAGGGTTAGCGAAAGGGAGGGGAGGGGAGGAGCCATGGGGCTGTACACCGACCCGTACGTCCATAGCGTAGAACACGGCGAGGGAGATCCAGACTCCATGAAGAGCTCTCGCGACGTCCACCCCCCACCCTGAGTCGCACAACGAGCTCGAGAACACGTCGCGGCGTCTCGTGTCATCTCCACATGCGTTCGCCCCGCTGCTGCACCTCCACCTCCTTCCACATTTGGGCAGGAAATAGCACAAACGCGGAGGAGTCCGAACCGGCAGACAGAGGAAGACACACGAGGCTTGTCTCGTCTCGTCTCGTTTCGTCTTCACCAGCACCCCTATAGCACATACACCGCACGCCGTCACTCCTCGACAACCACTCGTATTGGGAAGCGAAACACACCCCCAAAAACCGGGGCGTTCCCTCTTCTGGGGCCGGCGCAATATACTGGACGCGGACGCATCCGACGATCCCACTGCCCCCACGGCCGTGTCCGACCACCTCGCGCCGTCAACGGTCTCTCCACTGCCGACCTCGCTGCTGCAGTTTCGCAGACGACACACGGTGTGACCGCCGCCACGCTGACCTCAGCCCCGCAGCAGGTGCTCCCCGTCCGGGCCATCCCACCCAGGCTCATATGCGCATCGCACGCGCGGTCTCCCTCAACTGCCACGCCGCGCCTCTCCTCCGCTCCCTTCATCCCCTTTCGCCATTGCCACCCCCAAACAAGAAACCTGGGCACCAGCACCTCCCCTCCCCTTTTCCTCTGACAGCCAGAGAACCGTGCGTCTCCCGTGCTCCTCGTCCCCCGTCCCGCTCGCCAGCGCTATAAACGCCCAGACTCCCACTCCCCGCCGTATCAGGACAAACCACCATCTGTGCCCGCGCCTCGCCTCGCCTCGTCGCACTCCCCGCGCCAAGAGATCGTGGTCATCGGCGCGCCGTCTCACACCTCCCTCTCCCACCCAGCAGTCTGCGATACCGATGCGAGTGACGACACGCCGATCTGCCGCCCCCATCGACGGCCCGCCCCGCCCCGCCGATCCGAGGCCCCGACTCCCGCTCCCTCATATCCACTTGCACACACCGCACCGCACACCACACGCAAGCGCGACTGGTGAAAACGAAAACGCCGAGCACGGTGATGAGAGCCCCCTCCCGCCTTCTCCACCGAAGAGACGAAGGCTGCGCGCGCAACGAGACAGATCGCCACGCCGCCCACCACGAGCCCGTGCCCCACACCGACCGACGAGACGACAGACTGCGCGTGCGATGCGAAACGCAGATCGCCATGCCACCCCACGCCCGCCACGGCGCAGCGCCACCCGCCCGTGCCCCACCCACCCAAATCCCACATAAAATCCATCCAAGTCCAAAATCCAAAAAGTAGAAGGGAACAAAAAGGGAAGGACAAAACAAGCCAACTTACAACCCTCCGCTCCTCCTCGAGCACCTGGTCGTACTCGCTCAGCGCGATGCAGAAGATGGTGGATGTTACACTGCAAAAAGGGGGCAGAGGTTAGCATAGTGTTGGTACACGGGGGAAAGGCGGAGGGGAGGGGATGAAGAGGTGGGGGGGGGAGGAGAAGGACGACTCGAGGATAAGGAAGAGGGAGCCGAGAGCAGGACATGAGAAAGAATCGATTTAAAAAAATTAATTGAGTGGAATGGCACTCCGCTATTCGTCTACAGCCGAAGCTCGCTTCACCGCGCTGGGATTCAAGGATCAAGTATCGTATCAGGTAGCACAAAACGAACGGGAAGCTCCCGCGAAGCATTCCCGCTCATCGCATCATCGCACTACACCGAAAACCCAGTACGCGTGCCCGTCCGCACATAGTCGTCCGCCGCACGGCGCATACACGCAAAGGCAAGGCAGCTCGCAAAGGCACCCCAATCTCACTCGGCCACACAGCGCAGCGAGGGAGTGATCGACGCGTCCGCGGGAAAGAAACAAATACTCTAGGAAAGAGAGAATTTAATGAAATACACCAAAACCAAAACCAGGATCTCGTCTCCACCCTCGTCCTCGCCCTCATCCAAAGAAAGCCCAGACTCCACACTCCGGAAAGAATCGAATCTCGTCCGCCGCAGACTGAGTCCACATTCCACACTCGAGAAATAATCGAATCGAATCTCGACCTCGATTGCACCCTACTGCATTCCAGAGGCCCTGAATACGTGCGCGCGGGAGGGCGCAAACACAACGCAGCGCAGCACCGTCTCCGTCCCGCGGAGAAACACGCGTCCAGCACGCTGGTCACGCATATGTCGAGATGACGCGCCAGACGGGTGCGAGATGAGAAGGGTACGAGATGAGAAGGGTACGAGATGAGACGGGTACAAGACGAGACGAGATCAAGCGGACATAGTCCGCGCGACACGCGACAGAGTGAAGGGCTCCGTGTGCGTTGGCATGAGCCTCCGATTCGTCCCATACACGCGGGAGCGGGATGAGGAGAAGTTGTAGAAAGATTCCGAATCCAGGATCCTACCCCTCTCCCCCACACCTCCACCTCGACGTCCGCAGGGGGTTGGACGGAAAGGAAGCCATCTCGTCCTCGTCCTCGTCCACACTCCACACTCCACACCCAAAAATAATAAAATCGAATCTCGTCCGCAGGCGAATGAATATGATCGTCCACATCTACCACCTCCACCTCCACCCCCACGAATGCGAACGGCGTGCAAGCAGCCGCGGAAGCCAAACCCACCCCACACGGGGACGGAACACGGGAGAGCAGAGAGAGGACAAGTGCGTCTAGCGCAGCGTAGAATGAAAGGAAAGGTGTCCGTCCTCCTCGCGTCTCGTGCGCACGCAAAACAGGCTTCCCGTCTCTGCTTGTCTCGTATCCCCCCCCACACACAGGGAGAAGACTTCATCCCATACACACGGGGAGAAGAACGCCTCCGAGTCCACTCCCCACACCGCACACCGCACACCCGCACACAGACACCGAGCTCCACCGCCACCGCAGTCGGGTCCCCACGCGCACGGGGACGGCGCACACCCCCACGCACACGCGCTTTCCTGCATCTCATCACCGTAGTCGGGTCCCCACGCGCACGGGGGCGGCCCATACACGCACACGCGCCTTCCCTCCCCTTGCGTCTGTGTGCGTCCGTCCGCCGACTATAATCACACTGCATGCAAGCCTCTACAGCACCCAACGTGGAGCGGGGCGTGGGGTGTGGGTCGGCTCCCCACAACAGGCCGCACGGATGCAGCATACAGCCGCCCGTACCGCCCGGCTCCCCAAACAAAACAAAACGAGCCCCCCCTCAAAAAAAAGGAGAATGGCGAAAGAATGCGGGATGGTATGGAATGGAAAACGAAGGGATGGAGGGGAACGAAGGGAAAGGAAGGGAACACACCTCTCAAAGCAATGGATCCACTCCTTGCGCTCGGAGCGCTGGCCGCCAACGTCGAATGTGTGGATCTTGGGGTGCGCGTTGGTGAGCGGAGTGAGTTTATGAAGAAGGGAAGACATGGGGGCATACAAGAGAGGAAAAAGAACTCTGTGCTCGCATTGAATCGCCCATCCAAAAGCGCGGCTCGATAATGGCGGTGGTCTTCACGCGCGCGTAGAGGAATTACTTCGGCGCCGCGATGAGGCGGATCGAGGAGAGGAAGCTGTGAGTTTGTTAGTTAGACGCGTATATTGGGTAGAAAGAGAGCGCAGAGAGGCACTCCCTGTTTCTACCTCATCGTACGCCCCCACCGACCTGCCTCACTACCCTCGCCAGCGTCCCCGCGGAGTCGAGCACATTCCGATACACCGTCGTCCTATACTCCACGCGCTCCCGCTCGCCTTGGTGGATGATCTCCATCTGCTTCACGATTGTGCTCTTCCCCGACTCGCCGCTGCCCAGGAGCAGAATCTTGCATTCCTTCTTGTACCGCTTCGAGTCTTCGGTGATCTGCCGGTCGAATGGCGTCTTTCGAGACGGGTTGGCCCATAAGGGCGGCACTGCGTGTTGTCTGCCCTGGGAGGCGAATTCAAGCAGATGGGGCGCGGGAGCGTGTCTGCCCAAGGCGTCTGTGCGCTGACTCGAGGTGATGAGAGCAGAGGAAGAGCTGTGAGCGTCGACGTCAAATCACGGTGATCTCTAAGACGTCGGCGCCACCAACTCTAGATTAAACCCAGTGGAAATTCAAACCGTGCCAGACTGCGCCTTGCGCGATGCATGTTTGGATCATAGATGTGTTTCGGTGGGGTACAGGGCGGGGCAGAAACAGAATACACCTTTCGCGTACCTGATCTCCAGCGAAATGGGGCTACCGAGGATCGAGTAAGTATGTATTTCAATCATGCTAACGCATTCGGGCTTGGCGTCGGGCGACGAAAAAATTGAAATCTTTATCCTTTCATTCATGTGGGGGTTTCTCTTCGGCTCTCTCCGTACCAATGAAAAACCATCGCATCTTTTGACAATGCACCCTCGGGGGATTGAACCCCGCAGCGTTCGTCAAGTTGAATGCAACAGAGAACTTGACCGAACAAGTGTTACCCAACACCAAGGTGTTTTGTCTCCTCACCTTTGTCCTCCAACACGTGCCCAGATCTGTGCAGGGTGTAGGGTCTAGGCAATGGATTGAGGGTTCCGCATGGCACTCCTGAATTATAATATGTTGTCTTGCAAATGCAATTTAGGCCTCGGGAACAGGGAGGTAGAAATAAAACGCAGAGAGTGTTCAAGATATCACTTGCACCTTCCGCGTACCTCATCCCCAGCAAAATGGAGCTACTGAGTTTATGCATGGATGGAGGTTCAGCTCATCAATCATTCCCAAACAAATTTACAGGCTCGGCGACGAAAAAAAAAAGAAATTATTGGGCTTTCAAGTAAAGCTTTCATTAATTCATTTCCTGTTCCTGTCCCTCTCCCTCAAAGAAAAAAGACATCAACATACTACGCTCAATATGAGCCCTCAGGGAATCGAACCCCGTACCGTTCGCGAACAGGTGTGGTTGGTAAAGCTCCATGACAATACCGAACGGGTGTAACCACACACCAGGGCACTCCATTCCCTCTCCTTTACCCATTGCCTATCCACACCCTCACTCGGTATTCTACAGATTTGCGTATTTGTTGGAGGGTGCAAAAGCTGGGATGTGCAACCAGAATTTTACAGCCTTTTGCAGAACTTAGGGCGCGGAGTGTTTTTTTTTTTTCAATGAATTTTGCGTCGGATGGCTCTCCTGAGCTCGATTCTCAACCGTTTTCCTTTAGAATATGCTCATTATGTTTGCATTGAAAGGCCGGAGGGCATGGTATCCTCGGATTTTCTGATGGCCAATCAAATTGCTTGATTGGGAAAATATCCCATGTTTTGAGTAGGACAGCTGTAGGATTAGCTACCATTGTTCAATTGGTCTGATTTTTTGATACAATGGGCTCACAGGTGTACCAGAGGGCACCACATGCCGGTATTTTTAATGTGACCTATAGATCAGATGCAATCTATATCACGACAACACCCAATTCTCCATTCAATGTTTTGAGCCAAATATAAGTCATATAAAAAATACCAGCATATGGCGCCCTCTGGTATACTTGTGAGCCCATTGTATCAAAAAATCAGACCAATTGAAAAATGGTAGCTAATGCTACAGCTGTCCTACTCAAAACACGGGATATTTTCCCAATCAAGCAATTTGATTGGCCATCAGAAAATCCGAGAATACCATGCCCTCCGGCCTTTCAATGCAAACATAATGAGCATATTTTAAAGGAAAACAGTTGAGAATTGAGCTCATGAGAGCCATCCGACGCAAAATTCATTGAAAAAAAAAAAGCAGTCCACGCCCTAAGTTCCGCAAAAGGCTGTAAACCAAACCACCCCAAACCAAAGTAAAAATAGTAGAAAAAGACTTGAACCAATCAGGAGATTCAAGTTGAAAAAAAGTGATGGACGGACTATTTATATGCGCCCTCGGGGAGTCGAACCCCGCGCCGTTCGCCAATTGTTACACCTCCCAACAACTTTACTGAACGGGTGTTACCGCACACCAGGGCGCTTTGTCCCTTACACTTTGTCCTTCCCTTTGTCCTGTTATCTACACCCCGCACCCTACACTTACACAGATCTGGTTATTCCTTGGGGATGTTGGGGGTGGGGGGATGAGGGATGCATCGAGCGAGGGCCGACCCGCCCTAGTCGAAGCGAGGGGGATTCACGCACAGAACGACAAAAAAGCTGGGTGGAGAATTGGTGGACAATAGAGAGTTTGTGATAGCCACCTGGAGCAACCCAGGTGGCTTTTGGGGCATGTGGAGCCAGGTGGCTTCAATGTCAGCAGGTGGCTTGCTGAATGACATCATTCCTGCTCTTAAACCTCAAATGACATCCTTTTGCTTACATACATCAACTGGAATTTGAAAAATGATCATGAAAACAGGCTCTAGAGGCAAGAAAGGCACCTACAACTCCAGAACATCAGAAAACATCTTATCCAGGTGCTCCCAAGGCTGAGGATGAGGCACAAAGACACCAGAGGTACAGTATGCTGATTTATCATGGTCATAAACATGTAATTAGAATGAGACATACTTTGGGAAAGCCACCTAGAAAAGCCACCCAACGTTGGAGCCACCTGGCTCCACATGCCATGGAAGCCACCCAGGTGGATCCGCACAAACTCTCTAATGGAACAAAACAAAATAAACCAAAAAAAGTCGTCAAGGAACCTATGCGCCCCCGAGGAATTGAACCCCGCACTGTTTGCAAACACATATGTACTAGACAATTTTTAAGTTGTCGAACAGGTGTTACCCAACACCAGGACACTTCTTTCCCTCTCCTTTGTCCCTGTGTCAGCACAGAGCAGATTCCGGGTTCTATGGTGACGAGGGCGACTGAAGCTCGATGAGGTCCAACGAATAAGTCTGGAGTTTAGACTAGAATGGTGTAAAGTACAGGGAAAATAGGTACAGATTATATACTATAGGGCCTAGGGGCCGTAGCTAAGGTACCATATCAGATCATAACAGATAGGGTAAATGAAAGATAAATGCAGGGGTATATGAGCGTAAAGGGGTGATCGGTAACCCGTTGCGTCAGGGAACCGATTGAAGTCTCGGAAAGGAACTCGTAGTTCGATTGATCAGATAGTTGATCTGATCAATGATCGGGTTGTTGGAACTGTTCGGGTTCTAGAACCTGAAAGGAAAAGTCGGTTCATGACACCCTGGTCCACACACCACACCCTGCAACCTGTCAGTGGCTGAGGCTTGTCTTATGTTGTCGTGAAAAATTGGAGATGCCCCGACAGAACTTGAACCAAACTCAATGAGAATGCTGTGGAAAGAAATTCAAAGTTGGCTGGACATATACCACATAGAATTTAAACGGAACAGAAAAAAACAAGCAGCTCGGCCTATTATGTGCCCCCAGGGACTCGAACCCCGGACCGCTCGCAGACTAATGAAGGTTTCGACGACAAGCTATCAACTTACCGAACGGGTATTACCCAAAATAAACCAAATGCAACTTGAATGGCATCCAGTTGGGAACTGTGCCTTGCGCGCTGCATGTTTTTGAACTTGATTATGGATGCGTGGTGAGGTAGAGGGTGGGGTACAAACAAGATGAGTATCACATACGCCTTTCGCGTATACGTACCTGATCCCCAGCGAAATGGAGCTACCGAGTGAATGGATGAATGGAGGTATTTCAGTTCAACATTCAACGTTCATCAGTGACCAGGCTTGGCATTGGGCGACGAAAAATCATTATCCTTTGGGTCTCTCTCTGTCTCCACCAAAGCAAAAAGACCGATGAGATCATTTCATGACACACCCTCGGGGAATCAAACCCCGCGCCGTTCGCCAATTGATGACCTGTGATTTGGTAATGGTATGGAACGGGTGTTATCCAACACCAGAGCACCTTCTCCGTCTGCCTTTGCCCACACTCCACACTCTGCACCCCGCATACTTACCTGCAACCTACAACCTACTGGCTGAGGGTTATCTTATGTTGTCATAAAAAATAGGAAATGCACCAAACAGAACCCAAACCAAACCCAACGAGCATACTATAGAAAGAAATTCAAAGTCGGCTGGACGTGTGCCATATAGAATTTAAACGAAACGGAAAAAAACAAACAGCTCCAAGTGCTATGCGCCCTCAGGGACTCGAACCCCGGACCATTTGCAGACCAATGAAGACTTCCTTAACAAGTTACCAAACGGGTGTTACCCAACACTGGGGCACTTTGTCCCTTTGCTTTGTCTATTACCGACACCTGCACTCTAAACAGATCTGCTTATACATGTTGAAGGATTGAAGTACTGTACCGACATGTATGGGAGCAACGGCCCCAACCATTGTGACATTCCGTTGCCACGAGAATTTGGGCAACGGGTGCTGCGGGACCGTGACGGTTGCCAGAATTGGCAACCGCGCGCTTTAGACAATGTATTGACACATCTCACTCCTTTCTAGTTCTTAAATTGTAAACAATGAAGTTCCATGAGTGGTGGCATTCCAATGCGGGATATCTGCTAGACACAATTCCCTACCTTTCACTCACTACCCAATTTACCAGAATGGTGCGCAACAAGAACACTGTTCCTAAACCTGTGAAAGGCCCTCCACAGGGACTCATCTCTCGCATCGAGCACCTGCATTCCTTGCTTTGGCATGTCCCCGATTGGCCCCCAGGAGGATTCTGATGACAATCTTAGCACTTAACGGAGGTCTATTTTATTTTATTTTATTTCTATGTCACGCTATTTTTTTGAGCAACGGCCCAATTGTGACCGGGACATGGAAACTTTTGGGCAACGCAACGGACCTCACCGTGACTGTGACCGTTGCTCCCATACTCGGTACATTATCTAGTGTCAATAATGCAAAACTGAGGATGTGATCAACAGCAAAACAAAATCAAACCACAGTGAAAACAATAGAACAAAATGAGGGAGGCTAAGGCCGCAAGCGGCAGGAGCCGAACCTTGGTCCTTTTGAATTTAATAAATTACAGCGTGAAGCCCAATTCAGGAACATCCGAGCCAGTCCGAGCATCAAAGATAGTAGATGGTGGTGGGCCGCAAAGAAGCCAATCTCAAGCATACCAATCCTAATGAGGTCATTAGCATATTCCAAGATTCAAGTTGATCTCTGACATGCAGTTTTTTTGGTGAATTCTATAAACCTCCCCTGACCTGGGCAGCAAAAACTGAGATAAGGGAAGGACGCCACATCACACTTCTCACAAGGCAAAGCATGATGTGACAGTTGATCTTGTGCTTCGCGCTCACCTCTGCACTACCTCTTCATGGCTCGTGATCTTCACTTTGCTCCAGTTCAACAATCACATAGCACAATGGGCCCAGACTTATCAAGCCCCCCTGCACTGACCATTTCTAGACAGGATATATGTTAAGAATCGAGGTGTGGGGTGCAGGTGGAGAAAACGAAAATGGGGGTAATATTCCGAAAGGCGCATATGTGCGCCGTAGTCCCGTCGATGCGCGGGATCTAGAGACAATAGTAATTAGCTCTTCACTCTCCTTGTGTAGGCAGAATGTATATTGTCTGTACCTAGAGACAATAGGGGAAGTCAGAGTAGTCGATTTGAACTTGATTCTGGCTTGATTCCGGAAGTCAATTCTTGATTGATCCTGGGACGAGAATCGACACAGAATTGAACGAGAATCAATGTTCCTCCTTCAGAGGAGGAACTCCCCAGAATCGAAACCAGAATTGACTCCGCCTGTCCCTTCCTTAACTCTCTTGGTTCCTGTTATGGAATTGTGATTGTTGTATTAATTTTGGAATTTCGCTGGATTTCCTTTCTCGCAACTATACAGTCACATCTTCCCTTCCTCTCTCATCCACCACCATGATCTGTACCGAAAAGACTATGATCCGCCCCAAAGGCCACTAGTAAACCTTGGCTCCCCTTTGCGGTCTTGTTCTCGGACGCCTTCTCAGGTAATAATTCCACAAATATTTGAGAGTATAGAAAGTCTTCCAATGAACGAAATATTCACTTAGAGCTAAGCAAGAGGTGCCGCAGTTGTAATGATATGAGATGAGTTTGTCCATATGGTATTATCTAAGCAGTTTTTGGGTTGATTCTGGCTGGAAGGATTAGAGCGGTAAAGCACATTATTCTGGCTGGAAGATCTCTTCAATTTTATCTCATGAACACGAATAAATATTTGAAGATATGCGCCGTGTGTATCCATTGCGATACAAAAGAAAGAATGTCCGCCGGTACAGCCATTCTTTTATATAATTTGACGGTCCGCCAACAAGCGGCCCGTGATTACTATCAGACTACTGTACTATTTCGACCAAGTGTTCAGGCTTCGTGACGCTAAGGTGTTCATTTCTCAGCAATCATAGAAAAATTACCATATGGGAGTCCGGCAAGTGCCGGAACGAAAATTTTGACATTTTCCTGCCTATTTGGGCCACAAAAGTTGAGTATGACCGTCACCAAGACCAAAAGTGTTCAGTTCAGAGGCCCGCATCACGCGTCACCTGAACACTTGGTCAAAATAGTACAGTAACTGAAGACAGGCTTGCTCTGAACCTAACGCCAGACGTCGAAATGGTAGAGGATGAGGAAGCGCACCGTGCATATCTGCAGGCAAGTGTCAAGCAACAACGGAATCGTCAAATCGTGTGTCATATGTTATCTGTTGTCTGACGAAGGCTGAGCATACTGCCATCTCTGCTCCTGCATCCACGTCGCAGCATCTCAACCCAGGTCCGGTTCGGGGTTCCGGCATTTCGGAATTTTCCCGAACCTGTGCGAACATGTGCGAACCCTTTGAATATTTTGTTGAAGGAAATTGATTTTTTCCACAATTTTGCCTGACAGTGAAAGATACCATCTGCCTTTCCATCCAGGCAGGGCTTTCATACATGAACCGGCTGAATCCATGGCTGAAAGTTCAATTGTTCATTGATGCAAGTTACATCAAAGTTACCAAACAATCTGATATTTCCTGTTCAGTGGTGTGTAGTCACTCAGAAATTCAAATGACATTCATTAACCTTATTCTAAAATTATGCTGTCTGTCTGAAGCTATTTAAGCTCTGCTCAAAGGCTTGAATTCCGTGGTCATCCCGAGATTCTTTCACTTTCCCATCTGCTTTTGCTGATCTGCCGGTCATTTACTCATCGATGCCGATGCCGCTCCGTCTCAATATACTTCCGATGCTTATCAACTTCGATTCAACGATGCTCGGCTTCTTTCCCCACTTTGTATCGGACACTAAATATACTGCGCGCTTCGCTAACACATTCAAATCCTGGCGAGTTGACTTCCTCAACCTTCGCGGCCCACCGCGCTCTGATTCAACAAAAAAAAGATACCTTGCACACTGTCTGATGGTTCTTCGAACCAAAATGTACATGTTTGGTGTGTGGGAATTCTTTCGGGTTCGAACCTGTTCTGAACCCCAAAACAGACCGGACCTGACCGGACCGCCGGACATCGGCAACACTACTGTAGATAGCACAATAGACGGAATTCATTCAATAGAGAATACCAAACAGTGAAAGAGCAACAGGAGCGAACCAAGAATATCAAGAAAAGAACAGCAGAAGACATTAACAAGACCCAAGCCAGCATTGAACGCACCAAACCTAAACTTTAAAGGTTTGACAACAAAAAAGGTGGTCGAGCACTCAAATACACCCTCGGGGAATTGAATCCCGCATCGTTCACAAATTTGGTTCTTCTGCCACACATTGCATTGAGAAAACAGGGCCCGCCCAAGTGCCGCACATCGAATTCATATATCAGTGGCGCTGTTTAAAGTTAGTGCACTCGCACAACCTTTCCCCAGGCGCGTTATTCCCACTTACCACCATGCTGAATGCCCAAGCCATTGTAATGACCCTTCCCGAGCTTCTCGAGCGTATCCTTGGGAAGCTCCCTATGCACGATCTCCTCGTCACCGCGCCACTCGTCAGCAGAACCTGGTGCGCCATCACCCTCACACCCACCCTACAGCGCGCGCTCTTCTTCCAGCCCGCCTGCGAGGGGGCTTTCGAAAGGAGGCAGAACGCGCTGCTAGCGGAGTTTTTCCCCGCCTTTTTCGCTCCCGAATCCAGTCGCTGGTCCTGGCCAGACGCCAAAGCCCTCCAATTGATGCCCTGGCGCAAAGCGCCCGCCGCGTTCCGCCGGGCCGAAGCCAGCTGGCGGCGAATGCTCGCCACCCAGCCCCCGGTGTACAGATTGCTCGTCACCGAAACCGCGCGCGGCGTCCGTCCTCGAGGGCCCCGCAGTACACGCGAACGGCGCGCGGTCTTCGATGTCGATGCAGGCCTGCGCATGGGGTTCTTATATGACCTCGTCCCGCCCCTCATCAACCGGGTCTCCGCCGCATTTTCTATCCGCTGGCATGAAGAGACCGAATTCTTCCTGGGCTGCGAACCCATTCGCGCGGTCCCGGTTCTGGCAGTCGTCTGCCTGCGTATACCACCTGTTCCGGAAGTAATTGAAGATATTGGGGAGGAGTTTCACAGCGAGGGAAGTGAGAGGGTTGACATTAATTTTGGGGAGTGGTGTCCGCCCGAGTTGTTTTCCAATGAGTCGGAATAAAGCCTTTCTATATTGATAGTAAGAAATAAAGCGGACGTAGCAAACGCACCTCATTCCTGTTCCTTGCAGTGTGTATATGGGAAAATATTTGTAGGCTTTCATTGGATCCAAGTCCCCGTCACGGCTCGCGCAAGATTGCCTGCGCAAAACGAGAACGTAATCAATGCGCAGAGATGCGTGCTCGCTTCTTAAAGAGGTCTGAATAGTCCGCACCCTTATGTTTGATTCCTAGATAGATCTGAGCTTATAGCATTAATATTGAGGGAAGAGACGAGAAGGAGATGCGCGCGGACGGGAAAATACACAAACGGGAGGAAGGACATAAAAGAAGAAGAGGAAAATGGGTCGAAGATGGAAACGAAACGAGAGAGAGATGGGAAGGAAGAACACGTTGAAGGAAGCGGGGACAAGCAAGCAAGGGAGGAAGCCCACGCAGCACCGGCGTCGCGGGGCGAGTCGTGATTGCGGGCCTGCGTGGGTAGCGGGGACCAGACCAAATGAATGGAGAGGTGGGACCGTCCAGCATGCGCTATTGGAAGGCGGAGTACGGGAGAACGCGGGCCACGGAGGGTGCGGCAAAAAGAAGAGCGAAAACAGGCCGATTTGATGTGTATTAGTATGATCTGGTGAAACACAGATGTTGGGTACATAATGCAGGCATTTAGCGCGCGTGCAGAGCGGCAAATTTGAAGGATCTGGAGGCTAATAAGTAGAGGGCAACGGTGTGGATTGGATCCAATCTCGCGTCCGACGGTGCATGCAGGGGGGTCTCCGGCCTGCCCAATTAGAAGGACGAGGACCCTTGAAGATAATGCCATATAGACGTGAGCTCTCCGTACAGCATCTTGAGCATCCTGTAAACTGTATACTTGAGGCATTCGGAGGATTAAAAATTTGAGGACGATGGGGAAGGAGTGAAGTGGGTGTAAATCTCGGGATGTGCGACAACTAGAAGGAGGGTGTCGCCGAGACAGGCTCACGCCGAGGGGCAACATGCAGAAGACAAGCCACCCGGCGAGAAACGTGGCGAGACTTAGGTGAGACCATTGACCAAAACTCGGCAATAAGAACGATGATTGGCATAAAAGATCACAAGCGGCTGCTCGGCGGCTTCGCATCCCCTTCCGCTGATCGCGGAGTTTAACACGGTCAAGTGAGCAGCGGAGTTTAAAATGGGTTCAGACGGACAGAGAAGCAAGGGGGGATCGGGATTAAAAAATCGGATATAGGGAGGGGGGGGGGGGGGTCCAGGTCGGGCTGAAAAAACTTTTTGGTACATAAAGTTTAGAAGCTCAAAACAGCTAATAGAGTGTGAGAGAGGTGTTAATTGGTTGTAAGAATGACATATAAGTGTTCAGGGAGTGTATACAGAAGATTTATCACTCTGAGCCCATACCTTCCATGATCCAAACCAGAGTGAAGCCAAGTGTAGTTGATTCTTGGGTCAGAAATCACTGAGCTGTTGGAGTGCAGAGTATTCAGATTTATCACTGACACTCATTAGGTGGTAGAAAAAATCATGATTCGTTTTAGGGAGGTGGTTGGAGGTGAGTTGAAGAGCGGCGGCTGGACGCGGGAAAAGCGGCCCGGCCTAGGGGTGGGAAACTCCTTCCCTATAAGGTAGGAGAGGGGGGGGGGGGGGGGTCAGCTTGGGGCCGAAAAAAACTTTTCGACCCCATATCCGATTTTCGAATCCCGACTTCCCCTTGCAGAGAAGCGTAATTTTAAAAAGAGGGTGATAAATTCATGAGGGCCCTCCGGGCATCCCTGGGACTGGCAATTCACTGGCCAGATCATCGTGGTAATAAGTAGTAGTAGTCGGCAACTTATCACAAATTACCCAGCCTCAAATTCAAGTTTCGGATTTTCAAGTTGGATTTCTGACCCAAAGCTCGCTCGGTCGACGCGAGCATCGACCAGCTCTCATTGGGCCAGGTTGGTTGCTTCTTGTGGACCCTCTGGTTGACTGTATTCATCTTGCTGTGCAGAGGGTTTGGATATCTGCAGGCGGAGCAGTACGGATATCACCGGATTTATAATCCACGATCGGGGGGCCAATTGATGCAGACGGAGTACTCGGTTTTTTGGAGGCCAATAGTGGTACGGATATCACCGGATTGGTAATCCACGATCGGGGGGGTGATTGATGCAGACAACATTTTTTACTCGGAGACCTAGAACTGTTCCAGTCCCAGGAACAGTTTTCTCCCATCTCCGCCTGTGGGAAAACTGGTCTGACTAGGGCGACTAAACTTGGCCGTTTGGCGCTTGCCGGGGAGGCGTGTCTTGTTATCGCTACTGGTGGCAAGGTTCGGTTCAGAAATCGGTCTGAACCTGAACCGAACCTGAACCGGACGCGCGTTCGGCGTTCAGGTTCAGCAAATGGTTGAGCCTGAACCGAAGGTTCGGTTCAGCGTTCGGGGGAGAGCAGGCGCGTTCGAACGCCGAACCTGAACATTGGTGTGGTGAGTGATTTCTACGCGATTTTCTTCACTTTGCGTGCTTGATTTACCTCAGAATGCAATTCCCGGGCATTCATTGCCTGCAGTACGTACCTAATCTTTTCCTTCGAAGCAAATTTAAGGCAATTTCGATGTTATTGGATGACAGTTTGTTATCGCGTCATCTTCTATTAAATTTCGCGTGGATAGTTTATCATTAGTAGCCGTCTCGGTATTAGCCAAGGAATGTCAAATACCTCTTCCAACCACCAGAGCACAGAAAATTTCTGTTGTGGGATGTTCTCAATGAGATTTCAGTTGCCCGAGATGGCCGAAGTACTTCAGGTTCGAACGCGTTCGAACGCCGAACTGAACCTGAACGCGCGTTCAGGTTCAAGGTTCGGCAGTTGCCCGAACCGAATGCCGCGTTCAGGTTCGGCGTTCAAGGCGAAAAGCCCTGAACCTGAACCGAACCGAACCTTGCCAGCACTAGTTATCGCTACCTCACTGACCACAGATTGCGCCGGCCTGCACAAGGATAAATGCCTACCTCGCTGGGCCACTCAATTCAAATTTTATAGGACTGCCGGACCGGGGGCTGGTATGTTCGATTTGCGTGGGGCGATCATCTTCGTGGTTAGTTCGAGTCATGATTAACATGGGCGGACCGCCACAGCTTCTGATCGAAGTAGTCCTTGTCGATGCCTTTCGTCTGCTGCATGATCACTTGTCAGTTCGCTGATGGTAAAACTACTTATTTCTCGCCCATTTGTCGTGAGTTTGCATTGTTCTTTTGCAGCGTGACACTCAATTTATTCTGGCCTAAGTCAAAAGTATGCATCTCCAATCTCATTCGACATATATATTCAAACCCTCTTCCGAATGTAAATTTGCCCGCGCGTATTTGGAACCTTGAACAAACTGAATTCGTGATCAGGTGGTCGGACACCCTCGGTCTCTGCCTTGACATCATAGTTTATCAGGATGTGGGCAAGTGCTGTTTTGAGTTGTAGCGCGACGAAAAATCTGAAGTGGTTCATCAAAACTGGTGTACGCTCAAGTCAAGGTGTGGTCCACACACCTCCCGGGACACGCATGGCGTCCATGTCCATACACAACGTGATTCGGACTTGTGGTGACCATGTGGTGTGTGAAAATGCTGGTTTCCTGGCATGTACGGGAACCATCCTCACGCATGCACGAAAAGCGGAAGCCATCGAAGAGTTCGGGTTTCTCGTACACGGCTTTCAAAAATGTCAGTTCCGTTCAATAGCGTGACGAGGAAACTAAATACCTGGATCAGAGTTTACATTATGGCCAGGAACAAGCCGTAGGGAAGCGTTGTTCCGTCGCTGAACGTGAAGCCGTTCTTCGCGACTACTTGACGCGCCATTCCAACTACAACACAATTACGTCGAGTAAAACAGGCAAGATGTTGGCTTACTAGGTCCGCTTGCACTCAGCCATTGCGACTCGCGGAGGAAACTGTCGATTTTGTGCATGTTGCTGATTGATGTTCTTGTCCAACCCTGTTCCGCGACCACGCGCTCCGCCTCTTCGCGCAGCGGGAGTACGTACTCGGGGTATTTTGCAAGATCATACAGTGCGGCCGTCATCGACTGATGCATTGTTAGATGGTGACCGCCAGGGAGGAATATTTAATACCATCCATGTATTGTGTGCAGCTAGGTTGAGGGTAAGGATGCGTCGGACGAGTGCCTCAGGTGTTCGGTCATCGCCCTCGGCGAAGTCAAGCAGCCATGATACTAGGTCATTCTGAGGACGACCCATCAATGGAAAAGTTCAACATCAAAGTCAACCAAACGAACCGGTCTGTCCGGCCAATCCCGACCAAGTTCGCATTCAATTTCGAGGCGCTCCTCAATCATGGGTCCTAGAAGGGTCAACGCATGACGAAAGGCGCTCTTGCGCGTCGTGATCAGCGGAGCGATGAACCTATATTAGAATCCATTCAGAAATGGGCCAGGGAGAACAAAATCAATACCAAATCGGGCCATTACCTAGTACTCGAACACGTGCACTCGTCCAAAAGATTGGTGTTGTGTGCTCAACTCTCGCCCGTTTTTCTTGAAGTAAAAAAGCAGAACGGGGTAAAAGATCAAATGCTGGGGATCTACGTACCTGGTTTTGTGCCAAAAATTGTAGATGAAAAGATATTGACAGCTCTTCCTTGAGTGTCCGAGTTCTAGGGGGGGTTAGTATGGGGAAATGTACTGTGAAATGGGCTGCACTTACGACTTGAGAAAGTTAGGACAAATTCGGAGGATCTGCGACGCTGCGAAAACCCTGATGTTGTGGCTGTTGGTGAGATCTAGGTATTCCTTGTTTCTGCCTATACTCTCCGGTCAACCTTGGAACCGACGCAAAATATCAAGAACCCACAGAGCGGAAGGCCCACAAAAACGCGAGCGGTGATGCGAGAGATGATTTGGGTGACAGGAGGAACAACGGTGATTGGTTTCCATTCTGAAGCCACATACATAACATAGTCAGGGTTAGGAATGCAAGAATTCTAATGACATCGCACCGTTGTTATTCAGCGCCAGCAAAGTATTGAACGCATGCACAAGTTCGTCGTGCATTTGCGGGAAACTCAGGCTCAGGTTACGCAACCCCACTCGGATTGCCGGTGTATGGTACTGTACAATTTCGTTCAATTCGGCACTCACGCGTCACGCCCTTTTTTTTTTATTGCGGCAATAATTTTTTCTCAATTTATCGGAATTCTTTTGGATTTTAATTGTACTAAAATTCCGGGATTGGTGCCGAATTGATCGAAATTGTACAGTATGCATTTTCTGTGATGTCCCGGCCAATTGTCCAGTCTTTTTGGAGGACCTAACAGTAGGGCAGTGAGCAACATAACTTGCGTTGCATGATGGCAAATGTCATACATCAGCGAGTCCTTCATTGAATGATACGATGTGTTCCGGAGCCGATGCAACTTCAGCAATGTACTTTCACTCCGAAATGAGATACGTCCAGCGGGAAAATGCGGGCAGCCTAAAGACACCGTTTCCATGCTGAGAGTAGGCCTTGCGGAACATTTTCGTTGCTTCGAACTGGAGTTTGAATGCCGTCATGCAGGATGAGAGGATGTTCGTGGACCCAACATACGGCGGAATGGCATTCTGGGCCTTATGAGCACCATACTGTGGTCAATAGATCGTAGTCCACACCTTTGGGTATCTGCGCCACAACAGTGATACAATTGAGGGGAGTACCAGTGCTGCTACGATGTAGAAGAAATTTGTTGTAATTTCCAAGTCCATCGAGCCAGCAAGGAAGGGGTGTGAGTTTGGAGGCGCTGGTTGTTTGTGAAATTAGATTGTGAGTGAGCTTTTATTTAGTTCTGAAATTGCCCGGAAAACAGATGCTTACTCTTCCCAGTGCATTCTCGTATACATCGCCTTGCAATTTATTGAACATGCCGAACTTCGCGCGCACTTTGATAGTCGGATCTGGTTCTTCACTTGTATCAGGTATTGAATTTTCAAAGGTATTTGGCGTAGAACCTTCCAAGTCCTAATATGTGTCCGGACTTGGGTAGCGGGCGATTACGACTTGGATAATTGCCTCTCAAGTTCTATTATTCTAATATGTGTGGAGTCGGTAGCGAGCGATTAGTAGTACCGACTACGACGAAAATGCTTGTTTATCTATCTCATTTTTTCTTCCAACGTCTCTGGCGTGGTACATGCCAACTTGAAGGTCCAATATGTGTGGAACTTGGTAGATTAAAATCAAGATGTTTGTCTCCACAGATCAACGCGCGGGTACCAAGTCAACCCATACCTGTACCCGTACCCGTACCCGGACCCGCGCACCGGTCGGGCTTGTTCAGAATCGGTGCTGGTGAGCCCTGATGAGCCGTCCAAATTCAGCACTGAATCATCTCCTAGAGCTTGAGGTGAGTAATTCTCCGTGTTTTACTAAACATTGTACACCGTGTATTAAAGTTCAGAATCTCAGTTGGAAGACGATATCGGTCCCAAGGGGGGAAAGTCCGGCAATCTCGGCACTCTGGAGCAAGTCGGAGTCAAATTGTCGGTGATATTCCATGTTGGACTAGTGGAATGTCGAAAAGAAAATTAGAGGAAAGAAGGAAGAAGCTGCCGGTGCAAGATCTGAAACTCCAGACCAGAAACTTGCACCAACGCTGGGTATTTTGGCGGCGCAGAATGGAAAATCCCAACACACGGGTGAGGGACACGGAATAGCTGCGACCCACAACCCGTGAGCGAACCCGCGTGTATACCCGAGACCTGTGTTAAACTGCCCGAAAGAATAGAAGAACAAAACAAAACAACCCGCACTTTGCTTGCTCATGCGCCCGGGGGAGTCGAAACCTGGTATCATCCTCAAGTCACTTTTAACACAGTGTACAAACCAGATATATGTCACCCTACACCAAGGACGCTTCGAGTTCGTACTAAGTACACTTCGCTGTTAGGCGACTCTGGATAGAAACTTGTAGGGAGGTACTACTGACTACTACAGTTTTTATAACACGTACCTTTGCTATCTCCCTCCAAGCCTATGGTACTTACTCACATCCCAGGTAGGTGCTTACCCTGCTTGGTGAATGCAACAATTGAATAAAGGAAATCAAATATGGGCATGGGCGAGAAAAGGATTCAGATTGAAAGGGATTGGACTGGGACTCGGATTGGATGTAACCAAACGCACCAAAGAATAGAAGAACAAAACAAGACACTCTCTGCTCACAACTCATGCGCCCTCGGGGAGTCCAACCTCATCCTAAAATGCTGTCCACTCATCTATAAACAACATGTGTGCTACCGCTACACCGTACATCGAAGGTGGATGGGGTCGGATGGCGTGTACCTTAATAAAGTGCGGGGATGAGATGACCTGTACCAAGATATTTAAACCAGAACGGATAAAACGAACCGAAAACGAGAACGGGGAGGAAGAACCGCCAAAAAAATACGTTGGCCCAGCAATACACGCCCTGGGGGAGTCGAACCCCGGACTCATCCAGAATGCATTTGAAGAAACCAACAAACGGGATGGGTGTGACCCTACACCAAAGGCTTTTAGACTTTATAGCTACGCTAGTCTCAGACTGATATCTAACAATTGTATAAAATATTGAGGAGGAGGCGTCCGCTCGCCGACGCGCACCCTTAGCTCCTAGCTTCTAGCTCATATGTAATTTAAATTCGGTCTCGGTCTCGGTCTCGTGATTCTAAGGAAGCCAGGTGCAGTCTGGGAGTGTATGATATCATGTAGTCCCCGACATTATTTTACTTCCTCTAGGTTACGAAACCCAATATGAATCAAGCTCAAACTGGATCTTGCACCAACGAACGCGCGACAAATCGCAACAGTGCAGGTACTATGGGTTACGTATGACGGCAGCGGTGCCGAAACGAGGGGGCGGGAAGCGGGGAGGACGCAGCATTATATGTAACCCGATATGTATGATATGGCGCGGGCACGATGCGCGCGTCGAGGGCGTTCTATTCTATTCTGTCGGCTAGCGCCGCACGCCCGCGTGAACCGGCTCGGCGGCGGGTGGCGTGCCTGCCCCCGCAATATATCGTGGACAGAGGCGCAACCGAGGATCGCAGCTCCAATATGAGGCGCCGCGCCGATTTGGATTGGATGCGGGAATAGGGGTATACGTAGTGTTGGAAAAGTTCGGTTCGGGAAATCGGTTCGAACCTGAACCGAACCGAACTGAACGCTAGGTTCGGGGTTCAGGTTTACCAAATTACTGAACCTGAACCTCGACTGGAGGTTCAGGTTCGGAGGAACCCAACATTTTGCTGAACGCGTTCGAACGCGTTCGAACGCCGAACGCCGGCCCGGGTGATCGGCGTTCTTGTTGCAATCTCCGACATCACCGCGGCAACGCATTCTTCCTCACAGATCCCCCTCGACCGCTACTTCCCCGAATACGCCGGCAGCAACGACCTTCAAAAGGCCGCAAAGTATATCCTCTGGAAATTTATGCAGGAGAGTCTATCCACAGTGAGTGTTACTTTCTTTGTTTTTTTTTTGTTTTTGGGACGGGGGTGGGGATTTCAGCAGGGTTTGGTGGGGTTTGGGGCGGCGATGCTTAGATCTGTTCTTGCTTAGTGGGAAGAAACGAGAAGGCGAGCAGCAGAACGGGTTTATGGCGCATAGCTGCAGAACGGGTCGTGCTGCTGTACATGTGAGGCTGCAGGAGCACGTCGTCGTGCAGAGTGCGCTCGCTCGTTGCTCTCGTTATATTCTCGGTGGGTAAAGGACGATCCCGCGCCCCTCGTGTCGGCATCATCTTGTCGGTTCTCGTGAAGCAGGACGTGTTGTGCCCTGTGCGGCGCGGACGAGGGTTTACCCTCGGCTTTACGCGGGGGCTTTGTGCACAGAAGCCTCCGGGATCAGGCCCTCAGACCGCTTTTTCCTCTGGCGGAGTTTCGTTTCGGTAGACTAGGAGCGGGTGGGTGTGGTGAGGCATTGGAGGCCGGGATCCTTGGCAGTCTTTATGTTCTAGTGCTTCCTACATGCGAAGACCTCCTCGAGATGGTCCATCTCCCCTGGCCTACGGTCTCTTTATTCTTTTCACTTCTCTTGGAGGGCGCGGTGGACAGCTCTACGAGCACAGCCACCGCATAGAGCTGTTCACTTCCGAATTTTATCTTGAACACCGCTGGACGGATTGCCACCGCTGGACGGATTGCTATAGATTTTATATATAACCATTCTTTCCTACTTTCAAGATCATCTATGAAGTGAAAAGAACATTTTTGCTTTTTTGTCAGTTACAAATTACAGATCCAAATTATTGTACTTGTAATGCAGAAACACGTCGTGGCACTGGGCGTGGTTGGGTAGATGTAGAAGAGACAGCTGCAGACACTGTAGCAGTAGGTCTACTTGCCAGATGCAGCAGCAGGTCTTTTTGGGTTAGAAGCACCCAGTTCGGAAGGTGTGGTCCACCGGCCCTCCGAGCATTTACTTGGTGCACACCAATGTACTCAATTTTTTGGATGCTGCCTTTGGATAGATAGGAAGAGACATCCTGTTCAATCTCTCAAAAAAAATCGAAATAATACTGTAGAATTTCATTCAATTCGGCATGGGTTGTGACCCGTGACCGAAAATACCGATTCAGCACTTTGGCACTCAACAAAATTTGGTGTGACACTTACAAAATTCCGGCATTCAAGACGGAAATTTTCGAAAATTTTGCTTTTTTTGCAGCTGCAAGAGAGATTTCACCCCAGTGTCACAAATTTTACATTCGGCACTGGGCGCCGTGACCCGTGACCAAGATGAAAATTCGTCGCAGCACAGGGGGTGCGTGATGTGTGACTGCCAAATTGAATGAAATTGTACAGTAGGTTGAGGTTCAATAGCCTGGAAAATCATACAGAAGTTTCACCACACATTATGTTTTTGTGCAGTATCCATGCAGGACATTCCACATTTGTACAGATCATCTGTACACTCTCCTGCAGAAGACAAAAAGCTAAGTGCAAGTCATGCCACGCGCACCACGATGGCCCCACCCACCAAGTCAGGTGACATGTGATGCGGGCCTCTGAACTGAGCACTTTTGGTCATGGTGATGGTCACATTCGACTTTTATCGCCCAAATGGACAAGAAAATCCCAAACTTTTTGTTCCGGCATTCACCATATAAGCTATTTTCCTCGTGATTGCCAAGAACTGAACACTTGGGGAAAATGAACACCTTATATGGCACGTCATAAGGCCTGAACACTTTGTCGAAATAGTACAGTATCACACTGCCAGTATAAGGTGCAGTATGAGGAAAGCCTGCATCAGAAAGTGAAATGTGCTGGGAGTTGGTCATGATGCAGTCCAGCTCTTTGAGCTTGATCAACATCACCCCAACAACAAGATACAAAACCAAGAATGTGTCGCGTCTTGGACATGAGTGGCAATTCCTCGATTGATTGACTGGAGGCGAAAACATTACTGTTGGATGTAAGTAGGACATTAGCGGATAGACGGCTACAGATACAATCGGACACGCAGATACGCCGACTATTAGTTAGCAGATAGCCTGTATTTTCTCTTTTCTTCCTTGTAGTTACTATTGTTTTGGTTACATTCAGGATAGAGAGTAGCACAAATATATATTCGCGAATATGAATATTCACCGAAACCTAGAAATTGATATTTGCATTCGTACGAATATTGAGGGCGAATATTCGTTGCTTAGTCAGCAATATTTGCGAATATTCGTGAATATGAATATTCAGCGAATACATTGAGAATTCAGGGGTTTAGTAGTCTCCAATGAGTTGCTGAGGACACTTTTATGTTATCTTGTGAGTTTAAACATTGTCGAAGACTCACACAAGCCCTTGTCTTGCATGTTCAACCATTTGATTGACCATCACACTTGCTGTGTTAAACCTGTCAAGCAGTTGCCAAAGCAAAGATGTCTCTAAAGTGGTTGGTTTACATATGAATTACAGATCTAGTTGGTGTAAATGAAGTGTGTTATGGTTCCAGAAAGGAGATGTGTCAAACAGACCCAAATTTACTATGCTTGATTGAAATTTTAGCTGTGTATTATAGCTGTAAATATTCGCGAATATCCACTTTCCCAGAAACTGATCTTTGCAATTGCGCGAATAGCACAGCCACATCAATTCACGAATACGAATATTCGCAATTTGCGAATGGACAGGCACAAATATTCGTGATATTTGATACTCGTGCTACACTCTAATTCAGGAGCACTCGCACTTAGGTTAAATGGTTTCCTACTCAAGTTGTCTCCCCTCAGACTTTGTATCACTATTGTCCATGAAGACTGAGGTGGGTCATGTCTCATTTACTCATTGTTCATTAGTTATTAGTCCTATAGGTGAATGTAGACTTCATATCACTATTGTACACAAAGACCGAGTTTTTATTCCTACAAGAGCACAGCGGGGTGCTTGGCGCCCCACCACTTTGGTTGAAGTTGAATTCCCTTTTGAACTCATGACCGAAGGCAAATTGACGGAGAAGAGGTCGGAGTTTGAAAAGGCTTCAGACAGAGTGGCTTAATTTTAAAAAGAGGGTGACAGTAAACTCTCACACACACTATTGTCTCACTCGTATGTAGGAGCCAGGATGATGCCTGCACAGTTCTGGAGTTCGAGACAAGGATGAATCCCGGTGAGAATAGGGGCAGTCAGAATAGATTTCCGAGGGCAATTCTGAGGGCAATTCTTGAAAGTGATTCTGATTAAATAAAGTGTGGGAGAATCGCTTTAAATCAGAATCGACTTCGAAATGCAGAAGCGACTCTTGAGGAGATTCGACTTCGCTTCTTGAGGCGATTCCGATTCTGATTCTGGCTTGGCTTTCTATGTATGTTGACTCTAAGTACCAGGCATGCACATATTATTTTGTGACTACTTATCTGCTGCTTAATAAATCTTCAGCTCTTTCTCTTGCACTTGGCCAATTTTAGTCTCCTTTGTATGAGTCCCGAGACTCGAAAGTTCGGACTGTACTCGTACTCACCCCCAAAACCCCGCGGCTGTCCAATAAAAGCACAAACAAATGTCACGGTTTGTCCTTCAGTGGCAGACAAGACAAGAAAAGCACCAGGATATAAGGTAGACCCCATCCACCTTCGACAAATGTCACGTGATATTTCCTTTTTGAGCGGACAATGGATTCTTTAATGTGCCAAATATTCTACAAGGCCCGAAGGGAAATTCCCTTTGACCAGATTGTGTAAATTACTCCCACAGATGTCTGGATGCAGAAATAATGATGAGGGATGGATGCATCAGGCTGGAATTACCTGGTCTTTGGTGCCAAATCATCCCATCAATCCAAGACTTCTCGGCGTGATCGCCAACAAGATGTCGAACAGCTGGCTTAATTCCTGGCCTTCAAAGTCTTATGAAGCCTTAAGTTTTTTCCAAGGTATTACAAGATGTATTCCTGCAATCTGGTTGAAGGGAATCTGCAGAAGTAATTAATTTCATGAATCTATCTCAACCCATCCAAAAAAAGAAATGCCACATGACGTTTGTCGAAGGTGGACGGGGTCTACCTTATAGCCAGGAGGATTGCAAAGGAAAGATGTAAACATTTTTTATTTGGTATGCGCGAGAAATGACCCTAGAATTGCTTTTTGAACCGGAGCGGTCAAGACTGAGGGTGATTCTCACATGATTCTGATGCAATGAATTTCGAGAATCATTTTTGAGAATCGCCCTCGGAAATCTTTTCTGACTGCCCCTAATGTCCACATCCACGTCTATGGTGTGCATCTGCCTGCTGCAGAGACAATGAAGTGGAATTAGATTATTAATCAATCTCTTTATAAAATTACTATGTCTGTCAGTCTGTCCGTCTGAAGCTAAACCTCCGCTACTTCTCCGCCACTTCTCGCACATGGCGAAAGAATGCCGGGCCGTTTCAGCTGAGTGAATGGCGGGATCGACTTGAGTTTGCTGTTCCCGCTCAAACTCCACACATCATCTCTCCGATTTGCCTTTGGTCATGAGCGATTGAACGTCAGCCAAAGCGCGCCCCGCCACGCTCTTGTATTCTCAAATTTCAATCCCAATTGAAAAGTAATGTATTTCCAGTAAGTGACTGGCAAATACGTTCGGGCAATCTTGGCCAACGAGAGAGCACCAAAGGAAGAGGATTGCCTCGACAGAATGGTCAATAGCTACTCGTTTATGGTAGTAGTAAGTCCGAAATGAGGGAGCGCAGTTGCAGAAGGAACTTGAGATGAACAACCAGCTCGGCTGGCTCGGTCGCTCAGATGCTTTGCACCGCCGAGTTGCCCATATGGACAAATTGTGGACAAACGTGCACGCAGATCAACACCACCATCTGTCAAACATTCGGCAGACAAACTTCCCCGGCCTTTTATGTGATTCGTGCGAAAGTGCATGCTGGCTTCTGCCAGCACCAGGCGCGCACAGCCCTCAGTCTTGTCTTCCACCTCCAAGTCCACTACGCGGCCCCACTACAAAAGATCAAACTCTAGGTGCTGGACATGCCTCATCCAGGCAACGAATCCCAGACAGTTAATATCTATGGTATGAGGCAGATTATTAGAACACCAACACGATTATTTATTCTGCCAGGCGGCAGAGGAGGCAATGGTGGAGGGGGTGGCATACAAGGTGGCGGTGGGGGTGCTGGGAATGGACCCACTGTAAACTTCACTACAAATATCGGTGAGACGTTGCCTTCGTATTGTGATCCATCCATAACAGAACATCCATCACCGCAGAAAGCCAGGGGGAAGCAGGGATACATATTCTCCACCGTGCCGTCACCTTGGAAGCACTGTATGACTCTGCAGACAGGTTTCCTCAGCCCAAATGCCATCCCGAAACACGCACAGAACTGCTCAATGACCTTTATCACTGGGCAAATGACCCAGACTCAGACTACTCCATCCTGTGGCTACATGGTCCTGCTGGGGCTGGGAAATCAGCTGTCATGCAGACTCTGTGTCAGCGATTGCAGGATGCTGGGCGGCTCGGCGGAAGCTTCTTCTTCAAGGGGGATCATAAGACTTGTGGAAATGCAAAAATGCTCTTCGCGACGCTCGCTTACCAGCTCGCACTCCATCAGCGGGAATTGAAGGGCCCAATCTCACGGAGTGTAGAAACAGACCCATCGGTTCTTGGGAGAGGCATGGATGTTCAATTGCGCACCCTGATCCTTGAACCCTGCAGATTGTTCCCGGATGCCAGGCCCTCAGTTCTTCTTGTTGACGGTTTGGACGAGTGCGAAGGGCACAATATCCAGAAACAAATATTGCATCTAATAGGATCCACTGCCAAAGACTATTGCATTCAACTTCGGATCCTTGTTGCCAGCAGACCAGAGCCACATATTCGAGAAACATTCGAGGAGGATTCCTTTCGAGGACTGTTTGGCTCCATAAATATTGAACAGTCATTCGAAGATATCCGGACTTACCTCCGAGATGAATTTTCGCGCATTCATCGCGAGCATTCCACCACTATGCGACACATTCCTATTCCGTGGCCATCGTCACAGATTCTGGAAATGATAGTGCAAAAGTCATCTGGTTACTTTATCTATGCATCTACAGTTATCAAGTTCATTGATGACGAGTGTTTGCGACCGTCAAAGCAACTGGACATAATTCGAAATCTTGGACCCCATGATTCTGAATCACCATTCAAGGATCTTGATCAGCTGTACCTCAAAATCCTATCAGGAGTTCCTGCCCAATTCCATCCCAGTCTTCGTGACATCCTATCTGTTATCATCAACTATCCGGGGCTGCCTGTGGAGGAGATTGACGAACTGCTTGATCTTGACCCTGGGGATGCTCAGTTAATTCTTCGTCCCCTCCACTCTGTCCTCAAAATTTCCACCGAGTTTGGTCGGATACAAGCGCACCATGCCTCATTTCGTGATTTCTTGAACAGCCACCAACGGTCATCAGTTTTCTATATTGGTTTCCCACAACAGCGCATGAAATTAGCTCGCTCAATTCTCAAGGCGCTTGCATATACACATGATGATCCACAACAAAACCGTGCTGATCTCTGGTTCCGGTGGTATGTATACACACAGAATCATACAAAGTGAATGATCATTGCTTGATATTGTGGTTTATAGGTACATCGCAACAACATGGCCAATTTGGATTCGAAATATCACTTCCATTACACCCTCTCCGGATTTTGTGCACCTGGTGCGACTGGTCAATCCGGATTTCGTCTTCAGTAGATCCGTTCCCGATGAGACATTTGCACAGTTTTTGTTCTGGCTGAAAGTGGGTTTATGTTTACTTTATTGCGCTGTTATTCTCATACATATTTTTTTATGCAGAAAATTTGTCCTCTTCCCGAGGATGTAATCCGCCGCTGGGAAGATTATCGCTTTATGCAGTTGTATGAGCACTTCCAAGACCAGGTCACATGCAGTTTACTCGATGCACATGCTAAGTGGGCTCCAGAAAGAACCTACAGGCAAATTGAGGCCTTATCCGTCCGCACAATACATGCCCTACGTCCCCAAATGAACAGCAAATTGCAAGTCACAATCAATGCCTTTCGGCAGCTTTTGTCACAGTCTCCCACCCTGGTTCGCATTCTCCAAGCCGAAAGACTTCTTACTGTCGACCATTCCATAACATTGTTTCAAATTCGCATTGCATTGGATCTATCCTGGGATGATGTTCGAGAATGCATTTGTTCCCTACGTCCGCTCATGACCAAGGCATCGGGTTATTTCTTATTCTTGTTCTCTCTGGACATACTCGGCCCCAAGGACTTGGTGTCCAGAGACCTGGCTCGCGGACTCATTCAACTGATCCAACGAATTGGAAATGGGAAACTTCCCATGAGGTTCTGGTAAGCAGATTATCTAGTTCTGAGTTGAACAGCTATCAACTATTCGCAGGTGGCATTTGCGCCCGGATGAATGGCATTTCCGAGAATGGGGTCGACACATTCGATCTTCTCCACAATCAAATCCCGAGCTGCTCCAGGAACTTCATCAATTCATTCCACCCTGGGATGTGTTTGCAGAAGAGGAGAATAGACTTGAACCTGTTGAGTTCTATGATGTTGTTCAATGGCTCAAGGTAAGTCACAATGGATCATTGGCTGTTTCTGACAGCTTTTTAGAGATCCCCCAACCCTCAACTGGACTTGATTGACCGCTGGCAAGGCTATCTCAGGGAAAGTATGGTTCAAACAGGGAAGAATTATGGAGATGATGAGCTTGAGGAGAGGTGGAATGAAAATTTGGAGATGGAGGCATACCTCCATGGACCATCTCAGGTATTTGACAAAGAAGTAATCCGATGCTGGGAGAGTGTTCTACAGAAATACACAAGTAGTGGGGGTGGAAGTGAGGAGGAGGAGGATTCTGATGATGAAGCTGATATGTAGTGGTGATGAGGAGTGGTGACAGGATCTCTGGAGTTCTAGGAGAGCAGTGAGTTGCCGGTGTTGATTTCAATCTTGTCACATACATGTATGGCCTCTGCTTTGGTAGATGTAAAGAAAATTGGCAAGCACTATTTCCTGGCAATACCTCCACAGACTTCCAACACTTGATTGACTTGGATGGACCATATGTGTTGGGTTTTGCCTCTGGGGTCATCAATAACTAAGTGTTGGCCACCAATGGGCTATATATGTTGTAAGCCATCAGGTGTACATGCAGATTCTTACTTGTGATGTTGACTTTGTATGGCAGATACATTAAGTGGACAATGTCAGGGGAACCCCTGCCTTTCGCCAATCCGCGGGTTGATCCACGGGCTGATCATCTGCCATCACATACACACCCAAATGGGACCCATGTTGGTGTTAGGTGGACGGTCCAGACCTACCCAGATAAATGCTCAGTGTAAGGGTTCCCCTCTCCATTACACCATGTTCTGATGCAATCTATATCACAACAACACCCAATTCTCCTTTCAATGTTTTGAGCCAAATATAAGTCATATAAAAACTACTGGCATATGGCGCCCTCTGGTATACCTGTGAGCCCATTGTATCAAAAAATCAGACCAATTGAACAATGGTAGCTAATGCTACAGCTGTCCTACTCAAAATACGGGATGTTTTCCCAATCAAGCAATTTGATTGGCCATCAGGAAATCCGACGATACCATGCCCTCCAGCCTTTCAATGCAAACATAATGAGCATATTCTAAAGGAAAACGGTTCAGAATTGAGCTCAGGAGAGCCATCTGATGCAAAATTCATTGAAAAAAAAACAGTCCGCACCCTAAGTTCTGCAAAAGGCTGTAAAAAGCTTCAGACAGACAGACAGACAGCGTAATTTTATAAAGAGGGAGATTGGAAATAATGTTGAAGAAGCGGGTTAACAAGTGAATGGGGTAGGTCAGAACAAAAGGTAAGTAGTTGGAGAGCACGGTTAGAGAGGATGAAGTTTGATAGTAATGAGTGTGAAGTGTCCATGAAATGTATCAAAGAGCAGGCGATGCACACACCAAGGTTTTGCGAAATGCGATGCTACCGACTCTGTCCAGCAATTTTTGGCTGAGTTTAGCGGCTAGTCTCTCCGATTCGTTCGTGGATGATGAGCTGGGATCCACCCCACTGAAAATGGGACCCAGTGAGGACCACATATAGACAACACCCCGCCATTCATCGTATGTTCTGCGGTGTTTTGTGTTGTCTGGTGGCTTTCATCAGGTGTTGCGATATGGATGTGGGAAGAAGAAGTGCAAACCAATTTCGGGGGGCGCCCCATTCCAGCACGACCTTGCAGCCTTTTTTGCATTTTGATAGCGTGATGTTTTGTTCCCAAATGTGCTTTCGCTCCAGTCACAAGCTTTGAACACGGATTTAATCGTCAGCTGGTGAGTCTGGACATCCGGGCCAGAGGAACCCTCGAGACGAGCAGGCTTGGATGATTCAAGACCACAGAGATCCAATAGCCTTACCATCGAGCCATGGTTCTCGATCATACCCCATAAACTATTCCCTCGCACCACGAATTTGGTGTCACGAAATGCGGAATTTCCTACTGGTGGTTGGAGCGTGGAGAGGTGTAGGAGGATTTGCTGCTCTGTGGATATAGAACCAGAGCGGTCACGCAATGGAGGTGGCAAAGAGGTGGGAAGGGTGAGAAGGGTTCCAGCAGATGTGAAGTCCAAATTGTTTTCGTCTGGGCTACCATGGGTTTCGAAATACTGGGTATCATCCTGGAGTAACTGGGGAGCTGGAATAGCATGGATTGAATGAGCAGGAAACCCGCGCTCCCAATCCGATCCTTCACTCTGTGAACCAGGGGAAAGGTGCATGAGACCATCAAAGAAATCTAGATCTGGCGCGCCAAAGCTAAATGTCGGTGAACCGAGGCTGAATGAAGCGAGTGAGGGTGGGGAAGAAAAGATGCTTTGAATATCCGAATTCACGGACTGTGGGATTTGGGAAGGAACAGTGAAGATCAAGATGAAATCAGATTCCGGCACAACATTCATTGGCCGGTACGCCGAAAAGAACTGGGCGGAATCTGGAATGAGGGTCGCTGATATTACTTCCCCCGAGGTGTAAGCCTTGGTGTGATGGGTTAAATCATTCTCAACATCCATGTTGACCTGTGAGAGCAGGCCAATGAATTGATACCCACTGCCAGTGTTCCTATACGCATTTCCGGAGAAGTTTGGCACTCGACTGGTGCTGACGGTGATGGAGTCCGGACTGGGAACTGTGCCTGTAAGGAGTGCTGAGAGCAATGGCTCCTCAACTTGAAACCCTTGGAATTGAATTCCGGTGCGTAGGGCCAGAATGAGAGATGCTATCTGCACCGACGAAGCATCTCCGCGGAGGATCACTTGGGAATGTGCAATCACAAGTCTCGGAACAACTTGAATGATATCCGCTCGATCGACTTGCTTCACAAGGATTGTGCAGCTAATGATTTGGGGTTCCTCAATTGCCGACTCTGTCTCCGCCATGTAACTTGTTTGTGGCGGAAGAACTAGGAAAATATTGCGAGTGACAAAGGTGGAGGTATCAGTGGGACTGAAAACTGACGCGAAGTCTCGGAGCTGGGCCTGCCAGAGCTCTCGTGTGCTGCGATCTTGTCAAAGTGTCCCCCAGGCGACCCCCACTCTGATCGCTCCTGAGTCCTCAACATCAAATTTGAAGAAACATGCAGACACCTGTTGGGGTAAGGATGTTGTGAAGGCCCGTCTGAAGGGAGCAGCTGATGCAGCATCGCGTGACGGCAACATCTTCTCTGCATTTGCACGTGTTGGACAGCGTCCTGTTAAAGTGACACATCGGGCTCATACTGAGGTGGAAGCTCGGTGCAGTGGTTTATTGTCTTGTGCCAAGCAGTGCTGATTTGTACATAGTGCCCATCTTGTCCGTTGGATCGCAGAGGCCAATCGGGCAGTCAAGATTGTCGAAGATCGTGAACTCAAGGAGCTCCTTGAGGCCGGGCGTCCAGATTTCAAGATGCCAAGCCGGTGCACAGTGGCCCGTGACCTGAACACAGCGCATGAACAATGCTCGGGACGTGTTCAACAGTTCATAATATGGCTCTTATATTTGAATCAGAATTATCCTGGTCGCTTGAGCTTTGCTACCGACACTTGGACTTCACCCCGTGCATTTGTTACGTGGACCGTACACTTGCAACATGAAGGCGAGCCTTTGGTTTTTCTACTTGACATCTATGAGGTTCCCGAGGTACGTCCCTCATGAATCATATTCACTGTTCTGACAGTATTATTTCAGTCTCATACAGGGGTAGTTCTTGCCCGGGAGTTTGGGGAAATGCTCCAACGCTTCAATCTCCAGCATAAGGTACAAGCATTCTGTTGGTGCTTCCTGAACAAATGCTAAAAGCGAATCTCAGATTCTTGCCTGGACAGGCGACAACGCAACCTCGAAAGATACTCAGACGACTGCCCTCAACCGTGACCCCAACAATTCCTTCGAGGCTATCAATCGTGTTCACTGCTTCAATCACACATTGAATCTGGCCGCTCAAGCGTACCTCCGCCCATTCTTACCTGCCAAAAAGAAGAAGACAGACGATGAAGCTGGAGCTGATGACGAGGACGATGATGAGGCCGAAGGTGACGAGATAGACGTGGATTTGGATTTGGAAGATGATGAGTCACTGCCTGACCTCGCTGATCTTTCTGACTCCGATGTTGACGCTACATTGTCCATGGTTGACGCTGAGGATGATGCTGCTTGGGATGATTTGACTCCAGAGGAGCGGGAGGAGATGCTGGCTGAAACTAAGAAAGCCAAAACTGTTATAACCCGGGTATGTCCCGACTTGATTCTCAGTTAAATTCATGTAACTGTATATAGATTCACAAACTCACTTTCGCGATAATTCATTCCACTATGATTGCACTTCCGGCATGGCGCAAGGCATGTGAAGTGCATGGCCACCGTGTCCGACTCATTCCACGCGATGTCCGGACACGCTGGAACTCTCTGTATGACATGCTTGTCATCGCTGTTGAGTACAAGGAAGTTATCAACGATATAACCGCCAATCGTGACTTGAATCTTCGCAAGTATGATTTATTGAATGCCGAATGGGTCATATTGGAGGATATGGTATACACTCTCAAGGTGCGTATTTATTTTAGTAACGAGTGTACTGATTAATTCATGTCCAGGTTTTCAAAGATGCAACTGTTCTTTTCTCTTCAGACAACAAAAGTACCATCGCAAATGTCCTTACAATGATGGACAAAATTGACGACATCATTACAACTACAGTAGTACCTCCAGGCACCAGTACCACCCGTCCCCCACATGTTGTTCATCCCTCAATCCGGAGAGCTCGTCATCTCGCCGGGGCCACTATGAACTGCTATTATTCAGCTACTGATGCTTCAAATGTCTACCGAATTGCGATGAGTATGCATTTTTTGAATGATATTCTGTGACATTAGTGGAACATGTACTTTAGTCCTCCATCCTAGCCTGAAGCTCGAGTACTTCAAACTGCGCAAATGGGAGCAGAGCTGGATTGATACCGCTGTGGAACTTGTTACCGATGAATATGCTTCCTACATGACAGCTGGAGTAAACCCAGATGTTGAGTTGGTAACAGCGGATACAGTGAGAGTTTCTGTTTCTTCACCACATCCCCAAATTTTGTTGACTCATTCTCATTGTGTGGTAGGTTAGCATGTCGTCCAGCATGGCCGATATTGAGGATGCCTCCGACTATTTCTTGAACATCGATATTCCGAACACGCACTTTGAGAAGAACCACCTGGAACAGTATCTCAGTCAGCCTGTTGAGCCAAATGTACGCAAGCCATTGAAATAGTGGTGGGCTAAACGCGAAATCTGGCCTGAGCTGGCTCAAATGGCTCTTGATTACTTGAGTGTGCCGTGTGAGTGAATTTGAGCTATCTTTGGCGCAAGACAACTCATGTGATATAATAGCTACGTCAACCGCAGTTGAACGTGTCTTTTCCCAGAGTCGGCACCTTCTCGTCTTCACTCGCAACCGTCTCTCAGCAGCTGCCATCCGGAAGTTCTTGTGCTTTGGCAGCTGGAGCCGCAAAGACCTAGTTCGAACTGAAGATATTGTGCGTGCTATTGGGAAAACTATGCACAAGTCCAAGGCAAAGCGTAAATTGGATGATAAGAGTGAAGGAGATAGCTTGAAGAAGGCTCGTACTGAATAGAAATCCATTTCTCATACATACTTTATGTATTTTGAATGCTGTTTATAAATTGAAGTTTGGTGATTACACCAATCTGAACTCACCCACAGGTAAAATACCGCATGTGTTGGTCACCCGCAGGTGTACCCGGTAGGCAGCGGGTCCGGGTTGCAACCCTGACCCGTTTGGGGTACGGGTTTGCCGGGTAAGGGTATGGTACCACCTGATGATACCCTTACCCGTATCCGTGCCCAACACTACATGGTTGCTGTGCTCTACAACTTGTAAATCACTGCGGTTCCAGTTCGTTGATGCTGTACATGTCCTGGTTGAGTTGTAGATGTGCACTGTTCCTTGTTCGACTACTATTGTACAACATAATTTTTGATGAAAAAAGGTTTTATACCTTGTCCTTCTCCACCATCTTGCCATGTTTGATGAGCAGGTGGACAATGTCAATGTGGCCTTCAGATGATGCTGCCTGCAGTGCACTGCCATATTTTCCACCTTCTGCATTTACATTGGCACCACCATGTTCAACAAGCAGCTGGACAATGTCAATGTGGCCTTGAGATGATGCTGCCTGCAGTGCACTGCCATATAAACCACCTTCTGCATTCACATGCGCACCATGTTCAACGAGCAGCCAGACAATGTCAATGTGGCCTTGAGATGATGCTGCCTGCAGTGAGCTGCCATATTGACCACCTTCTGCATCCACATAGGCACCATGTTCAATGAGCAGCCAAACAATGTCAATGTGGCCTTGAGATGATGCTGCCAACAGTGCGTTGCCATATTTTCCACCTTCTGCATTCACATTGGCACCATGTTCAATGAGCAGCCGGACAATGTCAATGTGGCCTTGAGATGATGCTGCCTGCAGTGAGCTGCCATATTGACCACCTTCTGCATCCACATAGGCACCATGTTCAATGAGCAGCTGGACAATGTCAATGCCGCCATCAGATGATGCCTGCAGTGCACTGCCATATAAACCACCTTCTGCATTCACATTGGCACCATGTTCAATGAGGAGCTGGACAATGTCAATGCGGCCTTGAATTGATGCTGCCTGCAGTGCACTGCCATAAAAACCAGTTTTTGCATTCACATTGGCACCATGTTCAATGAGCAGCTGGAAAATGTCAATGTGGCCACGAAATGATGCTGCCTGCAGTGCACTGCCATAAAAACCACCTTTTGCATTTACATTGGCACCATGTTCAATGAGCAGCCAAACAATGTCAATGTGGCCACGAAATGATGCTGCCTGCAGTGCGCTGCCATAAAAACCATCTTTTGCATTTACATTGGCACCATGTTTAATGAGCAGCTGGACAATGTCAATGTGGCCTCGAGATGATGCTACCTGCAGTGCACTGCCATCAAAACCACCTTTTGCATTCATGTTGGCACCATGTTTAATGAGCAGCTGGACAATGTCAATGTGGCCTCGAGATGATGCTACTTGCAGTGCGCTGCCATATTCTCCACTGGCATTCACATTGGCACCATGTTCAATGAGCAGCCAGACAATGTCAATGTTACCTCGAGATAATGCTGCCTGCAGTGCGCTGCCGTATAAACCACCTTCTGCATTCACATTGGCACCATGTTCAAGGAGCAGCTGGACAATGTCAATGTGGCCTCGACATATTGCTACCTGCAGTGCACTGCCATATTCTCCACCTTCTGCATTCACATCGGCACCATGTTCAAGGAGCAGCTGGACAATGTCATTGTGGCCTCGAGATGATGCTACCTGCAGTGCACTGCCATATTCTCCACTGACATTCACATTGGCACCATGTTCAGTGAGCAGCTGGACAATGTCAATGTAGCCTTGAGATAATGCTGCCTGCAGTGCACTGCCATATACACCACTTTTTGCATTCATGTTGGCACCATGTTCAATGAGCAGCTGGACAATGTCAATGTGGCCTCGAGATGATGCTGCCTGCAGTGTGCTGCCATATTTTTCACTGTCTGCATTCACATTGGCACCATGTTGAAGGAGCAGCTGGACAATGTCAATGCAGCCTTTAGATGATGATGCCTGCAGTGCACTGCCATATTTTCCACTGTCAGCATTCACATTGGCACCATGTTCAACGAGCAGGCGGACCATTCCAAGGTGCCCATAATATGATGCTACTGGCAGTGCGTTTCCATATTTTCCACCTTCTGCATTCACGTTGGCACCATGTTCAATAAGCAGCTGGACCATTCCAAGGTGCCCATAATATGATGCTGCCTGCAGTGCGCTGCTATATAAACCACCTTCTGCATTTACATTGGCACCATGTTCAATGAGCAGCCAGACAATGTCAATGCAGTCATGAGATGATGCTGCCTGCAGTGCACTGCCATATAAACCACCTTCTGCATTCACATTGGCACCATGTTCAATGAGCAGCGAGACAATGTCAATGTGGCCTTGAGATGATGCTGCCCGCAGTGAGCTGCCATATTGACCACCTTCTGCATCCACATAGGCACCATGTTCAATGAGCAGCTGGACAATGTCAGTGTGACCTTGAGATGACGCTGCCTGCAGTGCAGTGCCATATAAACCACCTTCTGTATTCACATTGGCACCATGTTCAATGAGCAGCTCAACCATTCCAAGGTGCCCATAATATGATGCTACAAGTATTTCTTGGTTATTCAACTGATATAAGCCTGTTGCCCTTTGGAGAAGGAATTTGGAGGTGGGTACCAGGTTAGCTGCTGTAGCAATCCACAAGGCTGACGGTTTTGATGACCAATCATAATAATTCCATGGTGGTGAGTCCCATCGTAGCCTATACCAACGGACCTGAGTAGCCCAAGCAAGGAATTCTGGGAGTATGTCTCTCAATGGATCCTCAGGAGGACCAGCTGCATGTGTCAGGCAATAAAAAAGTGAGTACTGGAAGAGAGAGAGGTGCTTGACATCTGATCTAGGGTCAGACCACTCCTGCAAGCGGACTTCATCAAAAGCCAAGTACGTGAGCGGGGGGCGAGCTATTTCTGTCTGAGCATTTGGAAATTTCTGGGCCTGAATATTGTCCAAGTATTCCTGTGTGGTGTAGTGAACAAGTCACACCACAGAAAGCTGATCATCAACAATGACCAGGCCAGCACAGACAGACAAGATAGTCTCCACAGCTAAAATATTGTCCTTGTCAAGTGACTTTGAACTCGGTTCAATGGCTAGAGCTGTTTGTAGTTCAAGAACTGTTAATGGTCCTTCCCATTTACAACCCAAGTGAGAACTGAATGAGCAGTATTTTTTTCGTCTTCATTCTGTTCTTCAATTCGTTTCATCACATCATCATAGCTGGCATTGAGGGCTGTGGGCAAAACTTCTAGAGCCTCTCGAGCCCTCTTCACAGGGCCTTTTGTGCTGAGAGACCCAATGTGGAGCTTGGCAAGTAGGAACCTAGCAGTGGATTGTTTGTGTGTCATTATTCTCAATAATCAGGGATGCTTACATTCCTTTTACAGAGCAAGTGATTCTTGAGTGAATTTCCTCTCGTAAATGGACTGTGCTTTCAATGTGTCTTGTGAGGCATGGTGACATCTCAATTTGAGCATCTACATAGCTCCTAATATCAGCCTCATTTGCACAGATTTCCAAAGTGGTGAGATTTGGCAGATCTAGAGTGATATGAGGACGTGATGTCATCATCAGGTTCACTGTAGGTCCCATCTTCATGAGACACTTGAGTAGGATCTGTCGCTGCACCTCCGGATATTCATCCATGGCATCCACCACAATGTAAACCTGTGAAAACTCCATGATGACCTGCTGAAGCAAAGGGAAAACTTCATTTAGTGAGGGTTTAGTCTTTTTCTCCTTGTGCTTCTCATACAATGCCTCTGGTAGGGGGCCAATATCTCTGCTATGGACCAATTGTCTCCAGAGTCCAGATAGTAGCATAGCTGGGGTTTGATCCTCGGCTTCCTTGTGGTTCAGATACATACAAGCTACACCAGCATTTGGCATCTGGAATTTTGTATTCAGATGATCGACAACCATTGATCTAGACAGTAAACATCAGTCAATGCAAAATGATGGCAGAATAGACACACGCAAGGACAGTTTTTCCTGCACCAGCTGTGCACCTCAAATGGATTAGCATAGACACAGACAAGAAGGTAATACACATATGAATTCCCTGACACCAAAGAGTCCTTCCTGAACCAGATTCCCATGCTTGGAAGTGTGGATCCGCAAGCAACCACCCTCCAGTTCCGGGCTGCCGCACTTGTGAAATATCTGTGTGCCGGAGGAAAAAGTTGATTGGTGATAGCCAGTCAATGAGTTTTATGCGCTCTAGGGTCAAACAAGGCTCATGAATTAATATGATCTCTCTATGACAACTCACTGTCCATTTCCTGGCTGCCACTATTGCTGTTGAGAAACAGGACAGGAAGGGGATAAACTGACATACAGATTAGTCACAAAGGACACAGTGGGACCCGCCCCAGTGCCCCCGCCCCCGCCCTGTACATCGCCCACCCCACCATCGCCCCCGGCGCCACCTGGGCAAGATAAGTGATAACGATAACTTGGCAATTTCATTGCACACCAATGCATGGATGTAGTAATTGTTAATTGTGTGGGATTCATTGGCTTTCGTAGCCATTACCGGACGAGTGCTGATTACTAGAGACGCAAAGCGCAGCAGGGCCTATGCAATGCGGTGGACGCGAGGAGCAAGAACTGACCGACAGCTTGATTGCAGCCGGTCAGTCACATGCATCGATCGATCAAGACGTCGTTCGACATGATGCAATCCAAGGGGGGATCGGGATTAAAAAATCGGATATAGGGAGGGGGGGGGGGGTCCAGGTCGGGCTGAAAAAAACTTTTTGGTACATAAAGTTTAGAAGCTCAAAACAGCTAATAGAGTGTGAGAGAGGTGTCAATTGGTTGTAAGAATGACATATAAGTGTTCAGGGAGTGTATACAGAAGATTTATCACTCTGAGCCCATACCTTCCATGATCCAAACCAGAGTGAAGCCAAGTGTAGTTGATTCTTGGGTCAGAAATCACTGAGCTGTTGGAGTGCAGAGTATTCAGATTTATCACTGACACTCATTAGGTGGTAGAAAAAATCATGATTCGTTTTAGGGAGGTGGTTGGAGGTGAGTTGAAGAGCGGCGGCTGGACGCGGGAAAAGCGGCCCGGCCTAGGGGTGGGAAACTCCTTCCCTATAAGGCAGGAGAGGGGGGGGGGGGGTCAGCTTGGGGCCGAAAAAAACTTTTCGACCCCATATCCGATTTTCGAATCCCGACTTCCCCTTGATGCAATCGCCACCATATTTTTTTCTTCTTTTTTTGAGGAGTGGAGGGATATGAGAGCAAGAGTTTTGTACTGTCTTTACTCTTACATCCCTCTCGCCACCAGTTCGGCCCGGAGGCGGCTTCCCTGATGGGTCTTGGAGGCGGACACGGACGGTCGCCCTCTGCTCGGGGTGACCATGGACTCAGAAAACCCGGCCGGACAATGTATCAACCTCGTGAGGAAATGCTTGAACCGCATCCGTGTCTTTAGCACGGTATGTGGGGCTTCGGCCTTCCGTAGACTCAGGTTTCATGGGACCAAGATCCCTTTCCACCTTCAGTTGTCGACGGAGCACAAGAGCATAGACAGAGTCGTATCTCGCGCTCGCCGAGCCCGCTCTCCCTCGAAAAACCCGACTTAGAGAAGACGATGGGGGGAGGTGCGTGAGAATAAGTTTATCTATTCGGCGACGAGGTATGTTTCCGTGCTCTTTCTCTGGCTTTCTTGCCGCTGTCGGCGGCTCTATGTGCTGTATCCCCACAGCACCGTCGGGTTGCGCTTCCTTGCTGGGTCTTTCTTTTAATCTCTGTTTCATTACCTCAAGAAACAGTGCAGAGCGCGTCTTTGACTACGTTTCACGCCCCTCCCTTCATTCTTCTCTGCCTCATCCTTCCGCACGGCTCCCTCTCCCTCGTCCCTCGCCCTCCATCGTCCGATCTCTCCTTCCTCAACTGCTCGAATGCTCGAACACCCGCTGACCCTCACTCTCGCAGAGGCACCCCCGTCCTCCGCAAGCTCGCCGACAACAGGCGCGTCTTCTCTATCTATCCCTCCCTCGCCTTGCTCATTGTCTCCTATTGTTTGGCAGCTCCCCTAATGTGGTCACCTTGCTTTCGTAGATTAAGCATCGCGATGAGCGGCGGGGCAGCGATCTCGCGGGAGACATGGGTTTTCAGCGTGCCGTTGGTTATGCACTGCCAGGGTGCGTCTTCAAGTTTGCTCTTCTTTCCTTCGTCCCCTCTCCATCCACCTCGTACCCTCTCCCTCTCCATCCCGCGCCTTCCTCGTCCCGTCGTCTTCCTCCTCGCCTCGCCTCGCCTCTCCCTCGAACCATTCCCTTCATCGTTGACCCATTTCTTTCCCCTCCCGTTTCCCTTACTTCTCGCCCCTTGTCACCCACTTCCCACTTGTCGCGCAGCCATGTGCCTGGCGAGCAAGGGCGGCTCGTCCTAAAGCGCCTGCGCGCCCCCTGGGGGTCGTGTGCGTGCCATGATGAGGACGAAGGAAGGGAGAGAGGATGTCCGATGTCCGGCGCTTGTGTGCGTGCACGAGAGGATGGTGATGTGTGGCTCCTCAGGTGCGCGATGCGGTGGCGAGGCGGCCTGCGCCCGCCGTGCGACGGCCGACGTGCTCTTGATAGAATAGGACGTGTCGTGCCACTCGAGAGCAATGTGTGCTGTTGGAACGCGGATAGGCTTCCAGTGACATACCCCTCTGGACGAGCGGGGTCACCTTCCCGCTCCTCCTCTGCCCAATTCTTTCCTCGATCCACCCTCTTTTTACATTCGCTCCCTCTTCCCATCGACATCTTACTGACTGTGACTTTGTAGTTCCGCAATGTCCCCGAGGCGGGCTACTTCAGCTGTGGACGGAACGGCGCGACGGAGGAGCCGGGTGAGTCTTGTCTTCCTTTTGTCCTTCATTCCATGTTGAGGCGGCGCGGTAGGGTCCGTACTTGAGATGTGCCACGACACCACCGTGCGCGCCATCTCCCCTCGTCCTCCGACGTTACGTTATCCCTTCAAGTTGCGTCACAAAGGCAAAGGCTTTAGTCAAGGCGAAGCAAAGGATTTTAAGCTTTCCAAAGCCGTTGGCCATGCCCCCGTGTTTCTAGATGGCCTGGTTTTTGTTTCATGAAAGGTAGGGGACAGACAAGTGTGGTTGCCCCACGTGATTGATTAGCCTTATTGGGAAGATTGTTACATTTTCACTGAAATCAATGTGTTCTTGGACTGAAATAAAAATTCTGGCTCAACAGTTCTGCGTGAATCATTCATAAGACTGCTTCCAAATATTTTGAGGAATTTCGGTAGAGAAATGGGGGACGAGTTCCCAAATTGATGTGGGCAGGCAATGCGATTGATGTGGACAGAAAAGACCATCAATGTCTGATCATTTTGGAACTAGTCCTCCATTTCGGCACCGAAACTCCTCAAAATATTTGAGAGCTCTCTTATGATATGTTCACACAGAACTGTTGGGCCAGATTTTTATTTCAGTCTGAGAACAGGTTGATTTCAGTGAAAATGTAACAATCTTCCCAATAAGGCTAATCGATCACGTGGGGCAACCGCACTTGTCTGTCCCCTACCTTAAAAATATGGCCTGGGTGTACAGAAATCATTGAAAATCCATCGGTCATTCATTTTGTAAACAGGCGGGAACTTGAAGACTGCGCCGGATTTGGTAGCTGTGTTCAAAGCTTCAAGCAAAGCCACAGTTGAGCAAAGCTATATGACACCTTTCTCGTAGAGATTCTCGATAAACAATTATCTCTTCGGGACGAGTTCGTAGAGGCTCTGAGCCAATCAAGGGATGTTATGTAGAAGCTTCAGTTATGGGACTAAAGAGCAACCAAAATATCATTGCCTTCCCACTTTCCCTGATCTTTCCGTTGCTGGTCGAGACTAAATGAACTCAAACTATTTGACTGGGATGGACCAAATCTGTTTCTGCAAACCTTTGAACAGTTCACAGTATGTTTTTACTTCCTCTTAACTGTTATACCTTCTCATAGTCACTCAGATTGGACAAACTCCACCATTAGACTGTGCCCTTCGGTCTATCACACTTTGGAATGGACCAATCACATGGCCCCAGCTATGCAATCTCACAGCTGTATCGCTTTCCGATGTCCGCTGCTTCATTGAAATAATTGGACTTTCTAATGCCGACTTGAAGAACTGGCTACTTCAAGTTGCATCCACATTACGACAGCTCAACATCGAGAAATATTCTATTGTAAAAGCGAGAGATCAGGAGGAGTGTGCGCTTGACGCAGCACCTCGGTCCCTTTCATTGAAGACGATGTTCTTTCGGAACTGGCAGTGGTATTGCGGAAAACCAGTTCAATGGAGTGGAACCGCGACACGATCACCCTTGATAATTGCAGGGCAGGCGACAAAAACAATAGTTTTGTATTACAGTTACGCTCTGTGCCTGTCTTCTGCTGATCTCGGAACTGTTCTATGGGCTTGGCATAGTGCTCATTCTTCAAGACATTCCCCTTCATTAAAGACGCCACCGCTCGCGTTGCAGAACAGCGCGCGTGTGTAGTTGGACAGAGGCCGGACTCCAGGACGGTCTGAGGCAACGTGTGCGTAAAAGCCCCCTCCGCACCTCCTGCGCCACACGAACCGAGAAGCGACAGCGCAGGAAGGACGAGTCCGGACCCTTGACGAACGAGAATGCCAAAGAGAGCAACGGGAGCGGGAGCTGCAGAGGCATTCGGGCAAGACAATGCCCTGTGAACGACGACGCCACTCGCTCCGCCACTCGCTCCACGACGTGCTCCCCAATCACCGATCCCTACAGCAGTACGACGGCGCCTGCCGCAACTATGCCCATTGAGCCTCATCCTCCTCCTGCTCGTCCTCTCCCTCCACCCGCCCTCGGTACCTTACCAACGCCCCCACCTCCGTCTACATCCCACCCAAAAAAGAAAATCCCCGCCCAACTCCACCAGAAGGAAGGACGACATTCAAAACGAAGAGGTGTAGGACATGGTGGACACCCCCGCGAGCTTGCATCGACGTCGACGCGACGAGGGGGCCGAGCCACCAGAGCACACACACCAGCAGCTTCACAGGAAAGCACTGTCCTCTCGTCTCGTCTGCGCCCCGCCGTTTCACCCCACCGCCACGAGTAGTACTGACTCTCTTCTCGTCTCGCTCACCCCCACGTTCGTTCGCTTCTGCCGAGGCCGTCGACGCCTGCGGGTCCAACCCACGCTCCACATTTCTCTGCCCGGCCCTAGGGAAGAAGATATAAGAAACACAAGCACCTCCTCTCCCTTGCCTACAGTACAAGAACCTCCGCCGGTTCATGCGCGCCCGCAAGCACCTCACACCTGCACGCGAGCACGAGGGCCAACATCCCCTCCGAACACACAACACAGCAAGCGGGAAGGGATGGAGCACTAGACGCTGTGGGATTGGGCGCTCTTCCGCGCGCCTCTTCTCGTCGCAGCTACCGGCTAACCCTCGTGTAAACGACCAAACCGCCACTTCTAGTGCACGACTCTCCGCCTTACGAAGACACTCCCGGCGCACGACTATCACCTCCCTGGTCTCGTCGCACTCTCCGCTCACCCAACAAGCAAGCGCCATACGGCTCCGCCAGTGAGATGGACACAGCCTTCGTCTGTCCCGCACGTGTCCAAACGAGTCGTACCTTCTGTTTGATGCGCTCTCATCGACGCCAACGCTGCGCACCATCTCATTCCCGGAACAAAACATTGGCTTCCCCGCTTCCGGCTCGCCGGCGACCCAGGGAACAGCACGTCCCTCCCGTCTCGTGGCCCACTCCACACTAGACGAAGTCGCTGGGACAAGTGCGAGCACGACGATGAGACATGTACGCCGCCGCCAGCGAGCGACTCGCGCACCCCACGCTCCACGCCCACATCCCCCAGCAGACGACAGGGTGCGAGCGTAGCTCGCTGCGCCAAGGCGCGACGCGACGCCACGAAGCCTACGAGCCCACTGCTCGACTCGATCGAGACGATAAAAGAGAGCAAGAACAACTCACCACCCTCCGCTCCTCCTCGAGCACCTGGTCGTACTCGCTCAGCGCGGGGCAGAAGATGAACGTTCCGCTATGAAAAAAGTAAAAAAGGGGAAGCGCTAGCAACTAGAGGGTGGAGATAGAGAGAGACGAGTAGAGGATAAGGAAGACGATTGAAGGGGAAGGAAGAGGGATAAATGGAACGGGAGGCGTGGAGAAAAGAGAAGAGGGCAGGGCAGGGCAGAAGGAGATGAGAAAGAATCGCTTTCCAAAAAAAATGAATTGAGTAGAATGGCACTCCGTGATTCGACAGCCGACGCTGCACAAACACAGTACGCGTGCCCGTCCGCACATAGTCTCCGCCGCACGACGCATACACGCAAAGGCAAGGCAAGGCAGCTCGCAAATGCACCCCAATCTCACTCGGCCACACAGCGCAGCGAGGGGAGTGATCGACGCGCCCGCGCGAAAGAAACAAATACTCTAGGAAAGAAGAATTGAATGAAATACACCAAAAGCGAAACCAGGATCTCGTCTCCATCCTCGTCCTCGTCCTCGTCCAAAGAAAGCCCAGACTCCACAATCCAGAAAGAATCGAATCTCGTCCGCCGCAGACTCGAGTCCACGCTCCACACTCGAGAAATAATCGAATCAAATCTCGACCTCAACTGCACCCTACTGCATTCCGGAGGCCCTGAATGCGTGCGCGCAGGAGGGCGCAGACACAATGCAGCGCAGCGCCGTCTCCGTCCCGCGGAGAAACACGCGTCCAGCACGCTGGTCACGTCGAGACGGGTGCGAGGCGAGACCATAGTCCGTGCGACAGGCGACAGAGTGAAGGGCTCCGTGTGCGTTGGCGTGAGGGATAAGTATCCTTCCTCCGACTCGTCCCATACACGCGGGAGCGGGATGGGGAGAAGTTGTGGAAAGACTCCGAGTCCAGTCCCCTACCCCACCTTCACACCTCCACCTCGACGTCCGTGGGGACTCTGACAGAAAGAATGGAAGCAATCTCGTCCTCATCCCCGTCTACACTCCACACTCCACACCCAGAAATAATAAAATCGAATCTCGTCCGCAGGCGAATGAATATGATCGTCCACACCCACCACCTCCACCCCCACGAACGCGAACGGCGTGCAAGCAGCCGCGGAAGCCAAACCCACCCCACACGGGGACGAAACACGGGAGAGCAGAGGAGGGGCGAGGAGAGGACAAGTGCGTCTAGTCTAGCGCAGCGTAGAATGAAAGGAAAGGTGTCCGTCCGCCTCGCGTCTCGTGCGCACGCAAAACAGGCTTCCCGTCTCTGCCCGTCTCGTATCCATCCCACGCACACAGGGAGAAGACTTCACCCCATACGCACGGGGAGAAGAACGCCTCCGCGTCCACTCCCCACGCCGCACACCGCACATCCGCACACAGACACCGAGCTCCACCTCGACCGCAGTCGGGTCCTCACGCCCACGGGGACGCTTTCCTTTCCTTTCCGCACTCCATCACCGCAGTTGGGTCCCCACGCGCACGGGGCGGCCCATACACGCACGCACACGCGCCTTCCCTCCCTTTGTGCCTGTGTGCGTCCGTCCGCCGACTATAATCACACTGCATGCAAGCCTCTACAGCACCCAACGCGGAGCGGGGCGTGGGGCGTGGGTCGGCTCCCGACGACAGGCCGCACGGATGCGGCATAGAGCCGCCCATACCCGCCCGGTTCCCCAACAAAACGAAACAAGCTCTCCCCCCCCAAAAAAAATGGTGAAGAATGCGGGATGGAATGGAATGGAAAACGAAGGGATGGAGAGGAGCGAAGGGAAAAGAAAGGAACACACCTCTCAAAGCAATGGATCCACTCCTTGCGCTCGGAGCGCTGGCCGCCAACGTCGAACGTGTGGATCTTGAGGTGCGCGTTGGTGAGCGGAGTGGGTTTATGAAGAAGGGAAGACATAGGGGCATACAAGAGAGGAAAAAGAACTCTGTGTTCGCATTGAATCGCCCATCCAAAAGCGCGGCTCGATGATGGCGGTGCTCTTCGCGCGCGCGCAGAAGACTTACGTCGGCGCCGCGATGAGGCGGATCGAGGAGAGGAAGCTGTGAGTTTATTAGTTAGACGCGTATATTGGGTAGAAACAGAGCGCAGAGGCACTCCCTGTATCTACCTCATCGTACGCCCCCCACCCACCTGCGTCACCACCCTCGCCAGCGTCCCCGCGGAGTCGAGCACATCCCGATACACCGTCGTCGTATACTCCGCGCGCTCCCGCTCGCCTTGGTGGATGATGTTCATCTGCTTCACGATTGTGCTCTTCCCCGACTCGCCGCTGCCCAGGAGCAGAATCTTGCATTCCTAGTCTTCGGTGATCTGCCGGTCAATGGCATCTGACCGCGCGTCTTTCGAGACGGGTTGGCCCATAAGGGCGGCACTGCGTGTTGTCTACCCTGGGAGGCGAATTCAAGCAGATGGGGCGCGGCCGCGTGGTGTCTGCCCAAGGCGTCTGTGCGGCGTGCGCTGACTTGAGGTGATGAGAGCAGCTGTGAGCGGCGACGTCAAATCACGGTGCGACGTCGGCGCCACCAACAGTCTAAATTAAACCCAGCGGAAATTCAAACCGCTGCATGTTTGGATCACAGATGCGAGGTAGGATAAGTGTCACATGTACCTTTCGCGTACTGATCCCCAGCGAAATGGGGCTACCGAAGATGGTATTTCAGTTCAATCATTCCCGAGCTCGGAGGCTTGGCGTCGGGCGACGAAAAAATTAATATCTTATCCTTTCATTCATGTGGAGGTTTTCTCTTCGGCTCTCTCCGTACCAAGGAAAAACTATCGCATCCTTTCGCCAGGCACCCTTGGGGAATCGAACCCCGCAGCGTTCGTTGAGTTGAATATAAGTAACAGATAACTTGACCGAACAGGTGTTACCCAACACCAAGACGCTTTGAATCCTCACCTTTGTCCTCCAACACATGCCCAGATCTGTACACCAGGGTTTAGGCAATGGATTGAGAAATCTAGGCCTCGGGAACAGGGCTGAGGGAGGTAGAAGTAACGCGCGAAGAGCGTTCAAGATATCACTTGCACCTTCCGCGTACCTCATCCCCAGCAAAATAGAGCTACTGAGTTTATGCATGGATGGAGATTCAGTTCATCAATCATTCCCACACAAATTTACAGGCTCGGCGACGAAAAAATTTGAAATTATTAGGCTTTCAAGTAAATCTTTCATTAATTCATTTCCTGTCCCTGTCCTCTCCCTCCAAAGAAAAAATGTCATCAGCATACCCTCAAAATGCGCCCTCAGGGAATCGAACCCCGTACCGTTCGCGAACAGGTCGGGTCAAGCGTCGTGAACAACACCGAACGGGTGTAACCACACACCAGGGCGCTTCATTCCTCTCCTTTGCCCATTGCCTATCCACACCCTCACTCGATATTCTGGAGATTTGCGTATTTGTTGTAGGGTTCAAAAGCTGGGATGCGCAACCAGAATTTTAAACCAAACCACCCCAAACCAAAGTAAAAATAGTAGAAAAAGACTCGAACCAACCAGGAGATTCAAGTTGAAAAAAAGTGATGGACGGACTATTTATATGCGCCGTCGGGAGTCGAACCCCGCGCCGTTCGCCAATTGTTACACCTCCCAACAACTTTACTGAACGGGTGTTACCGCACACCAGGGCGCTTTGTCCCTTGCACTTTGTCCTTCCCTTTGTCCTGTTATCTACACCCCGCACCCTACCCTTACACAGATCTGCTTATTCCTTGGAGATGTTAAGGATGAAAAAATGCAGAATGCGTCAAACAAAAACCAACCCACCCTAATCAAAGCAAAAGGGATTTACGCACAGAACGACAAAAAGCAGGGTGGAGAATTGGTGGACAATGGAACAAAACAAAATAAACCGTCAAGGAACCTCTGCGTTCCCGAGGAATCGAACACCGCACCGTTCGCAAACACATTGTGAATGTTTTTGTTATGTTGTCGAACAGGTGTTACCCAACACCAGGACACTTCATTCCCTCTCCTTTGTCCCTGGTCCACACACCACACCCTGCAACCTGTCAGTGGCTGAGGCTTGTCTTATGTTGTCGTGAAAAATTGGAGATGCCCCGACAGAACTTGAACCAAACTCAATGAGAATGCTGTGGAAAGAAATTCAAAAGTTGGCTGGACGTATACCATATAGAACTCAAACGGAACAGAAAAAAACAAGCAGCTCGACCTATTATGCGCCCCCAGGGACTCGAACCCCGGACCGTTCGCAGACTAATGAAGACTTTGATAACAAGCTACCAACTTACTGAACGGGTGTTACCCAAAATAAACCAAGTGCAATGGCATCCGGTTAAAACCGTGCCTTGCGCGCTGCATGTTTTTGAACTCGATCATAGATGCGTGGTGAGGTAGAGGGCGGGGTACAAACAAGATGAGTATCACTTGCACCTTTCGCGTACCTGATCCCCAGCGAAATGGGGCTACCGAAGATGGGGTATTTCAGTTCATCTTGCAATATCCCGAGCAACCAGGCTTGGCGTCGGGCGACGAAAAATCATTATCCTTTCGGTCTCTCTCTAAAGCAAAAAGATACATCCAACCACTTCTTGACGCACCCTCGAGGAATCGAACCCCGCGCCGTTCGCCAATTGACGAAATCATGGTAATGATACACATATGTACTGGACATTTTTTAAGTTGTCGAACAGGTGTTACCCAACACCAGGACACTTCATTCCCTCTCCTTTGTCCCTGGTCCACATACCACACTCTGCATACCTGCAACCTGCACCCTGTCAGTGGCTGAGGGTTGTCTTATATTGTTGTGAAAAATTGGAGATGCCTGGACAGCACTTGAACCAAACTCAACGAGAATGTTGTGGAAAGAAAGTCAAAGTTGGCTGGACTGTCGCAAAAATCCATTCTGGCAGATATGTACGTATAAGGGGGCTATACGGCGGTATAAGCCTATAAGGTTGTGGGAGGCCTATCGTTTCCAAAAAGTACTATAGACCGCGCTAAGGACAGATACATTTTACAGAGGGCTATAAGGTATTACAGACCTTATAGTCATTACAGCCCATGATAAGCCTTGCAACTCAAAGGAGCATCGCATCAGAATTTGAATCCATATCGTGCACATATAAAAAAGCAACGAAATAATTTGGCTCTAACTAGAACAACATATATACAATATACAAAAAATACAGAACAGAAAAAGGTGCAGAAGTAAATCGGGTCCAATATATTCAAACGCACCTTCAAACATTATTGACCGAGATAAACTGAGCTAAAGACGACGACAACCAATGAACAGGAGGCATACATCGAAGTTTACATGACATACCTTGTTCCCAAATGAGCTATGTATCAATCCGGCAGTGCGTGTGGACTCGGAGTTGGCGAAACGCTGAAGGGACAAACTAGTAAGCATTCAGCGAGTCGCAGGGAGAGAACAAACTCACCACAGGCCCGCACGTCTCCCAGAAATGGATAAGTGAACACGAATCATGAACAGCGAGGAGAAGTGGGAGGGAAGAAAGAGCGTTGAAGTCACGCCGTCACATTGGGGATGTTATTATATGCCAGAGCGAGCCTTTGACGTCACTGACGTCATAGCTTGAATTCAGCATCCGAGCGCTCCGTTCTGCTCGTTCCGGACATTCCCTTCACTCGCCACTCGAAGCCCATGGCAATACATCGCTCGGAATCGGAAACTAATCACGTCTCCGACTCAGAGCCGGAATTCCAGGCCACGAAAGCTCCTCTTTTCAAACTTCTTCGCGTTTTTCTACGCCATTTCGAAATATCTCGAACATACATGCCCGGAGCTCTCATGGCGTTGGATTGATTTACTGATTGTTCAAATTCCGATGTGTCTTGGAAAATAAATTAGTAAGTACATGTAAGTATCAGTAAGGAGGTCTAAGCTAAGGCAGACAGGACAGTGGTTAATAAGACGGCTATAAGGTACTTGTAAGACAAGTATAAGATGCGTATCAGGGGTCTATAAGGCTATAACCTTCTGTAAGGGGTTATCTGCCAAAATCGACTTTTGCGACAACGTATACCATATAGAATTTAAACGGAACAAAAAAAACAAGCAGCTCGACCAATTATGCGCCCCCAAGGACTCGAACCCCGGACCGTTCGCAGACTAATGAAGACTTCGACAACAAGATATTAACTTACCGAACGGGTGTTACCCAAAATAAACCAAGTGAAGTGGCATCCGGTTAAAAACCGTGCCTCATGCACTGCATGTTTTTGAACTCAATCATAGATGTGTGGTGAGGTAGAGGGCGGGGTACAAACAAGATGAGTATCACATGTGCCTTTCGCGTACCTGATCCCCAGCGAAATGGCCTGATCCCCAGCGAAATGGGGCTACCGAATCGGAGCACATGGATGGATGGAGGTATTTCAGTTCAACGTTCAACGCAGTGACCAAGCTTGGCGTCGGGCAATAAAAAATCATTGTCCTTTGGGTCTCTCTGTGTCTCGACCAAAGCAAAAAGACCGATGTGATCATTTCATGACGCACCCTCGGGGAATTGAACCCCGCGCCGTTCGCCAATTGATGACCTGTGATTGGTAATGGTACCGAACGGGTGTTACCCAACACTAGGGCGCCTTCTCCGTCTGCCTTTGTCCACACTCCACACTTCGCACACTGTATACGTACCTGCAACCTGCAACCTACTGACTGAGGGTTATCTTATGTTGTCATGAAAAATTGGAAATGCGCCAAACAGAACCTAAACCAAACCAAACGAGCATACTGGAGAAAGAAATTCAAAGTCGGCTGGACATGTACCATATAGAATTTAAATGAAACAGAAAAAACAAACAGCTCCAAGTGCTATGCTCCCCCCAGGGACTTGAACCCCGGACCGTCCACAGACCAATGAAGACTTCCTTAACAAGTTACCAAATGGGTGTTACCCAACACTAAGGCACTTTGTCCCTTTGCTTTGTCTATTACTGACTGTAAGGGCAACCTTAACTCAGCGTGAGAGCGCAGAAACTACGGGGGAATCTGAAGGAGTTTAATAGGCTGTACTAAAAACAGTGCAAGTACTACGCACCTAGCAGGGAAATCCGAAGAGAAGAAATGATGAGGATTCCCATGCTAGGTGAAGGCTTATAAACTAATAGGTACTAGCCAGTAGCACATGTCCAAAGGGATCAGCAATGATCCCAGGCCTGGTCGCATAACACATGCCACTGTGAGCAACTGGAAAGAGATGGAACGGAGGCTGGAGGGACGGAGGATGAGCTTCTGGATGCGAGGAAAGCGGAGGGAGATGCTTGAGGAGGTTCCAGATGAAGAACCGGATGAGAGGCCAGAGACGGACAGAAGGGGAGAGCCGGATGGAGGGCCGGATGAGCGGCCGGACAAGAGGTTCCCCTGACACTGACACCTGCACTCTACACAGATCTGCTTATACATGTTGAAGGATTGAAGTATCCAGTGTCAGGAATGCAAAATTGGGGGTGTGCTCAACAGCAAAACAAAACAAAACCAAAGCAAAAACAATAGAACAAAATGAAGGGGTAAGGCCGCAAGTGGCAGGAGCCGAACCTTGGTCCTTTTGAATTTAATAAATTACAGCATGAAGCCCAATTCGGGAACATTCGAGCCAGTCTGAGCATCAAAGATAGTAGATGGCAGTGGTGCGCAAAGAAGTAAATCTCAAGCATGCCAATCCTAATGAGGTCATTAGCATAGTCCAAGAATCAGGTTGATCTCTGACATGCAGTTTTCTTTTGTGAATTCTATAAACCTCCCCCGACCTGGGCAGCAAAAACTGGGATAACTATATGAAGGGAAGACATCACACTTCCCACAAGGCAAAGTGTGATGTAACAGTTGATTTTGTGCTTCGCTGTCATGAATCACCCAGGTTCCACTTTTTTCGCGCGACATGTCTGCGTCGCGGGACTCTCATGATACAACCACAGGACCTTCTCACGGTTGAAACCCGAACAGAGGTTTCAAAGGACTTGGACATGAGAAGACGTTAAGGGTTAGAGAACCTGCACAGTTGGTCCCCCTAACCCTCCGACACTACATACAGGAGCCCGATTGCGGGCTTCAGGAACCAAGATATGGGAAGACGTTAAGGGTTAGGAATCCCGCACCATCAGTCCTCCTAACCCTCAGATGCTATGGTGATAACACACAGGAGCTAGGAGCATCACGCATTAATGCTCCTTAACGTTGCTATACAGGAACTGATCACGATCACATTAATTTATTCATAATGTATATAAGCACGGTAGAATCTCCTTGTACAGTAGATTCTACCTCGTCTGATCTCAGGCTTCTGCTTTGGCTTGACTTAGAGATTGTCTCCACCCTGTCCCACTTCCCCTCCATTCTATTGTGGGTTGCGTCCACACCCTGGGTATTATACCTGAGTGGATATCATACCCTGTTCTGTTGTAGGTCAAGAGGTCAAGGTCACACTGTAACCGTTCTCTTCAGACTGATGTATTTGATATAGAATACTACACACCTGTAACCGTTCTCTTCAGACTGAAGAGATCGGCTACGGGCTTGGATAAATACATGAACCCCACGAACCAAAAAACCCAACGCGTCCCCATCAGGATTGGACGCGAGGTCAATACTGCAACCCTCCCACTGACCTCGTAGTCCAATCTATTCCAAACCAATCATACGGCGACATCAGAGGGTTGCATCACGTGGAAGGATTTTTGTGAGAAGGTCGGCGGGGTTTGCGTCAGACGGGCAATAGTGGATGGTGATGTCCTTGTTCTCGACGAGGTCGCGAATGTAGTGATATTTTAACGCGATATGTTTCGCCTTGTCATGCATCGCAGGATTCTCGGCAACAGAGATGGCAGATTGATTGTCACAGCGCATTGGGGAAGGATGATTCAGTGGAGCGGTCATTAGCTCACCGAGTAGATTGCGTACGAACATGAGTTCGCAGCCAGAGTGGCTTCCTGCAATGTACTCAGCCTCCATTGTCGATTGAGCAGCGACACTCTGCAGCCGGCTAATCCAGGACACGGCGCCACCAGCGAGAATGACGATAGTACCAGATGTGGAGTGCATTTTGTCCTTATCACCTGCCCAGTCCGTGTCCGTGTAGGAGAGCAGTCTCTCGGATATTGGTGTTTCCATACGACCAGGTGCGCGCCGGTATGTGATCCCCAGGTCGAGTGTGCCCTTGATATATCTGAAAACATGCATCAACGCATTCCAGTGCTCGATGCTCGGGTTGGAACTAAAACGGCTTGAAACTCCCACTGCAAAAGACAAGTCGCTATGGGTGCCGAGCATCCCGTACATGACAGATCCGAGCGCCCCGAGATAGTCCTTCCCTGCCATGAGCTGTTGCTCCTCGGCAGTCTTGGGACACATGTCCTTCATTAGTTTTGTGCCGACTGGAAACGGAGTAGACACAGGCCGGCAGTCAGCCATACCAAAACGCTCAAAGAACACCTTGAAAGTATTTCTTCTGTGAGATACGGACAGTCCCCCCTTCTAGATCTTGGAGGATCTCTTAGCCGAGGCAATATGACGCAACACCGAGGTCTTTCATCTTCAGACGGGCGGACAGCTTTGCCTTCACAGCATTCCAAGTAGGCTTGTCGTTTGTTGCGCCCTGCAAGTCATCGACGTACAGAGCGATAACAACGATAATGTTGCCGCTTCGGCAAAGGTAGATACTGTGGTCGGATTGAAGGCGCGTGAAGCCGAGTTCTTTGAATATGGAGTCGATGAGCCGGTACCATTTCCGCGAGGCTTGCTTGAGGCCGTGGATAGATTTATGCAGCCTCAGGACCATTTCCTTGCCATCAGCGTTGAGTTTTGGAGGAAACCCGGGTGGTTGTGACATGTAGATTTCCTCGTCGAGTTCGGCATTGAGAAAAGCAGTGACGACATCCATTTGGTAAATTGTGAGACCAAAGTGCGCTGCGACGGCGAACATGACACGGAGGGAGGTGAACTTCACGACTGGAGCAAATGTTTCTTTGTAATCGATGCCATAAATTTGTGTGAACCCACGTGCGACGAGTCGAGCTTTGAACCGCTCAAACTCGTTCCACTGGTCATACTTCACGCTGAAAACCCACTTGCACGTCACAATCTTCCTCCCCAATGGCGCATCAACGTACTCAAAAGTCCCTGTCTCGATGAGCGATCCAAACTCCGCCATCATCGCGTTGGCCCAATCTTCCGAATGAGAACTCGACATCGCCTGCTTGAACGTCAATGGGATGACAATTGGAGGCTCCGGGATGTGTGCAGGCCGAGCCTGAGCTTGGAACTGCTCCTCCTCCTCCTCAAGCTCAGGTACGTCTTGGATCTCTGGTGCCTCTTTGTGCTTGTAATGACCTTTCAGAAGCTTGCTGCGCTCATCCGCCATACCCTCGAAACGAGGCGGCAGCCTGTGCGTCCTCAGCCCCAGTGGGACCTCAACAACGACCTCGGCGTGCTCCTCCTCAGCGACATCCACCTCCACGCCTACGTTCTCATCCACACTCTCCTCGGACTTGAAGCTTGCAATGTCGGCACTGTCTACTGCCAGGGATTTCGATGTGTTATCGGGGGTAGAGGGTACCTCAGCAGGATTAGGAGGATTGCGAACGACGGGGGGCAAATTGCGAAGGTCCGTTATCACTTCAGTCCAGCCCGAGCTTCGTCCACGTTCAAAGAAAGTCACATCCCTAGATTTATACACCTTGCGATTGACACGATCGTAACACTTGTATGCCTTGGACTCCGTTCCTGGGAGACTGTAATACCCAAGTAGAATGCATTTGACTGCCGTGTCCGCAATTTTTGGACGTCCTTTCAATGGGAGAACCGAGACCCACACCTCGCAGCCAAAGGGCCACAAGTGACTCACGTCTTGTCGTTGGCCTGTCCACACCTCCTCGGGGATGCATCCGTCCAACGAAGACTGTGTTGGGCAGAAATTGCGAGTGTAGGCACCATACGCAACTGCGTCAGCCCAAAACCCAATGGACAAGTCCGCCTCGCGTAAATTCGCTCAAGCACTCTCCTCCAGCGTGCGATTGATGCGCTCAGCTACACCGCCCAGCTGTGAGCTGTGCGGTACTGTGGTCTGATGAACGATGCCCTCGGCTTCGAGGTATGCCTCGTACTCGCGAGGTGTACTCACCGCCGTTGTCCGTGTGGATGAGTCCTATCTTCTGCCCAGTCTCTTTCTCGACACGGGTCTTCCATATGCAGAAGCGTGCCAGTGCATCACTCTTCTTCTTCAAGAAGTCGACATCGACATGACTGGAAAGGTCATCCGTGAATGTAATGAAATAGCTCATTTTGCCGATGGAATTCGGGAGCGGCCCGCATACATCAGAGTGTACGATTTCTACAACACGAGTAGCCCGCCGTCAGCCTCCTTTTGGAAACGACTTGCGCAAAGTCTTTCCACGCAGACACGCCTCACACGAGAAATCGTCCCCTGCAATCCCCAGTTCCAGCCCGTCGACCATTTTTGTTGAGATGAGTTTCCTAAGATCGGAAATATTCAGATGGCCGAGGCGCCGGTGCAGTGTGAGGATGTCGAGGCGCTTGCCAGCGGGCGCGGGGGTTTTCGCCTTGAGCAGGGATGTGGCACCAGTCGGGAGCGCAGTGGATTCAGGTGCGTCAGCCAGTTCCAGAGTGTAGAGGCCGTCTTTGAAAATAGCCTTGCAGAGCGTAATACCGTGGAGCTTGATAAAGCAGATCTTGCCTCCAGCTTGACGCCTGGGATTGCTGTCAGCTGTCCGACGGAAAGGAGCGAGCCCGCCAGCTTCGGAACGTGCAGTGTGCGCGTGAAGTAGACCGTCTGAACTCCCGTTGGACTCTTGATGCGCTGCGCGCTCGTTCCAGTTCCAACGGCGTGGATCTTGCTGTTATCACCGAGTTAGATAGGGATGGGCTTGTCGAGGATGGTGTACGTGATAAAGGACGCGCGTTCAGAGGTGAGGTTGGGCGACGAGCCCGAGTCGACGAAGAGCGCGTCAGCCCGGAGGCCATTGGTGGCCTTCTTTGTGAGGAGTACCTTGGGGTGCCCGTCATTGCCGGCGCCGCTGTACGCGACTTGTGCGAGACGTAGCCTCTCCTTCAGCTGCTCCTTCCCTTTAAAGTGACAGTTGCGCTTGATATGGCCCTTGTTCCCGCATCTGTAACACGTCACATCTTGCTTCCAATCACCACTGCCAGCAGTCCCACCACGTCCTCCTCGTCCTCGTCCTGCTCGTCCGCTGTCACCACACTGACTTCCTCCAGCAGAGGCGAAGTATTGCCTTGAGCGTGTTCGCGGCGACCTCATCGTCGTGTGCCTTCGCAAGCGCGACATGCTCCGTCTGCGCTTTGAGCGCATGCTCCTCGTGCTGCTTCTTCTCGAGCCAGTTACGCTGCCGCTGTTCCTCCGCGAGCAAGATCGGAGTCACCGCAGCAAACATCATCATCGCGCCAACGACTGACAAGTCTGTACAATACCAGTGAAATCGTCTGGAAGGCTTGGCAGGGTGAGCTGGATGAGCTTGTAATCACTGACTGGGTCGTTCCCTCGCTTTAGTTCGTTGGAGTACCCGAGGATGATATCGAGGTGATCCTGGAGGGGTCCGCTCTCGACACCCTTGTACTTGATGTTCGCCAGTTTCTCGGAAATTGCGATCATCGACAACATCCCTGTGGGTTCGTAGATGGTGCGGAGGTTGTTCCACATCTCTGCCGCTGTCTTGGCGTCCCGAATGTATGCCACCTGGTTGTCGCTGACCATCTCTGTAATCCGACACATCGTCTTCGCATTTCCTTTTTCCCAGTCTGCGTAGTCGGGATTAACAATCATGGTATCCACCGTGCCTGTCGCGGGTGACACCACGGGGCGCTGGACAACTATGGTAGGCGGAACTGCAGGTGTCACTATATACTTCAAGCGATTTTCATCTTCAAGCTTGTTCTGAGCCTTGAACGAGAACGTCTTCCAGTTCTTGCTGTTGAGCAAATTAAAGGTGTAGCGCGTAGCGCTGGAAACGTCCTGGGTGCCCATAACCTGTTGTAGGTCAAGAGGTCAAGGTCACACTGTAACCGTTCTCTTCAGACTGATGTATTTGATATAGAATACTACGCACCTGTAACCGTTCTCTTCAGACTGAAGAGATTGGCTACAGGCTTGGATAAATACATGAACCCCACGAACCAAACAACCCGATGCGTCCCCATCAGGATTGGACGCGAGGTCAATACTGCAACATGTTCGACTCGTTCTGGGTTCCACCTCGCATCCCGACCCCCAATATACAGCCTCCTAACAAGGAGTCTGTTCGGTTGGTCTTGCTGCTCAGGGACCGCACCAGTTATTAGCGGCTGTCGGGTTTCTCCTGGTTGGGGTTCTCGCCGGGTTGCTTGTCGTTTAGCCAACCCAGAGGCTGTTGCTGACATTCACACTCACCTCTGCACTACCTCTTCATGGCTCGCGAGCTTCGCTTTGTTCCAGTTCAACAATCACATGGCACAATGGGCCCAGACTTATTGAGCCCCCCTGCACTGACCATTTCTAAACAGGATATATGTTAAGAATCGAGGTGCGGGGTATAGAAAATGAACATGGGGGTAATATTCAGAAAGGTGCATATGTGCGCCGTAGTCTTGTCAATGAGCAGGATCTAGAGACAATAGTAATTAGCTCTTCACTCTCCTTGTGTAGGCAGAATGTGTATTGTCTGTACCTAGAGGCAATAGGGGAAGTCAGAGTAGTCATTTCAAACTTGATTCTGGCTCGATTCCGTAAGTTGATTCTTGATCGATTCTGGGACGAGAATCGACCCAGAATTGAACAAGAATTGATGGTCCTCCTTCAGAGGAGGAACTCCCCAGAATCGAAACCAGAATTGACTCCACCTGTCCCTTCCTTAACTCTCTTGGTTCCCGTTATGGAATTGTGATTGTTTTATTTATTAATTTTGGAATTTCGTTGGATTCCTTTCTCGCAACCATACAGTCACATCTTCCCTCCCTCTCTCATCCACCACCATGATCTGTACCAAAAGGACTATGATCCGCCCCGAAGGCCACTAGTAAACCTCGGCTCCCTTTGCTGTCTTGTTCTCGGATGCCTTCTGGGGCAATAATTCCACGAATATTTGAGAGTATAGAAAGTCTTCCAATGAACGAAATATTCCCTAAGAGCTAAGCAAGAGGTGCCGCAGTTGTAATGATATGAGATGAGTTTGTCCACGTGGTATTATCTAAGCAGTTTTGGGGTTGATTCTGGCTGGAAGGATTAGAGTGGTAAAACACATTATTCTTGCTGGAAGATCTCTTCAATTTCATCTCATGAAAACGAATAAATATTTCAAGATATACGCCGTGTGTATTCATTGCGATACAAAAGAAAGAATGTCCGCCAGTACAGTCACTCTTTTATGTAATTTGACGGTCTGCCAACAAGCAGCCCGTGATTACTATCAGACTACTGTATTATTTCAACCAAGTGTTCAGGCCTTGTGATGTGTCACCTAAGGTGTTCATTTTCCCAGGTTTTCATTTGTCGGCAATCATAGAAAAATTACCATATATGGGAGTCCGGCAAGTGCCGGAACGAAAATTTTGACATTTTCCTGCCTATTTGGGCCACAAAAGTCGAGTGTGACCGTCACCAAGACCAAAAGTGTTCAGTTCAGAGGCCCGCATCACACGTCACCTGAACACTTGGTCAAAATGGTACAGTAACTGGAGACAGGCTTGCTATGACCCTAACGCCAGACATCGAAATGGTGGAGGATGAGGAAGCGCACTGTGCATATCTGCAGGCAAGTGTCAAGCAACAACGGAATCGTCAAATCGTGTGTCATATGTTATCTGTTGTCTGACGAATGCTGAGCATACTGTCATCTCTGCTCCTGCATCCACGTCGCAGCATCTCACCCCAGGTCCGGTTCGGGTTCCGGCATTTCGGAATTTTCCCGAACCTGTGCGAACATGTGCGAACCCTTTGAATATTTTGTTGGAAATTGATTTTTTCCACAATTTTGCCTGACGGTGAAAGATACCGCCTGCCTTTCCATCCAGGCAGGGCTTTCATACATGAACCGGCTGAATCCATGGCTGAAAGTTCAATTGTTCATTGATGCAAGCTACATCAAAGTTACCAAACAATCTGATATTTCCTGTTCAGTAGTGTGTAGCCACTCAGAAATTCAAATGACATTCATTAACCTTATTCTAAAATTATGCTGTCTGTCTGAAGCTATTTAAGCTCTGCTCAAAGGCTTGAATTCCGGGGTCATCTCGAGATCCTTTCACTTTCCCATCTGCTTTTGCTGATCTGCCGGTCATTTCCTCATCGATGCCGATGCCGCTCCGTCTCAATACTGTACTATTTCGATCAATTCGGCATGGGTTGTGACCCGTGACCGAAAACACCGATTCGGCACTTCGGCAGCCGGCCAATTTTGGCGTGACATCCTCAAAAATTTGGCACTTGAGACAAAAAAAAAACCACAAATTCCACCTTTTTTGCACCTTTAAGGAAGATTTGACCCGAATGTCACGGATTTTACAATCGGCACTGGGCGCTGTGACCAGTGACCAAGACCAAAATTCGTCGCGCACAGGGGGTGCGTGACGCGTGACTGCCGAATTGATCGAAATAGTACAGTATACTTCCGATGCTTATCAACTTCGATTCAATGATGCTCGGCTTCTTTCCCCACTTTGTATCGGACACTAAATATACTGCGCGCTTCGCTAACACATCCAAATGCCGGCAAGTTGACTTCATCAACCTTCGCGGCCCACCGCGCTCTTGTTCAACAAAGAAAAGATATCTTGCACACTGTCTGATGGTTCTTCGAACCAAAATGTACATGTTTGGTGTGTGGGAATTCTTTCGGGTTCGAACCTGTTCTGAAACCCCAAACAGACCGGACCTGACCGGACCGCGGACATCGGCGATACTACTTTAGATAGCACAGTAGACGGAATTCATTCAATAGAGAATGCCAAACAGTGAAAGAGCAACAGGAGCGAACCAAGAATATCAAGAACAGAACAGCAGAAGACATTAACAAGATCCGAGCCAGCATTGAACGCACCAAAGCTAAAGGTTTGGCAACAAAAAAGGTGATCGAGCACTCAAATACACCCTCGGGAATTGAATCCCGCATCGTTCACAAATTTAGTTCTTCTGCCACACGCATCGCATTGAGAAACAGGGCCCGCCCAAGTGCCGCACATTGAATTCATATATCAGTGGCGCTGTTTAAAGTTAGTGCACTCGCACAACCTTTCCCCAGGCGCGTTATTCCCACTTACCACCATGTTGAATGCCCAAGCCATCGTAATGACCCTTCCCGAGCTTCTCGAGCGTATCCTTGGGAAGCTCCCTATGCACGATCTCCTCGTCACCGCGCCACTCGTCAGCAGAACCTGGTGCGCCATCACCCTCACACCCACCCTACAGCGCGCGCTCTTCTTCCAGCCCGCCTGCGAGGGGGCTTTCGAAAGGAGGCAGAACGCGCTGCTAGCGGAGTTTTTCCCCGCCTTTTTCGCTCCCGAATCCAGTCGCTGGTCCTGGCCAGACGCCAAAGCCCTCCAATTGATGCCCTGGCGCAAAGCCCCCGCCGCATTTCGCCGGGCCGAAGCCAGCTGGCGGCGAATGCTTGTCACCCAGCCCCCGGTGTACAGATTGCTCGTCACCGAAACCGCGCGCGGCGTCCGTCCTCGAGGGCCCCGCAGCACACGCGAACGGCGCGCGGTCTTCGATGTCGATGCAGGCCTGCGCATGGGGTTCTTATATGACCTCGTCCCGCCCCTGATCAACCGGGTTTCCGCCGCATTTTCCATCCGCTGGCATGAAGAGACCGAATTCTTCCTGGGCTGCGAACCCATTCGCGCGGTCCCGGTTCTGGCAGTCGTCTGCCTGCGTATACCACCTGTTCCGGAAGTAATTGAAGATATTGGGGAGGAGTTTCACAGCGAGGGAAATGAGAGGGTTGACATTAATTTTGGGGAGTGGTGTCCGCCCGAGTCGTTTTCCAATGAGTCGGATTAAAGCCTCTCTATATTGATAGTAAGAAATAAACCGGACGTAGCAAACGCACCTCGTTCCTGTTCCTTGCAGTGTGTGTATGAGAAAATATTTGTAGGCTTTCGTTGGATCCAAGTCCCCATCACGGCTCGCACAAGATTGCGTGCGCAAAACGAGAACGTAATCAATGCGCAGAGATGCGTGCTCGCTTCTTAAAGAGGTCTGAATAGTCCGCACCCTTATGCTTGATTCCTAGATAGATCTGAGCTTATAGCTATTAATATTGAGGAAAGAGACGAGAAGGAGATGCGCGCGGACGGGAAGATACACGAACGGGAGGAAGGACATAGAAGAAGAAGAGGAAAATGGGTCGAAGATGGAAACGAAACGAGAGAGAGATGGGAAGGAAGAACACGTTGAAGGAAGAACCTTAAGGACTTGAGCGTTCAGCCCCAGTGAATATTCGATGGATTCGACTCAGCGCGCACTACAGTTAAGGGATGGACACGCTCGGGGAAGTGGGCGGGGTGTATGGGCTGGACATGTGAGGTGGGTACGGGTTGGTGATTGAGACAAGGAGCGTGCAGTGCGGGGACAAGCAAGCAAGGGAGGAAGTCCACGCAGCACCGGCGTCGCGGGGCGAGTCGTGATTGCGGGCCTGCGTGGGTAGCGGGGACCAGACCAAATGAATAGAGAGGTGGGACCGTCCAGCATGCGCTATTGGAAGGCGGAGTACGGGAGAACGCGGGCCACGGAGGGTGCGGCAAAAAGAAGAGTGAAAACAGGCCGATTTGATGTGTATTAGTACGATCTGGTGAAACACAGATGTTGGGTACATAATGCAGGCATTTAGCGCGCGTGCAGAGCGGCAAATTTGAAGGATCTGGAGGCTAATAAGTAGAGGGCAACGGTGTGGATTGGATCCAATCTCGCGTCCGACGGTGCATGCAGGGGGGTCTCCGGCCTGCCCAATTAGAAGGACGGGAACCCTTGAAGATAATGCCACATAGACGTGAGCTCTCCGTACAGCATCTTGAGCATCCTGTAAACTGTGTACTTGAGGCATTCGGAGGATTAAAAATTTGAGGACGATGGGGAAGTGAAGTGGGTGTAAATCTCGGAATGTGCGACAACCAGAAGGAGGGTGTCGCCGAGACAGGCTCACGCCGAGGCAACATGCAGAGGACAAGCCACCCGGCCGCGGCGAGAAATGTGGCGAGACTTGGGCGAGACCATTGACTAAAACTCGGCAATCTTGAAAATTCTGAAGAACGATGATTGGCATAAAAGATCACAAGCGGCTGCTCGGCGGCTTCGCGGCCTCGCATCCCCTTCCGCTGATCGCGGAGTTTAACACGGTCAAGTGAGCAGCGGAGTTTGAAATGGGTTCAGACGGAGAGAGAAGCTTAATTTTAAAAAGAGGGTGATAAACAGTTTTCTCCTATCTCCGCCTGTGAGAAAACTGGTCTGACTAGGGCGACTAAACCCGGCCGTTTGGTGCGTGCCGGGGAGGCGTGTCTCGGTATCACTACCTCACTGACCACAGATTGCGCCCCTGCACAAGGATAAATGACTACCTCGCTGGGCCACTCAATTTCAATTTATAGGACGGCCGGACCGGGGGCTGTTATGTTCGACAAGGTGGTCGACGGCCTGCGGCCGTTTCCCTACTTGTTTTGATCCTGTTGTTCCCGACCTAGAAATTTGAAATCGTCCGGAGATAAAGTTCGCACCTCCGAAAAAGGAACATCAGGAAAAGCACCGTAAGTACCAGCAAATACCGGAAAATGGCCGATAAGTTAGGTAAATTACGGTCCTTGCCTCATTATCGGTTTTACACAAGGTCCCTGTTTTCTCGCCGTCAATTACCAGTAATTTGCCAAGATTACCACCAAATTTCAAGTGCGTCAATACTGGTTTCCAGCTACTTATCGTCATTTAAAATGCTACCATTACATCGCACTTGGGGCTCACAAACAGCAGAGGTAGGAAAGGTCATAGTATTGGGTTGACCGTGACTAAGACATAAGTACAAATTAAATATCTAAACAACTTGGAATCCGGCGCTCCAGTTTAGGGCTAACTCAGCCCCACCTACAATGCAATGCCCGACCACGCGCTGAATGCGTGCGTTCGATCTGAGAGAATTGGTAGCGTTGACGGTGTATACTCGGGTAATGACGGGCACACAGAATGAAGGCGAACCGAATCATCCATGCAGGGACATTCGCAATGGAAAAAATGGAATGAAGACGGAAGCCATTCTGTGTGTCATTAAGTAATAATGGACGCACAAAATGAAGGCGACGCCACGCAGGGACATCATAGTGAACGAAATGGAACTCACACTTCCAGTTCCCGAGATTGATGCCGCCGATGCAGTCAACGCCCCATGTCCAGTCGTTCAGCTCAGATTTCCAGCTCTTTGGTTTGATGCTGAAAGCGCACCGCACAACGCAGCTAAAGAAGAAGGTCAGCCAGTGAGGCAAGGCGCAAGAAGGGGGAGTGATGGTGCGCACCTGGAGGATTAGAATGGACCGTACACCTTACAGATGCGCCTGCAGCAGAGGGAGCGAGACCTGAGGGTCAGCATGGATACACAGCTGAATGCTAAACTTACCGCTGTCTCAGGCAAGAACGCTTTTCTGTATCCTACAAGTGGTGAGGTGAGGTGCTGGAAGAGTAAGGGCGAGAGGATGGAATGCAACGAGAAGGGAAGATGGAGGGAGATGAAGAGGAGTATTTATAGTTGGCGTGACACAATCAAAACGAACCATGTTTCACGTACATGTAGATCGGCAATTTGTATGACATGGGAGCATCATGGAACCTGTCGTGGATTTAGCAAAAAAATCGTCTTCCATGCGAAGGCCACCTTGTCCCGTTACATCGCACTTGGATTGGGAGATTTTTGGTAATCATGCAAAAGACAGCCACCAAGTAAACAGGAGTCTTTTATGCGTTGATCCAAGATTTGGCATTGATCACCCAAGATTGGGTTGGCTCAGGCTTAAGCAACCGGTAAGCCACGGGAATGATAGGACATTATATAGTGCGACAAAGTAAAACTGGTGACTCACAGGTCATTCACTGGTAATTCCAGTAATTGAGCGGCAGTACCGGTAATCACATCAGAGGTTTGGGAATCACGGGAAATTACCGAGGGAGGTTTTTCCTGATGAAATAAAAAACGGAAAGATTTTATAAAGAGTTTGATTTGCGTGTGGCGATCATCTTTGTGGTCAGTTCGAGTCATGGTCAGTTCGAGTCATGATCAACATGAGCGGACCGCCACAGCTTCTGATCGAAGTAGTCCTTGTCGATGCCTTTCGTCTGCTGCATGATCACTTGTCAGTTCGCTGATGGTAAAACTACTTATTCTCGCCCATTTGTCGTGAGTTTGCATTGTTCTTTTGCAGCGTGACACTCAATTTATTCTGGCCTAAGTCAAAAGTATGCTTCTCCAATCTCATTCAACATATATATTTAAACCCTCTTCCGAATGTAAATTTGCCCGCGCGTATTTGGAACCTTGAACAAACTGAATTCGTGATCAAGTGGTCGGACACCCTCGATCTCCGCCTTGACATCATAGTTTATCAGGATGTGAGCCAGTGCTGTTTTGAGTTGTAGCGCGGCGAAGAATCTGAAGTGGTTCATCAGAACTGGTGTACGCTCAAGTCAAGGTGTGGTCAACACACTGCCCGGGACACGCATGGCGTCCATGTCCATACACGACATGATTGGGACTTGTGGTGACCATGTGGTGGGTGAAAATGCCGGTTTCCTGGCATGTACGGGAACCATTCTCACGCTCCTCGCGCATGCGCGAAAAGCGGAAGCCATCGAAGAGTTCGGGTTTCTCGTACACGGCTTCCAAAAATGTCAGTTTCGTTCAATAACATGACGAGGATACTAAATACTTGGATCAGAGTTTACATTATGGCCAGGGACACTCAGGAACAAGCCGTAGGGAAGCGTTGTTCCGCCGCTGAACGTGAAGCTGTTCTTTGCGACTACTTGACGCCCCATTCCAACTACAACACAAGTACGTTGAGTAAAACAGGCAAGATGTTGGCTTACTAGGTCCGCTTGCACTCAGCCGTTGAGACTCACGGAGGAAACTGTCGATTATGTGCATGTTGCTGATTGATGTTCTTGTCCAACCCTGTTCCGCGACCACGCGCTCCGCCTCTTCGCGCAGCGGGAGTACGTACTCGGGGTAATTTTCAAGATCATACAGTGCGGCCGTCATCGACTGATGAATTATTAGATGGTGACCGCCGGGGATGAGTATTTAATACCATCCATGTATTGTGTGCAGCTAGGTTGAGGGTGAGGATGCGTCGGACGAGTGCCTCAGGCGTTCGGTCATCGCCCTCGGCGAAGTCGAGCAGCCATGATACTAGGTCATTCTGAGGACGACCCATCAATGGAAAAGTTCACCATCAAAGTCAACCAAACGAACCGATCTGTCCGGCCAATCCCGACCGACTTCGCGTTCAATTTCGAGGCGCTCCTCAATCATGGGCCTCAGAAGGGTCAACGCATGATGAATGGCGCTCTTACGCGTGGTAATTATCGGAGCGATGATCCTATGTCAATCATGTATGGGAAAATATCAAGGGGAGTTTGGGATTCGAAATTCGGATATAGGGTCGAAAAGTCTTTTTCGGTCCTAAGCTGACCCCCCCCTCCCTCTCCTTCCTAATAGGGAAGGAGTTTCCCACCCCGAGGGCCGGGCCGATCTCTCCGCGGCCAGCCGCCACGCCACTGTTCAACTTATTTCCCACCACCTCCTTGAACTGGATAATGCTTTTTTATATCATCTAATGACTGTTGGTTATAGATTGAACACTCAACACTGCAAGAGGTGAATCATTTCTAACCTGAGAACTGACCACAGTTGGCTTCAATTTGGCTTGAATCATGGAAGACATGGGTTCAGACTGATAAATTTCTTCTATACTCTCCATGGGCATTTATATGTGTTTCTTAGAGAACCAACCAACACCTCCCTCATGGTTCATTAGGTATTTTGAAGCTCTAAACTTTATATAGAGAAAAGTTTTTTTCATCCCAACCTGGACCCCCCCCCCCCCTCCCATGTACGGAATTTTAATCCCAATCCCCCCTTGGAAAATATAGTCTGAAATAGGCTGCACTTACGGCTTGAGAAAGTCAGGACAAATTCGGAGGATCTGCGACACTGCGAAACTCTGATGTTGTGGCCATTGGTGAGATCCAGGTATTCCTTGTTTCTGCCTAAACTCTCCGGTCAATCTCGGAACCGACGCAAAATATCAAGAACGCACAGAGCGGAAGGCCCACAAAAACGCGAGCAGTGATGCGAGAGATGATTTGTGTGACAGTAGGAACAACAGTGATTGGTTTCCATTCTGAAGCCACATACATAACATAGTCAGGGTTATGAATGCAAGAATTCTAATGACATCGCACCGTTGTTATTCAGCGCCAGCAAAGTATCGAACACGTGCACAAGTTCGTCGTGCATTTGTGGGAAACTCAGACTTAGGTTACGCAACCCCACTCGGATTGCCGTTGTATGGTATGCATTTTCTGTGATGTCCCGGTCAATTGTCCAGTCTGTTTGGAGAACCTAATAGTAGGGCAGTGAGCAACATAACTTGCGTTGCATGATGGCAAATGTCGTACATCAGCGAGTCCTTCATTGAATGATACAATGTGTTTCGGAGCCGATGCAACTTCAGTAATGTACTTCCGCTCCGAAATGAGATACATCCAGCGGGAAAATGCGGGCAGCCTAAAGACGCCGTTTCCATGCTGAGAGTAGGCCTTGCGGAACATTTTCGTCGCATCGAACTGGAGTTTGAATGCTGTTATGCAGGATGAGAGGATGTTCGTGGACCCGGCAAACGGCGGAATGGCATTCTGGGCCTTATGAGCACCATACTGTGGTCAATAGATCGTAGTCCACACCTTTGGGTATCTGCGCCACAACAGTGATACAATTGAGGGGAGTACCAGTGCTGCCACGATGCAGAAGAGATTTGTTGTAATTTCCAAGTCCATCAAGCCAGCAAGGAAGGGGTGTGAGTTTGGAGACGCTGGTTTTTTGTGAAATTGGATTGTGAGTGAGCTTTTATTTAGTTCTGAAAATGCCCAGAAAACAGATGCTTACTCTTCCCAGTGCATTCTCGTATACATCGCCTTGCAATTTATTGAACATGCCGAACTTCGCGCGCACTTTGATAGTCGGATCTGGTTCTTCACTTGTATCAGGTATTGAATTTTCGAAGGTATTTGGCATAGAACCTTCCAAGTCCTAATATGTGTCCGGACTTGGGTAGCGGGCGATTAGACTTGGATAATTGCCTCTCAAGTTCTATTATTCTAATATATGTGGAGTCGGTAGCGAGCGATTAGTAGTACCGACTACGACGAAGATGCTTGTTTATCTATCCCATTTTTTCTTCCAACGTCTCTGGCGTGGTACATGCCAACTTGAAGGTCCAATATGTGTGGAACTTGGTAGATTACAATCAAGATGTTTGTCTCCATAGATCAACGCGCGGGTACCAAGTCAGCCCATACCTGTACTCGTACCCGGACCCGGACCCGCGCACTGGTCGGGCTTTTTCAAAATCGGTGCTGGTGAGCCCTGATGAGCCGTCCAAATTCAGCACTAAATCATCTCCTAGAGCTTGAGGTGAGTAATTTGCCGTGTTGTACTAAGCGAACAAACATTGTACACCGTGTGTTAAAGTTCAGAATCTCAGTTGGAAGAAGATATCGGTCCAAGGGGGAAAGTCCAGCAATCTCGGCACTCCGGAGCAAGTCGGAGTCAAATTGTCGGTGATATTCCATGTTGGACTAGTGGAATGCCGAAAAGAAAATTGGAGGAAGGAAGGAAGAAGTTGCCGGCGCAAGATCTGAAACTCCAGACCAGAAACTTGCACCAACGCTGGGTATTTTGGTGGCGCAGAATGGAAAATCCCAACGCACGGGTGAGGGACACGGAATAGCTGCAACCAACAACCCGTGGGCGAACCCGAGGGTATACCCGAGACCTGTGTTAATAAACTGCCCGAAAGTATAGAAGAACAAAACAAAACAACCCGCTCTTTGCTTGCTCATGCGCCCGGGGGAGTCGAACCGTGGTCTCATACTCAAGTCACTTTTAACACAGTGTACAAACTAGTCACCCTACACCAAGGACGCTTCGAGTTCGTGCTACACTTGCGCTGTTAGGCGACTCTGGATAGAAACTCGTAGGGAGGTACCACTGACCACTACAGTTTTTATAACACGTACCTTTGCTACCTCCCTCCGAGCCGATGGTACTTACTCACATTCCAGGTAGGTGCTTATCCTGCTTGGTGAATGTGACAATTGAATAAACGAAATACAATATGGGCATCGGCGAGAAAAGAATTTAGATTCAAAGGGATTGGACTGGGACTCGGAATTAGATGTAAAAGGGGATGTTGAACCAGTTACCAAACGCACCAGAGAATAGAAGAACAAAACAAAACCCTCTCTGCTTACAACTCATGTGCCCTCGGGGAGTTGAACCTCATCTTAAAATGTTGTCCACTCATCTATAAACAACATGTGTGCTACCGCTACACCGTACATCGAAGGCGGATGGGGTCTGATGGGGTATACGTTAATAAAGTGCGGGGATGAGATGACCGGTACCAAGATATTTAAACCAGAACGGATAAAAAGGAACCGAACACGAGAACGAGAACGAAAAACCTTCGCCTCTACAATACGCGCCCTCGGGGCAGACTGTGTTTGCTACAAACCTACAAACGGGATGGGTGTTACCCTACACCAAAGGCGTTTAGACTCCCTGCAGCTACGCCAGTCTTAGAGTGATATCCAACAATCATATAAAATAATGTGCTCGCCGACGCGCACCCTTAGCTCCTAGCTCCTAGCTCATATGTAATTTGAATTCCGTCTCGGTCTCGGTCTCGTAATTCTAAGTAAGCCGAAGAAGGCGGGGGGATGCAGTCTGGTGTGTATGATATCATGTAGTCCCCGACATTTATGAACCCAATATGAACCAAGCCCAAACTGGATCTTGCACCAACGAACGCGCGACAAATCGCACCAGTGCAGGTACGTATGGATTACGTATGACGGCAGCGATGCCGAAACGAACAGGGCGGGAAGCGGGGAGGACGCAGCATACGTGTAACCCTGTGTGCGATATGGTGCGGGCACGAGGCGCGCGTCGGGGGCGTTCTATTCTATTCTGTCAGCTAGCGCCGCACGCACGCGTGAACCGGCTCGGCGGGGCCTGAAATATATCGCTGGCAGGGGCGCAACCGAAGATTGCAGCTCCAATATGGGGCGGCGCGCCGATATGAATTGGATGCGGGAATAGGGGTATACGGACACGGGCACGACGATTCGATTGGATCGTTCTGCCCAAACATGCTGCGCCTCCCACTTCAGGGATAAAGGGAGCCACTCTGTTGCCAAAAAACGAAAAATCCTCAAGCGAGAAATGGAGGGAGAACTTAAGCGCAGGCGCTGGGCCTGGTCTTCCTTTTCAATCTCTGACGTCAATCACGTCTGAATTGTCACGAGACCGTGATGCCGTTTGACGCGGGACAACGAGCGGAGTCGAGCGGACAGCGTGCGTGCGATTCAATAAAGGCGCGCACCCACAAAAAGTGCCCTTCCCGTTTCTTGCAAGTAAACTTGGAAATAGCGCACATTACGCGCCATGATGAGCGACATCCCTGACGTCGACGCGACACCGGTGTCCCCATGCCCGCCAAGGGGAAGTCGGGATTCGAAAATCGGATATGGGGTTGAAAAGTTTTTTTCAGCCCCAAGCTGACCCCCCCCCCCCTCTCCTGCCTTATAGGGAAGGAGTTTCCCACCCCTAGGCCGGACCGCTTTTCCTGCGTCCAGCCACCGCTCTTCAACCCACCTTCAACCACCTCCTTAAAATGAATCCTGAGTTTTTACCATCTAATGAGTGTCAGTGATAAATCTGAACACTCTGCACTCCAACAGCTCAATGATTTCTGACCCAAGAATCAGCTACACATGACTTCACTCTGGCCTGGATCACGGAAGGTATGGGCTCAGAGTGATACATCTTCTGCATACACTCCCTGGACACTTATATGTCATTCTTACAACCATTTAACACCTCTCTCCAAGGGGGATCAAAGATAAGATTAGCCGACATCAGGTAGGGGGGGGGGGGTCAGCCAGCCTCGAAAAAAAAAAGTTTGTGGGTCAAACATTTTTTGCTCAGAAGTTGGTACTGGGGCTGCCTAAATCACTTAAATGCATCCTGTACACCTTATACTATGTATTAGACCAGGAATTAGCAGGTGTGCTGTCTGGTCACCCTACGGAAATTCCCGAGAGTCGAGTTCAGTGTAGTCAAACTCGGCTAACTTCCATTGATCAATCTCGGCATTCCGGCGCAACTAGCCCGACACTCTTGCTTGTTTGCATTTTCCAGTAGCACCGTTGTTGTTTTAGGGCCCTTCATCCACCAAATAAATAAAATCCCATCTCGTTCTTCTTCCAAGCTAAAAGAAGTAATTCTTGTTTCAATGATCCCCAAAGCAACTTTGATACACTTGGCGTATTTATTCCCCAATCTCACGGGAACTTATATGGAATGTATTGGGTTATCACAAATATGGCTATGACATTGGGCGCTGCCCTGCGCTGCCTCTGCGATGCAGTAGATTCAAGCAGGTTTGATCAGGCAACTGCCAAGCAACCGCCAAGCACACCGGCTGGATCGGTCCGGGCACAGGGGTGGGAAATTGCTACTTGATAAGGCAATTTCCCACGGGGAGGGGGGGGGGGGGGGGGGGGTCCAGCCAACCTTGAAAAAAAAAATGTTTGTAGGTGATGTCGTTTTTCCTTATCTTTGATCCCCCTTGCCTCTCTCACACTCTATTAGCTGTTTTGAGCTTCTAAACTTTATGTACCAAAAAGTTTTTTTCAGCCCGACCTGGACCCCCCCCCCCTCCCTATATCCGATTTTTTAATCCCGATCCCCCCTTGATGCCCGCCCTCGATGACTGTACTGCCGCTGCCCTCGCTCCTCTGACGACGGTGCTACCGAAGTGGATCCATTGTTTCGAGAGGTGTATGCCCTCCCCTCCGTTTCGTTGCGTTTTCTTCCCTTTCCTCCCTTCCCTTCGTGTTCCCTTCGTCTCTTGTGGGTGGATGTAGATGTGGATATCGCGAGGCGAGGGCGCACGTTATCCGCCCCCGAGGAAGGATAGATATCGTGTGTGCGTGCGCGTGTCGTGGTGGCATTCCCAGCATGGGATCGGGTACGAGACAGGCAGGGCCGGCGGAGGACGGACGAGACGCGAGTCCCTCGCACATGCACATGCACGGATGTCCTTCAATGCAATTCAATGTGTCCGGTGTCGAGTGCGCGCATGTATGTCTGCACGCCGGCTTTTGTTCTCGTCTCGTCTCACCCAGTGCGGCGAGGCGGGCTCCCCTCTTGAGTGTCGGCTACAGTAGACGCATAATGGAAATGGACGGCACATCCCATTCCACTCAATGCTTTTTTTATTTTATTTTTAAATCGATTCATGTGACATCTCCCCTCCCCTCCCCCTCATCCCTCCGTGTACTAATACAATGCGAACGCTAGCGCTTTTTTCCGCAGCGTAACATCTATCATCTTCTGCACCGCGCTGAGGAGGAGCGGAGAGTTGTGAGTTGGCTTGTTTTTTTCTGTTCTGTCCTTTCCAGGCTCTCGCCCTGTGTGCTTTCGTTTCCTGTGCTTTCCTGTGCTTCCATGTACTTTCCTTCGCTTCTTTCGGATGGATTCTGTTTTGTTTAGGGGCGGGGTGGGGCGAGTCGTGCCTTTCTTTCTTGTCTCACACGTCTCGCCTCGTGGCGTCTCGCCGCGATCGCGTCTCACGCACAACCCGCAGTCCAGGGCACTCGCGCGGCCTGTCTGCCGTCTGCAGTGGGCCGGGGGCGTGGGGCGTGGGGCGGGCGAGTTGGGGGTAGATATTTACTCATCATCTCGTGGTGTGGTGTGGTTTGGTGCCACTGCTAAAGTGCAATGGACTCACCCTGGGACTGGGCTGGGAGGGCACTGGCACGGTGCCGGCGCTGGCGTCGATGGGAGCGTACCAAGCAGAATGCGGTGCGGCGCGGCGGGCTTCAGGAAGGAGAGGGAGGGAGAGGGAACGCGGCGTTCGTCTAGTCTCCCCTCAGCCGCCTGTATGCGTATGGGACTCGATGGCTGAGCCGCAAGGCCGCACTCTCTTCGCGCGCGGTGGAGCGGCGGGGTAGGCAGAGCGAGACGGAGACGAGGCGGTATAGATTCCGGTGGTAGGAGACGGAGGGACGAGACCCACACAGATGTGGATGGTACTTTCATGGCGAGGGCGAGGAGAACGATCACGAGCTCGAGCCGAGCGGTCATCGTCGAGGCGCGCCTGGTCGAGGGGCGGACTGGGTCCTGGAAGCGGCAGAGTGCCCATGATGACGATGGTGCTCCGCAGAAGGGGTGCTCTCTGGTGTGTGAGGGAGTGGCGGGGGCGCTCGCGAGGAGACGAGACGAGACTGGACAAGTTTCCTCGAGAAGTGAAGAGGAGAGCAGAGCACGCCGTGCCGGTACGCTCCGAGGCGCGAGTCCGCCGTTGAGTCGGGCTGAGGTGCTCCGAGGCTCTCGAGGGTGAGCGTCGGTTTCGTTTGTCAAGCGAGGGGGTGGGAGGAAGGGTGGGGATGGCGATGGCGATGAGAGATGAGGGGAGGGGAGAGGAGGAGAGCGCGGCGCGGCAGTGGAGGGAGGAGACCGGAGACCAGAGACCGCGCGTGATGGAGAGGCCGCTAAAGGCGCGAGGTGGCGCCACGCGGGGTAGTGGGATTGTCGCACACGGTCGTTGTCATGCCGAACTCCAGCAGCGAGGTTGGCAGCGGAGAGACAGTTGACGGCGCGTGAGGTGGTCGGCTGCGGCGGGGCAGTGGGATTGTCGGATGCGTCCGGCCCCAGAAGAAGGAACGAGGGTGTTTCGCTTCCGATACGTGTGGTTGTCGAGGAGCGACGGCGTGCGGAGTGCCGGTGAAGACGAAACGAGACGAAACAAGCCTCGTGCTTTCTTGCCGGTTCGGATCCCCTCCGCGTTTGTGCTATTTCCTGCCCAAAAGTCGGAGGTGCAGCAGCAATGGGGCGAAAGCATGTGGAGGTGACACGAGACGCAAAGCCTGTATGCTCGAGAGCTGAGTTGGCGTGTTCTCGAGCTGGTTGTGCGACTGCTGGTGGTGGTGGACGTCGCGAGAGCTCTTCACGGAGTCAGGGTCTCCCTCGCCGTGTTGTACGTTATGGACGTATGGGTCGGGTGTAGCCGAGTGGCTCCTCCTCCTCCTCCTCCCCTTGCCTCTCAACTTCCTTCGCTTCCCTTTCCCTTTCACTCACCTTCCTCCTCCCACAGATCCCCCTTGGCCGCTACTTCCCCGAATACGCCGGCGGCAACGACCTTCAAAAGGCCGCAAAGTACATCCTCTGGAAGTTTATGCAGGAGAACCGGGCGAAGCTGATGGTGTATTGAGTGTTACTTTCTTGGTTTTTTTGTCTTTGGGACGGGTTTCATCAGGGTTTGGTGGGGTTTGGGGAGGGCCGATGCTTAGATCTGTTCTTGCTTAGTGGGAAGGAACGAGAAGGCGAGCAGCAGGACGGGTTTATGGCGCGTGGCTGCGGAACGGGTCGTGCTGCTGCTGCTGTACATTGTACATGTGAGGCTGCAGGAGCACGTCGTCGTGCAGAGTGCGCTCGCTCGTTGCTCTCGTTATCTTCTCGGCAGATAAAGGACGATCCCGCGCCCCTCGTTGTGTCGCCATCGTCTTGTCAGTTCTTGTCGGGCAGGAGGTGTTGTACCCGGTGCGGCGCGGACGAGGGTTTACCCTCCTGCCTGCACAGGGAGCTCCGGGATCAGGCTCTCAGACCGCTTTTTCCTCTGGCGGAGTTTCGGTGGACTAGGAGCCTGAGGTGGGTGTGGCGAGGCGTTGGAGGCCGGGATCCTTGGCAGTCTTTGCGTTCTAGTGCTTCCTAGATGCGAAGACCTCCTCGAGATGGTCCATCTCCCCTGGCCTACGGTCTCTTTGTTCTTTTCACTTCTCTTGGAGTGCCCGGAAGGCGCGGTGGACAGCTCTACGAGCACAGCCACCGCATAGAGCTGTCCACCGCCAAATTTTATCTTAAACACCGCTGGACGGATTGCTATAGGTTTTTTATATAATCATTCTTTCCTACTTTCAAGATCATCTATGAAGTGAAATGAACTTTTTTGCTTTTTTATCAGTTACAAATGGTCTATGAGTTACCACGCCATCACAGGAGGCGTCCTGCGTTATTATATAAGCATCCATTTTGGGAAAGCACATGCATAGTGCAACGACGCGACTTGACGTGTTCGAAGTCCATTGGGATTTAGGCAGTGGGGAAAGTGAAGGGATCTTCTCCTGTTTCCTGGGTGTTCTTTTGAGTAAAGACTCGAGGAGAATTCACCAGACTAAATAAATTCCTCAGGTTACAGCCAAATGAATGCTGAACTCGCTGAAATCCTTTGACTCAATGGTAAAAAATATCGGAAAGGATCCAACAATGTTCAGTGGGCAATATGAAGCCTTGAATAGTTCATACAGTAGTTCCGGCCTCAATAAACACGTTAAATGGTGCAAAATACGTGAATATAAATGAGTTGTTTGGTTGTGCATCACCATCATTCCGTGATAACGCAGATCACCTGTCATCGGGGCGCAGTAACTAACAGGCTACTATAGTATTTCGTTCAATTCATATAGTCATGCATCACACAGCCAAAAATCTACGAAAATTTTCGCAAGTCACTGAGTCACAAAGGCAATTTTGGGCTTAGCCAAGTTTGCCGAGGAATGCCGAGTGCTGCTGGTGGATCAGATTCCCTAAAGGAGACCGGTTACAAAAGGGTCAATTTGTACGATGGTGTCACGCCCCAAACAACCTTATGAATTGAACGAAATACTACAGTATAACTAGCGCACCTATAGATCCCAATTCTCCATTCTACTTAGAGTGGTTGTACCCACCAGGTTGTCCACATTAGCTAGAGAGAGATATAAGAAATTCCCCCATGCTGCAAAACATGCTGCAAATATGCTGCAGATGTTGCTGCAGATTTACCGCAGAACATGCTGCAAATATGCTGCCGGGGACTTGGAGGTTTTCGGTGGCGTGTATGACGTAATTCCGACACGCCGACGCCTCGGGCGTCGGGTGGCGGGGGTCGGTATTACCAAAAAAGGAAACTCAATCTATTCGCATACTACCAAACGACCAAACAAAATTACCAAGAAAAAAGACCATCCTGCCAAAACAAAATCAACTACGCGCGCACTACCATACTTTAACTCCCGGGGGTCCTCCGCCCTTTCCACTCCCTCGCACTGTATTCGGCCTCTGCCCTCCCGTGTGCGTCGTGGTCGTGGAACCGGCATCTGACGCAGCTGTCTTGGAAGCACCGGATGCGCCGGCGATGGGCGGAGGGGACGAGCTGGTGCGGTCGGGTAGGCGGTCGTGTGTGGGTCCCTCGTCGGCGGGGGCAGGTGCAGCAGTCGTCTTGGTGCGGAACAGTGGCTTAGGCTTCGGCCGCTGGGCTGGCGCGTCGCCGTGCTCGATGGGGTTCCCGTCATTCTCAGACACCCGTTTCTTCATCCTCTTCCTCTCCGTATCCGTGTCTCCCCCTCCATCCTCTTGCGCTTCTCTCCTCCGTTCTTCTTGCGTCTTTTCTCCCGCCCCTGGCCCTCCACCTCCGGATCATCGCCCTCGACCTGCTTTCGCTTCATCCCGGTGGCTTTCCCTGCCCTCGACCGCTTCGCCTCGTCGTTGGCCTCCCGCCCCTTCCGCACAAGCGCTCGCAGCTTGTCTTGCACTGTGACGCCCCTCGACTTTGCCGTGCGCTTTGCATTGGCCTTGGACTTCAAGCTTCGCAGACTTCTTCCGCACGGGAGGCTCGGCCTCGTCGTCGCTCTCCCCTTCGCACGCGGCTGTCGTGCGGGGCGGCTTGGGCTTCACGCCTGTCTTGCGCGCGGCAGGCTCGTCGTCCTCGTCCGTGTCCTCCACACGTGCGGCCGACTTGTGGAGAGCCGCGGCTCTCTTGCGGGGTGGCTTGGTCTTCGCGACCGTCTTGCACGCGGGCGGCTGGGCCTCGTCGTCGCTCTCCTCGTCGCACGCGGAGGACTTGCGGGGCGGCTTCGGGTTTGCGGGTTTCTTTTGTCGGGGAGGTTCATCGTCGTCCTCCGTGGCCTCGGCGCGCGTGGACGACTTGCGGGTGACCTTAGGCTTCGCGGCTGTCTTGCGCGCGCGCGGCTCGGCGTCGTTGTCACTACGATCCTCCCCACTGTCCCGACCCTCCTCCCCCTCCTCGTCCTCCTCCACAATCGCCCGCTTCTTCGCTTTCCTCGGCTTCGTCTTCCTCGGCTGCTTCTCCTTCACCTTGACCTCCCCGTTCGCCACCATCTCCTCGAACTGCGCTGTCAGCTGCTGTTTCTCCGCCGCCGTCAACGTTTTCCACCGTGTCGTGCCGCACTTGAGGGAGTCGAGGAGGGTCTGTAGTGGCCCCACCGCTGACTGCAAGGACATGCGCTTGAAATCGACGCCGTCCGGCCAATTAATGAGCCCTACCCCCTTTCCGTGTACAAGCTTCGATATGTAGCTCTCATAGTTCATGGCGCACTTGGTGACGCCGAGTATTGTTTCTACCACAAATGTCAGAGCAGTTCGTTCCCCCAAGCGTCACTTACGAAGGCCCGTTGTGATTATCGCCGTGCACTCTTGCTGCATTCCAAGCAACTTGTTCTTCTTCGTCTTTCCTGCCGGTGACCGTGGTAAGCATAAAATTATCTCATATTTTTGGGGAAATTGATTTACCTCGCTCGCGGCTCACAGTCCACAGCTCGAACAGGTGCGAAATGTCGGTGGGATCTCTCTTCAGCACTTCCGGGAAGAAGTCCATCGCGCCCCAAGACTGGATTGTCACTGGGACCGTTTTGTCGTGGATGTGGCCCCGCGAGAACATCGCGAAGCCCACCATCCCCACGCGTTCAGCAAGGTTCGTTATCTGTTTAGGCAGTCAGTAATCGCCCCCACATTGCAAGTACAGTGCACCACACGTACCTCCAACATCAGCTGCTCCATGGTGCGCCTGGCGTCCGCCGCGGCCGCCAAATTGTTGGCGTGCGTGCCTCGCGCCTTCGACTTGCGCTTGGCCAGCACCTGCTTTATCATCTCCTTCTTTTCCGCCTTCGTGAAGCCCTCCAACATGGAAGGATCCGCCGCCACCATACGTTTCACCTGCGGTATACGATACCGCTCGCCCACCCCACGGCCTACGACACGCCACCTCAGTACCATGCGAAACGCGTCTGCAGGCGCCACATACCGGCATTCAAACGCGCCATAATGCGTGACACCTTCGCGTTGTACAAGCTCGGTTTGCGCCGTGCACCGTAAGTGGAAAGCCCGAGCATTCGCTGGCGCACCTCCTTGACCTTCATCCCATGTTTTTGGGCCAGTTGGTGCACACGCTCCTCCCGCTCTACTTCCCAAGTGTTGAGGTCTTCGGCGAGGGCCTCCAGGCGCTTGGTGGAGCCTTGTCGCCGCTTCGCCTCCGTGGCGCGGACGTTGGGCCCAGCCACGACACGGCGGCGCTGCTTACGGAGCGGGTTGGTAGGGAGGTCCGGGTTCCGGCTGCGGTGCGTCGTGGATCCCAGCCCGGGGAGAGTGCCGCCGTCTGCCACATCCTCCCAATCTGCGTCATCGATGTCGAAATCTACGACGCGACATTTTTTGTCGTGGCCGTCCGCGTCCGAGCGGTCGTCCTCGTCCGAGCCCTCGTCGTCGTCCTCATCGTCCGAGCGATCGTCGTCATCCGAGCGGTTGCCTCTAGAATCCCGTGGGTCGTCGTCATCCGAGCCGTGGTCGCGCAAACCCGAGCCGTTGTCATCCAGGGGGGTAGGTTTGCGCGAGGAGGGGTTTTTTCCAGCCATTCTCGACTCTCCAGAGGATTGAGACAAAGAAAACGAAGCGAAAGAGCGGTGGTGAGGTTGCAGAGGAGGTTGCAGTCTTTTTGTGCCCCAGAGCACGTGTCGTCCATCAGGAGACACTGTTTGAACCGGTAAACGCGCTGTGTACATCGTGCAGACAAGAAAACCAATAATCCAAGTAAAGGACCATGAGACAGCGGCGAGAAGGCATCGTGGCAGACGTGGAACCCATGGACCCACACCTTATGCTACTTACGATAGGCTATACGTATACTATTCAGTGGCGGCGATTGGGGAGATTAAGAACCTTGATGGACAGGTGGCGGCGCAGATGTGGTTATAGCCATCAAAATGAGACCAGAACCTCAGTACCAAATGGTACAGAGGTTCTGGTCTCAGATTCGGAGTGGATGCACCTAATTTGTGCCCGGGACCTGTGTGCCAATTGGTACTCTTTTGATCGAGTCCCCGAGGATGCATTTATTTTATTTTCTGGTCATAAACCATTCAATCTGATTGATTTCAGGTCCTTGATTTTTGCACACACGCGTCCGAGAGAGTAACATTAATTGAACAGATCGTATGTACAAAGCCCGCTGAACTATTCTATTATTATTACACATGGAAAAAAATGCCTCCGTCACATCGCGATGCAAGCAAAATATTCGCAAAATTTCCCTCCACCCAAAAGTCCCAAGTCCGCTACCCGCTCATGCTGCCCATCCAGCTCGCAACGTCCCCGGGCTCCACGACCTGCATGGAGTTGCCCGGCTGCATCTCCTCCACGCCCACCTCACTAGAAGGCATGGTCAGTTTTCGCAAAACCAAATCAAAAGAAATAAAATGTGTACGGGTCACCGTAAAGAACGCGTGTCCTTCTATTGAAAAGCATGTACAGAGGCCGCATCCCCGAGCTTGTGGATGCTGATGCTGCAAGAGGCGGCGGTGCGCCGGAAGGCCCAGGCACACGGGAACCCGCGCGAGAGGCGCTGGAAGCTGGGGCGAAGGGAGGAGCGCAAGTCGAATGAGAAGCTGCGGAGAACCCCGAGCTCGCCAACGAGGTAGCCGTCAGCGAAGAAACTGAACTCATGGTGGGGGAAACTGGGGGGGGGGGCGCAGCCATTGGCACGTCGTTGTCTTCAGTCAGTGTTGACAGAGCGCGCGTGTTCGCTCGGGAAGCGGCGAGAGGGACTGACACCTCAGAGTCGCTGGCAAACAAATCGTCGTCGGTGTCGTCCACGTACAGGGGAAGTTTCGGGGACGGCACTCGGGCAGGGGCCGGGGCAGTCTGCGCGCTGCCCGACTGGGCGCGTTTTGGCCGGACAGACGCGCTACGTCGTGATGAGATGGTGGGTGGGCCCATCATGACGGGCTTGCCCTCGCGCTTCACGCTGAGGGTCTCAGCCTTGACGACCGGCTCGCCCTTCACGAGTACAGCGGGCTCGCGCTTCACTATGGGTTTCGCGCTCCCCTCGCACTTGCGTTGGCGACGGGAGCCGTCGCTGGCTGATTGCGGGTCCTTGCAGCGGGAACGCGGGCGACCACACGGGCACGGAGAGCGGGCGCTTCAGTGTCGTGGTCGGTGTCGCTGTCTGCGTCACTTTCGTACTCGCTGGCGTCCGCCGAGTTGTGGCAACCGTTGGCATGGCGCCGACGACAATGCCTGGCCCAGCAGCGGAGTGCCTGTGCCTTGGTGTTGAAAATGTGAACAGAGTCGTCGTTCACGACGTCGTTTTTCAGGGCGTAGGCGACCGCATCCGTCCTAAAAACACGTCGGTTTTCCCCAGAGAAACAAAAAACTTAACACGCACTTCTTGGTGAATAGGCCCTCCCCAAACACTATGAACCACATCTTGCGCGTGTTTTCGTCATGGTCGCGGTCGCTAACGTAGTTCTGGGGGTTGCCGTGGAACTTGTACTGGCAAACCATGAAGCTCGAGGGAGAGACAGAGCAAAAGCCATCCCGTGATGGATTTGATGCGAAGCCTCATCGCCACCGGACGTGGTATGCATCGGTGAGGGCATCGGTGCAGGCGGCATTCACACGTCGTCGACCTCTAAATAGAATGGGGTATATCTTTCTCACCCAGGACGCAGACGTAAGGACAAAGCAATGCAAAGATTTTCTTTGCAGTCCACATGCAACACACAAAAACTTATTTAAATAATTATCTACGCCGCCCAGTCAAATTTCTGACCTGGCAGGTGCTTCTTGCCGAGTTGTGCATACAATGGAAAGTACACCCTCAAGAACTCCGCCTCGCCAAATTTTTCAACAAATTTACTAGCCGCTTGTCAGTCTGGCTCTGAGCGACAGTTCAGATCAAACATACCGACGTCGAAGACTGGCACTCAGGTCAGGACCTTTCCATTAATTGCAGGGAATTGGACTCACTATTCCCGGTAATCTGCATCTCCCTCGCAGCGTTTTTCGGCAGCTGCTTGAGCCTGCTCAGCCGTTCTGCGCTCACGCAGTCTGTGTGTGTGAAGTCCTTCAGATGCGAGGCTAGCAGACGTTGGGCTCGGCACCTACCTTTTCATCCTTGCACGGGCTTTTTCGCGCGTCGCCCCGAGGTTCCTAGGACAAGTGGGAGTCAGCGAGAATTAATGTGCCAATTTGGACCTACTTCTCGTGGTACCTGGCTTGAGCCTCTGCGTGGCGGCGTCTCTTGATGGGTTCGGAGGTCATGCTGAGGTCGTAATTGAATAAATATTGCACTCGGAATGAAGTTTGAGTAAAGGCATACCGGTCGATGTAGTCGTACAGAGAAATCAGCCACAAGGCCGAATGTGGAATGTGGTGAATCTGCCCAGCCTAATTGTCCAGTATCAAATCTCACATTGTCGACATACCCTGCTAAAAAAAAAAGATAACCGTGCTCGCGTACCGTACACGCAGAGCCAAAAAGCAGAGCTCCAGGCAGTCGGGAAGATTTAATATGTTCTTTTCATTGCGAGTAATGTCAGCGTGTTCGTGATTTCGGCCAGTGGCAGTCACCGAAAACATTAATCCTGTTTTGTCCGTTGGTCTCTCGTCGCCAAGAAAAAACGGTACGCAACGGGTCCTGTTCCCGCACGTCCTGCGCATATGTCCTAGGTCACTGCACGTCTCGGGAATTTTTTAATCGCTCTCGTCCCAGTGGTTTCGGACGAGTTCGCGGCATCGGGATTGTCGGCCGACGGCGCTAAACTCATTTTGACGCGCTCAAGTAATTTTTCCTCAGAGGATTATCGGGAAAAAAAAATACATGGTATACGAACTACACCAAGCGGTACTAATCTACAGGGTATCAATCACACTGAGCATTTTCATCCCTTCCTGCCAGCGCATTTGGTCTTCTGCGGCGCGTGCTGCCTTCTCTGCCGGCGATGCAGACGTCACCCACGCCTCGTCCGTCTTGAAGCCGTTCCGCACCCAACGGAAAAGCCCCCCTGCGGTGTACTGTACAAACGAACAGCGATGCTCGTGCGCGCAAATTGGAACGTTCGAATGGCGGATGACGGCGGAGGGAATTAGAATGGTGGAGCCCGGCGGAAATCGTATGACGAGTTGTAAATCCCATAATATGAGGTGACCGCCGACGTCGGGATCGAAATTCCCAAGGGCGGTTATAGCGCACCAGCCCCACACAAGGTTGGCGAAGTCCAAGTGTGGGGCGCAAATAGCATGCGGGCCGAAATTGAAGGTGCAGGCCGCGAAGACGCTGCCAGGGAAGTTGCGTCGCATGGGCTTCCACGCGCTCAAGAGCGCCATCTGTGCACTGTAGAAGGCGAAAAGCATCGGGGCCCACATGGCGAAGAGCACTAGCTGGTTTAAGCACCCTGGGCTAAGGGGTGGAAGGCATGGCTTACTGTTAGCAAAATGGGCGATACAGCGGAAGTATTCGTGACCGAGCAACTCGTCCGTGAGTCGGGTGTTGGTGACATTGTTGCATAGCTCGCCGGGCTCCTGTGCGATAGGGTGAGGGCGGGGGCAAAAATGAGGAGTCAGTGACGGACCGTTTGGCCGCCGCCATGTGACCATCCGCGGGCGAGCGCAGGGAATGAGTCTTGCGCACGCCGATGGTACAGGCGATCGTCAGGAAGGCGGATGCGGGGCTGTCTCTCCTGGAGCAGGTTAAACGCGCCGTCGGTGACGGTCTTCCAGGCATGGGCGTCACGGGGCGCGCCACCGAGAACGAGCGCGACGCGACGCCGTTGGTCAATGACGGGAATGGTGAGTCTGCAATGACGCCGATGAGGATGGGAGTGTAGATAAAGAGAGTGGGGACATACCGTCCAAGCCAGCCGACGTACATGAAGCCGCTCGTGCCACTGAGCGCATCAACCTCCTCCTGGGTGTAGGAAACGCCGCCTAGCCCAGTCCCGTGATCTTGGAGCTGTGCTGGTTGGGTGGTCTCGAGGGCAGCTTCCTCTGCGGTGCGCTTGCCTACCCAGGCCGTCTTCGCGTGGGGGAGTTCGCTGGTGTCTGCGTGAACCTCGAGGGCACAGTCTTTGGCCTCCGCAACGCGCTTGTGGTGTACGTGTTTGAGCACAGGATTGGCAGACGCAGATCGAGCGTCCACGCGTTTCTTGTCGCGCCTGACCCGGGACTTCTTCTTGTTGCGCTCAGTGGCAGAGAGCGACGAGAGGGGCGGGCTCGTGGGCGGTGGTGGCGGCGGCTGCGGCAGAGGGTCGTCATGCAACAGTGACGCATCCCCTTCGGGGTGATACACTGGCGATTCCTCTTCGTCGAAGAGCCCGGTGGCCACTTGCTCAGCCAGGCGGTGTTGGAGAGCTTCGCCGAAGTCAAAGGGAGCGAGTGGGGAGATGGCGCGTCCAAGCGCGAGGTCGAAGGCGGAGAATTCTTTGCCAGAGCGCAGGGTCCGGTGCGGAAGGACGACGGCTGGGCGCGTGGTTAGCATAGAGCGAGCGCAGAAAATGAGGGCCAAAAAATAAGGAAGAAATGAAGCCGTTCGAGTTCCAGGGGCGGATCTCTGCAGGCATAGGGAAGGATGGAAAAAGTGAGAGAATTAGAATTCTCACCTGGCATGGCGGCGTCGCGCAGAGTCTGGTGGCGGAAAGGTTTGTTGACGGACACGTGAGTGGCATGGACGCGGTCAGTCACAATGTGACGATCATTTCTTGACTGTGATAACTGTCAAGAAGCGATGCAGCGCAACAGTGGAATGCGCAAGGGTACTGGTAGCTCAGGATGCTTGCGCATGCTTGGAACCGAACGCAAGGCGGTACACATCCCTGGCCGAGCCCCAGTGAAGAGGGTAACGCTTTCACGCAGAGGGGTGGACGAATATCGGCGGGTGGGCGAACTGGCTATGCGTGCTCGTTTAATCAGTGCGTCAATCGTGAAATCAGCCCCGAAATTACTGACGGCCGCCTAATAGACATGGAGGGGGAGGACCGTGAGGGCCTGCAGCGTCTGCAATCACTCGCGGACGACGACGATTTCCATGCCGGGGACTTACCGCCACAAGAAGTCAATATGGTGAACATGGACGACGTGCTGGACGGCTCCGAACGGAGTAACCTTAGTCACGGCGGCGGCGAATTTTCGAGCTTGGAGCAAGACATCGAAGCTGGGTCCGGAGATGATGACGAGGGAAAAAAAGCGCGGTACATGTTATTGGGTAATTGTGTTTGTGGGAGACTCAGGCAGTGACAGAAATGTGGAAGATTGGAGGACTCGCCGCGATCGCACCGATATCCGTAACAAGGCTTTCCTCAGCCAGATGCCGGCTATGGTGTCGGCGTACATGCGGATGTGCGCGGAGCCAGAAATGCCAGCAAGACCGGAGCAGCGTCCAGAGGAGGTTTATGAGGTCCAGGTAGTGGACATGCTCGGTGAGGTCGCTCGGTTCTGGGCTCGCGCGTAAACTGAGCGTTGCGCGATGGCAGACACCACCAATGTCTGCGCGCGGCTGGATCCGCGTGGTAAAGGAGTAGCCCCAGCGCTAATCCTCGAAGGCCTCATGCCCTGCGCGCCCTGGTCCCCTACTGTCGCCATTAAGATCCGTGTGCTGGAGGCGTACCGCGTCACTCACGTACGGTGCCCCCACCTTGCAATTCAATCTTTCGTCAAATTGTTGTGCGACATACACGGGGTAAATTCGTTCCATGAGTACTTGCTTAACATGCCAACTAAAAGTCGCACAGGTTGCGTATCAGCCCTACCTATGTCAACAGTTCTCGATCGCGTACGACCTGTATCTGGATATCCGCCGGCGCACAGACGAGATGGTTATGAAGGCGTTGGGCCGAGACTCCAGTTAGCGGCTGAAGCATGCTTGCCCCGCGTGCACGTATAAACTAGAAGGCGAAGACGCGCTGATTTTCGAGATGCTGACGACCATGGACGGAAACAATTCGTTGAAGCGCGTCTTGAGGCAGGAGAAGGCGAGCATGGCGGGGCGAGAGGCCGATGAGCCAACGCTGGCTAAGTCGAGCGAGCGCACGGACAACCGGGACGCGGGAAATGGGTATTTTATTTCTCGGGAGAAAGTGGATCGGTGGGCGAAGACCAGGCTGGGCGAGCGGCTGCCTATGCAGGTGACCGAGAAGGTGTGTCCTTTTTGCGACGCGACGCGGGGGTAATGCTAACGGGTTCACAGGACAGTGACAATCCCTGTGCCGAGCGATGGAAAAACATGATCAACGACGTTACCTCGAAAATGTGGGGAATATTTGATGAGACAGGGATTTTCTTGGCGCTCTGTCGACACGGCTTCGTGTTGGTCATCGCCGACATGCTGAGGAGCGGAGAATTGTGAGTCGCTGCTTTACTAGTGTCGTCTGTATTGGTAACGAATTGGTGACAGGGCTAAGTATCCCCTGGCCGTGGTGCGGGAGCTACTGGACGCGTTCGGGATGAAGCTGGGCGCTGGCTACGACGTAGGCTGCCATTTCGAGGCCACTATCGCGAACAGCGAAATGGGTGCCGAGGCGAGGGAGAAGCAGCTCAAATGCCTCGTCGGTTCCTTCCACGGGCACGCGCACAACCGCCTGTGCCAGCTTCGCTTCTTGGCAACGTACGTTGAGGGAATGGGGCTAGAGGATTTGGAAGGGTGTGAGAGGTTCTTCTCGCGCTCCAACGGCCTTGCGAAGTCCTGTCGCTATGCGAGCAGGTTCCACCGGCAGCAAGAAATCACGACATATGCGCAGCATTTCAACAGCTTCGAGATGTATGCAAATCTAAGTAGGTGTTTTTCTGACGAGGAGGGAGCGCGACTTACATTCTGCAATAGGTAAATTTCTTTGCTCCAACTACCGCCAGGCGCTAGAAATCCTGAAGACTGAGGCAGCCCTGAAGACATGGATGCGCCGCGAGGGCGTGGACAGCGTCGACCAATTCCACCAGTGGCTGGCGGAAGAGAGGACGTATCTGGAGGGCCTGAAGAGCGCCCCCAAGTCGAACGAAGAGACGCTGGAGATGGAGTATGTGCAGAGGCTGGTGAACCTGAGTGTGAGCCAGTACGTCAGGGTGGCTCAGGCTGCTTGCGCGTGCGCTAACCGTTTTGCAGGGCAAAATACAAGGTGGTCGCAGACGAGGCGAAGCGCGCAAGGGGGGACCAGGGAACTTACGCGCCGGGGGTTTCGAAGGCGGAGGTGGCAAGGCGGCACGCGCAGGAGAAGATGGAGAAGGACCTGGAGCGTGTGCAGGACCTGGAGACGATGCTCGACATCACGGAGTGCTGGACAACGGCGTCCACGAGGTGGACCGCGACGGTCACGGAGATCAAGAAGCAGAAGTATCAGATTTCGCTGGACGCGCTCGAGCTTCTCATCGTCGAGCGTATCTTCGAGCTTACGAAGATGAATCAGTCGCAAACTGGTGAGTGCGTGGCGGGCGAACAGCGGACATGATCTCACAGGGAAGATAGGGTACAAGATGCGAAAGCACATTGCGAAGGCGCTGCAGGTGCGCTCGAAAGCGGTCAGGAACGCGATCGATCGTTACAACGATGCGGCTGCAGCCCTGGAGCCGCCGATGCCGCCGGTGAGCTGGGAAAACGTGGTCGAGTATGTGTTCCTCGCGGACTTCGACATTTTGCGGGACACTCGCACCGAGGTAAAGTCAAAACCTTGGTCTCGGCCTGCTTACCGGTTGGCGATGGACCGATACTTCAAAATCCTCCGCGCGCGCGAAGAGATCAAACGCCTAAACATCGAGATCCGCCGTGTGGTGACTTGGATTCGTGACGAGAACCGGTTCTTGCGGAAGATGGAGAAAACCCTGAGGGCGACAGCGGGAAAGTCAGAGGAGGAGATTGAGCTGGAGACGCAGATGAGCGTGCAGGTGCGTCTCTACCGTGAGCGGCGGGGGCGCTTCGACGCGGGCCACTTGGAGAGATTCCAAAAGCTAGCGCAGATGCCGAGCTTCACGGGGACTCTCCAGTCCGGGGTGGCCGTGGAGCATCAGGAGGTGAGGCGCCACCTCCGTGAGCTGCGTGAGGAACTGGCAGCGCAGGGCAGGGGGGACGACATGGGGGACTATGACGACGCGGAGCATCGGGAGATGGAAGCGCGCATGCGTGAGGTGCGCGCAGAACTGGCGGGCAAGGACGGGGAGGACGGGATGTGGGTGGATGAGGTTGCCGAGGAAACGGGTGATGACGACGAGGGGGACGACGCTAGAGAGGAAGCGATTTCGGGGCTGCTGTACCAAATCTTCATGCTTGCCGTGGATGATCGGGTACGAGGCGGCGAGGATAATGAATAGGCGCTGGTGGTGGAACATTTTTTTAGAGGTATTCACATGTATTCTTGACAACTGGAGACAAGACTTTCCTTTTTTGGTAATACCGACCCCCGCCACCCGACGCCCGAGGCGTCGGCGTGTCGGAATTACGTCATACACGCCACCGAAAAACCTCCAAGTCCCCGGCAGCATATTTGCAGCATGTTCTGCGGTAAATCTGCAGCAACATCTGCAGCATATTTGCAGCATGTTTTGCAGCATGGGGGAATTTCTTATATCTCTCTCTAGCTAATGTGGACAACCTGGTGGGTACAACCACTCTAAGTAGAATGGAGAATTGGGATCTATAGGTGAACTAGCGAGGAATGAGCATTCAGTTATAGTGTCTGTCTGAAAGAGACTATGTTACAAATTACAGATCCAAATTATTGTACTTGTAATGCAGAAACACATCGTGGCACTGGACGTGGTTGGGTAGATGTAGAAGAAACAGCTGCAGACGCTGTAGCAGTAGGTTGACAGCAACGGCCCTTAGGTCAGCTGGACTATGTGCGAGCACAACACAACAGCAGCCGTCCCCAGGTGTTGAGAGAGAATCCGACACTGCTCGAATAGCAGGTGACCAGGCAGTCTCCTACCCACCCTCACGTTCCGGGGTTGGGGCAAGACACAGTAGCGGTACGCAAAGCAGATTCACTGTATTATGTATAATCGTAATACAGAACGACAAAGTACTGATTGCCGACACTATTACTCCCGAACTTCCACTGCCCCAACCCCTCCACGGAGGCTGGCATTTAACAGACGTAAACAACAGACGTAAACAACATAGCCACCCGCTTGGCGGCGCCGCCATCACGTCCGCATTTGGTCGCGCACCACCGGCCTCATCGATGTCGACGTACACGTCCCAAAGCCAGATCCATCGCATCGCGGAAATCTTCACAGCTTCGGACTTTGTTCTCACCCTGCTCGAGCGCCCCTCCCTCCAATCTCATCCATGTACTACGAGTTTACTGGCCAATTCGGAGCGCATTATTGTTGCCTTCTCTGAAAATTCTTTCTCGGCACTCTCGACCTATGCATGGGCGCGCAGAACTATTCAGAAGAAGACGACTGCTTCTATCAAAATCTTGACAGCAAACGATGATTGGCACTTTAATGCCGAACATGCTTCTGCTGCAGAGCTCGAGGACTTCAAGATCGAGCAGATGGCAGCCAGCATGAAAGAATTGGCTCCCGACCTGTGGTCCCTACTCTACCTCTTGCTCTCCAAGGATGACCAGGATCTCGATGGAGACCAAATAATGGACGGTCACGGTGACGCAGATGAATTCGATGACACGGGCGAGTTTGCGAGCAGTATTTCCACCAAGGAAGCGAAAGTAAAACGCCGTGAGACCATAAGAACAATTGTCTGTTGTCCTTCAATTTGTGTACCAAAGACTGAAGTCTAGTAGAAAACCGCCGTGATGATCAGCATTATGATGCAGAGTCGCAACTCAAAGTGCAATGCCCTCGAAAGTGTCTTCGGAATCTTCCTGCACTCTACAAACACACCCGAGAAGGTCATCCAGGCCCTCGCCCACATGGGAATATCCATTTCTCCTACGGCCATCCATCGTGCGATTCACTCCTTATCGGGTGAAACTTTCGAGACTTTGCGTGACATGGGCGAGACCCTTCTTGTTGGGTACGCATACGACAACTTCGACATTAACTTTCCAACATCACATCATCCAAAACGTCTGGCGGAAGTGTCGCGGACATGATGTAGAAGGGTATATCCTTCGGCAAGAGATGGCGTATGGAGCCAGCAATTTTGTACTCTGGGCGGAAGCTCCCCCATTTACTGACGCAGTGCGCCTCGTCCCAAACAATGCTGATTACCTTCGAGGCAAAGGCTTTGTTGGTCCAAAGGTTCTGGAAGCCGCCTCCGGGCTTCATGAGAGTTTCGATATTGGTAACAATCGCACGGTGTCGACCTTCTGCAATCGCCTTCGAGTAACACATCAACCGATGACTGCAACCCTTACAAGGCTATAACGCACCTGGAAATTCTCTGGCGTGGCCGTTTCCCCGGTGATGGTGATAGCAGATATCCCAGCTTTTGCGAGAGAGTCGACATTCTGTTTGCCGAGGATATTGAGAGGAGTGACGACGATTTGGATGCCTTCTGGAACAAACAGAAGAGGCATCCAGAAGGTCAAGGTTTTCCCAGAACCAGTCGCAGCAATAGAAGCGACATCCCTGTCGCGCTTGAGAATAGCGCGCACTATCTTGATTTGCCAAAGGCATGGTCTGTAACTGAAGACGCCCTCGACTTTATCCCGAATTTGGCTGAGCAAGAGTTTATCAGGGCTATATGACGCCATGGGAAGAGTTTGGGCGCGAAAGACGCGTCAAGAGGGACGGGATCGACGCGACTTGAGTTTGTTGATAGAATCTGTGGGAGAGTTGACCGGTGATGGCGGCGCCGCCAAGCGGGTGGCTATGTTGTTTACGTCTGTTAAATGCCAGCCTCCGTGGAGGGGTTGGGGCAGTTGAAGTTCGGAAGCAATATGTTCGGCTATCATGAATCTGTCTATTAGTATTACGAGTTTTGTTCAATATTGTAATTCATTTTATAACTACGCCTACTCTGTCTTGCCCCAACCCCGGAATGTCAGGGTGGGTAGGAGACTGGTGACCAGGTGTCGAGGATCCAAGGATGAGGATGTGGTCAACTGAGCCAACATCCGTAGAGCACGAGCAACGAGATGATGACAAGAGCACTCCAGGCTCAAGTCCAAGAACCAAGAAATCCAGCCAAAGTAAGGCCTGAGAATAGACAAGGTAGAATCTACTGTACAGGGGAGATTCTACCGAGTTTATATACTACTATTAGGAGTCTATACCCCTCTATCAGCCCTATGTGTCCACTCTATGTGTTGGCCCCTGGCACTGGTTCCTAACAGAGAGGAGTGACATTGCCCTGAATGAACCCCTTAGAAGTCAACTCCTAAGGTCTCCTGTGTTATCCTCCTGAACTCCTAGATGTTCCGTGGGAGGATCTGATCAGGTTGATGGCAATTTGATGGGATTGATCGGGTTCCAAGCGCAGGAAGAACCCGAGGATAGTTGTGGTAAGGTGGTGAGGAATCCATGCCCGAATGGATTCCAAATAAAGGTCCGAGTGATGCCCGCCATTCATGGGTAAAGTCGTATAGCCCTCTCAGGTTCTCCATGAGAGTTGAAGGAGTGTTATGCACTGGGGAATAACCCGGTCGGAGATGGGTTATTTCCAAAAGGAATGTAGTAGAATCCGAAAAAGGATATGGGTGATGCTGAGTCAGGGTGATTCATGACATAGGTCTACTTTGCAGATGCAGCAGGTCTTTTTGGGTTAGAAGCACTCAGTTCGGAAGGTGTTGGTCCACCGGCCCTCTGAGCATTTACTTGGCGCACACCAATATACTCAATTTTTTGGATGCTGCTTTTGGATAGATAGGAAGAGACATTCTGTCGGATGTAAGTAGGACATTAGCGGATAGATGGCGAACTCACGCTGTCCTACGAATACAATCGGACACGCAGATACGCCGACTATTAGTTAGCAGATAGCCTATATTTTTCTTATTTCTTCCTTGTAGTTACTATTCTTTTGGTTACATTCAGGAGCACTCGCACTTAGGTTAAATAGATTCCTAATCAAGTTGTCTCCTCTCAGACTTTGTATCACTATTGTCCATGAGGACCGAGGTGGGTCATGTCTCATTTACTCATTGTTCATTAGTTATTATTCCTACAGGTGAATGTAGACTTTGTATCACTATTGTACACAAAGACCGAGTTTTTATTCCTACAAGAGCCCAGCGGGGTGCTTGGCGCCCCACCACTTTGGTTGAAGTTGAATTTCCTTTTGAACTCATGACCGAAGGCAAATTGACGGAGAAGACGGCGGAGTTTGAAAAGGCTTCAGACAGAGTGGCTTAATTTTAAAAAGAGGGTGACAGTAAACTCTCACACACTAATGTCTCACTTGTACGTAGGAGCCAGGATGACACCTGCGCAGTTCTGGAGTTCGAGACAAGGATGAATCCCGGTGAGAATGTCCACGTCCATGTCCATGGTGCGCATCTACCTGCTGCAGAGACAATGAAGTGGAATTAAATTACTAATCAATCTCTTTATAAAATTACTATGTCTGTCAGTCCGTCCGTCTGAAGCTAAAACTCCACTATTTCTCCGCTACTTCTCGCACATGGCGAAAGAATGCCGGGCTGTTTCAGTTGAGTGAATGGCGGGATCGACTTGAGTTTGCTGTTCCCACTCAAACTCCATGCATCATCTCTCCGATTTGCCTTTGGTCATGAGCGATTGAACGTCAGCCAAAGCGCGCCCCGCCATGCTCTTGTATTCTCAAATTCCAATCCGAGTTGAAAGTAACTTATTTCCAGTAAGTGACTGGCAAATACATTCGGGCAATCTGGGCCAACGAGAGAGCACCAAAGGAAGAGAATTGCCTCCGAGTTGACAGAATGGTCAATAGCTACTTGTTTATGGTAGTAGTAAGTCCGAAACGAGGGAGCGCGGTTGCAGAAGGGACTTGAGATGAACAACCAGCTCGGCTGGCTCGGTCGCTCACATCAGGAAACAGCTTTTGGTCACGTAGAGGCTCAACCCCAGACTCTTCCTCGTAAGCCATCGCGTCCTATCGTCGACGAAGGTCAGCGCATACGTACACATATCCCTGCGCGAGAAGTGCGGCTGCACAATCACTCAAATACCTCGCGGTGCGTCAAGCCCTCATTTTTTTCCCCTCCATCTTCTCCCCTCTTATCCCCCCCTCAGGCTCCTGTTCACTGCGCTAATCACCGCCCATTTTGAAGTCCTATTAGCCACTCCTCAGCTCTCTCATGTTCTGTGAAGGCAATGGTCCTGGCTACAAAATAGATATAGATATGTACCTCAAGCATGTTGCAATCGCCTCAGGAAATTCAAACAATTCAACAGGTAAGCTATTTTTAGACAAATGCATTTTTCCAGCGCGCTTTGGGCATTTACACATGAGCTAATGCACTGCGGAATGCTTATAAGGTGCCAACCAACACGTCCACCAAATCTAATAATATTCGGTGGTCCCGCTGCTTTGCAATGTCAATTTTTCTATGTTGTCTGATGTTTGATCCAGTCTATTACTGTAGAATTTCATTCAATTCGGCATAGGGTGTGACCCATGACCGAAAATATCGACTCGGCACTTTGGCACCCAACAAAATTTAGTGTGACACTTGCAAAATTCCGGCATTCAAGATGAAAATTTTCAAAAGTTCTGCCTTTTTTGCAGTTCCAAGAGAGATTTGGGCTAGGTGTCACAAACTTTACATTCGGCACTGGGTGCCGTGACCCGCGACCGAGACGAAAATTCGTCGCGGCACAGGGGGTGCGTGATGTGTGACTGCTGATTTGAATGAAATTGTACAGTATACCGAGCAGAGCATTATCAGAGGTCTTGAACTCACATGAGTACAATATAAAGCTTCAATTAGGCTGTGAGGGACAGTTTTGTGAGAAAATTTTGGCACCAGGGCATGCCAAGATGGGAATTGAGGTACCAGGGTACAGACATTCCATCAATGGAACTGATACTGTACCATTTCGTTCAATTCGTACTTGCACGTGACTTTTTAATTTTCCGACAAATCTCCAAATTCCGCTAAAATCGAGAAAAAATTATTGCGAGGGTTTCCAGAAATCGGGTGTGACGTGTGACATACGAATTGAACGAAATGGTACAGTACCACCGGGGAAAGCTTGCAAAACAGCCAAATGACATTGGGTAGGTCTCAAAAACTTCTAAAACCGCATTAGGATGCGCCAATGTAGCTATAACACTGTAAGAGAATCATGTGGAGGCCCAACACTAAGAATATTGAAAAGCGCACATTTGCACACTAAATTCATCCCAGCACCGCCTTCAAGAGCCCTTTCGGTCCGAAAGCCGAATGGGAAGTTAGATTGAATGGAAAAGAGGTGTATGAAGTTTCATTAGAATCCGTTGAGAAATGGGCCAGGCAGAACAAAAACAATACTAAATTGGGCTATAACCTAGTACTCGGACACGTGCACTCATCCAAAAGATTGGTATTGTTTGCCCAATTCCCGCCCGTTTTTCTTGAAATCAAAATTCAGAACGGGGTAAAAGACCAAATCCTGGCGATCTACGTACTCGGTTTTGTGCCAAACATTGTAGATGAAAAGATATTTACAGCTCTTCCTTGAGTGTCCGGGTTCTAGGGGGATAGTACCCTGTACCCTCTGTCAAAACACTTGTTTTAATTTTTTTACACCGCATGAGCCCATCTGATAGCGCCTGATTTTCTGCCTGATCTGGTGCATGCAACGCCGTTTGATTGAGAAGTGCGTTTCTATGGGTGCTCTACCATAGAAACACGTGCTCTACATCGCTCTAAGGTGCTCTATGGTGCTCTATGGCTCTACCGATCTACGGATCTAGGGATCTACAGTGATCTCTGATAGAGCATGTACCCTCTTGTTGGAATGGCAATCGAAACACCCACGCACCGCCGAACAGCTGTATGAGTGCTGATGTGGAGTCACACTTCTGCGACAGCATACACCTTTCTACAGCTTTATCTAAAGCTCTTACTCACCCCGACTCATCCATCATGCACCTGCTGTTTCCTGTGCACTGCTTATTCCTTTTCATACCTATCCCCTTCTGTGTTGAATAGCTGTTCGTTCTATGTAAGTACCATTGTTATTTTATCGAGACCTCTGCGGTTTTGCAGAGGGTCACTGTGCATCGGGCCGATTTCCAACACCTCTATCATAGAGGGTACATGCCTTTGGGCCTACCCCTCTACAGCGGTAGTGCAATATAGGCGGGTGGTGTTTCCCTGATGCAGATGCTCTGCACCGCCGAGTTGCCCATATGGACAAATTGTGGACAAACGTGCGCGCAGATTAACACCATCTGTCAAATATTCGGCAGACAAACTTCGCCGGCCTTTTATGTGATTCGTGCGAAAGTGCATGCTGGCTTCTGCCTGCACCAAGCGCGCACAGCCCTCAGTCTTGTCTTCCACCTCCAAGTCCACTACGCGGCCCCACTACAAAAGATCAAACTCTAGGTGCTGGACATGCCTCATCCAGGCAGCGAATCCCAGACAGTTAATATCTATGGTATGAGGCAGATTATTAGAACACCAACACGATTATTTATTCCGCCAGGCGGCAGAGGAGGCCATGGTGGAGGGGGTGGCATACAGGGTGGCGGTGGCGGTGCTGGGAATGGACCCACTGTAAACTTCACTACAAATATTGGTAAGACGTTGCCTTCGTATTGTGATCCATCCATAACAGAACATCCATCACCGCAGAAAGCCACGGGGAAGCAGGGATACATATTCTCCACCGTGCCGTCACCTTGGAAGCACTGTATGACTCTGCAGACAGGTTTCCTCAGCCCAAATGCCATCCCGAAACACGCACAGAACTGCTCAATGACCTTTATCACTGGGCGAATGACCCAGACTCAGAATACTCCATCCTGTGGCTACACGGTCCTGCCGGGGCTGGGAAATCAGCTGTCATGCAGACTCTGTGTCAGCGATTGCAGGATGCTGGGCGGCTCGGCGGAAGCTTCTTCTTCAAGGGGGATCATAAGACTTGTGGAAATGCGAAAATGCTCTTCGCGACGCTCGCTTACCAGCTCGCACTCAATCGGCGGGAATTGAAGGGCCCAATCTCACGGAGTGTAGAAACAGACCCATCGGTTCTCGGGAGAGGCATGGATGTTCAATTGCGCACCCTGATCCTTGAACCCTGCAGATTGCTCCCGGATGCCAGGCCCTCAGTTCTTCTTGTTGACGGTTTGGACGAGTGCGAAGGGCACAATATCCAGAAACAAATATTGAATCTAATAGGATCCACTGCCAAAGACCATTGCATTCAACTTCGGATCCTTGTTGCCAGCAGACCAGAACCACATATTCGAGAAAAATTCGAGGAGGATTCCTTTCGAGGACTGTTTGGTTCCATAAATATTGAACAGTCATTTGAAGATATCCGGACTTACCTCCGAGATGAATTTTCGCGCATTCATCGCGAGCATTCCACCACTATGCGACACATTCCTACTCCGTGGCCATCGTCACAGATTCTTGAAACGATCGTGCAAAAGTCATCTGGTTACTTTATCTATGCATCTACAGTTATCAAGTTCATTGATGACGAGTGTTTGCGACCGTCAAAGCAACTAGACATAATTCGAAATCTTGGACCCCATGATACTGAATCACCATTCAAGGATCTTGATCAGCTGTACCTCAAAATCCTATCAGGAGTTCCTGCCCAATTCCATCTCAGTCTTCGTGACATCCTATCTGCTATCATCGATTATCCGGGGCTGCCTGTAAAGTCGATTGACGAACTGCTTGATCTTGACCCTGGGGATGCTCAGTTAATTCTTCGTCCCCTCCACTCTGTCCTCAAAATTTCTGCCGACTTTGGTCAGGTACAAGCGCACCATGCCTCATTTCGTGATTTCTTGAACAGCCACCAACGGTCATCAGTTTTCTATATTGGTTTCCCACAACACCGCATGAAATTGGCTCGCTCAATTCTCAAGGCGCTTGCATATACACATGATGATCCACATCAAAACCGTGCTGATCTCTGGTTCCGGTGGTATGTATACACACAGAATCATACAAAGTGAATGATCAGTGCTTGATAATGTGATTTATAGGCACATCGCAACATATTGGATTCAAAATATCACTTCCATTACACCCTCTCCAGATTTTGTGCACCTGGTGCGACTGGTCAATCCGGATTTTGTCTTAGATAGAGCCGTTCCCGATTATACATTTGCACAGTTTTTGTCCTGGCTGAAAGTGGGTTTTATGTTTGCTTTATTACGCTGTTGTCTCATACATGTTTTTTTATGCAGAAAATTTGTCCTCTTCCCGAGGATGTAATCCGCCGCTGGGAAGATTATCGCTTTATGCAGTTGTATAAGCACTTCCAAGACCAGGTCACCTGCAGTTTACTCGATGCACATGCTAAGTGGGCTCCAGAAAGAACCTACGGGCAAATTGAGGCCTTATCCGTCCGCACAATACGTGCTGTACGTCCCCAAATGAGCAGCAAATTACAAGCCACAATCGATGCCTTTCGGCAGCTTTTGTCACAGTCTCCCACCCTGGTTCGCATCCTCCAAGCTGAAAGACTTCTTGCTGTCGACCATTCCATAACATTGCTTCAAATTCGTATTGCATTGGATCTATCCTGGGATGATGTTCGAGAGTGCATTTGTTCCCTTCGTCCGCTCATGACCAAGGCATCCGATTATTTCTTATTCTTGTTCTCTCTGGACATACTCAGCCCCAAGGACTTGGTGTCCAGAGACCTGGCTCGCGGACTCATTCAACTTATCCAACGGATTGGAAATGGGAAACTTCCTATGATGTTCTGGTAAGCAGATTATCTAGTTCTGAGTTGAACAGCTACCAACTATTCGCAGGTGGCATTTACGCCCGGCTGAATGGCATTTCCGAGAATGGGATCGACACATTCGATCTTCTCCACAATCAAATCCCGAGCTGCTCCAGGAACTTCATCAATTCATTCCACCCTGGGATGTGTTTGCAAAAGAGGAGAATAGACTCGAACCTGTTGAGTTCTATGATGTTATTCAATGGCTTAAGGTGAGTCACAATGGGTCATGGGCTGTTTCTGACAGCTTTTTAGAGATCCCCCAACCCTCAACTGGACTTGATTGACCGCTGGCAAGGCTATCTCACGGAAAGTATGTTTCAAACAGGGAAGAATTATGGAGATGATGAGCTTGAGGAGAGGTGGAAGGAGAATTTGGAGATGGAGGCATACCTTCATGGACCATCTCAGGTATTTGACCAAGAAGTAATCCGATGCTGGGAGAGTGTTCTACAGAAATACACAAGTAGTGGGGGTGAAAGTGAGGAGGAGGAGGATTCTGGTGATGAAGCTGATATGTAGTGGTGATGCGGAGTGGTGACAGGATTTCTGGAGTTCTGGTAGAGCGGCAAGTTGCTGGTGTTGATTTCAGTCTTGTCACATACATGTATGGCCTAGAACCTGCATGCACTTGGCTATTTGACCTAATACTTGGTCTACACCCCCCCCGAACTTAAACCATGATTCCTATTATGGAAGGTGTTGTTGATTGATTTTGGTTAGGGTTTGGTTTTAGAAGTTTCCTTTGTGAACCTTTCTCTAACATGATCCATCCGCACTAGGAGTGACTGTCTTTCAGCAGTATGTAGTAAGAATAAACAAAATGTCTGCAGTGTGAGCGAGATATGAGTAAATAATATAGAGAGAAGTCCAATAGCTCAATAACAGATATTTCCTGCATGGTTGAGTAATTGATCTTGAAGTCGCAAAAGTATCGGCTTGGCAGTGGAATGAGCTCAGAGGCAATCGTGCAGCTGTGTAATAAATCTGGGAGCATAAAGGGAGGAAAATGGTGAGTACAAGAGTAGACTGTTGAAAAGATACAAGGAGTGAGATAAAATAATTAATGATCGGTTGAGGATTTCTGCTTGACGAGCATAAACCATGTGATGGGGAGAGGCGACGAGGGAGCCAAGCGACCCTTCCACACCGGGAACTTCAGTTCTAATGTCAATAAAGAGCAGCCAAAACTTAAGATACTGAATAATTTCATTCAATTCGGTGGTCAAGCGCCACGCACCCCCTGTGCCGAATGTAAAATCCATGACATCCGGGCCAAATCTTTCTTGGAGGTTAAAAAAAGGCAAAATTTCTGGAAAGTTTCATCATGAATGCCAAAATTTTGGAGGTGTCACACCAAATTTTGTTGGTTGCTGAAGTGCCGAAACACTTTTTTCAGTCACAGCTCACAACCCCTGCTGAATTGAATGAAATAGTACAGTAACCGCATCCATTATCTGCCTAAGTAGTTCGTTACCTTGCTTGGTTGGTGAATGTGGCATCACTATTCAATATGGGCAAATATTGGTGGTGAAAAAGAAAAACTGGAAAAAAAACATCGGACTCCGACTCATGCGTCCCTGGGGATTTGATCCCCTGACTCATCCTCAACTTCACCCAAACGGGATGTGCTCTGCTATAACTACACCAACGATGCTTGGTACCTACCTACATGATACTTACATCCCAGGTAAGAATATCAATCCCGCTTGGTGAATGCAACAGGACTAGAATATATATTGGATGTACATAATGGAATGCGCACGGGAATTTGAATTGGAGTGGACATCGCCAGAGAGAACTAACTGTAGATGCACAAAAGAATTGTGAATGCAAATGCAAACGCAAATGCGAAACAAGAATAAAACCAAAGCCAAAAATAGACATCAAGACGGCCCATGCACCCTCGGGGAGTCGAACTCGGGTCTCATCCTAAGAGGGAGTCTACATTTACAAACAGTATAGGTGCTATCACTACACGAAGGACGCTTGTACCCTGCTAGCTACCCTACTACCCACATCCCAGGTGCGTACTTATCCTGCTGGATTTAGCCTGGACGGGGCGGTATGGGGATATTTAACCCCAACCAAAATGCAAACGCCAACGCAGACGCAGATGCAAAAAAGAATAGAATAGAAAGAACAGAACGAGATCAATATTAATAAAAAAGAGAATAAAAACGAAGACGAAAACAAAAGGTCTGCATCTCAGACTCAGACTCGGACTCGGAATTGGTACTCATTATCGTAAAAAGTAACTGGCCATTTGTTTGCACGGCAACAACAATCAAATGTCATGAATCTACTGTTTTTTGGCTTAGACTGTGGTGATACAAGTTAGCAGGTCCCACACTTAGCTCAATAATACATCAAGAAAAGACCAGTATTTGGTTATTGACAACAGTTCAGAACACATTGCTCAAAATCTTTTGACCGCTTAAATAGTGTTACACGTGCTAGAACATATACATAGAATCCAGTAGAATACCAGTATTTGGTTATTGACAACAGTTCAGACCACATTGCTCAAAATCTTTTGACCGCTTAAATAGTGTTACACGTGCTAGAACATATACATAGAATCTCAAGACACACAGAACATCCTACGAGTCTGCAGAAAGAAATTGATGCAGAGGGAAATTACAACTTTGATGGAACAAACTGATACATCTCTAATTTTCACAAAAATCAACAAGAATGGCCGGTTCTTTCTGTCATGTAGTATCAGGGGATACCGTAGGGAAGCTTTGGAATACACATTTTCCCACAGCAACCCCATCATTTGAGAGGAACGCAGTGGCCAGTCACTTAAGCTTTTTGTGATGACGAGTATTGGATTGGATGTATGGAATTAGCTTGGCCAGCACTGGGGGATAATGCTCAAAAGAATAAAACCAAAACCAAAAACATCTAACCGTCAGCGACATGCGCCCTTGGGGAGTCGAACACCGGACTCATCTTGAAGTTTTACCTCACGCTAATTTTATAAAGAGGGAGATGTGTGTTTACGCTACACCCAGGGTGCTTTGCGCTCTGAAACTTGGTACTTACCTCGCATGGTATTTACATCCTAGGTAATTCTGCTTAGTGAATGCCATGGCATCGCAATTACATATGAGCATTGGCATTAATATTGGTGGTGGAAAGACTCCGACTCAGACTCGGAATTGGATATATACGTATCGGGAATCAAATTGCGATTCAGTGTGATTGGAATTGGCTTGGCCGGCGCCAGAAGATGTGTAACCACACGCAGAGGCAAAAAACAATAAAATAGAAGCACAAAATATCCACCCTCTCAGACTTATGTGCCCTCGGGGAGTCGAACCCCGCTCTCATCTTGCGTATTTTAAACGAACGTTGGAACTTTGAAGATGCATGTTTCCCTTACACCAAGGACGCTTTACGGCGTTAAGCTTGATACCTGGCTGCATGATACATACATCCTACATCCTACATACCTACATACTAGAGTAAATCATGTCCTATTCTACTAGTGCTGGGCGGAGAGGTGAATGCAAGACAAACAAATAAAATATTGGTGGTGAAAGGACTGGGATGCATTGGATGCATGGAATTGGAATCAGAATTGGATGTATTGGATTGGATTGGACTGTCGGCGCTGGGGATAACCAAATGCAAATGCAAACACACAAAAGAACAGTGAACCCATGAAACAATCAAACCAAAAACAGAGATATAGAAAACCCATGCACCCTCAGGAAGTTGAACCCCGGACCCATCTCCAAGAAACTAACATACAGCCTTCAACCCAAACCAGAACACAAACGCAGATGCCAAAAAGAATAGAATCTGTTGAGGCGCGGGGCTGCCTCTTTCGGAAGATGGCGTCTCGCGTCTACATTTGGTTACTGATCGGTCTCTCTTTACATTTCTTTTACATTATTTAGTGTCTCGACACCGATCGTATCCGCACCATATTTAAGGTGCGGATACGTGACAACGGCCCTCAGTTCCTTACCACATCCTGGGTACGGCTGAGGGTACGTTTTCCCACTTATATTATCATCATACTTATTTACTTATTCATCTATTACTGTACAGACTTACCGTATTGTCAACAGGTACATAACAGAGTTCCTTACCACATCCTGGGTACGGCTGAGGACTTACCGTATTGTCAACAGAATCGGATAGAACAAGATCACTATTATAATAATAGGAAGAATAAACATGAAAACGAAACGAAAAAAAGGGCAAGGGATGGGTATGCACCCTCGGGGAGTTGAACCCCGGTCTCATCCTAAGAGGGAGTCCACATTTACAAACAGGATGTGTGCTAACACTACACCAAGGACACTTTGTACCCTGCTGGCTACCCTAGTACCCACATCCCAGGTAGGTACTTATCTTGCTGGATTTGGCGTGGACGGGTTGGCGTGGGGATATTTAACCTAAACCAAAACGCAAACACCAATGCAGATGCAGACACAAAAAAGAACAGAATAGAATAGAAAGAACAGAACAACATTAATATTGCCAAAAAAAGAGAAAAACCAAAGACGGAAACAAAAGGTCCAGCATCTTAGACTTATGCGCCCCCAGGGAGTTGCTCATCCCGAAACAGGATGTGTGTTATCACAGCACCAAGGATGATCCCAAGTAAGAATATCAATCCTGCTTGGTGAATGCAATATATTGAAATGGGCGTGGGAATTGAATTGCGCTGGAGATAACCAAATGCAAACTCACAAAAGTCGGGAATGCACAAAAGACTAGAAGAACAACCCGCTCTTTGCTTGCTCATGTGCCCGGGGGAGTCAAACCCTGGTCTCATCCTGTCAGGGGAACCCCCTGTCCAGCCCCTCGTCTGTCTGTCCGTCCAGCTCCGGCCCATCGTACTGCCTTGCTTCCTCGTCCGATCCTTCATCTGGAGCCCCCTCCTCGTCCGGCCTCTCGTCCGGTCTCACCCATCTGTCCGGCCTTGTGTCCGAAGCCCCCGCCTACACCCCAGGCTGCGCCTCCACCCGGAACGTCGCCCCCTGTCCCTCCAGACTCGGTTCCCCCTTGCCTCCCTTCGTCCGGCCACTCGCACTGGAATACACTATTCGATCAGGTCCGGGACCACTGCCGATCACTTCGGGCACGTGCTACTGGCTAGTACCTATTTGTTATATTGAACTCGCCTAGCATGGGAATCCTCATCCTTTCTTCTCTTCGGATTCTCCTGCTAGGTGCGTATTCCTAGACTCTGTATTTAGTACTGTGAATTGAGTTCTCTTCGGATTCTCCTGCTAGTTCCTATGCCTCTGCACCGAGCTGAGGTTGCCCTTACAGCAGAAGAAGGGATCTAAGGGATCAACTGGTCAAGATTGGGAAGTTTGGTGTAGACTCAAATTCGGACCGCTACCCTAGCGCTCCGGCCTCCCCCACTTCCAATCTCGACCCCTCCTCCCCGACTCCAATGGATGCCCTGACGTCCGGAAACAAGGCCCCGCAACCCGAGCTCCCGGATGTTCACATCCTGGACTCGGCTTCTGACCCTGAAACCCGGCTGACAGCAGTCAAAGACTCTCTCGCAAACATCGAGGTCCTACTCCTCTGCGTCTTACACAACAGCCAAAATCCGCCCGCAGCTGCCCCTGTCCCTGCTGCTCCAGCTCCGGCAGTGGGTCCAGACTTCACCACCCTCACCCCTGCAGTAAAATTGGTCCTCCGACCGAAGCCCCCAGCCGTCTTCGACAGTGACCGGATGCAAGGACGGATGTTCCTTCACTCTGTCCTTACGTACCTCCGACTCGTTCTGGAAGCCTTCATGGTCCACGGACAGGTCGTAGAGGAAAAACTCGTGCGGTACACTATGTCCTGTATGGTGCGAGATGCGGCTGGACCGATGGACTGAACGACAGTCCGCGATCATCCCGTTCCCTTTCCCGTCCTGGGCAAAATTCGAGTCCGAGTTCCGGCTCCGGTTCATAGAGGAGAATGAGCAAGACCAGGCCCTCCTCCAACTAGAGACCCACGGCTACTACCAGGGGTCCCACGATGTCTACCAGTACACGGACGACTTTGAGGAACTCGTTGCCTCAGCCGGATATACGGACTCGCTCGCCCGCATCACCAAGTACTGCACAGGGCTCGACCCATGGATTAACACAGCGATCACGACATCTGGGACCGCCCCGGCACTATTGGACTACGCCAGGTAGCGTCTCCGCACATTCTGCCAGTACGACACCCTCACCCGCGTCCGAGTGGGAGCACCGCCAGCTTGCACCCCAGCTCCGGCTGCATGCCCCGCACTGGGATGTTCCTCCCAGTTCCCTCCTTCATGCCCGCTCCTAAAGCCGCGCCGATGCCTGCTCTTCTGCCTGGCGTCCCGATGGATGTTGGCCAGACCCGAGTGCGCTTCACGTCCCGCGCTTGCTTCCGTTGCAGCACAGCCGGAAACCTTGCTCGAGACTGTCCAACTCCCTCGGATGTGCGGCATGCGGACATCCTGGATGAGGTCGTCCATCAACTCGGTGACGACCTCTTCAGAGAGCTCTTCGCTTGCCTCTCCACCACCGCTGGGCTCCTAGGTGAGCCGGAAACCGATGATGCGGAGCCAGCGAGCTTTCCGGACACGGCCGAGCAGTGTGCCCTTGGTCGTGTCTCCTAATCGTTACTCCTGCTTGTACAAAGACATACCCAATAAATCAGCAGTTGAAACTAAAGACACACCCCCCATTCCGGCTTCTGTCCCCGAGCCAGGACCCCCTGTTACCGCTCCGGAAGAGGAGACAGAACCCCTTCCTTCAATTCCCTGTGTTCGCTGCCCAAGGTGGGAGCGCAAACTAACCTGGCGGTACGTTATCGATTCCGTCAAGGGCCGGAACTCCCTACACATTCCGTTGGAGATGCAGTCGGTAGAGACTGCTGCCACGATGTCCGTGAAGGGTCTGGTCGACTGCGGAGCGGAGACTTCATCAATTCGGAGTACATGATCTCTCGCAACCTTCCGGTCCGGAAGCTCTCTCAGCCCATTCCGGTCCTCAACGTCGACAGTACACCTAATATGTCTGGCGGCATTTCCAGCATAGTCAATATGGTCATCAACTACGAGGGGCACTCTGAACGCATCCAACTCGCCGTGATGCGGCTCGGGAAGCAGCACGTCATTCTCGGTTACTCCTGGCTCCGAAAGCACAACCCAGAGATCGACTGGGAGACCAAGGAAGTCCGGATGACCCGCTGCCTGACCAGTTGCAACACCTGCCGAGACGAGCTCCACACCATCTGTCTAAACGCGAAGATCTCCGCCGCGATCCTCCAGCAGCTCCGCAAAGGTCCTGTCCCATCCATCTGTGCCATTGACTCGGAAGAGTGACCCGGAGACAACAGGTACGACTTGGACGATGATGGAGACGACTTTCCAGACCTCACTCCAGATTGGGACGACAACAAAGATGACGAGCTGGAGGACAGTGAATGGATCCTCTACACCGTGTTCGCTCCGACTGAAGAAATCCGCGCTGGGAGCACCATTTCCCAGCAGCTCGCGGAGGCCTTCGCTCAGAACTCGGCCCTACCCGGGACTTCGGTTCCAGCCTGGGTCAAGGATTTCTCAGACATTTTCGACAAGGAGTTGTTCAATGTGCTACCGGAACACCGGACATGGGACCACACCATTGAACTTGTTCCGGACGCGAAGCTGGCCAGCTGCAAGGTCTACCCGATCTCCCCCTCGAACAGAAGGAGCTCCAAACCTTCATTGAAGACAGGTTGAACACCGGCCGAATCTGTTCGTCCAAGTCTCTGATGGCGTCTCTGGTCTTCTTCATCAAGAAGAAGGAGGGAAGTCTCCAGTTCGTCAGGACTATCAGGCGCTCAATGCAATGACCGTGAAGAACCGGTACCCGCTCCGGCTGATTAACAACCTCATTAACCATCTGAAGGGAGCTTGGTTCTTCACGAAACTCGATGTTCGGTGGGGCTTCAACAACTTCCGTATCAGGGGAGGCAACGAGTGGAAGGCCGCGTTCCGTACCAACGGGGGGCTCTTCGAGCCACTGGTGATGTACTTCGGCCTCACCAACTCTCTGGCCATGTTCCAGACAATGATGAACAACATCTTCCAGGACCTCATCCTGTCTGGAGACGTCATGGTGTATCTCAATGACATCCTCATTGCTTACTCTGACCTCGAGCGCCACTGGGAGATCGTCCGAGAGGTTCTCCAATGGCTGCGGGCGCACAAGCTCTACCTTCACCTGGAGAAGTGCGAGTTCGAGAGGTTGTCTATCAAGTACCTCGGCATCATCATCTCGCACAACTACATTGAGATGGACCCGGTCAAGGTTGCCAGAGTCGCCGCCTGGCCCAACCTGGAGAACAAGAAGGACGTGCAGCAGTTCCTTGGCTTCAAGAACTTTACCGCAGGTTCATCCGGGCGTTCTCAGACATCGCCCGGCCCCTCTTCGACCTCATGAACAAGAGTATAGCGTGGACCTGGACCGCTGCCGCGTTCGAAGCCCTCAAGGATGCGGTAACTGCGGAGCCCGTCCTGGTCCTTCCAGATGAGTCACTTCCATAGCGAGTCGAGGCAGACAGCTCCGACTACGCTACTGGGGCCGTCCTGTCCCAGCTGGACGCAGACGTAAAATGGCATCTGGTCGTGTTCTACTGCAAGAGTTTGAGTGACATCCAGCGCAATTATGAGATCCACGACAAGGAGATGCTCGCAATCATCCGGGCCCTAGAGGAGTGGCGACACTTCCTCGAAGGTACGCAGCATCCAGTCGAGATCTGGACGAATCACAAAAACTTGGAGTACTTCCGGAAGGCACAGAACTTGAACCGGAGCCAAGCACAGCAGTCCCTGTACCTGTCCCCGTTCGACTTTGTGCTCCACCACCAGCCCGGCCCCCTCATGGGTCATCCAGACGCGCTGTCTTGCCGCCCCAATCACGGGGTAGGCTTGGACAACACGGATGTCACCCTCCTCCGCCCAGACTTGTTCCACATCCGTGTGCTGGAAGGCGCTGTGATTACTGGACCTGAGGTCCCCCTCCTTCGTGACGTCCTGGAGACCTTTGTGGGTGAGCCAGAGCTTGAGGACTCTGTTGCGCTTGTCGCACGGGAACTCCTCAAGGACCGGAATGTTCGCTCCCTCTGGTCGTCCGAGTGGCGCATCGCTGACAGGCTCCTTTACTACCGCGGCAAGATTGTCGTGCCGCGGAATAAGGATCTCCGGTGTCGGATCATCACCCTACACCATGACACTCGGGTTGCCGGACACACTGGAGGCTTCAAAACCCTCAAGCTCGTAGCCCAAAATTACTGGTGGTCCCGCCATGTCAGCCAGTACGTCCGGAGTTGCGACCTGTGCAACTGGACAACGAGTGTGACACCGGCCTCGGTGCAGTCGGGGCCGCTCGGCTCTACTACCGAAATGTCTGGAGGCATCATGGAACCCCCGGAATACATCTCCTACTGGGGACCGCAGTTCGTTGCGGAGTTCACCACGGAACTGTGGCGCCTCATCAGGATAGAACTGGTGACCTCCACCGCTTACCACCCGCAAACTGATGGCCAGACCGAGTATGTCAATCAGGAGCTCGAGCAGTTCGTCCGGATCTTCACGAACTACAAGCAGGACGACTGGGACAAGCTCCTTCCAGCTGCGGAGTTCGCGTACAACAACCACATCCACTCCTCGACGCAACAAGTCCCGTTCATGATGGACACCGGAAGGCTCCCCAGGATGGGGTTCGAGCCCAACGGATTGCCCTGAACTGTGGAATCTGTGAACGAGTTCCGAGACCGGATCGCGTCCGGGGTCTCGGAAGCCAAAGCCGTGCTTGTTAAAGCCAAGGACAAGTTCAAGCTGTACTACGACCACCGACACACACCCACCCCGGAGATCAAAGTAGGTGACCGAGTCTGGCTGGATGACTCCGACATCTGGACGACCTGTCCGTCCGTCAAATTTGCAGACAAACATCTCGGCCCCTTTGAAGTTGTGAAGGTTGTCGGAAAGGGTGCGTACAAGCTGGAGCTTCCCCTGCAGTATTCCCAGCTCCACCTGGTCTTCCCAGTGGTGAAACTCCAACTCGCGGAACCGGACCCGTTCCCCGGATGCCCCCGAAACGACAAACCCCCGCCTGTCCTCCAGACGAACTATGAAGTTCAATGGGAGGTCGAGGAGATCCTAGAAGTGTAGGTCCGTTACGGCAGCCTCTGGTACATGGTGCAGTGGAAAGGCTATGGCCGGAACACAATAAATGGGTAAAGCACTCCGATGTCTTCGCCAAAGACGCCATCGATGCCTATTATCACTGCTACCCCAACACCCCGCACCAAATCACCTCGGCCGCATCCGACTCACTCTCGTTCCGGAAGCGCGACACCCACGCCCGGTTCATGTGTTGGGACACCGCATTCCAAGGGGGGGTTATGTCAAGTGAACACCCTGTCCGGCTCCAGCCCATCGTACTGCCCCACTTCCTTGTCCGATCCTTCATCCAGAGCCCCCTCCCCATCCGGCCTCTCCTCTGGCCTCGCTCATCCGTCTGGCCTTCCATCCGGAACCCCCGCCTGCACTCCAGGCCGCGCACCCAACCAGAACGTTGCTCCCCATCCCCCAGACTCCGTTCCCCCTCGCCTCCCTTCCTCCAGTCGCTCGTACTGGAACACGCTATGTGATCAGGCCCAGGACCACTGCCGATCACTTCGGACACGTGCTACTGGCTAGTACCTATTTGTTATATAAACCTTGCCTAGCATGGGAATCTTCATCCTTTTCTTCTCTTTGGATTCTCCCGCTAGGTGCATATTCCTAGACTCTGTATTTAGTACTGTGAATTGAGTTCTCTTCGGATTCTCCTGCTAGTTCCCGTGCTCCTGCGCCGAGCTGAGGTTCCCCTTACAGTTATTTCCTTGTCCAGATATAACACACAGTTTGCAGTCGTGAATGTCACAACATGTTGAAGAGATCACTAAGAGACCATCATCCATAGTGGGTGACTGCTCGTAGGATAAATCCATTCTGGCGGAATTTCTGGAGGTACCAGTGATGTGATCAGAACAAGCGATATGCAGTGAAAATGTTGACTGCAGGAACAGATTCGTGATTTAATATTAGTTTATTTGAGTGATGTGGACTTAAAATGCACCATTTGGGTGACCCAATTGATGGGGTCCCGACAGCTGTCTTGGCAACCCTCCGAAATATTCCTCCAGAATAAATTTACCTTACAGAACACCTAAGTGAGCTCCCGCGGCTATTACATGTCATTACATGGGCCCCTCCTAGGCCACTTATTTTGTAGCTGGTCAACGTACCTAAGAGGTGCGCCTCTCGCGGAGAGAGACGTGAGGTAAAATAGAATCTTCTTGGCAGGTGCCATCAATCAGTGGCACTGCAGTGCCCAATTTGGCCACCACTGGCTCCTTCCTGCTACCAGCACCGCTGCACTGTCGTTGTTCCTTGTGCCGACTCTCTTGCGAATACCAACAGGGATATTTGGCTGCATAATGGTAATCTCTGTTCGTGTTCTGGGGCCCTTATCTGGGAACTGGGTGCCTCTGCCTTCGCCTCCTTACTACCTCCGCCACTGTGCTCTGGCCGTTCCACGCGCTCCATCCCTTGCCAAGAGGAACTGGGTATTATATATGCTTCTCTGGGGCTCCTTTCGACGTCCAGCTCGGCCCCCCTGGTCCGGAAACCATAGAAAACCCCCATCCACGGGACTTTAGGCGGCACCAGTGACCGCGGCGCCTTCCACCATGCTCATTTAGTCTGTGGGTTTCGTGCAGCTGCTCTAATCACGACATTCCATCGGTGCTTTACGGTGTGTGCGTGCTTGAATGCCGCCGCTCCCACCACATTTTATTACACCTTCCACGGCACCGCATCGGGCCCCCTCGCACCCTCAATGCCCGTGTAACCCCTCCACTAGTGCTCGTCGGTCCTCAGAACCCGCCCAACTATGACACAGATAATTAATGATCGTGTCGACCCTGCCCCGTCGGCAATGCTTTCGGGGGCACCATGGATGCTGCCGTATCGCACCCGCTTCGCACCTCCTCACCTTCGCCACCGCTGACTCCTTGGAATGGTTCTTGTCAGACGCTTCTTGGTGTCCCCGCCTTCGCTTTCTCCAATGCGGCCGACCCTGCAGTGGCTTGTAGGGCCTCCCAGTACTCCTTGGCACCTCGTTACACCCGGCATGCCCTTCAGCCCTTCTGCGTGCTCATGCGCACCTCTTATACGCTCACATCTGCAGTCCCTGGGCGCCTCAATGTTGAAGGGTGAAAACACGAAGCATGATGCGCCCCCAGGAGGCCGCTGCAACACTGACACAAAAATGGTTGAGGTGGACGAGTTTTTGGGTGCGGTGAGTGCAGCAAAAATGCTGTGGATTTAAGGCTTCAGTGATATCAGGGACCCCGCCGATGGCTCCTTTTGCGCCTAGTGGTCCGTGGGAGGCCTTCGCGTCGCCTCCACCACACCTATGTTGCCTCCACCAACATGCTATTACATTGGTATCCTTTATATTCCAACTCCTGATGAAATATATGTGTCAGCTATATCAACTGTCTTGATTTGAGTTGAGAGATACCAGAGAGGTGCTTGGATAGTGGCGTCGTCAGAGGCACGGCTGGGACCGGGCCGAACATTGATCGATCAATCACATCACATTTAAACGTCGACCAGGGAAAAACAATTTCTTACTCACCCAATACTTGACGGAATATCATGTTTGGTGGCTCAAATTCAAGCCCTGGTTCGCCCCATCCATCTTATAACTAAATACCGTGGTATTTCCAGCTGTAAAAATACGGTACACGAAAAGCGAGGAAGTTGAACATCATTCCCAATTAGAACTGACCGTGCCTATCCTAACTTTCATGTTCAAAACCATATTTTTTTTCTACATTGTGTAAGTCTCCATTCAGGTTCTAATAACCTTTCTACTTGTATTAGATGACTCAATGGTATCAATTCAGCACCTTGGGGCACAAATATTCAAACAGGGGGAATATCAGAAAATGGTATATTGAAGTTGGAGGTTATATGTCCAAGATTGTGGACTGCAAAGACTAATAGGGCGACTCCAATGAGCACGACAGTGCCACCGTACACCCTGTTGCACTTGTCGCACGGGAACTCCTCAAGGACCGGAATGTTCGCTCCCCCTGGTCGTCCGAGTGGTGCATCGCTGACAGGCTCCTTTACTAGCGCGGCAAGATTGTCGTGCCGCGGAATAAGGATCTCCAGTGCCGGATCATCGCACTGCACCACAACACTCGGGTTGCTGGACATGCCGGGCGCTTCAAAACCCTCGAGCTCATCACCCGGAATTACTGGTGGCCCCAGCTGTCCCGCCATGTCGCAGTATGTCCGGACTTGCGACCCGTGCAACCAGACGAAAGCGCTCCGGAAGCTGCCTCATGGAGAGCTCCACCCAACGGAGATCCCAGAAGAACGCTGGGACACCGTCTTGGTGAACTTCATCGTCAAGCTCCCAGACACGCACGGGTTCAACGCAGTCATGGTCATGGTTGATGTCTTAGGTAAGTGGGCCCACTTCAACGAGTGCCACACCGGCCTCGGTGCAGTCAGAGCCACTTGGCTCTACTACCAGAATGTCTGGAGGGACCACGGAACCCCCTGGAAATACATCTCTGACTGGGGACCGCAGTTTGTTGCGGAATTCACTACGGAACTGTGGCGCCTCATCGGGGTAGAGCCCGCGACCTCCACCGCTTACCACCCACAGACCAACGGTCAGACCGAGCATGTCAGTCAGCAGCTCGAGCAGTTCATCCAGATCTTCACGAACTACAAACAGGATGACTGGGATGAGCTCCTTCCGGCCACGGAGTTCGCGTACAACAACCACGTCCACTCCTCGCTGCAACAAGTCCCATTCATGACGGACACTGGGAGGCTCCCCCGAATGGGGTTCGAGCCTAACGGATTGCGGTCGACCGTGGAATCCGCGAACGATTTTCGAGACCGAATCGCGTCTGGAGTCTTGGAAGCCAAAGCCGCACTTGTTAAAGCCAAGGACGAGTTCAAGCTGTACTACAACTGCCAATGCACGCTCACCCTGGAGATCAAAGTAGGCGACCGAGTCTGGCTGGACGCCTCCGACATCTGGATGACCCATCCGTCCGTCAAATTCGCAGACAAATGTCTCGGCCCCTTTAGAGTCACGAAGGTCGTCGGAAAGGGTGCGTACAAGCTCAAGCTTCCCCCACGGTACTCCCAGCTCCACCTGGTCTTCCCGGTGGTGAAACTCCAACTTGCAGAACCGGACCCGTTCCCCGGACGCCCCCGAAACGACGAACCTCCACCCGTCCTCCAGACGGACCACAATGTTCAATGGAGGTCGAGGAAATCCTAGAAGCGAAGGTCTATTACGGCAGCCTCTGGTACATGGTGTGGTGGAGAGGCTACAGCCTGGGGCACAACAAATGGGTAAAGCACTCTGACGTCTTCACCAAAGACGCCATCAACACCTATTATTGCTGCTACCCCAACGCCCCGCGCTGGATCGCCTCAGCCGCATTCAACTCGCTCTCGTTCCAGAAGTGCAACGCCCACGTCCAGTTCATGTGTTGGGACACCGCATTCCAAGGGGGGGTGACGTCAGGGCAACCCCCCGTTCGGCCCCTCGTCCATCCGTCTGTCCAGCTCCGGCCCATTGTACTGCCCTGCTTCCTCGTCCAATCCGTTGTTTAGAGCCCCCTCCTCGTCCAGCCTCTCCTCCAGCCTCGCCCATCTGTCTGGCCTTGCGTCCGAAGCCCCACCTACATCCCAGGCTGCACCTCCACCTGGAATGTCGCCCCCTGTCCCTCCGGACTCTGTTCCCCCTCGCTTCCCTTCGTCTGGCCGCTCGGACTGGAATATGCTATGCGATCAGGCCCAGGACCACTGCCGATCACTTTGGACACGTGCTACTGGCTATTACCTATTTGTTATATAGACCTCGCCTAGCGTGGGAATCCTCATCCTTTCTTCTCTTCGGATTCTCCTGCTAGGTGCGTATTCCTAGACTCTGTATTTAGTACTGTGAATTGAGTTCTCTTCGGATTCTCCTGCTAGTTCCCATGCCTCCACACCGAGCTGAGGTTGCCCTTACACATCCTCAAGTTGCTTTCAACACGGTTTACAAACCGGATGTGTGTCACCCTACACCAAGGATGCTTTGTACTACTGTCGGAAATTTAGCCAAAAGCTGTTAAGTTTGACATTTGCGCTGTTAGGCTGGGTGGAAACTTGTGAGGTACTACTGACTACTACAGTTTTTATACCTATTACAATTTATTCTATAGTAATCTGCTGGAATCCAAGCCATTCTTCTGCTGAGCCAGCAAGCCACGGGCTGACAGTCGGATCACTAAGAAATGAAGCGCTATCACGACATAATCTCCTTTTAGGGCCAGGGCTTTGAGCAAGTCCAAGCCCTGGCCCTCAGCCCTGCCCTCCAGGGCTCGGGGCCTGAGTCCTGGGCCACAACTGATTATCTTTTCTCCCTCAGGAGCAACTTGAACAGTGAAAAAAATAAGACTATATTCTGTAAAATCCACTGTCATTCTTGTAGGAAGGGCCAAGTAAGTCTAAATCATCCCTTAGTAATGTCGGAGTCACTGTTTTCATTAGATGAATAGCTATCACTGCCATCGGCATGCTCAGTTCCGTCCAGTTCCGGCCTCAAGAATGTGTGCGGGGTGTCGGCAAAGCGTCAACAGGCAGTTTCTGATCTAATCAAAAGGTGCGCTGAATGTTGCGTAAGTATCGGCATGCCACTCGTCACACTAGGGCTTACCAGGGCCGAAGCCCGGGGCCACTGGCCTCAGAGAATTGGAGCCCCAGCCCTGAGCCCTCAAAAGCCCTGGCCCTGCCCTGTGCAACACTAGTAGCGAGCGATTAGTAGTACCGACTATGACTAATATGCTTGTTTATCTATCCCATTTTTACTTCCAACATCTCTGGTGTGGTACATGCCAACTTGAAGGTCCTATACACTGCGTTCCGTGGCCTAATCGACACACATGTGCCATGCGGACCTGGTGCCGACCTATGTCTGCACGCGATCGGCACATGTCCGCACATGTATGTCGATCAGGCCACGGAACGCAGTGATATGTGTGGAACTTGCTAGATTACAATCAAGATGTTTGTCTCCACAGATCAACGTGTGGGTACCAAGTCAACCCATACCTGTACCCGTACCCGGACCTGGACCCGCGCACCGATCGGGCTTTTTCAGAATCAGTGCTGGTGAGCCCTAATGAGCTGTCCAAATTCAGCACTAAATCATCTCCTAGAGCTTGAGGTGAGTAATTTTCCATGTTTTACTAGGCGAACAAACATTGTACACTGTGTATTAAAGTTCAGAATCTCAGTTGGAAGAAGATATCGGTACAAGGGGGAAAGTCCGGCAATCTCGGCACTCTGGAGCAAGTCGGAGTCAGGTTGTCGGTGATATTCCATGTTGGACTAGTGGAATGTTGAAAAGAAAATTGGAGGAAGGAAGGAAAAAGTTGCCGGTGCAAGATCTGAAACTCCAGACCAGAAACACGCACCAACACTGGGTATTTTGGCAGCGCAGAATGGAAAATCCCAACGCACGGGTGAGGGACACGGAATAGCTGCGACCCACAACCCGTGGGCGAACCCGCAGGTATACCCGAGACCTGTGTTAAATTGCCCGAAAGAATAGAAGAACAAAACAAAACAACCCGCTCTTTGCTTGCTCATGCGCTCGGGGGAGTCGAACACTGGTATCCTCAAGTCACTTTTAACACAGTGTACAAACCAGATATATGTCACCCTACACCAAGGACGCTTCGAGTTCGTACTACACTTGCGCTGTTAGGCGACTCTGGATAGAAACTCGTAGGGAGGTACTACTGACTACTACAGTTTTTATAACACGTACTTTTGCTACCTCCCTCCGAGCCTATGGTACCTACTCACATCCCAGGTAGGTGCTTATCCTGCTTGGTGAATGCAACAATTGAATAAATGAAATACAATATGGGCATCAGCGAGAAAAGGATTCAGATTGAAAGGGATTGGACTGGGACTTGGAATTGGATGTAACGAAACACACCAAAGAATAGAACAACAAAATAATACACTCTCTGCTCACAAATCATGCGCCCTCGGGGAGTCGAACCACTGTCCACTCATCTATAAACAACATGTGTGCTACTGCTACACCGTACATCGAAGGTGGATGGGGTCTGTCGGATGGGGTGTACCTTAATAAATAAAGTGCGAGGATGAGATGACCGGTACCAAGATATTTTAAAACAGAATGGATAAAAAGAACCAAACACGAGAACGAGAACAAAAAACAAAAACCGCCAAAAAGATTTGTCGCCTTTACAATACACGCCCTCAGGGAGTCGAACCCCGGACTCATCCAGAATGCATTTGAGACAACAAACAAACGGGATGGGTGTTACCCCACACCAAGGGCGTTTAGACCCTCTGTAGCTACGCCAGTCTTAGAGTGCATAAAATAATGAGGAGGCGCCGTCTTCTCACCGACATGCACCCTTCCTAGCTCATATGTAATCTGGATTCCGTCTCGGTCTCGGTCTCGTAATTTTCAGTAGGCCGAGGAAGGGGGGGGGGGAGGGGGGAGGATGCAGTCTGTTGTGTATAATATCATGTACTTAGTCCCCACCATTACTTTACTTCCTCTAGGTTATGAACCCAATATGAACCAAGCCCAAACTGGATCTTGCACCAATGAACGCGCAACAGTGCAGGTACGCATGGGTTACGTATGACGGCAGCGGTGCCGAAACGAAGGGGGCAGGAAGCGGGGAGGAAGCAGGGAGGAAGCAGCACAACGTGTAACCCGATGTGTATGATATGGCGCAGGCACGAGGCGCGCATCGAGGGCGTTCTGATCTATTCTGTCAGCTAGCGCCGCACGCCCACGTGAACCAGCTCGGGGGTGCGGGATGGCGAGCCTGCCCCTGCAATATATTGTTGACAGGCGCGCAACCGAGGATCGCAGCTTCAATATGGAACAGCGCGCCGATTTGGATTGGATGCGGGACTCAATAGAGGTATTTGGACACGGGCACAACAATTCGATTGGCTAGTGCATCGTTCTGCCCGAACATGTGCGCCTTTCACTTCAGGAAAAAAGGGTGCCACCTTCTTGGCCAAAGAACGAAAAATATTCAAGCGAGAAATGGAGGGAGAAGAGCCTACCTTTTCAATCTCCGATGTCAATCACGTCTGGATTGTCACGAGACCGTGATGCCGTTTGACGCGCGACAACGAGCGGACTCGAACTTGGTGGTTTGGCGCCGCAGCGCATAGAGCGAACCAGCAACAACCACGATTCGATAAAGGCATGCACCCACAACAAGTGCCCCTCCCGCTTCTTGCGAGTATACTTGGAAATAGCGCAGAATACGCGCCACGATGACCGACATCCCTGGCATCGAGGTGACACCGATGTCCCCATGGCTGCCCTCAATAAATGTACCACCGCTGCCCTCGCTCCTCTGATGACGCTGCTACCGAAGTGGATCCGTTGTTTCGAGAGGTGTTTGCCCATGCATTTTCATCCCTTTCCTCCCTTCCCTTCGTTTCGTCATGTGTTCCCTTCATCTTTTGTGGGTGGATGTAGATGTGGATATCGCGAGGCGAGGGCGCATGTTATTCGTCCCCCAGGAAGGATAGATATTGTGTGTGTGTGTGCCGCCCCGTGTGTGTCGTGTTGGGTATGTGCATTCTCAGTATGGGATTGGGTACGGGACAGGCGGAGCCGGCGGAGGATGGACAAGACCTGAGTCCCTCGCACATGCATATGCACAAACGTCCTTGAATGCAATGTGTCTGGTGTTGGGTGCGCGGATGTATGTCTGCACACCGCTTTTGGTCTCGTCTCGTCTCACCCAGTGCAGCGAGGCGGGCTCCCCTCCGAGGGCTGTAGTGTAGACAAATAATGGGAAATGGGCAGCACTTCCCATTCCACTCAATTCAAATTTTTTTTTAAATGGACTCATTGCAATGGACTCATCCTGGGACTGGGACTGGGACGGGCACAGTGCTGGCGTTGGCATCAATGGGAGCGTGCCAAGCAGAATGCGGTGTGGCGGACTGCAGGAAGGAGAGGGAGGAAGAGGGACCGTGTTCGTCTACGCTCCCCTCAGCCCGTATGCATATGGGGCTCGATGGCTGAGCGCTGAGCCGCAGGGCTGCACGCTCTTTGCACGCAGTGGAGCAGCGGGGTAGGCAGAGCGAGATGGAGATGAGACGGTATAGATTCCGGCGGTAGGAGACGGAGGGACGAGCGAGACACGCACGTGTGGATGATACTTTCGTGGCGAGGAGAACAATCACGAGCTCGAGCAGTCATCGTCGAGGCGTGGGGGCGGACTGGGTCCGGGAAGCGGCAGGGTGCGCATGATGATGATGGTGCTCCGCAGAAGGGATGGTGCTCTCTGGTGTGTGAGGGAGTGGAGGAGGCACTCATGAGGAGACAAGACGAGACTGGACAAGTTTCCTCGAGAAGTGAAAAGGGGAGGAGAACACGCTGCGAGGCGCGAGTCCACCGTTGAGTCGGGCTGAGGTGCTCCGACGCCCTCGAGGGCGAGTGTCGGTTTCATTTGTGAAGCAAGGGGGAGGGAGGAAGGGTGGCGATGGCGATGGCGATGGGAGAGGAGTGGAGAGGAGAGGCGCGGTAGTGGAGGGAGGAGAGACTGAAGACCAGATACCGCGCGTGATGCAGAGACTGCCGGCAGTGGGGCAATGGGATTGTCGCACACAGTGGTTGTTGTCATGCCAAACTGCAGTAGCGCGGTTGGCAGCGGAGAGACAGTTGACGGCACGTGAGGTGGTCGGCTGCGGCCAGGCAGTGGAATTGTCGGATGTGTCCGGCCCCAGAAGAAGGAACGCTAGCGCTCGGTTTTGGGAGGGTGTTTTGCTTCCTGATACGTGTGGTTGTCAAGAAGCGACAGCATGTGGAGTGCGGGTGAAGCCGCAATGAGACGAGACAAGCCTCGTGCTTTCTTCCTCTGCCGGTTCGGATCCCCTCCATATTTGTGCTATGTCCTGCCCAAAGGTGGAAGGAGGCGGAGGTGCAGCAGCAGTGGGACGAACACATGTGGAGGTGACACGGGATGAGACACGATGCGAGTATGCTCGGGAGCTGAGTTGGCGTGTTCTCGAGCTCGTTGTGCGACTGCGGGTGGTGGGGGACGTCGCGAGAGCTCTTCACGGAGTCTGGGTCTCCCTTGCCGTGTTGTACAATATGGATGTACGGGTCGGTGTGCAGCCGAGTGGCTCCTCCTCCTCCCTCTCCCTTCCCCTTCCTCTCATCTTCCTTCGCTTCTCTTTCCCTCTCATTCACCTTCCTCTCACAGATCTCCCTCAGCCGCCACTTCCCTGAATACGCCGGCAGCAACGACCTCCAAAAGACCGCAAGATACATCCTCTGGAAGTTTGTGCAGGAAAACGGGGCGAAGCTGATGGTGTATCCGCAGTACTTGAGTGTTACTTTCTTGGTTTTTTTGTCCTTGGGATGGGGGTGGGGTTTCATCGGGGTTTGGTGGGGTTTGGGGTGGGCCGATGCTTAGATCTGTTCTTGCTTAGTGGGAAGGAACGAGCAGGCGAGCAGCAGGACGAGTTTATGGCGCGTAGCAAGGAAGGGGTCGTGCTGCTGCTGCTGCTGTGCATGTCAGGCTGCAGGTGCACGTTGCCGTGCAGAGTGCGCTCGCTCCTTGCTCTCGTTAGATTCTCAGTGGATAAAGGACGATCCCGCGCCCCTCGGTGTATCGGCATCGTCTTGTCGGATCTTGTGGGGCAGGAGGTGTTGTGCCCGGTGTGGTGCGGACAAGGGTTTACCCTCCAGCCTGCACGGGAGCTTTGTGCACAGAAGCCTCCGGGATCAGGCCCTCAGACCGCTTTTTCCTCGGCGGAGTTTCGGTGGACTAGGAGCAGGTGGGTGTGGCGAGGCATTGGAGGCCGGGATCCTTGGCAGTCTTTGCGTTCTAGTACTTCCTGCATGCGAAGACCTCCTCGAGATGGTCCATCTCCCCTGGCCTACAGTCTCTTTGTTCTTTTCACTTCTCTTGAAGGGCCCGGAAGGCGCGGTGGACAGCTCTACGAGCACAGCCACCGCATAGACCTGTTCACAGTCGAATTTTATCTTGAACACTGCTGGACGGATTGCTATAGATTTTTTATATAACCATTCTTTCCTACTTTCAAGATCATTTATGAAGTGAGAAAGAACATTTTTGCTTTTTTGTCAGTTACAAATTACAGATCCAAAGTATTGTACTTGTAATGCAGAATCACGTTGTGGCACTGGGCGTGGTTGGGTAGATGTAGAAGAAACAGCTGCAGACGCTGTAGTAGCAGGTCTTTTTGGGTTAGAAACACCCAGTTCGGAAGGTGTTGGTCCACCGGCCCTCTGAGCATTCACTTGGTGCACACCAATGTACTCAATTTTTTGGATGCTGCCTTTGGATAGATAGGAAGAGACATTCTGTTCAATCCCTCAAAAAAATCGAAATAATAGGTTGAGGTTCAATAGCCTGGAAAATCATACAGAAGTATCACCACACATTATGTTTTCGTGCAGTATCCATGCAGGAAATTCCACATTTGTACAGATCATCTGTACACTCTCCTGCAGAAGACAAAGCTAAGTGCGAGTCACGCCACATGCACTATCAGACTTTTCACAAATAACTTGTGACCTTGTACAAGCCTGATAAAGCCCCATAAAGGCCGGAAAAGATGGCAAGATCACAAGTACACAAGCCTATCTCCGGATATCACAAGCTTCAAAATTTGGCTACAAATAAATTTCTTTTCTGCCTTGCACCAATAATATAAGGACAGTAGGCCCGTGCGCGCAGCACAGCCTACTATCCTAAAGGTGCTAACCCTAACAGCGATGCTGATTCCTTATCCTGGACCAAATTAATAACTTTATTTCCTTCTTCTGTACTACTGTACTATTTCAACCAAGGGTTCATCAATTTTGGAATTTTGCATCACTGTAAGGGCAACCTCAGCTCGTCGCGAGAGCGTGGGAACTAGCAGCAGAATCCAAAGGAACTCAATTGATAGTACTAAATACAGAGTCTAGGAATACGCACCTAGTGGGAGAATCCGAAGAGAAGAAAGGATGAGGATTCCCACGCTAGGTGAGGTTTATATAACAAATAGGTACTAGCCAGTAGCACGTGTCCGAAGTGATCAGCACTGGTCCCAAGCTTGATCGCATAGCACGTTCCAGTGCGAGCGGCCGGATGAAGGCGAACGAGAGGAACGGAGTCCGGAGGGACAGGGGGCAATGTTCCGGGTGGAGGCGTAGCCTGGGGTTCCGGATGGAAGGCCGGATGGACGGGGGAGGCCAGACGAGGAAGGGGCTCTGGACGAAGGATCGGGGGCGGAAGCAGGGGGCAGTGCGATGGGCCGGAGCCAGACGAACGGACAGACGGACAGACGGACAGACGGGGGGTTCCCCTGACATCACCCCCCTGTTGGAATGTGGCATCCCGACGCATGAACCGGACGTGGGCGTCGCGCTTCTGGAACGAGAGCAAGTTGAATGCGGCCGAGGCGATCCGGTGCGTGGCATTGGGGTAGCGGTGATAATAGGTGTCGATGGCGTCTTTGGAGAAGACGTCGGAGTGCTTTACCCATTTATTGTGTTCCGGGCCGTGGCCTTTCCACTGCACCATGTACCAGAGGCTGCCGTAACGGACCTTCGCTTCTAGGATCTCCTCGACCTCCCACTGAACGTCACAGTCCGTCTGGAGGACGGGCAGGGGTTCGTTGTTTCGGGGGCATCCAGGGAACGGGTCCGGTCCTGCGAGCTGGAGTTTCACCACTGGGAAGACCGGGTGGAGCTGGGAGTACCGCAGGGGGAGCTCGAGCTTGTACGCACCCTTTCCAACAACCTTCACGACTTTAAAGGGGCCGAGACGTTTGTCCGCGAATTTGACGGACGGATGGGTCGTCCGGATGTCAGAGGCATCCAGCCAGACTCAGTCGCCTACTTTGATCCCTGGGGCGGGCGTGCACCGGCGGTCGTAGTACAGCTTGAACTTGTCTTTGGCTTTAACGAGCGCCGCTTTGGCTTGCAAGACTCTGGACGCAATCCGGTCTCGGAACTCGTTCGCAGACTCCACGGTCAACCGCAATCCGTTGGGCTCGAACCCCATCTGGGGGAGCCTCCCAGTGTCCGTCATGAATGGGACTTGTTACGTCGAGGAATGGACGTGGTTGTTGTACGCGAACTCCGCGGCCAGAAGGAGCTCGTCCCAGTCGTCCTGTTTGGAGTTCGTGAAGATCCGGACGAACTGCTCGAGCTCCTGATTGATGCGCTCGGTCTGGCCGTCAGTTTGCGGGTGGTAAGTGGTGGAGGTCGCTGGCTCTATCCCGATGAGGCGCGACAGTTCCATAGTGAACTCCGCGACGAATTGCAGTCCCCAGTCGGAGATGTATTTCCAGGGGGTTCCATGGTGCCTCCAGACATTCCGGTGGTAGAGCCGAGCGGCCCCGACTGCACCCCAGTGTGGCACTCGTTGAAGTGGGCTCGCTTACCCAGGACATCGACCACGACCATGATCGCGTCGAACCCGTGCGCGTCCAGGAGCTCGACGATGAAGTCCACCGAGACGGTGTCCTAGGGTTCCTCCGGGATCTCAGTCGAGTGGAGTTCTCCATGGGGCAGCTTCCGGAGCGCCTCCGTCCGGTTGCACGGGTTGCAAGTCCGGACATATTGGCCGACGTGGCGAGACAGCTGGGGCCACCAGTAATTCTGGGTGATGAGCTCGAGGGTTTTGAAGCGCCTGGCATGTTCGGCAACCCAAGTGTCGTGGTGCAGCGAAATGATCCAGTGCCGGAGGTCCCTATTCTGTGGCACAACGATCTTACTGCGGTAGTGAAGGAGCCCGTCAGTGATACACCACTTAGACAACCAGGGGGAACAAACGTTCCAGTTCTTGAGGAGTTCCCGTGCGACAACCACAACAGGGTCCTCAAGCTCCTATTCGCCCGCAAAGGCCTCCCGGATGTCGCGAAGGAGGGGAACCTCGGGTCCGGTAACCACAACGCCTTCCAGCGTGCGGACGTGGAACAAGTCCGGGCAAAGTGATGTCTGTGTTGTCCGAGCCTACTCCGTGGTCCGGGCGACGAGACAGTGCATCCGGACAACCCATGAGACGGCCGGGCTGGTGGTGGAGCGCGAAGTCAAACCGAGACAGGTACAAGGACCACCGGGCCTGCCTCCAGTTCAAGTTCTGCGCCTTTCGGAAGTACTCCAAGTTCTTGTGATCCGTCCACATCTCAATCGGATGCTGCGTGCCCTCAAGGAAGTGTCGCCACTCCTCAAGGGCTCGGATGATCGCAAGCTTCTCCTTGTCGTGGATTTCGTATTGTGCTGGACATCACTCAAACTTTTGGAGTAGAACGCAGTCGGATGCCACTTTCCGTCTGCGTCCAGTTGAGACAGAACGGCCCCGGTGGTGTAGTCAGAGCCGTCCGCCTCGACTTGGTACGGACGTGATTCGTCCCGGAGGACCAGGACAGGCTCCGCGGTCACCGCATCCTTGAGGGCTTGGAAAGCGGCAGTGGCCCAGGTCCACGCCATGCTCTTCTTCGTAATGTCGAAGAGGGGTCACGCAATGTCCGAGACCACCTAGATGAACCTCCAATAGAAGTTCGTGAAGCTGAGGAACTGCTGCACCTCCTTCTTGTTCTCTGGGGCGGGCCAGGCAGCAACTCCGGCGACCTTGACCGGGTCCATCTCGACGTGGTTGTGCGAGACGATGACGCTGAGGTATTTGATCGATGACTTCTTGAACTCGCACTTCTCCGGATGGAGGTAAAGCCTGTGCACTCGGAGCTGTTGGAGAACTTCTCAGACGATCTCCCGGTGGCGCACGAGGTCGGAGTGAGCGATGAGGATGTCGTCGAGATACACCATGACGTCTCTGGACAGGATGAGGTCTTGGAAGATGTCATTAATCATTGTCTGGAACATGGCCGGAGAGTTGGTGAGGCCGAAGTACATCACCAGCGGCTCAAAGAGCCCTTGGTCGGTACGGAATGCGGCTTCCACTTGTCGCCTCTCCGGATACGGACGTTGTTGAAGCCCCACCGGACATCGAGTTTCGTGAAGAACTGAGCTCCCTTCAGGCGGTTAATGAGGTTGTTAATCAGCGGGAGCGGGTATCGGTTCTTTACGGTCCTCGCATTGAGCACCCGATAGTCCTGGACGAACTGGAGGCTTCCGTCCTTCTTCTTGATGAAGAAGACTGGAGACGCCATTGGGGACTTGGACGGGCGGATCCGTCCGGTGCTCAACCTGTCCTCGATGAACGCGTCGAGCTCCTTTTGTTCGAGGGGAGAGATCGGGTAGACCTTGCAGTTGGCCGGTTTTGCGTCTGGGACGAGTTTGATGGTGTGGTCCCACGTCCGGCGCTCCGGCAGCGCGTTGAATGACTCCTTGTCGAAGACATCAGAGAAATCCTCGACCGAGCCCCGAACCGAAGTCCCATGCAGGGCCGAGCTCCGAGCGAAGGCCTCCACAAGCCGCTGAGAACCGGTGTTGCCCACGCAGATTTCTTCGGCTGGAGCGAACACGGTGTAGACAATCCAGTTGCCGTCTTCGAGCTTGTCATCGTCGTCGTCGTTGTCTGGGTCCGGAGTGAGGTCAGGGAAGTCGTCTCCGTTGTCGTCTGGATCGTACCCGTTGTCTCTGTGCCACTCCTCCAAGTCAATGGCACAGATAGACGGGACGGGACCTTCATGGAGCTGCTGGAGGATCGCAGCAGAGATCTTTGCACTGCGACGGACCGCACAGAGCTCGTCCTGGCAAGTGCTGCAACTGGTCGGGCATTGGGTCATCCGGACTTCCTTGGTCTCCCAGTCGATCTCCAGGTTGTGCTTCTGGAGCCAGGAGTAACAGAGGATGACGTGCTGCTTCCCGAGCCGCGTTACTGCGAGTTGGATGCGTTTGGAGGGCCCTTTGTAGTTGATGACCATATCGACTACGCCGGAAATGCCTCTGGACACATTAGGCGTGCCGTCGATGTTGAGGACCGGAATGGGCTGGGAGAGCTTTCGGACGGGAAGGTTACAGGAGATCACGTACTCTGAGTCGATGAAGTCTCTGGTCGCTCCGCAGTCGACCAGACCCTTCACGGACATCGTAGCCGCGGTCTCTACCGATTGCATCTCCAACGGAATGTGCAGGGAGTTCCGGGCCTCGACAGAATCAATAATGTACTGCTGGGATAGTTTGCGCTCCCACCTCGGGCGGCGGACGCAGGGAATGGAAGGAAGGGGTTCTGTCTTTGCCTCTGGGGCGGGGACAGGGGGCTCCGACTTGGGGATGGAAGCCGGAATGGGGGGTGCATCTTTCGTTTCAACTGCTGATTTATTGGGTATATCTTTGTACAAGCAGGAGTAACAATTGGGAGACACGACCGAGGGTGCCCTGCTCACTCGGCCGTGTCCGGAAAACCCTCTGGCTCTGCATCTCCAGTTTCCGGCTTGGCCGGGAGCCCAGCAGTGGTGGAGAGGCGAGCGAAGAGCTCTGTGAGGAGATTGTCACCGAGTTGACGGATGACCTCGTCTAGGACGTCCGCATGCTGGACATCCGAGGGAATTGGACGGTCTTGGGAGAGGTCTGTGACTGCGCTGCAAACGGAAGCAAGCACGGGGCGTGAAGCGCACGCAGGTCCAGTCGACATCCATTGGAATGCCAGGCAGAAGGGCAGGTGCCAGCGCAGCTTTAGGAGCGGGCGTGAAAGAGGGGACTGGGAGGAACGTCCGAGTGCAGGGGCATGCGGCTGGAGCCAGGGCGCGAGTCGGGGGTGCTCCTGCTCGGACATGGGCGAGGGCGTCGTACTGGCGGAAAGCGCAGAGGCGCCATCCAGCGTAGTCTAACAGCGCCGGGGCGGTTCCCGATGTCGTGAACGCTGTATTAATCTGCGGATTGAGCCCTGCACGGTACTTGGTGACGCAGACGAGTGGGTCCGTGTATCCGGCCGTGGCAGCGAGTTCTTTGAAGTTGTCTGTGTACCGGTAGACATTGCGGGAGCCCTGGTAATAGCCGTGGGTCTCTAGTCGGAGGAGAGCTTGGTCTTGCTCATTCTCCTCTACGAACCGGAGCCGGAACTCGGACTCAAATTCCACCCAGGACGGGAACGAGAACTGAACAATCGCGGACTGTCATTCGGCAGATCATCCAGCTGTGTCTCGCACCATAAAGGACATGGCGTACTGCACGAGTTTTTCCTCCACGACCTGTCCGTGGACCATAAAGGCTTCCGGAACTAGTTGGAGGTACGTAAGGATGGAGTGGAGGAACATCCGCCCTTGTGTCTGGTCACCATCGAAAACGGCGGCGGGGTTCGGTCAGAGAACCGATTTTACTGTGGGGGTGAGGGTGGTGAAGTCTGGACCCGCTGCCAGAGCCGGAGCGGCAGGGACGGGGGCAGCTGTGGGTGGATTTTGGCTGTTGTGTAAAAAGCGGAAAAGTAAGACTTCGATGTTCGCGAGAGAGTCTTCGACTGCTGCCAGCTGGGTTCCGAGGTCGGAAGCCGAGTCTGAGATGTGAACATCCGGGAGCTCGGGTTGCACGGCCCCATTTCCGGGCGTCGGGGTGTCCATCGGGGAGGAAGGGTCGAGATTGGAGGTGGGGGAGGCCGGAGCGCTAGTGTAGCGGTCTGAGTCCGAGTCTACACCAAACTTCCCAATCTTGACCGGTTGATCCCTTAGATCCTTTCTTCTGCTGTAAGGGCAACCTCAGCTCAGTGCAGGAGCACGGGAACTAGCAGGAGAATCTGAAGGAACTCAATTGATAGTACTAAATACAGAGTCTAGGAATACGCACCTAGTGGGAGAATCCGAAGAGAAGAAAGGATGAGGATTCCCATGCTAGGCGAGGTTTATATAACAAATAGGTACTAGCCAGTAGCACATGTCCGAAGTGATCAGCACTGCTCTCGAGCTTGATCGCATAGCACGTTCCAATGCGAGCGGCCGGACGAAGGGGAACAAGGGGGAACGGAGTCCGGAGGGACCCAGCTCATATACTTACCCTAACTAGATATATTGTGGCATGTCCCGGGGACCCTATTGAGATATATCACGGCAGTTCCCCAGCGCACCCAGGCCTTTGTAAGCTCCTGTTCGGCCGTATCAGAGGGGTCTCGGCATTGCATAGGACGCATCAAAAGCCCATCAAAAGCGTCAAGAAAATTATTTTGATTAGGCTGCCGGCCATCGCTACAGCCTTGCTAGTAAATACACATCAACAAAGAAGTCCGCGCCCAAATCTGCGCCCGCCGCCTGCCTGCTGCGGCGCGGCACGTTTTCCACCATATACATACGCCCCCCACCTCTCCACCTCGCTTCACGCTCGGTGCAGGGCCCGCCACGTCCATCCCCCTCCCTGAATGGACCCGCCCAAAAATTCGCCAAAAAATTCGCCCCGCCGCCCGCGCCCGACATTCTGCTGCCGCTGCCCTCATCCCGCGAGCTCCGCATCTTCCAGCGCTTTCCAGCCGGTTTTGCGTGTCCTGGTCGATCCCCCCTCGCCTTGCCGTTGCTTGGCGCCCTTTTATTCTGGGTCGGCGCTCCCGCGGCTTTGGCGCGTTTCCCTCCCCCACGTTTGGGCGGGTCCGCGGCCGGTGCGGGCTCTTCATCGTCTTTGCTTGGACCCTCGTCCTCCTCCGATCGTGCATCGCCCAGGGCGGGGTCGCATGGGGGTGCATTTGTCATCGGCGTCAGCGTTTGGGCGGTATCTTCCACGCTTGGCTCGAGCTCGAGTGTGGGGGTGGGGGCCAGAGGGGGAGGGGGCGACGTGATGGTATTCGAGTCGGTGGCGTCCTTAACGCTGCTTTAATGTCTGTCAGAAACGCGTAATAAAAAAAATATAAAATATAAATTCCTACCTCATTTGTTCCAAAACCCATCCCACGTCTCGCACCGCCTCGAGCCACTCTGCCGACTCCCCCTTCAACGCAGCTCCCCACCATTTCAAGCACGCCAATACATTCAGGACCCCATTCTGGCCCGAGCACTTGAGACTCGCCCACGTTCCTTCCCCCTCCATTACGAGCTTCCCATCGACAACGCACCTCCAGCTCGGGTTGATCGCGATCCACCAATTCCACCATTGGGCAGAGAAACTTTCCATGTCCACTGCGGGGGTACCCTTGCGTGCATTCTTCACCCACTCCGATACCTGCTTGGGCCGCCCTGCCGTCGGTAACGTCTTCGTCTATATGGGGACGCGTCAGATTTATTTTATTCACAGGATTTCCCCAAGGCCTTACCGACGATTCAAAACCTGCTGATTCCTCCACCTTCCACCATGATTCTACCAACCGCGCCCAATCATCGCCCCCGCCGTTATGCTCCAACAGCATTTCCTTCGCAGTTTCCGCCCATTTCACCCCCGTTGCGTTCTTCTTCCCTCCCGCCTTCGCCTTCGCCGCTGCCCCTCCCCCTCCTCGCGCGCGCGTGACGCGGGCCACGGGCTGCCCGTCGTTCTCGTCTCCACTCCCTCCACTATCCTCGCTCTCGTCGCTCCCCTCGCTGTCCCACTCATCCTCAGCAATTTTCTCCTTGGACTTCTTCTTCTTCCTCCCCTCCTCCTCCTCCTCCGCTTTCCTCTTCATCCCAACAAAAGACGACGCGCCCATCAGTAAGAACTCGGCCTGCAACGCCTTGTTCCGCGCAAGATTATTCTCCCACGTTAACTCGGGAGAGGGCATGCAGCGCAGACGCTGAAGGCGACGATCGCGCTCCTCTCCCGTGGGTATCGCCATAACATCCGCGTACAGCGCGGTGCACATCATCCGGACCCCAAAGGATTGTTCGGGCGGAACTAGCTGCTGCAGCGCTTTGGCGCGCTCCAGCCCGGATTCCACCATCGCCGCCATACGCTCGTTCTCGGCGACTGGGGAGGGCGTTCCAGCGAGAGGAGCCGCAGCACCAGTTGCTGGCACGAGTGGAGCTGCAGATGCAGCCACCGGTGGGACACGGGGGACCGGACGCGGACAAGGGCGAGCTGCTGCGGCGGGTCCCGCAGCGGGCGCGTGCACGGGTGCTGGTATGACGGGTACCGCGGCGGGTGCGCGCGCGGGTGGTGGTACGACGGGTGGTACTGGTACGGTGGGAGGTCCTGGTACGGCGGGTGGTCCTGGTACGACGGGTGCCGCGGGGGGAGGCGGGGGCGGCAGAAGCACTCCATTTGTGAGAGCCTCATCGTCTGTGTTGTCGACCAGTGTGCGCAGCCCGCCGTTCGCGGCAGTCGCATCGACCGGCCCGGCGTCGTCGGTCGGGTCTAGAGCGGGCGTGTCCTGCATCACGATGTCGTCCTCTTGCGGCATCTGTATCAGCTTTCCCAAAACTCCCGTGCCAAGAGGGGTCGATGAGGATGTCGATGTGGAGGCCGCGGCTTGTGCTTGGACATCATCGCGCGAGACTTCTTGATGAACGTCGGTTAGTACGCGTTCCCTTCACGATGGAACCTTTAATTTTTATTACCTTGATTCTGGGTGTGGACGAATTTCAGGAAGCGCGGCAGCATCTCCCCATATCCTATGGGGTCCCACTTCGCCCAGTCTTTTCCATCCACGGTCCCCGCGTTTGCGCTGAAATGAATACACATTAATTTTACCCCCCAGCGCGTAATTGACCTTCCCGTACCTCACGACATCGAAAGTCGTTCCGTCCACTCGGGCGGCTATGATATGGATCGTGTAACCCGTGTACGCGCGCAAGCCATTGAGGAGGGGTCCCACGATGGGCAAAAATTCGGCTCTACAGCTATGGACGCACGAACCTCAGAATCTGGTGGAAAGAAAAGACAAGGTCTCCCTCACCGCGCCTGGGTCGCCTCATCCGGTGCTTCTTTGTTGTCGCCCTCCTCGTCGGCCTCGTATTCCGCTATCGCCGCCTCATGGGCCTTCCGGTTTTCCTCTCGCAATCTCTCTTGCACGTCCGTCGACTCTTCCGCGCGACGTCGCAGCGCAAAGAGATATGTTGCGCTCGCGGCGCGTTGCCGTGCTCGCGTTGGAAGCGCTCCGCGACGGCATCCTTGAAGTCCGCGTGTTGGAGGTAAAACTGGTAGTTGGTCGTTTTCTTGGGGGCGGACGTCTCCTTCTCGCCACGCATGCGCTGGAGATGCTCGAAAAAAGGGTTCTGTTGCATTTTCATATTCCCCGAGCGTTGGGGATTAAACCACATCTTGATTTTCTTTAAAGGACGCGTGTTAGTCAACGACACAAGAGAGCGACGAAAATGGGAAAAATCAAAATAAATAATCCTACCTTCTTCATTGACGCCTGGATTTCCGATTTTTCGTTTTGCTCCGCGTCCGTCAGATCGAGATCCAACGCTTTGAAAGCCGCCTCCGCATCTACAGCCGAGATATCTTCTTCCATGGGCGGCGGCTCCTCGTTCAGCGGGACACGCCAGGGAAACCGACGCCAATAATGAAACATCAGATCCGGCCAGAACTCAAGCGTTGATTTCTTCTTCGAATGTTTTAGGTATTCGGGGACGTGCTCGGTGAGAAATGCGAGCCTTGCTCCCTTGAAATCGCTGGGTGGCCCACGCTTTTTTTTTGCAGGGGCATCAGTTCCTTCCTCTTGCGCTTTCTTTCGGCCCATTGGAGTCGCTGAAGAATCGTGTGCGGAAAAATAAGACGACGCGTCCGAAAGAAGGATACGCGCGAGACGCGAGGATGGTGGGATGTACACGAAGTAGTGAGGCATGTGACTATCCGAACACTATCCGAAATCCCGATTAAACCCGATGCGCGCTCAGGACAATTGGCGGTCAAAATTGACGCCCAAGTCAAGTTTAATTTAAAAAAAATTATATTATAATAACACAGAAACACATATTTTACAATACTACGAAGATGCTATACACGACGAAGACAGATACAAGATAATGTCAAAATAGCTACAGATAAGATACAGACAGTCCAGCAAGAACCAAAAAAGTGAGCAGTCGACAGGATACAACACAACACAACACGACAAGACACAACACAACACGACAGCATTGGCGACAGGACATGATAACGAACGCGCGACACGGAACATCAAGAAGACCAAAAAAAAAAACCCAATACAAACTCCCCTACTCCTCGCCCAAGAAGGGCTTGCCCGACATCCACTTCTCGAGCTTGTCAGCGTTGTCCGAAAACATTATCTTCGAGTCGTCCAAGCCGAGCTTGAGGGCCGCCGCCAGAGCAGATCCATACGTCGCGTAGAAAACGGGGACACCACGGATGCCATAGGCACGGCGGCGAGCGGCCGGCGCCGCAGCCGTGGGCACAGCTGGAGGGGCGGGAGCAGGAGGAGCCGCAGCAACATTGGTTGGCACGTGCGGGCCGTGCGGTGTTGCCACGATCGACGGTAAGACCGCGGCGGGCGTCGCCGCAGGGCGGCGAGCAGCGGGGGTGGGGGTATTAGCAGGAGTGGGCGTAGTAACCTGGAGTGACTCCGCGTAGCGATGGCCCGCGGGCGTGAGGTGCACCCGAGTGTTGAGGGTGACGCCGGGAACGAAGCGGGGAGAAACGGGCTCCTCTTTTGGGGGCGGGATGAGGTCGGGGACGACGTCCTCGGGTTTGACGCGAGGGCTGCGGGTCAAGCCATTGGTTTTGACGCGAGGGCTGCGGGTAGAGCTCAAACTCGCGCTCGACACGGAACTCTCCGTGGATGAATCGGAGTCAGAAGAAACTGAGGAGGTGGAGAACAGGGAGTACGAGGTCGAAGAGAACGGCGACCCCGCCGGGGAGAGGCGCTGTCGTGGAAGTTGGACGCCTGCGGGCACATCATACGACACCACGGTATACACCGGCGGCAAGGTGGTGGATGACGAAGCGACGGGGGCCGCTGTGGTAGGCGCAGGGGCGCTCGCGGGGGTCGCCATGGCCGTGGCGACGGGCGCAGGCGCGGCCGCACAAACTGCAGAGGGACCGCCGTAGAATGTACAAGGGTCTGGCCCGGGCTGGGTGCGGGAGTCACCAGCGAGGCTGAAGGTGACGGGCTCAAAGGGCGGGCAGCCATTGGGGTGCAGCTCGGTACACTGGCGGTTCCACCAGTGAATAGCCTCGTCCCAAGTTTTGAACGATTTAGCGCGGGCGTTCACGTAGTGCTCGGTCTGGTCACGCGCCACCCAACTAGCAATCATTCAGATTAGCGGCGAATGGGGAAAAAAAAGGAAAACAAATTGACTTACGAGTTGGTGAATATTCCGCGGCACCAACTCACAAAGACGGCGTAGAAGCTGCAACCCGAGTTGTTTTCGTGGCATCAAATGTCTTCGTGCCCAGTGCAAGGGTGGAATGGCGGTTTGCACAGCATTTGGGAGGAAAAGAAATGAGAGATTAAGGAAAGTAGGCGTAGGCTTAGAGGTGGGCGTAAAAAGCAAGAGGAGACGAGGTTCCCTTGACTCACTGGCTGCCTTAAAGACTGCCAGCACAGTGGCGCCGCGATGAAGTAAAAGGAAAGGTTCCATCCGTCCCCGTCGTGGCCAACAGCGAATAGACGGCCTGGGATTACCCGGAGCGTAAAATCGTGGCCTAAGTCGAGACTCATCGAAGAAGCATTGGCCACCGCGGTGAGGGCAAGAGACAAGCACTGATTACATTGATGACATTGATTGATTTACGCATTCCCATCGTCTCAAAAAAAAATTCACGTCACGTTCATTAACCAGCTGTCAGGGGAACTGCCCGTCCGTCCGTCCGCCCGGCTCCGGCACATCGCACTGCCCCGCGGCCTCGTCCGATCCTTCGTCCAACGCCTACTCCGCGTCCGGCCTCGCCCGTCCGTCCTGCGTCACCCGAACGTCCGCCCTCGCCCGGAACGTCGTCCTCCGTCCCTCCAGACTCCATTCCCCCTCATCCCCCTTCGTCCGGCCGCTCGCACTGGAACGTACTATGCGATCAAGCTCGGGATCACTGCCGATCACTTCGGACACGTGCTACTGGCTAGTACCTATAAAAACCTCGCCTAGCATGGGAATCCTCATCCTTTCTTCTCTTCGGATTCTCCCGCTAGGTGCGTATTCTAGAACTCTGTATTTAGTACCATGAATTGAGTTTACTTCGGATTCTCCCGCTAGTTCCCGCGCTCACGCGCCGAGCTGAGGTTGCCCTTACACCAGCTCTGGTACTATGTATATATATACAGCTATTTCAAAATACATGGTGCTACTTCTTTGTGATGAACCAAGACAAAAGAACTTTTTACACAAGACATGGAACCGCCATGAATTAGTTTTTCATTAACTGCCTAATAATCTCCCTCATCGTCGGCCTCAGCGCCTGCCTCGTATTCGTCAGGAGAGGGAGACGGCGAGCGAGGAGAAGGAGGGCGAGAGGGAGGGCGAGGGCGAGAGGCGGGTCCAGTAAGGTTGCCCGTGGCGTGCATTGGTGCTGCCGCAGCGGTGGCTCGGCGCTTGGCCACGAATTTGGCAGCCCAGTCCTGCAGGACCTCAGCGCGCATGGCCATACACGGAGCAGGGATCTCGGGGTAGTGCACCTGGTTGGCGGCGGTTGGCAGTGGTTGGCAGCTCCGCGGGGATGCGCTGCGCTAGTCGGCGGTCGATGTACGCACGATACCCATATTTTTGAATGACCGCTTTCTTCCGGACCTGGCGCTGCTTGAGTGCGAGAGTTTCATGTTCCCTGAAGACGACGCGTGAGTATCTTTGGGGTAAATGAAAAATCGGGCCACGTACCGCGACCGGTAACGCGCGCTTGCCTCTCGAGCGCGGCGCTTGGCATCGTCGTCATCCCAGAGGCGGCTACGCCTCTGTGCCGCTCGCAGGCGTCCGGCCGCTAAGACTTTGTCTCGGTTAGCGAGGCGGTACCGCGCAGACGCGGCCCTCTCGGATTCGCGTCGAAGCTGCGTCTTCGTGCCTTTCGGCGAGGTTCCCGTTTTTTTTCTAGCTCGCTTGTATCAGGACATGACGAATAAAGGTGTACAGTGCCTCTTACGGTCGCTCAACGCCGGTAATGTCGATTTCTGTGGAGGAAGGTCTGCGCATGGTGGTGGACGCAAGTAGGATTTGCGTGGGATCCGCACTTGGACTTGACTTCTTTTGGGCTCAGGGCTTGAATCGCGAGGTCGATAGATTCCTGGTAATGAAAAAATCCAAAAAAACTGGAAAGGATGCGGCAAGCATCCAAAACATATTGGCGCGTGTCAAATCGGGGTTCGTGGCGTCGGGGAATCCTGTAAAAAAAAAGAAAAATCCTCAAAAGGGTAGTGGTGAGTGCGTCATCAGAAACCATTTCGCCTCGTTGAGGCCAACCAGGCAAGGCCGTCTGGTTTTGTGGGTCTCGCAGGGACGGGGCATGCCTGGCGTAGTGCGCCCCCAACTTTGACCATCTACGAGCAAGGGTGTAGACGCTGGGAACGCCACTTGTGTCTGTATGGGCGTCCTGTGCGTTTGACTCGAACAAAATCTAGGCGGGATCATGGAGTTGGGGGAGGTTCGCTACTTCGTGTGGAACCTATTAACGCACGTCAGCGTGCAGTCCCGGACGTCTCCTCGCCGGTATCAAAGGGGCTTTGGCGACACCTTCGTAGGGAAGAAACCCAGGAATTAGTTTCAAACCGTAGGCCTGTTGACACGCGCATGAGCGGTGAGCACAAGCGCGAGGAAGGGGTGAAGCGCACGGACGATGAGCTCAGAAGCACGCGGAAGATGAGCTCCAAGCACCGACGGCGCGACGGACGAAGGAGGAGAAAGAAATGAGCCATGAGCGCGACCTCCCGCACTCCGGCATGAACTGATGCCGCCCTGCCCTGGTGAGAGTTAGGCGCCATCGGACCACGCGAAAAGGTGAGAAGGGAACGCTACATGCGAAATGGGAAAAAAAAGAACGCAATAACCAGAACGCGAAAAGTAAAACATAAACGCGGCCTCCCCTCATGGCAGCGAGGCCGCCCTGCTTCATGTTGAGAGTTGGGGGGCCACCCACCCACAGAGTTGAAGGCCGGTAGGCACAGACAAGGAAAAAAAAAAAAAAAAAGGCGGTTGCATACCCAAACCTTTTGCGCGGGAGCCCCTATTGAGGAGAAGTCGCGTCCGACGTAATGAGCGGCGTCCTGGGCTTCGAAGGTCACGGCGCATTTGTGTAAGAAAATTCTTCCACCTAGTGCGCTGTGTAGTGCGATGGGAAAGCTCAAGAGAACAACTAAGCGACCGGCGACTCAGCGTGCCACCGACGTTCACACTCACACGCACTCGTTCTCCTTGGAGGAAATTACGGGCCGGGCCCCTCCGGACGCGCCAATCACGACTTTTGTTGATCGAGTGTCTTTCGATCTCCGCCGCCACTATCGCGAAGAGGTTCCTGTCGCGCCTCCATCGCCAGTAAAATGTGCTCGCCTCGAGGCTCAAGCCGATGAAGCTACGGCGGCCTCTGGAGCGGCCTTAGTGCCGGATTTCGACCAGCCCGACCGCTACGAGATGGGCCTCGAAGGTGACGAAGACCACAATAACGAGGAGATCTCGCGACCCAATACGCCGGTGCAAGGAAAACCCGTGAAACCTTCGGTAGGTCCCTCCCTTTTTTTTGGAATTTGCTTTCACGCGTCTTTTTTTGGGCACATTTGGTCTGATCGTGTGGGCTGACAAATTTTCTCTTTAAGGATCCTGCTCTCCACCGCTTCCGTGGCTGTCGAAATGAATATTTACGTGCTCTCCACTATCGTCAAGGACGCATGAAGGCCGACTTGGATAAGTGTCGTGGCTGCGGCGACGCGACAGTCACACCTACGATACGATGCAAAGATTGTTGTGGTGACGAAATGTTATGCGGTCCGTGTTGCGTGGCGCGACACATACAGAATCCCCTCCACCGCGTAGAGGTAAGCTCAGGGAGCCCATGTGATTTGGAACTTACCTCGGTCTTCAGCGCTGGAATGGCCAATTCTTTGAAAATTCCAGTCTCAAGAGCTTGGGGCTGCGCGTCCAGCTGGGTCATCCACCCCATGAACGTTGTGCCGAGCCACTCGACGCGCATACCTCCTTCGTAATCCTGCACACGAACGGCATCCACGAAGTCGCCGTCTACACCTGCGACTGTGAGCACCGCGCAACCGCCGGCCCACCGGAAATGCAAATGCTCCGCGCTGGCTGGTTTCCCGCTACCGATGACCGACCCCGGACGTGCGCAACGGTGGCATGCCTCGACCTCTTCATGCTGACCACGCTACAAGCCAAGACGACTGCGTACGACTTTTACAAAGTCCTGGAGCGCCTGACCGACCACACGGGGGAGAATCTGCCCAATCGGTATCACCCATTTCTGCGCATGTTGCGAGAGTACCGCCATCTCCAAATGCTCAAGCGGGGCGGCCGCGGGTATGATCAAGAGGGAGTCGAGGCTACGAAGCCAGGCGAGCTGGCAGTGCGCTGTCCGTGCTGCCCCCAGCCAGGAATCAATCTGGGTGACGATTGGGAAAAGGCTTCGCCCCAGGACGCGTACGTTCTTTTGGCCAGAATCGGGGACTAGGATTACGCTAACTAAATGCTAGGTTCCTTTACATCCTTTACATCGCGCTGGACGCGTGCTTCCGGTTAAAGCGGCGAATGGTTTCCAGCGAATTGAAGGACCCCCCACTGGGGCCAGGGACGGCGTACATGGTGGAGACGCAACCATACCGCGCTTTTCTGCGGACGAAGACGGATCAGAAAGAGGTAAAAGATGTTTCATGGGGACTTATCACTGCGCTTAACTGACTCGGTCTTGCGTTTAGATGAGCACATGCAGCGGGCTGGCGGCTCTGGACCATGCCAACACGAAATTCGCTCGCAGGTATAGTGCGACTGGGGTCGGAATGGGGGTTTGTGCAAGACATGAATTTATCCAGCCGAACGGCGTCGGGGACTTGCAGAGGGGAGAAAGGTATAGTCCTTATACTAGTTTGCGATTATATCGGGGCTGATTCGAGCTTGGGCTTTTGTAAATATGTTAACATTGATTATATATTCGCGTCAATCTTGCGACATTGGCACTCGCGCCTCCGGAAGATCATCTCGTACGACATAGTATGCCAGTGGTGCAAGAATCTCGCGGAACGCTTACTACAGCTGCCGCCGCTGCTGCGATTCAAAGCATGCATGGCAATCATGTGATTCGTGATTCCGAAGCTGCACATCAAAGGTCATCTCGGCGACTGCCAGACCGTTTACTCTCTCAACTACGTCCCGGGGAGCGCGCAGACGGATGGCGAAGGAATTGAGCGCCTGTGGGCGAACATCGGTGGTGTCGCGTCAAGTACGCGGGAGATGGGCCCGGGCTCCAGGGAAGACACCCTGAATTGTCATTGGGGGTATTGGAACTGGGAGAAAGTTCTCGGATTGGGTGAGTACAGATTTCTTTTTTGGCTTTTCTTTTTGGCGAGGGGATGGCTACGAGTCGTTATCCTATCTTGATGGGAATCCGTCAAGATAGGATAAGATAGGATTCTGATTTGGGCCTCGATGTTTAGGAGCATGAGCTGACCATGTTGCTGCCAGCTGAGCGACTGCGCACGAGGACGGACAAGGCGCAAACAGAGTACGCCGCGCAGATGGAATCGTTCACGGTCTTTTCAATCCAGCAGGCCGATCGCGTGCCGGCGTGGCGTGCGATGGTCGAGACGTTCGAGATGAATCCGAAAGCGAAGAACCCTTACCAGAGGACGGAGAAAGGTAAGAACGGCCAGTTTGGCATCTTTGTAGTGGCTGATTCGTGCCTGATTTAGGAATGACGGAGGCGGAAGTTCTGCTCAAACTAGAACAAGAGGAGGCCGAGCGCGTCGCGGCTGGGGTACCGAGTATACATCGGGTGAGCCCAAGCTCATTCATCTCGGCGGGGCTGGAGGTGGAGGATGAACAGTACGTGCTTATTGCCTGAGGTGTAAACTCAATACTAACCGCGTGGCAGACGACGGGTACGAGTGCAGGTGCAATTGAAGAAAGCGCAAACGACTGCCCAGCAAATCGACGTCGTGACGCTTCGCTGGGACCTTAGCCGGAATATACGGCGCTTGAGGTTGCTACAGGCGACTTACACCCCGGCAGCAATTGTCGCCCTCGAAAAGTATGACGCCCCGGAGGACAAACAACCAGAAAACACGCTGCTCTTCCTCCCATCCGCTCTCCCCGCCTCCGTTCGCGCCCAAGACCCCTTGCACGGGCTATCGATCATTGAGAACTCCATCCGGGATGCACAGTTGTGCACTTCCTTGTCGGCACTCCGCAGTCAGCTTCACGTGAAGGACAGGCTCTTCACGTACAAGAGATTGCAATCGCGGAATCAAGGCGCTAATACCTGCGCCCGAGCGATAGTGAATCAGAACGAGACGAAAATCCGGCTGCATTCCGAGAAGTACCAGATGGCGTGGGAGGCGAAACGGCTCCTGGAGGGGGGTGATCCGAACGCGGTGGGATGGAGAATGTTGCGCCAGGAAGACATTCGGTGTATGGACGAGGTGGAGGATGTGGAGAAGCGCAGGAAGCGCGCGGTACGGTTAGAACGTCGAGAAGACGAATTGCGTAAAGCAGGAGAGCTGCCGCCATTGACGCCGGAGGAGCGCGAACGACAGCTGCGTGCGACAGGTGAAAGCACCCGCGAGATTTCGTGGATCTGGACAGGAGCAGGAGACACTGGGACGGACGCAGAATTGGAGGAAGGTAAATTTTGTTTGAAGGTTAGGTCCATTTACGGCTTCTAACATGCACATATTTTCAGCTCTACGCATCGAATGGACGAAGGGTTACGCACGGACGCGGCGGTGGGAGGAGGAAACACGGCTATTGGCTGAAGAAGCTCGGCGCCTCCCAATTTCACTGGAGCACCGTGCGAAGGAGTGGGAGGAACGAGCGCGCAAGTTGGACTTGGATGCTATTAGGGTGGAGGAAGGGGAAGGCGCAATTGCCTACGCCTTGAAACAGGCCGCGATGTACCGCCGGATTACTGCGTGCGTGGCGGTGACGATGACGGAGGTGAGATTGGGGAAAGGAAGGAAGAGGCAGGCGTGGGTGGACGACGAGGTGATGACGGAGGTCCGAGACGCGGGGAACGACGAGGATGAGGTTGGAGCGGATGACGACGAGGCAGAGCTGCAGGATTTACGGGGGGATCTGGCTGACGACGACCACGTTTTGGGTGGAGGAGAGGACGAGTGAGGCGGGTGGGGAGTGCGGGGGGAGGAGCGCGCGACCGTGGTGAAGGAAGGAAGGAGGTGCGAAGCGTGGGGCCGAGGGGAAGGATACGGACCGGGCTACATGACGCGGCCCGCCCCTCTTTCTCCATCCCGCCCTCGAGATGCAGATAGTGCGGGGACGTGATGCGCCCCGCCCCCTCTCTCCATCTGACCTTGCCGCCGCAACAAGACGCACAGCGTGGTTACGGGCACAGTGCAGCTACGTGACGCCCACGCCGTCGCAGCTACTCGTTCCCTCATTTAGCTCTCCTCACCCCACCCCACCCCCCGCACTGCTCCTCCTCGCTATCAGTGCTTCCGCCCGGCCCCACTCTATCTGACCTTCGCCGCCGCGACAAGACGCACAGCGTGGCTACAGGCACAGCGCGGCTATGTGACGCCCACCCCACCCCACCCCCCCGCGCCGCTCCTCGCTATCAGTGCTCCTGCCCAGCCCCACCGCTCACCCGCCCGCTCCTTACTTCTCCACTCGCGCCCGCGCCTCAGGCCGCCCAGCTCCGGCCTTGCTTCTCGTTCCTCGACATCCTCGCGCGCGCTTCCTCTTTAGTCGCTAGCAGCATGAGCGACGGCGGCGTGTCATATCTATAACAGTATTTATCGCTGAAAATTATAAGGTTGAGAAATGAGGTTCAGAACAGCACTTTAAGACATTGAGGTTTGAGGTTTTGTGAAAATATGAGGTTGAGAATTGAGGTTTAGCCATTTTTTTTAGGTTGCACTAGCAGGTCTGAGATTGAAAATGTGAGGTTTCGTACGAGATTTGCCAGGTTTCGTACGAAACCTGCCAGGTTGAGTGTTGAGGTGGAGAACAAGGTACTCAGAATTTTTTGTCAGCTCCCCATCATCATATGATGGATCAGATGGGATCAAAACTGCAATGTTTCAGCTAACCCCAGAAACTAATATTTAACCTCTATTTATTTAGATAATCCTGGTTCAAAATAACAGGTTCCAGAATTTGCCTTGAAATTGATGGCTGTCCGCATTGGGTTGGAAAAGGGGCCCTGGCAATTCTCAGAATATTGATGGCTTGCTGTATTGGGTGCCTACCTGCCTTGCAATTGATGAGATGCATGCATCTGAGCACCTATTGATGATTTTTTGCTTGAAAAGCAATATTCATTCTGAAAGCGCCGGCTCTTAGAAAGTATTTTGCATTTTGCAGGCCAATGAGGCCACCTATTGAAAAACACATCTAGAGGACTCTTGTAGCCCTTGATGAGCTCTACAATTTGGGCATAGGGATCAGCTATTTGCAGTGAAATTTTCCGTTTTAGGAAATGAACGCTTTCGTCCCAAAGGAAATTTTGGCAAAAAATCAGTCCCTCACCTGCCTTTCATCCATTTTGGATGTTCTAACTTGGTAGGGATATTTATTCATGCCGTACACTGCTCATTGGGACATGCTAATCTCTATTGGAGCAGGTTAATAGAGTGATAACAACGAAAATAATCAATTGCTTTATTGGGGGAGGATAACTTGGAGCAGGAGTGCTGGTCATGGATCCTGAAGGTATTTCCCAACTATCCATGATCACTTCAACTCATAGGAAGGGTCTAAGAGTGTTCTAAACCAGAGAATATATTGGAAACAATTGTTTTTGCTCATCCCCTCATTCCTCTGCCATGGGAGCAGAAAGGGGACACATTCAGCTTGTATATGGTAGCAAATTTGGTGATTGGCACTGCCTGGGTAGGTATCTCAAGATTTATGCTTGTTATGTTTTAGCTCAATGTTCGCTCAATACACTATGCCAGGGCTTGATGGAACAAGCTTTAAGGACCCGAAGCATGTCTCCTACACTGTGTGAACTGCTCCTACTCAAAATGCAGCCAGTACATAGTACCAAAACTCTGAAATGATAAATGTCACTTTCCACTTTATTAATTGAGCTCTCAATACAAGTTTTGGTGGAGTAGTGTTCCTGAGTAAGTGGGTCTGCCAGTAGGTTAGTGCACAAATCTTCAAGATGGTTCAAAACACTATCTGGCCAAATGTTGACAAAACCTTGTGATCTTTTGCATATTCTGGGCCTACTGAGCTCAATATTTCATTCTGTAGTGTTTATTCAGCTTTTTCTCATCTTCTAAGCAAGAGGTGCTTGATCTCTGGATCACCCAATAATTCTCATGACCCACCCCCCCAGAAAAGGAAATCCCCATCAAACCATCAACACACCACTGCCCGCGCCTTTGTCTATGAATTTGCCTCTTGTCTGTGCTCGACAAAGCCTCTCGTGCCTCGGCACCACTCTGCAAACAGTATGGGACAGGAACTCTGTACACAATCTTCATTGAATATTAATGTTTTCACTTAAAGATAGCCCAAATGTAAAGCAGTCTCCAGCTTGAGGGAGGTCTCAAGATATTTCTTGTACAGAACACATGGGGGCCAGAGAACGTTAAGCAGTTTGTAGAAAGAGTCAGCGTTTCTTCTCTCAAAAAGAGTAGTAGTTGTGTTTCCACGGGGATCCGAGATCAATCAGCTATCTCGCCTATTGAACATCAAATTGGGTGATCCAGAGATCATGCACCTCCTGCTTCTAAGTGCCCTATTCATTAAACAAGTGAAAAATGTGATTTCACATTTTTCAAGTTCAAGGCCATATTTTGGTGTGCTATTGCATTACAACTCATCAGATGGGTTGATGAATTCATTGGAATGTTGCTTAACTGTTTCCATAACCTTAGTACTAGGTATATGAGGTGCACAACCCAGGATTTCGCTATCAAGGTTAATAATGATACATTGACTTCCCTGAGGCATAAGTGTCCCCATTTCTGGCAAGTTAACATGGAATAAATCTCCTGAGTATACCCTTATGCACTGCAAGCAATCCAAGGACAGGTAATCAAGTGAAAATGTGGTTTCCTCATAGGAGCAAAGGGTAATGTTATTGTCATTTATAGGCTGGTATGAGGGAGGGATTGCCTTCAGACAACCTGAATATATAGTAAGATGGTATTATACGGTGAGAATAGCTATACATTCCCAAGGTACTGGGCCCAAAGGCAAAAATCATTTATTTCACTATTCTCACCCTATTACAGCACTGTTATGGTGCTCAATCTATCCTAATATGCTTCGGAGGGCATGAATAAATATCCCTACCAAGTTAGAACATCCAAAATGGATGAAAGGCAGGTGAGGGACTGATTTTTGCCAAAATTTCCTTTTTCGGACGAAAGCGTTCATTTCCTAAAACGGAAAATTTCACTGCAAATAGCTGATCCCTATGCCCAAATTGTAGAGCTCATCAAGAGCTACAAGAGTCCTCTAGATTTGTTTTTCAATAGGTGGCCTCATTGGCCTGCAAAATGCAAAATACTTTCTAAGAGCCGGCGCTTTCAGAATGAATATTGGCTTTTCAAGCAAAAAACCATCAATAGGAGCCCAGATGCATGCATCTCATCAATTGCAAGGCAGGCAGGCACCCAATACAGCAAGCCATCAATATTCTGAGAATTGCCAGGGCCCACCCTTTCCAACCCAATGCAGACAGCCATCAATTTCAAGGCAAATTCCGGAACCTGTTATTAGAGAGGATGCGCAAAAGCCGCATGCGGCTTTCAAAGCCGCACGTGGCAATATACTTTTTTTGCTCTAGGATATCACTATGAGTGTCGAATGACACCCTCTGACCACTGGAGCCACAAAAAGAAAGCCGCCTGCGCTCAGCTTGTGCGCCGAAAAAGCCGCATGCGGCTTTGCGCATCCTGTCTATTTTGAACCAGGATTATCTAAATAAATAGAGGTTAAATATTAGTTTCTGGAGTTAGCTGAAACATTGCAGTTTTGATCCCATCTGATCTATCATATGATGATGGGGAGCTGACAAAAAATTCCGAGTACCTCGTTCTCCACCTTAACACTCAACCTGGCAGGTTTCGTACGAAACCTGGCAAATCTCGTACGAAACCTCACATTTTCAATCTCAGACCTGCTAGTGCAACCTAAAAAAAATGGCTAAACCTCAATTCTCAACGTCATATTTTCACAAAACCTCAAACCTCAATGTCTTAAAATGCTGTTCTGAACCTCATTTCTCAACCTTATAATTTTCAGCGAAAAAAGCTTTTATACATATCTCATGTCTAGGCTGGCAATACGGGCCCGCGACGGGTAGGAAGCGAGCGGCGGAGCAGGCACGACGCCCGGATGCCGACACGTAGCGCGACGGGTAGGAAGCGGCGGGGCGGGTGCGACGCATAGAGGGTGGGAGCGCGTGCGCGACGGGTAGGAAGGGGCGGGGCGGGTGCGACGCATAGAGGGTGGGAGCGCGCGCGCGACGCGTAGGAGGCGGCAGGACGGGTACGACGCGTAGAGGGTGGGAGCGCGCGCGCGACGCGTAGGAGGCGGCGGGACGGGTACGACGCGTAAAGGGTGGGACCGCGCGCGCGCGACGGGTAGGAAGCGGCAGTGCAGGTACGACGCGTGTGTAGAGGGTGGGGCCGCGCGCACGTGAGCGGTAGGATGCAGCGGTCCGGATACCAACGTGGTGGCGAGCGGCCCGCGTGGTGCGAGTGGGGGGAGGGGGAGGGGTAGGTGGACAGAAGAGGTGGGTGCGCGGCGGAGCACGTGCGCGGGCCGGTAAAGGGCGCGCTGGACAACCGCCCGGGGTAGGTTCGGCATCGTGCTGCCGTCCATCAAATCGGCTATAAATACCAATGAAATGGAATAAAATAATGCTTTCCAATGCATTTTTTAAATACAATAAAATAATCGTTAAAAAGCGGCCCGGGCGCTTTTCGGAAGCGGGTGAATAGGCGCCCTGGTGCCCCAGGCTCGGCGGGTACGGCCAGAAAATCCTCTCCTTGATGCCGAGCAGCCGGGTATATACCTGAGGAATAAACACGACCAGTGACGACCCTTTTTGGGTTGCCATAAGATATCGCGATAGGGTCCACGGGAGTTGCGGTACCCTATCTCGAAAGGTCCCATAACTAAGCTGAGGGACCGGGGGCGACGTTCCGGATGGAGGCATAGCCTGGGGTACCGGACGGAAGGCCGGATGGACGGGCAAGGCCAGACGAGGAAGGGGCTCTAGACAAAGGATCGGGGGCGGAAGCGGGGCAGTGCGATGGGCTGGAGCTGGATGGACAGACAGACGAACAGACGGGGGGTTCCCCTGACATCTCCGAGATGGCCGATAAATTTTCTTTTGAATTATGTAAGGTGATTTTTGCACACATCAAAAAAAGTTGGGTGTGACACGTGACTGAACACTTGGTCGAAATAGTACAAGGGGTAGCAGATCTTCTTATCTGCCACACTGATCCGAAACCCCCCCCCAGATTGGGAAGTAAGGCCGATAGAGCCGAAAGCCAATTTTACTGGTTTCTAAACACTATAACTTTGCTAACATGAAGAGTCGGGCTCATTAGGCATGACTGAGCAACGTTTGAGTCTATCCAAGAGAACTGGGATGCTTCAAAGAGAGCTCGACCATTTCACGACACAAATATAGCATGGTCCAGAGCAATCCATGTCCACTTCACGTGACTCGATCAGTGTGGCCGATAACAAGATCTGCTACCCCTTGAAATAGTACAGTACTCGCACATACGGGCAAGTTCGTCTCGACATATGCCAGCCTATAGCTTCAAGCTTCAAGCATATGCATTTGGTCAAACAAAATAAAATAAAAGAAAGAAAACATTGTTGCATAAAATTCCAATGAGATTACTATCCCTCCCCTAGTAGGGGTGCTCAATATATAGTTTGAACTCATCAAATTTATTTTTTAATAAAATAATAATAGATCTGTTGATCTCGGCCGAGCGTATCCCAATCGCACTCTCTGATGCTGCGAACCACGAAGGCACAGACCCAATTGGACATCATGTACACTGCAGAGGCACTCATAGCTACTGTACTTGCATTAGAAGATGATCCGGACACAGAAGAAATTGCTTTATACAAAGATCAAGAGGCGTATGACACTGATCTTTTAGCAGATGATATATTGGACGTGGATAAGACAAAGGGAAAGGTTGAAATGGCCGAGAAGGTCCTCGGCATGGCAGCTGCTAGTAACGAAGTCAAGGAAGCTGCAACCAAATTCCTTCTCAATCTCTTTTCTTAGTTGATTGGCCCCCGCTTTCTAAATCATACTCTTAACTCTACCATACTTGTTCTTCTATTCTGTATATCTAGCAGTACACATAACAAGTTTATAGTGAGTTTAAAACCGTTCGTCGAGTAATGCCCACCGTTTGAGTCTTCCCTGCTCCTTCAAATAATTGTCTGTCTCGTACGCCGGCACTCGTACCTCTCCCACAACATCGGAAATGAGGGGTTTATCATTGCCATCGTTTTCGTCGTCCTGGTCATCAGGATTCTCCTCAAGGCGCCACTCGTCGCTTGGGCGATCCCCAAAGTCAATGGCCATGTTGTGGATAACCATAAGAGCTTCGATTGTCCTATACACATCCTGAATGTCCTTGTGGGGTCCCATCCCTCGAAGAGATGGAAATCGACCTTTGAAAAGACCGAAGGCATGTTCAATCACGATTCGAACAGAGGAGAGGCGCAGATTGAAGGCACCCATTCGCTCTTTGTCCACAACTGACGCTGCAGCAATCTCGGGCTCATCGAATGGGCGAATAGTAAAGGGAGATGATGGGTATCCTGAGAAGTAGTTGCAGCCTTCAACCACAATGGCCAGAGAGACTGACTGTACCTTTATCGACCAGGATGTATTCACTGTTCTCAAAATAAGAATGACGCCACATCCATAGATCAGAATTCTTGAATATCTTAACATCGGTGACTGAACCAGGCCAACCCAGCTCGAAGGATGTGAACCTTTTCTCAGGGTCGCAAGTGGCCTGAATGTTTGTCTGGGCATGCACAGTTAGCAAATAATGATGGCGGGAGATAGACTTACGCCAAACCGCTTCTTTCTGGACATGAAGTGCGGGCCTTCATGGATGGGAATCTCATCAAAATTTATGAGGGACCCATCGCCTGCGCCGAGGCACTTAGAAAAGCCCGAGAAGTCCTTGATGTGTTTTTTAATTGCGAGTTTTTGGGCTGGACTTGGCCATCCAATGAACTGTGGTTGTAGTTCGCGAAGAGCACGGCGAACACATTTGCAATAGAGGAAGACAGTTCCAAATCCTATTGAGAGTTTCTGTGCTGTGCCAAGTGTATCTGAACCAATTGCTCTGTAGCGTATCAGGAAACATCCCAGCTGATATTTGAAAGATATGGTTGTAGGCGAGAATCCCGATAAGCCAATCGAACATATCCCGGCCAATACTGGATAGCCAAGCGTTAGAAAAGACCAGGGAGGTTAATCTATTCATACCGGAACATATGGCGAAATTCGCGATCGGGTGCTTGCAAACAGACGGAGAAAAATCAGCAGACTTGATGATCTGGTCATAAGGGCCCCTGGCTCCATTCCCAGTCATTCTTTCTGCAATTTCCATCCATTTTAGTGCAGAAATCTCCAGGATCTCCGATATATCATCTGTTAAAAGATCAGTGTCATACGCCTCTTGTTCTTCATATAAAGCAATTTCTTCTGTGTCTGGATCATCTTCCAATGCAAGTGCAGTAGCTATGAGTGCCTCTGCAGTGTATATGATATCCGATTGAGTCTGTGCCTTTGTGGTTCGCGGCATTAGAGAGTGGCCCGATTGGGATACGCTTGGCCGAGATCAACAGATCTATTATTATTTTATTAAAAAATGAATTTAATGAGTTCAAACTATATATTGTGGGAGCCTGCACAGGCTATTGTTGTGGTCGACTGTTTATTGATGTTGTGATTGAAAGCTTCCCTGCCAAAATCTGAGTCCGAGATGCAGACCAAAATGCTGGCCGAACTCGGCACCAGGCCGCAAATTTGAGTAGGCCAATAATTTATTTTTCTGTGTCGCTACGGGACCTTTGGAACAAATGGAACAAAAATCTTATTTCAACCTCACAACATGTTCACTGTGTGGTCAATTTTTGATCTCTCTCCAATCCCCACATAGGTCCCGTAGATGAGAACGAATAATATTGATCTGCCACTGAAGATTGATATGCCGGGGCTGGTGTGAGTCCCAATTTGAGCTGCAAAATCACTGCCATCAGAGTGATGCAGACGCGTGACATCACAGTGATGCGACGCACAGAATATTTGCTACCATCGGCCTCGTCGACGGCATGACACGTCTTTCATACCGGAAACATGTAGGAAGGTGGTGAGTTGCGAAAGCATTGTGTCTGCAATTTATCAGCTCAAGGAAACTGCGAAAATGGAGAAGCAAAGTCATGATAATATTGTTTTGCTGCATTTACATGATACTATTAGAAGTCAGAAACATTTTGTCGCCTCAGAATGAGTTAGGAAGAGTGGGGAAAGTCATCTTGAAATATTTGAAGGTGGAAGTAAAGGTCGGCGCGTTTTGATGTGGCGGTGTGATGACTAAGATGGCCATCAATCCAACCGCCTGTGCCGGCTCCCATATATTGAGCACCCCTAGTACTCGGACACTTAAGGAAAACACGTGAATATCTTTACTCACAGGTCCAGTGGTATCAATCCAAGTACACAGTTCACTTGCAATTTGGAAAATATGTAGGATTAAGAAAAGGAATCTTGTGAAACAGTTCACAACTACTTACACGAGGCCGATTTCTTGACAGGTCCGAGTGTCCGAGTAGTAGGTATCACGTCATTTTCTGATTGCCACCCTTACCTTGATTGCCCCTTTTGTCGCAGCAGGCCGAAACTTTGTAGGATGAATCTTGCATATATGCCCTACATCTATGCACCAATACGACTTAACCCGGTTCTAGAGGGGTGGCAAGACACCCAGATTTTTTGAACCAAAGTTAGATCAAAATTGGCTCAAAGCTCACATCATTTTGATGCACCGTGAGATGAACAGCGCACCTGGAGGCCTGACATTTTACATGGGGCCTTGGACAATACTTATGCATCTTGAGATGTATTATTGCTAATATATAGTATGATAAATAGTTCTATACAGCTTTAAAATACCGAAAATCACCGAAAATTACCCTACTCCCCATTTCTCGCCCTGTCGTGTACCCAATGGAGTGTTCTTATTTGTGCTCCACAACGTCCCTCTGATACCTATTTGGTAAGTCATGCCCAACTTACTGTTTTCAAAAAAACTCGTGCTGCGCGCAATTTACTCTATGGCAGTTGGGCCTTGCCTGCTCTCAACCTCTTTTACTCCATATAGCAGTTGGGGGTAGGAATCATTTTGGGTCATTGATTTACTCTATCGCGGCCATTATCCCAAGGAGGTGCGGAAAATGAAATTTTGGAACATGCACTGATTTGGGCCTAAAATAGGGACTGGCAATCTGAATCTGAAGTCCAAAAGTTTGCAAACCCAGTCAACGATTCAAAGCATATGGGCACTTTTATCACTTACCCTTTTATGGTGATGGGTTACCATATAAGGGAATAATATGACATCATTATTATGTGGTTGGTCGGGGTTGACAATTTTTTTTCTCTGAAAGTTACGCGGATTGAGGTAATTTGTTGAAAAAAAAATGAAAGAAAAATACTTATTTTTTTGGAGACAAAAGTCTCCACACACTGGGGGCAAAAGCCAAGGCATATGGAATTCATATGCCCATGCCATCACATCGTGCGACAAAGGTTTCGGTTACCTTTGTTGCACCTTTTTTTTGGGGGGTGACTCAAAGGCAAAAACAAAGTGCAACAAAGGTGATTGAAACCCTTGTCGCATGATGTGATGGCATGCCAGCCACATGCATGTAAGGCATATGAGGTTCACATGCCTTGGCTTTTGCCCCTGGTGATATCTTTTGAATCATTGACCTGGCAAACTTTTGGACTTCAAATTCAGATTGCCAGCCCTCATTTAAGGCCTAAATCAGTGTGATATACTTCTGTCACAAATAAGTACCCCCTTGCATTATCTGTTCTTTAAGATTTTGCTCATCTGGCTGTGCTTTATACCCATGTAATGGTTCTCCTTTTATTCTCCCTCTGCCCCTGCTCTTCGATTTACCCTTTCTGTTGTTATCTCTCTGCCTTTGAATGCTGCGCTTTGATTTTCCATTAAACATCTGACCCGTGCGCAGCTTTTTCTTGATGGGTCACAGTCGATCGCAGCGCAGGTTGCTGTCTACGCAATCCAGCCATGAAGCCACGTAACCCATCTGACAAACTCTTGACACATAGAAAGGCGGCGTTGCTGTCATTAGATCTCATTCTTTCGCCCACTTGCTCCGTGCTCAACATTAATTCTGGACCTCATCTGATTTTTCAAATCTGCTCTGTGCTGGGTACCGGGGTTCAAAACAAATCTGCTGCACTATCTCTGGGCTATATCAGTCTGAGTGCAACAGCTCTCGGAGCATTCTGTGATTCTATCAATATTGCTCGCCTCGACTTGGCCTGTTCGGTGTATGAGATCAAAATCTCATTTCCTTTTCAAGCCACTGAAATCATCCGGTGTTTCTTGCTTGCGATACCGGCTGGTCATTCCCCGTTCAAAAGGTCCCAGTTCGGCGCTCTGGAACAATTGATTCCGGGCAGTACCTTCTACATTTTCGCATCCCTGATGTACCATGCCAACTGAATGATGAATGTTTGTGTTGAAACAATCCTGCCCCCAGCGTAATCTCAACTTTCTTAAATTTCTCTTCTCAGCCGGTGTCTTCCCCTAGCAGTCATACATCTTGCACTCTTGAATCCCAGAGCGAAGCGAAGGGTTGTCTTGTATATCATAAGGAGTTGCTGGGACCCTAGCGGAAGGAGGGCACCCATTTGGTAAGGCATATACCCAAATTTTCATTCTTAGCTCCCACGTGTGTCAGAGGGGCAAGAATATGCTGAGAGGAATCATTCTTCCATGCAGCATGTCCAGCACATACATGATACTCATCGCCAGCGCTTATCGTAAATATTCTGGTCTGACATTTTGGCCCATGATGTTTGCCATTTATTGGATGTACCCATCCTATGCTGTCTGTGCACATATGTGCACTCAGAAATATAAAATTGTCAAGTTCAAGGCCTGCACTGCAGTGCATGTCAAAAATTAATACCGCCGTGATACTCATCTCGACATTTGATCCAAGTACCAGATTATTAACTTCGGGGTAGATGTTTGTCTATGCCGACAATTCTTTCGTACGGAATGAGGTAGAAATCAATTGCTCCTTCCTTCCTCTCTCATCTGCTCTGTCATTGCAAATGTCTGCACAGCCTGTAGGATAGTCTGTCTCCCAGTGCACAATGGTTGGACTGACTAGGACAGGACATTGTCTCTGACAACCGACATGAGTCTATCTCTAAACCTGGCTCAAGTGATGGTTGGGAAACTGATGAATCGTTAGATGTGAGGTGGTGCTCACTAGTGGGGATATGAAACTTACATGTAAATTTTCTCTTTATTAGGTCTCAGAGATCATAGAGCAAATGCAACAAATGGTACAGCAGATACCGCTGACTGATCCAGATCTTCCCCAATATCAATATCAACTGGGAATTGCATTTGCACAGAGATATGAGAATACGAGGGATTTGAATGACCTTGATGCTGCTATTGATAAATTGCAGGAAGCGGTGGATCTGAGACCAGAGGATCACCCTGGAAGAGCAGAACAACTGCAAGATCTTGCCATGTGTTTCACAGATCGGTTTAGGCAGTTTGGAGATCTCAAGGATTCGAAGGCTGCACTGCAGAGAGATCAAGAAGCAGTGGACCTGACACCAGCAGACCACCCTGATAAAGCAGAACGACTGCAAAGTCTTGCAATATCTTTCAGAGATCGATTTCGGCAACTAGGAGACCTCAAAGATCTGGAGGCTGCACTGGAGAAAAACCAGGAAGCAGTGGATCTGACACCAGCTGATCACCCTCGTATAACAGGACGACTGCAAAGTCTTGCAGTGTCACTCAGAGATCGGTTCCTGCGGTTGGGGAACCTCAAAGACTTGGAGGCTGCTATCCAGAAACTCCAGAATGCAGTGGACTTGACACCAGTGGATCAACCTGACAAAACAGGCCAACTGCAGAATCTGGCAATGGCACTTCTAGATCGGTTCAGACATCTAGGGCATCTCAAGGATTTGGAAACTGCACTGCAGAGAGCTCAAGAGGCAGTGGATCTGACACCAGCAGACTACCCTGACAGAGCAGAGCGAGTGCAATGTCTTGCAACATCCTTTGGGCATCGATTTCAACGACTGGGAGATCTCAAAGACTTACAAGCTGCAATACAAAACTTGCAGGATGCAGTGGACCTGACACCAGTGGACCACCCCGATAGAGCAGGACGACTGCACTGTCTCGCAGTATCTTTCAAAGATCGATTTGAGCGAATGGGAGACCCCAAAGACTTGGATACTGCCCTACAGAAAGATCAAGAGGGAGTGGATCTGACAGCAGCAGACTACCCTGACAGAGCAGAGAGACTGCAAAGTCTCGCATTATCTTTCAGTTGTCGATTTGAGCAAATGGGAGACCCCAAAGATTTGGACACTGCCCTACAGAAAGGTCAAGAGGCAGTGGATCTGACAGCAGAAGACCACCCTGACAGAGCAGGGCGACTGCACAGTCTTGCAGGGTCATTCACAGATTGGTTTAGGGAATTTGGAAATCTCAAGGATTTGGAAGCCGCACTGCAGAGCAATCAAGAGGCAGTGGACCTCACACCAGAAGATCACCCTGATAGAGCAGTTCAACTGCTAATCATTGCAATTTCACTCACAGATCTGTACAAGCAATTTAGGGAGCCAGCTGTTTTAACTGCTGTCAACACTTGTTTTAGTCAGTTCTTCAAAACCAATGCTTCTTCGGATCCAGAGCCATTGTGGCATGGTGCTTTGGGATGGGCTTCATTTTCAGAAGAATTCCAGCCCGAATATTGTTCCACTGCCTACTCAGCTGCCTCCAGTCTGCTCCCAGATATTCTCTGGATTGGACTTACCATTACTACCCGTCATGACACTATCCGCAGGCTTGATGTTGGAGACACAGCTTCAGCTGCCACAAGGATGTGCATAAAACTTGCTGATCTAACTTTTGCTGTACAACTCATTGAGCAGGGTCTTGCTACCATATTTCAGCAAATGCTCCAGCTTAAGCCAGATTTCGATTCACTCCAACCAGACCAGGCAGAAGATTGCAACAACTTTCATTGGCATTATATAGTGGAACAGCTGCTGATCCCAGCGGTTTGACATGTAAAAGAAAAGAGCTCCTCGAAAATATTCGCCAGCAACCTGGTTTTGAATATTATCTCCTCCCCAAACCATACAAGGCTCTATGTCATGCATCAAAAGGAGGTCCAGTTGTGATTCTGAATTGTGACAGGAATGGCTGTGATGGACTGATAATTCTCAATCCAACTTCCGAACCGGTCCATGTTGCCCTTCCAAATGCAACTTTTGATCTCCTCAAGTCACAACAAATGTTGCTCAAAGAGTTGCTAAGTCGCTGCAATGCCAGAACTCGACAGGAATCAGCATCTGCCAGACTCTTTGGCCATCAAGAGATGTTCTCTTCCAAAACAATTGAAGAATCCTTCACTGATCTTTTGACCTGGCTCTGGAACAATGTGGTTGATCCTGTGTATCAGGTTTTAGCAGCAGTAAGTGCACACAAGGTTCATATGGTGTGAGCTCATGCACTTTGTTTGCATAGCATGGCCTTCACAGTGGCCGGCTGTGGTGGCTTCTCACTGGCTCCTTCACAGGGCTGCCTTTACATGCATGCCCTCCAACTAATCAATTTATTCATTCGTATACAGCCACATTAGCATCTTTGTTAGAGGGTCAAGCAAATCCGGTGACAACCGCACACAAAATTGGGGTGGTTGGGGTAACACACACTGGTCTTGGGGGAGTAAATCATCTCAGGGGAGTTGGGCAGGAAGTTGAAAAGATCTGCTCCATCATCAAAAGTCCCAATCTGGAGTGTGTTTTAGGAAAACAAGCAACCCCAGATGCCGTGAAACACCAGCTGCAGAACTGCTCTTGGGTCCATCTGGCCTGTCATGGAACACAAGACTTGGTTGAGCCAATAAAAAGCCGTCTCTTGCTCTATGATGGTGCTCTAGAACTGGAAACAATTCTTCAAATGCCGCTCTCAAATGCAGAGGTTGTATTCCTTGCTGCATGCCAGACCGCCATGGGGGATGCTGAACTAGCCAATGAATCATTTCACCTCGGAGGTGGATTCATTGCCGCTGGTTTTCGAGGGGCCATCGGAACTCTGTGGTCAATGGATGATAGAGATGGACCACTGGTTGCAGAGACTGTCTATTCTCATCTATTTGGAAATGGTAGGGAACCTCAAGCAACTGATGCAGCAGAGGCACTTCATCTGGCAGTGAACAAACTGAAGGCTGAAAAGGTCCCATATCAGCGCTGGGTGCCATTTATCCACATGGGAGTGTGATATACAATTGGTCTGTTTCTTATATGCACGACTCTCAATGCACCAACTTTTGGGTTCAGTTTTTGTCCTCTTATTTCACTGATTGAATGTACGTATATTACTCCAACATAACTCGATGTGCGGTATCAGATTATCTGCATAAATGAGTAAAGCGATGCCGAAAGCGGAGCTTCCGGGGTTTAAAGGCTTCGGACTGGCATACATAATTTTATAAAGAGAGAGATATACTTGTCACCAGACTTATAATCTGGGGGCAGGAAACCGTAAAAGTCCCACCAATTCTCAATAATTGTCAATGCATCTGGATCTCCGAGATAAGCATAAATGCCCGTTCCATTCTGGTCGAGCAAAAGCGCAAGGGCAATTTGGGCTACAAGGTCTTTGATGATGGGATTATCTGTACTGTGGTTCCACTAGAGATCCATAATTACAGCATCAAATAACGTTTGAATTGCATTCTTCAATCTTGCGTTGGGTGGTGATGATCTGTGATTGTAAATGTTGAAGAAAGTCTCAAGTGGCCTGTACAGGACGTGCTTGAGGAAATCGACCAGGGCAAACCAATAGGCTTCCCTACGAGCCGTGGCGCATAAGGTGGATCCGTCAGAATCTGTGGTGGAATGAGGCAATGATGCTTGTTCCTCCGAACGTAAAAACAATATCTGAATCAGAGCGACGATGAGAGATTGGGCGGCGCGGGTTTTGGACCGCCAGGACAGTCTGTTTGATGAAACCAAATGGGCAAACTATTGATCTCCTGGTGGGATCTGCGTGGGTCTTCAGATAGAAAACGCACAGATGCCAAAGACCTTCCAGAACGGTCACCCCATATATTCCCATCAGCATCCATCCCCCCTACACATTAACCATTCTATTAGGATTTAGTGCCCAATTCGTTGGGGACTATTTGGAGGAGGAAGGGGAGGATATATTATACTGATGTGTTCCCACAATTGGAACAATCAGTTTACTACGAAGATTTGAGTAGCTGCTTGTAGGCTAAAAAAGTTACTGATCTTTAGGTGGAACACACGCGCTACTAAAGGGGAGCAGAAAGACTAAACACTCTCTGCTCACAAGTCATGTGCCCTCAGGGAGTCAAACCTCATCCTAAAATGCTGTTATTGTATCCCCAGACAGGATTATATCTGAAATGGAAATTCACAACCAATGGCTGAAGGCAGTTAATGGTGTGCTCCAATGGGACCGCCTACTGACAGACAAAATAAGAGTTGGACTATTTGCCTTCTCCAAGCAGATGGTCCTAAATACTTGGAGTGGCCTACTTATGTATGGATGAAGACTCACTGCCGGATGATTGGACATACAAGGGGGTTTTAGTGGGTATGCGACCCTTAGTTGATAGACATGGGATAGGTTAGCACATTTTGCGGGTCAGAGTCCCACACTGGTAAAAAATGTGCGTAACGGCATTTCCTCCTGAGCTTTTTTCCCGGCGATGACTGGCTAAATACCAGCAACACAAGCGGATGACCTTGTAATGCTTCTGCAGACTGAGTATCATTATACCAAATGCTCCAAAAAAAAAAATGCTGTCCACTCAGCTTTAAACAACACAAGTGGCTGCTCGGCCACTTCGCGGCCTCGCATCCCCTTCTGCTGATAGCGGAGTTTGAAAGCGGTTCAGACGGGGAAATATCGGATCGCAGTGGGCCAACTGACCGGCGGACTTTAAAATGGCTTCAGACGGACGGAGAAGCGTAATTTTAAAGAGAGGGTAATGTGTGCTACCGCTACGCCGTACATCGAAGGTGGATGGGGTCTGACGGGGTGTACCTTAATAAAGTGCGGGGATGAGATGACTGGTACCAAGATATTTAAACCAGAACGGATAAAAATTAATGAACCGAACACGTGAACGAGAACGAAAACGAAAATCCGCCAAAAAAAATTTGTCGCCTCTACAGTACACGCCCTCGGGGAGTCGAACACCGGACTCATCCAGACTGTGTCACTACAAACGGACAAACGGGATGGGTGTTACCCTACACCAAGGGCGTTTAAATTCTAGCCAGAGTGATATCCAACAATTGCATAAAATATTGAGGAGGAGGCACCCGCTCGCCGATGCCCACCCTTAGTTCCTAGCTCCTAACTCATACATATGTAATTTGAATTCCGTCTCGGTCTCGGTCTCGTAAATCTAAGTAAGCCGAGCAAGGCGGGGGGATGCAGTCTGGTGTGTATGATCTCATGTAAATAGTACCCGACATTACTTTACTTCCTCTAGGTTATGAACCCAATGTGAACCAAGAAACTGGATCTTGCACCAACGAACGCGCGACAAATCGCACCAGTGCAGGTACGCATGGGATACGTATGACGGCAGCGGTGCCGAAACGAGGGGCGGGAAGCGGGGAGGACGCAGCATTATGTGTAACCCGATGTGTATGATACGGCGTGGGCATGAGGCGCGCGTCGAGGGCGTTCTATTCTATTCTGTCAGCTAGCGCCGCACGCTCGCGTGAACGGGCTCGGCGGGGCGGGGTAGCATGCCTGCCCTTGCCATATATCGTCGGCAAGGGCGCAACCGAGGATCGCAGCTCCATGGGCGGCGCGCTTGGATGCGGGAATAGGGGTATACGAACACGGGCGCGACGATTCGATTCGCTAGTGGATCGTTCTGCCTCTCACTTCAGGAAAATAGGGTGTGCAACCCTGTTGGCCAAAAAAACAAAAAATATTCAAGCGAGAAATGGAGGGAGAAGCGCTTGCGCTGTGCTGGGCCTAAGTAGTCTTCCTTTTCAATCTCCGACGTCAATCACGTCTGGATTGTCACGAGACCGTGATGCCGTTTGACGCGCGGCAACGGGCGGACTTCGAGCGGACGGCGTGCGTGGAGCGAACCAGCAAAAACCGCAATTCAATAAAGGCGCGCACCCACAAAAAGTGCCCTTCCCGCTTCTTGCGAGTAAACTTGGAAATAGCGCACATTACGCCGACATCCCTGACGTCGACGCGACACCGGTGTCCCCATGCCCGCCCTCGATGACTGTACTGCCGCTGCCCTCTCTCCTCTGACGACGGTGCTACCGAAGTGTATCCATTGTTTCGAGAGGTGTGTGCCTCCCCTCCGTTTCGTTGCGTTTTATCTTCTCTTTCCTCCCTTCCCTTCGTTGCGTCATGTGTTCCCTTCGTCACTTGTGGGTGGATGTAGATGTGGATATCGCGAGGCGAGGGCGCACGTTATCCGCCCCCCAGGAAGGATAGATATTGTGTGTGTGCGCCGCCCCGTGCCTTTCGCTTCTTTGGGATGGATCCTGTTTTGTTTAGGGGCGGGTGGGGTGAGGTGGGGCGAGTCGCGAGCTTCCTTTCTTTCTTGTCTCACGCGTCTCGCGTCGTGGCGTCTCGCCGCGATCGCATCTCGCGCACAACCCGTAGTCCATCTCACTCGCGCGGCCTGTCTGTCGTCTGCAGTGGGGCGTGGGGCGGGCGAGTTGGGTAGATACTCGTTGTCGCGTGGTGTGGTGCGGTGTGGTGCGGCTATTAAAGTGCAATGGACTCATCTTGGGACTGGGACTGGGACTGGGACCGGGACGGGCACGGTGCTGGCGTTGGCGTCGATGGGAGCGTGCCAAGCAGAATGTGGTGCGGCGGGCTGCAGGAAGGAGAGGGAGGGAGAGGGAACGTATTCGTCTAGTCTCCCCTCAGCCCGTATGCGTATGCGTATGGGGCTCGACGCACCTGCCCCCGGGCGCGCCGTACGCGCGCCTCGAGTACCCCGTGCTCATCCCGCAGACAAGCCCGACAAGCCCGGGGCGCAACACGTCCTCCTCGCGCGCATGGGCCGCTGAGCTCGCCCTACACGAAATTTCTATTGGCGAGTTCCTTGAGCTCATAGACCACCTCAATGTCGTGCGCACCGCGTCACCCCCGCTGCAGGCCGTCGGGCTCGCGAGGACGGCGATGAGCTTTGTGCTGCACCACTGGGTGCAGCTCGCTGGGCACATCACAGAGCTCAGCGCGGACGTCGTGTCGGCCGTCGTCGCTAAGGGCCGTATGAGGAGCTTCTATGACCGCACCAATGCGGAGTTCTTTGGCCCCCGTGGGCTGCGCGTGCGCGTCGTCAAGGACAAGGAGGTGCCCATGATCACAGGCCAGTCGCCGACGGCGCCCGAACTCACTCCTGTCTCGGGCGGCTACGGTGCGGACTCCACGTCGCTGCGCGCGCGCCGGCTCATTGCGCTGCAGGGTTACATTGCGCCGCTTCAATTTGACGGCCTCTCGCCCATGTCGTGCGAAACCGGCAAGCTCAACCAGCTCGCAGCGAAGGCCTTCTTGCGCAAGGAGGCGAAATCGCGCTCTAAGGCGCTTGAGGAGGCAGGCAAGGGGCAGAGGGACTACCAAGAAAAGATGCAGAAGCTGCAGGAGGAGGAGGCCGAGGTGCGCGCGAAAGCACGTGAGGAAATGGCCAAGAAGCCGGAGGGTCGCGCAAAGATTGAAGAAGATCTTCAGAAAGAGCTCGACAAGCTTGTAGAGGAGCGACAGAAAGTCATCAGTGACACGGAGCGCAAGGAGGCAGACGACCAAGGCAAAGAGGACAAGGACGCAAAGAAGTTCATGTGGATTGTTATTGAAATACGACATAAACCTGATTGTAACAGCACTCTAGGTGCAAAGCACTTGTGGGCATATATCGCTTGTACTGTATGTTCATTAACTCATGATCAAGACGGCGCGATGAAAGCAGACAGACATATTTCAAACCAACAATGTGGTTCAGGAGAAACTTCAACTCACGGTTGAAGGGTATAGGCTCTACTTAGACTGTTTACAAGATTTTTATCACCTTACCCCGCCTTGGAAACTTCGTAATGCAAAATGTTCGGTTGTCATACGCCACCGCCGGAGGGGCTCGCCACGAAGAACGTTCGCAAATATAGGTGCAGAATCTTCTTCCGAGCGAGCCTGAAGTCAAATGCGCGGAAAAGCGACGCGGAAACATACCATTGGAGAATAATGGCCACCCACTCAACACATCCAACACCACAATGGTCCCCGATCGACGAAAATAGATAAAGGTGGTCGCTGAAAGAAACGAAAGACCAATAAAAATACACAAAGAACGAACGTCATTGACATGCAGCTACACCGGGGTCAGATACGCCGGTAGCGTCTCCTGTGCGTCCCACTGCTGAATTTGTAGTCGCTGGTTCAATAGTTGAACCAGCCGCTCTGTGGGGAGCTCGTCGGGATTTGCGCTGGCGTTTACGGTGGGCACAGGTATTGAGGGTGGTGCTGTTGGGGTAGGGAGCGACTGGGAAAGCTGAGGCAGCGGTCCCGGAAGAGGTCGGGTTCTCTCTCTGACATGGACACGCGGAAGGTCGGTCAGAGACTGCGATTTCTCGCAAGACCACGGGGTGGAGTATCCGCTCTGCGATTTTTTGGAATCCGACGGCGTGGAGTATCCTCTCTGAGGATAGAAAGGCTGCAATGAAGCTGTAGCTCGGCGTTGTCGTGCCCGTGCGCGGCGGCGGAGAAACAGAAAAACGCCAATGGCAATCGCAACAGCGAACACACCGCCGATAATTCCGCCTGCGATTGTCGCTTTGCTGGGCTTCCGGGACAGAGACGGTGTCAGGGAAGGTTTTGGTCTTAACCCAGATCCTGACCCAAGTGCAGTTGTGTTGGGTGCGACTAAAGAGATTGCGCTGCGCAAGGGGGTCAAAGCACCGATTTGGTTGGCTACCGAGAACGACCCGCTCGGCGGGCCAGTCCACAGTGCACTGTAAGTATCGTCGCCGTTCGATGCGAGGTCCACAACGCCATTGAACTGTCAATTCGAATGTTCAGCGGCGAGGACACGATCGGAATGTACCAACAGACCTGCACGGCGAGATAATCGCCCAGGCTTTGATGGAGATCAGGCAAGGTAACATTGCGGACGTATGCAACGGCAAGCGCATGGACGAGCAGATAATCTCCGCGCTTCGCGTCTGAGCAGATCGGTGAGCGGTGAACTGCACGAAGGTGAACGAAATGTACGGACCTCCGTTGGCGATAATGCCTACCGTAGTCTGCCATGGGGGATTAGACAGAGTATTCGTGACGAGTTCATTTAGCCTAACGTAGCGTCAACTGCGTGTGAAACAAGTGGTACGAGAACCTCACAAAACCTGCGTCGCCGCATTCTGTGTCTGCGATACGAGTACCGCCAGACCCTCCATAAACAGCGCTGTATTGAATGAATTCACAGCGTCGTTCAGGATCTTACACGAATCGTTTTGGCTCGCGGAGATGATTTGTGTAACGAGGCCATTGGAGTTGGTCAAGTGAGATTGGATGAAATTGGCGGAGTCTATGGCAGCTTGCAGGTACACCGGGTCGGATGTGGCCTCGGATAACAGCGCAGACAACCTGGCAGAATGCTCAAAGGGGAAATACTGTTTGCGGCTTGGAAATCCACATACACCAAAAAATAACTATTCCAAAAGTGTCAAAGATCCGAGGACATGAATCATGAAACGACGTACCCAGTAGACATGGCAGCCACACTGGGATCCGAAGTATTGTTGGTCTTACGAGCTATCTCAATGGTGCCCTTGGTTACAATGTCCAGTGCACTCACTAAGAATGTCCCACCCGCCATCGTGGCTATCGGGAGCAATGAGAACAGCTCGGAAATCATAATAGTTACTGCGCACCTCCATTACAAGACGTCTCTACCGTGAAATTCTTGCCTGGGAAAGTTGTAGACCCCTCCGTGAGAGTGTAGGACTGCGCAAGTGACCAGGCTTGGATGGCGTATCCAAGAAAGACGGAATTCTGGTACGCAACATAAGCCCGAATGGCGGCACAGCCGTAGGTCCTAGACGAATAACTCTTTTAGCAAAGTGTGTGCCACATAAGAGAACTGGCTTGCAAGCTATAATTCAACTGTGGACGTCCAAAGGGTTCAATAGGCGACAAACGAGGGATTATGCACTGACACTAAGGTCTGGCTCTCAGGTCAGAACCTTGACAAAAGCACGGTTCACTCACTCGGTATCTGTGAAATTCGGACGGGTTTCCAGCGTCACAGAGAAAGAATTCTGCAAGGTATCCTCATATTGCGTCTGGTTCGTGTTCATGTCGAACTCTGCCATCTCGGAGTACAGGAAGCCCACGAGTTCGTATGTTTGACCTGTCGATTTGCCCGGCAGTCATACAACGTCCTCGAAGAGTCGAAAGCGACATACCATCGAACTGGTCAACGGCGCTCGCGCCGTTAATGGCCTTCCCCAGCGCAGCTGAGGCAATGTTGACTACGTCTGCCAGAGATTGCGTGACGTTCGGTTTCTGAGAAACCATTTAGGGTCAACCTTTGCAGAGTAATGAAGATGCAGCTACGACGTACCCGCCAAGACAATTCTGAGACGACACTCCGCCCTCGCAATGTGGGTAACACGATGGACTTAGAGGAAAGGCCGTATCCGAGGACCCAAAGGAGGGTTAGGGGCCGCATATGGGGGGATCATGGGCGTGCGAGAGCAAGAGTAGGATTCTCTAGAGGTATCATAGAAATATCAGCGATAGAGCGCTGTAATACAAGTGTGTGTCGCCTGAAGCGGCAGGCTTGTGGATCGTTATAGAAACAGTGGGAATAGTGCTGTGCTTAAAATACGTGAATCATCTTGTGGTTCTGCGAACAGTGATGATGCCACGTCATCGACATGGTCACGGGCTTGGTGGTGGCCGGCCAAAAAAAAAAACTGTGGAATGTCCGACACTGCGCTTTGGGATAGATTTATGTATGGGTCGCAAGCATGCCAGTCTTCCCGTCGAGAGTGAAAAAAGAGCGCCATGTCATGAACGAGTCAGAAGAGACAAAAAGCAAATCATTGTAGGGCGGGCTTATTGTGCGGAGGCTGTCGCGGTGGTAGATGGATGCACCCATTGTAGTGGCATCAAATGGCTTGTCTCAGGAAATCATCCACAATAGACACTTGGGGAAATCCATTGTTTCAAGGCCTCTAGAAACATTTCGGAATCTTCAAGTTCTTTGAAACAGGTTTGGGAGTGTCAAAACTGTTTCCAAAACTAACAGTTTCAGAAACCATTAGGGGCAGTAGACGGTTTTGGGCGGTTTTGGGGTCGGTTCTCGATACGGTTTTGTAAACGATTCTGGAAAATGTTTTGGTCAAAACCGTGAGAGAACTTTGACCGACGCGATTGGAAAGGCGGTTCTTGCGACCGGTTTTCACTTAATATAATTTTACTATTTTCCGCTGTGACTGTACCATACGTACTTCCTAATGCCCGCCGCCACTAGACGTCCTCAGCGTGCGGAGAGTCTGATGAAGTACTTCCTTCATTCGCCACAACAAACTTGAACAAAGGGCGCCAGCGACGAACTTTGTTGCGCCGGCGTGCCGCGGCCCAAGGTGGCCGTGAGAATCCCGGGCTGCGCAAAGCACGCATCGACACACTGTGGTCACTGGCTTTTTGGGATGCAAAAAGGGGGTCCAAACATGTCTTCCCATTCGGGTAGATTTTGGGCACCCCCTGAAACATGAGAGAGAAATGTTTGCTGTTTGGTTACGCTTTTGTGGGGAAAAATGACGAAAAAAATCTGTGATTTTTGCCTCTCTTTTCCCAAGTTGAACGGAGTCCATGTTTGGGTTGAATGGAAATAGCATGAAACAATGATCATTTTGCAGCACCTTTTCATTCCCACAAAAGACCTTGAGTTTGGTGTCCAAAGACCAAACATTTTCTCGGCCATATTGGTGGACAAATATAGGAAATGTTTTTGCTCACGAAAAGCGTAACCAAACAGCAAGGATTTTCTGCCCTTTGTTTTTGAGCCCAACATTTATCATGTTTTGGCGATGTTTGTGAGCCAAAAGCAGTCCCAATTTCTCTCTCATGTTTGGGGGACACCCAAAATCTACCCAAATGGGAGGACATGTTTGGACCGCCTTTTTGCGTGCCAAAAAGCCATGGGCCACCACAGTGTGTCGAAGCGTGCTTTGCGCAGCCCGGGATTCTCACGGCGACCCTGGGCCGCGGCAACATCGAGGTCAACCAAACGAACCGGCCTGTCCTCGCGTTCAATTTCGAGGCGCTCCTCAATCATGGGCCCCAGAAGGTCAACGCATGACGAACGGCGCTCTTACGCGTCGTAATTATCGAAGCGATGATCCTATGCCAATCGTGTATGGGAAATATAGTCTGAAATGGGCTGCACGGACGGCTTGAGAAAGTCAGGACAAATTCGGAGGATCTGCGACGCTGCGAAAACCCTGATGTTGTGGCTGTTGGTGAGATCTAGGTACTCCATGTTTCTGCCTAACCTCTCGGGTCAATCTATCCAGAGAACCGACGCAAAATATCAAAAACGCACAGAGCGGAAGGCCAACAAAAACGCGAGCGGTGATGCGAGAGATGATTTGTGTGACAGTAGGAACAACGGCGATTAGTTTCCCTTCTGAAGCAAATACATAGTCAGGGTTACGAATGCAAGAATTCTAATGACATCGCACCGTTGTTATTCAGCGCCAACAAAGTATCGAACACGTGCACAAGTTCGTCGTGCATTTGCAGGAAACTCAGGCTCAGGTTACGCAACCCCACTCGGATTGCCGGTGTATGGTATGCATTTTCTGTGATGTCCCAGCCAATTATCCAGTCTGTTTGGAGGACCTAATAGTAGGACAGTGAGCGACATAACTCGTGTTGCATGATGGCAAATGTCGTACATCGGCGAGTCCTTCATTGAATGACACGATGTGTTCCGGCGCAGATGCAACTTCAGCAATGTACTTTCGCTCAGAAATGAGATACGTCCAGCGGGAAAATGTGGGCAGCCGAAAGACGCCGTTTCCATGTTGAGAGTAGGCCTTGCGGAACATTTTCATCGCATGGAACTGAAGCTCGAATGCCGTCATACAGGACGAGAGGATGTTCGTGACCACGACAAACGGCGGAATGGCATTCTGGGCCTTATGAGGTCAATAACCGGTAATCCGCACCTTTGGATATTCACGCCACAAAAGTGACACAATCGAGGGGAGTGCTAGTGCTGCCATGATGCAGAAGAGGTGTGTTGTAAGTTCCAAGCAAGGAAGGGGTGTGAGACTGAAGACGCTAGTTGGTTGTGAAATTGGATTTTGCGTGAGCTTTTATTTAGTTCTGAAAATGCCCGGCAAACAGACCCTTCCCCTTACTCTCGCCCATCGCCTTGCGATTTGTTGAGCATGCCGAACTCCACGCACCTTGATGGTCAGATCCGGTTCTTTACCAAAAAAAAATTAGGCAGTTGTAATTGAAGCAGCTGACTCAGTCCTCTGCAGAAGCATTGGACTGGCGCCCGACTGTGTCTGGGATTCAAACCCGCGCCCCGATCACACCCTTTTTAATTATGTACATTGTAATCGGGAAATGGTAGCATACCAACTGCCAGTGCGCTACACTGCCCCAGATCAGGCTCTTTATCAGGTATTGAACCTTTGAACGGGTTTGTCGTATTACCTTCCAAGTTCTAGTATGTTCGGTAGCAGGCGATTACGATAAATTGCCGGGGTTTACGATGAAAGATGCTTGTCTTATCTAAGTATATAATTTTTTCTTCGAACGTCTCCGAAATTGGCGTCGTACTCGGTCCGGGCGATTATGATCAAGATGCTTGTCTGCACAGATCCACTTGCGAAATCAAAGTACCCGAACACAGGCCGGGTCCGTTGCGGGTCAGCCGTTCAAATTCAGCACCAAATCATCTCCTAGAGCTCGAGGAGAATAATCTTACTAAGTGAGCAAACATTATGCGTTCCAAGGGCAAAGTCCGGCAACCTCGGCCCTCTAGAGCAAGTCGGAATCAAGGCACCGATATTGGAGGAGATAGCCTCTTGGTACCAAGTCAACGGCGACGGCGAGTGGCGGCCTCGGAATTTCAACATTGCTGGTGGAATGTCAAATTAAGCCAAAGTGAGTGGAAGTAAGCAAGAAGGGAGGAGATAGCATCCTGTGCAATGTACCAAATCGACGGCGATGGCGAGTGACGGCCTCGGAATTCCAACATAGTGGAATGTCAAAAAGAAAATCCGAAGCAGGAAGCACTAATGCTGGATATTTTGACGGCGCAGCAGGGAAAATGCCGAACGCGGAGGGTTACGCTATGCGGGTCATGGACAAGGCAAAGACCCTATTATGGTTTCTTCACACCGCACATCCACTTGAGATCAATTACCGACCAAACCTGTTCCTCTGTTCAGAAGAAATTCCAACATTGGGACAGAAATTGGACAGGACGGCACGGTTGTATCCCGGTTATAGTTGATTCAACTTCAATGTGTACAAGGACTTGCGCATTCCAGCATTAGGTACTGTTGCAAACATGGAAATTTTTGATTGCGCAAACCACTGGCAGGTCATCTTCCGACTGCGATATACTCGGGTGGCGGCTCCTCCCCTTCCCCCGGCCTTCGCGACTCCGGAAGCGCCGCGCTAATGTCGGGAAGCGGATTCCCGTACGAGCTAGTCCCGGAGGTCGTCGAAATGAACGTTCTGCGACCACCCTTCTCTACGGCTGCATACGAGCGTGGGATGAAGGAAAAATCGGTCCGCGGAACGACAGAAGGATGCGTAGGAGGAGGGGGAGGAAGGAGGGAAACACTTGGACTAGCGAAGGAAGCGTCCGTCAGAGGCTGCTGAGAATCAGATCCATGGGCCCAGACTGGAACAGTGTACCCGGACTGAGAAAGGGCTGGCGGTGCCGGAGACATGGGATCCGGTGCTTTGAGTTGCCGTCCTTGTGCGCGGCGACGGAAAATAAAATAGACGACGATAGCAATCGCGACAACGAGCACTCCGCCGATAGTCGCACCTGCGATTGTCGCCGTAGGTTTCGAAGATGATGTCGCGGATGGGGTTGGTGGTGTTGAATGGGATGTAGAAGACACCGATGTAGTTGCGTTGGATAAATACGCAGCACTGAGCAAAGGAGACAGCGCGCTGGTTTGGTTGTCTAGTGAGAATGACGAGCTAGGCGGGCCGGTCCATTGTGCTGCGTAGATATCGTCGCCGGTCGTTGCGAGATCTACGACCGCATTGAACTATTAATTCAACCCATGTTCAGTAGTGAAAAAAATGTTATAACGTGAGAACGAACCTGCACAGCGAGGTAATCATACAGATTTTGACGGATTGCAGGCGTGGTAACATTACGCACATATGCGGCGGTGAGCGCTCGAACGAGGATGGAATCTCCTTCCTTGGAGGCTAAGTATTGAAACAGAAATACATGAGCGATGGCTGCACTGGAGGAACAGCACGCACGAACCTCCGTTCGCTATTATTCCTGCGGTGGTCTGCCACGTCGGATTGGAAAGGACATTGGTGATGAGATTTTCCAGCCTAGCCAACCGTCAGCTCTGGTCGTAAGAAATAACCATAGGATCTCACAAAGTCTGCGTGGTCGTATCCTGGGTCTGCGATACGAGCACCGCCAGACCCTCAATGAACAGCCCAGAATTAAACGAATTGACGGCATCATCCATGACTTCACACGAATCATTTTTGCTTCCGGAGATTATTTGCAGAACGAGGCCGTTGGTGGTAGTCAAGTGGGATTGGATGAAATTGGCCGAGTCTGTGGCGGCTTGAAGGTAACTCGGGGTGGATGTGGCCTCATATAACAGCGCAGACAATCTGGGGGAGAGTTCAAAGGGAACACTTGTTGTGCATTGAAATCCACAGACAGCATAAAATAACTATCACAAGCTCGTCAGCGATTGGAAAACTGGGCGGGAACGGGACGACTTACCCGGTGGACATCGCTGCGATACTGGGATCCGACGGAGTCATAGTCTTGCGACCGATATCAGTGGCGCTACCGGGTGCAACGGCCAGAACACTCACCCAGAAAGTCCCACCTGCCATTGTGGCTATTGAGAGCAATTAGAAAGGTTTAGGATGATAGATGACCAGCACCTCACCGCCATTACATGAAGTCTCCAGCGTGAAATTTTTCGCGGCCAAACTCGTAGACGTCTGCGATATAGTGTAGGAGTTCCCAAATGACCATGATTGAGTGGCGTATTGGAGGAAAACGGAATTCTGGTACGCAACATATGCGCGGACGGCGGCGTACCCATAAGTTCTGAGAAAAAAAATTTCAACAATGAATCGGCGCTGTAAACAGACTCGCTTACAGGCCAAAATTCAGCTAATAACGCCCGAAGGGTTCAATAGGCGACAAAGTAAGAGGATCATCTACTGACACTATCATCGAACTCCGATCAGGATCGAACCTTCGAGAAAGCTTGTGCACTCACTCAGGAGCAGAAAAATTGGGACGTGTTTCTTGCGTCGTGGAGAAATCTTGTTGCAAGGTATCCTCATACTGGGTCTGATTCGTGATCATGTCTAGCTCCGCCATCTCGGCGTACAACGTAGCCACGACTTCAAATGTTTGACCTGTTTTGGCCACCAGTCATACAGCGCCCCTCGGACGGTCGAAAGCGACATACCATCGAACTGGCTAACGGTGCTCGCACCGGTAATAGCCTTTTCAAGAGCAGCAGAGGCAATGGAGATCAAGTCTGGTAGAGATTGCGTGACATTTGGTTTCTGCAGAAAGGGTTCACTCGAGTTTGCGAGAATGCGACACTGCGACATACACGCCAACCCGCCTCCGAGACGAGATTCCGTCCTCGCAATGTGGGCACCGCAAGAGACTCAGAGGTGAGCACACACGCAAGGACCCAGAAAAGGGTGAAGAGAAGCATGGAGAGAGAAAGAGTTCATGGCGTGCGAGCCCAAGATCAGGGCGGTCACAGGAAGATCGGGAGAGTATCATGGTATGATACAAGTGTGAGTATATATTACTTCACCTGAACAATGATAGCTCGTAGATCGTTATGGAAACACTAGAAAATATTCGCGTCCTCGGGAGTTGAATGCTCTGTGCTTGAATACGTGGATCATATCTGGGTTCTGCCATGCGTTGAGAGTATTGATCTTACATATCGCACCCGTTTATCTTAGACTATGCATTGATCTTGTTCCATCTTTTGGTTGCGCGGGCCGAGACTGAGAGAGGCGGCCAAAATAGTCTGCAGAGACGTATATGTGGTCATGAAACATTCGTGTCTAGGTAAATTTTAGTCCAGTGCTCGCAATGTCGAAGAATAGGTCCCCCTTGCTCCTGGTCTTAAAGATACAAAATAAATTTCGGCAAGCGAGATATCATTAAACATCGTTGGATGATTTCAAGAAGATGGTTCTTAAAACCGATTCCATCGGCACAAAAGGTTTTAACCCGACATCTGCGACGGAGGCGTCGACAGCCTGCTTGGTCATCGAGTTGAGCCGGCGAATATTATCAAACCGCCCGCCGCCACCGAATGTCAGCGAGTCCGAGGAGACAGGGCCTAAAAGTTATAGCGACATCACGCGGCGGGCTGCGGGAATATAAAATGATGCGGAAGCTGTCGCGGTGATGACAAGCCGCCAAGGACCCCACGCACCGCTGCGGAGAAGCGCACATTGAGCGCTGATGCGAAATTAGAAGCGCGACGCATTATAAACCGATGCCCGAGGTTATGGCGGCTATCAGGCGAGGGGGCGGTCATACGCAGCCATACTCGTCCTCAGAAACCATCAAAACCACCGCTTCAGCCACAGAGAAGGCCGCCGCGGAATTAAGGGGGTATGTACTTGAACGCTGAGCGACGAACCAGGTCGTTGGCGTCACCAAGTGCCAGGTGGCGGGAAATAGCGGGAGATGTTTGCGATGGTCGGGTGATAGCGGCGGTTGACGTGATCTTTGAAACATGCAGCATGATTGGCGGGACTCGCTGGCCGACTAGCGCTGTTCATAGATCCGAGCGCCGCAATCAGCAGCTCCACAGCCGCAGCTCATGAGACAAGGTTACGGCGGAGGTAAACAAGGTTCGGGCGCAAATGCCGTCGCGCGATGGAGGCACAATTTGGCGCAATGAGGCCACAAGGCATCAGTGGACGGCAATTCTTCAAGATGCCAGTGGTCTTGTGAGGCGAGTATCCAGTGCTTTCGCAAGGTGAGCGGAAACGAGTGCAAGCTCACTTTGGAAAATTTGGCGGATGAGTGGCATATTAGTCAAGGAGTAGTTTGGCCATAATTGGCATGCTTCAGATCAAATTCCCACCACGGCTTGGTCCCAACTTCAATGAACTCCCCATCTTCAAGTTCAACCAGCTATTTCCACCTTCAGAATCCATTCTGGGGTTTCTCTGTAGGGCCTCTGCGGCGTATCTGTCCCGTTAATGATGTGTTTCGTCGGCTTTGCCAAGCTTTTGCGGTCCTCCTGACCTAAGAATTTATCGCGTCTTCTTTTGCGGATTCTAAGAAGAGCGGGCTCAGAACGGTTTATCATGGCTTGTGACGGCTCGCGGCGCGTTCCAGACGCAGCTGTGTTGGTAAAAATCCCCCCCGACCCTTGCTTCTGGGATTCAATCTCCACTCCGCGCGAGAACTCTCGGTTCGGTTGACATGGTTCGCCGTTGAGCCTGCAATAGCTGGTAGGCCAAAAAAATCCTGCCCAAACTCGTGAGCAGCGCTAATATTATAGCTGTTTCTGAAAAAAGCGAAGTCGAAATCTTTTTGCTCGAGCTTTTCGACTGCCTTGTCTCATACTTTTCGGAATAGGCCTCGAGATGATATTCGGTATTCCCCTTGCCAAATATGAAGACAGTTCAAATACTGGTCCTTTTGCAATGCAGATTATCGAAGGCTCGGACAAATCAAGGTCTTCGAACTCACTATTGCATGCTCGTACTTGACTTACCGCTGGCACAAGACCAGGAATCGTACCCGACTTAGCTCCCGGCTTGTTGAGCCACAATCTACAGGCTCCCATTGGCCTCCAATCAACGCGGGCTTCAAATATAGCGACCGCCGGGCACTCCCACTAGCACAACAATCATATGCACCTCGCCGCGCTCTGGGGAAGTGCATACTAAATTGTATTTGCTCACCATTCGTTGCGCTTTTGTTCCGCTGGATTGACTACTTCTTTATCAGTCTCGTCGGAGCTCTTTACCTGCATCACCGCGGCCATCCTAACCACCCAACAAAAATCTGCTGCCACCTTCTTCTCTGGTTCTGCGGCTTGCTCGCTTTGCTGAGACTCCGAGGGGGACACGACCTCTCCGTCTAACAGTGCCCACAAGTCCTCGGCTGCCGATAGAACTGACCTCGCTTTATGTCAGCTAAGATGCCATGTGGAATCTCCGCCGACGATTTTTTTAATTGTGTCGATTTTCAATGGCATCGACAAGCCAATTTCCTACGGTCCTAATTTTTCATATGCCTTCAGTTGTTTAGCTTTCACTTTACAGCGGTTTCCGAAAAGCTTGTCAGTCGCATTTTTATTTTGGCTCACAACCACCTTTTGATGGAGGGCTAAGGATTACTGCTTCGGGCTGGCCGAGCGTAGCCGAGCAACGCCAAGCCGAGGCCAGAAATGCGAACTTGTAGTCAACTATACAATCCAGACGTTTTCTTGCCCAGGCTTCATACACCAAACATCTTCTGTAAGTGTTCCGACCAGTTTTCGGGCAAACAAAATATTTTGAGGACAAGCTTTGAGGTAGGCTGAGAACGGCAGCGAGAGCATTGCCGACGGCAAGTGCAGCACATGACTGATCGGATTCCCAAACCAGGTAATCCTTAGCACTCGATCAAAAGTTGGTTGCGAGCCAAAAAAGATTGCGACTGACAAGCTTTTCGGAAACCGCTGTAAGCGGCACCAGGAACTGGCTAGTGAAAATGTCTCTTCTCTCGACCTTTATGAAATCCTCGGACGGCAGAATGTTCTCGCTTCACGCAAGCTTCATCGCATACTATTAGGTGCCGGCCCCCGCCTCTTTCTGCGTCCAACCAGAGCTGTCTATCAACCGAAGACAATGTGCCCGCCTGGACGACATGATAGATCTTACAAAACCTTTCATAGCTTTTGCAACAAATGAATTTCCTGGAGGTCTTCCGCCTTGGAATCCTTATGAGCTCGCCGTCAAACATTTCTCTTGTGATTGGCTTCTCACTCGACTCGGATTTGGTCCCATTTGACATGCACGTCAACCCCGCCGACCTTCGAGCTTCGGCCAGTACCATCTCCACCGAACTCCATGCTCTCAAGCGGTCTGTCCTGTCGGTGTAATCTGTTCAACCAGGCTCGTTTTCCACCCCCAGCTTGCCGTCCGCCGCAGAAAATGCATAGCTCTGAACCACACACGATAGAGCACCCTCGATTTTATGCGAGGTCCTTTTTTATCCGAACGTCTTGTCTTTCTTCTCTTCGACCCTTTCGTTTAACTTCCCTTCACCAACCAGCTCACCTCGCAACTCCGCGGCCGTGAGCACATGCAGCACCGGGACATCCAGTTGCCCGCCAAACGGGCCCGACGGCGAGAGTTTCGATCTTTGTCCGCCGCGGCTTTGAGGTTTCCCATCCCTCCTGAGTTCGATTGAACCTGTGATACTTACTTCCAATTTCGCGTTCCATTCCGTGCACCACATCATGTCGTGCGCGCGGCCCGGCCGCTGTACACCGCGTCCAGGCTTCCCCCTCGCCACCCTATTTTCAGCTGCGTTTTGCCTGTGCGCTTCCGAACAGCAACAAACGCAGCCGCCTCCCGCCGAGGACGCACGGTGGGAGTACGCTGCCGCATGCAGCGCTCCACGTGGGCGGGAACGCAGATCATCCTTCTCTTTACAGGCAATCTCCATACTCAGTACGACATGACGCTCGCGATCTGCGTTCCCTGAGGATCAGGACGCCATTCGTGAGCATTTTCTTCTTCCCACTCCCGCGGGGGACAAGTATAGCGCGCTGCGCGATCGGGAGGGTCCAGGCGTCTGGTGTCTGGACTCTGAACTACAGGACGCGCCCTGTCCGCGCACACGCGGGAGTCGCACGGCGCACTGGCGCCGCACGACGACACGCTCCTACACGCATGCTCCGATCGCCTGGTCACCGGGCGCCCAAATTAACAGTCACCACGCACAAACTTAGCCTCAGCTTCAGATTTCAGCTCGTGCGACGCGCGCGAGTCGCGCGACCAGACGTCGCAGAATCGATTGAATAATCGCCGTTGCACGCCCCCTGCGCATAGGGCCATTAGCCGCATGGCACGGCGTGGAGCGGGGCTTCGGCTTCGCTTCGAATGCGCACGCTGCACGGGAACGGACGGGACTCGGATTCAAAGGGCTGAGGGCGCCAATCAGCGGGCTGGCTCGCTGACTCGTGCTTGGCTCGAATTCGCGAGTCGGCGTATTATTTGTTCTCCCACTGGCGAGCTTCGCTTCGATTCGCAGACCCCAACCCAGCTCGCGGCCTCGTGGCGCAGGCTCAACGTACACGATCACCGAAGAGGCGGTGTGTGCTAGCGCCTACACATGCGCTGTACTGGCTAGCCTTGGGGCTAGTGTACTAGGACGCACGTGGAGCGGTGGGAGACTTTTTAAATTTCTTTCATTTCCCTCTTTGTGCTTTGTCTTTTTTTGTCTAAATCGAAACGATCACAATACGCGCGCTGCACTAGCTCGCGCCAAGATTTCATTTCCGTCTTTCCTATCTTTCCCTTTCGCCTTTTTCTTTGTCTGGAGACGCGGGGAGTGTGGGGCTCGCGCTTCGGGTGTGAATTTCGATCAAGTTCATTTAATTTCCTCATGCGTTCCTTTCCCTTTGTTCCAGTGCGTATGTTTTTTGTCCAATATTTTACAGAGCCCTTCTCATATCCGTCAACTCGAAGCACGAGGTTACCCGCACGGCGTATTTCTCTCGCGACGTCCGACGCCCGACGCCGATTATAATATTCCGACTTGGCACAGCGCCACCACCCGGACCCATCGGCACCTGAGCGCGCACCACGCGCTTTATTTGTCGGGCCTCGGGACGAACGGACCCCCGCGATGGTTGGATGGATGGTCAGACGAGCCAGCCGTGATCCAACTCTGATTGTCAGGCGACTGCGGCGCGGATGGTCGTCGGGTGCGCTCAGGCGCCGAGAACCAAGGAAAGGAACCAGTCCAATTGCAACCAACTCTCCGTCTGTGTCCGTCTCTCATGCCCAAGTGACAAGCATTGACGTCGGTGGAGGGTTTCTGAGATGGGGCGGCTTCGCGATGATTACCCGCGGAGCCGCAAGGCGAGAAGTAGGGAGTTTTTAAAGTTTATCATGTGCATCTGCTGTCTCAAGTATCTGTCTATCGGCCGGTGAACATACAATGTCCCTCCAGACTAGTACTATTGGTGTACTTGTACATGTGCATGTGCGGGCTGCAAGGAAGAAAAAAAAAAAACAGGCGCGCGGAGACGGAAAATCAAGCCACCTCAAAGTCCAGCAACTTGAACGAAGGAAATATACATCTTTATTTTTGCGAATAAAGTCAATGAATACATGTCTCACGAAACATACTATAGTACTTGAACGAATTATAGCTCTAGAGGTAAGTAACGAAAACCCAAAATACCATATAGCATACGATACAATAAATACACTTTTGGGCGGGAGCCTGTAGTAGTTTTGAGAGGGAGGCGCGGTAGCTTGTAGTAGGGGAGCTACGGTGAATATGTACGGGGGGGTGTAGTATATACAAGATGAGGCGCGAGGCGAGTGGGAGACGAGTAGGAGGGCAGAAGAGAGGAGGCGAGCAGGAGAGGAGGGCAGAGGAGGACAGGGATGGGAAGGGATATACGAGAAGGCAGGTATACGACTCCGTGGAGTAATTGCAAGCGAAAGCAAAAGCGGATTCAGCAGTAGCAGTAGCAGCGAACGAAGAGGCGAGTAGTAAGACAAGTCGAGAACGAATATACAGTGAGGCGAGGCGATGTGCGGGCAGGCGGGATGCGGCAGGTGAAGGGCAAGAAATGGATAATGCTACAATGGGTATCGTTTTGCGGTCGGCGGGTCGTGCGTGCGTGCGGTCGCGGGTCTGGGTTTTGGTGGACCAGTGGCGGTCTGGGTCTGCGTTTCGATTTAGACACGCCGTCTTCCTCTCCAAGTCTGGATCTTCTTCTCCACGCTAATCCTCACTCTTCATCCTCCCCCTCACATGCCCGTGCCCATTCGTCCCCGTCGCCTTCTCCGCCGCATCCACCGCCTCCAACAAATCCAGCTCCGCGTCCCCGTCCCCATCCCCGTCAAGCCCGTCCTCGCCCTCCCCCTCTGCATCCCCGTCCCCGTCCCCGTCGAGCTCGTCGTGCTCGTGCGCGTGCGCGTGGTGTGCGCCGTGGTGCGGGTACGCAGGGACGGCATCCTCATCCACCTCCGCCTCCGCATCCGCGTCCAAACTGTCCCCCTCGCCGTCCCCCTCGCCCCCCTCCCCGCCCGCGTGCCGATGCCCCTCGTCCACCTCCATCGGGCTGTGCGTCCGCAGCGGCGGGAGCAGCCCCGGCGCGTGCGCGCCCCCTCCGCCCGCAGCGCCCGCCAAAGACGCAGACGGCAGCGGCGTGAGCCGGTTCTTGATCACCCGCCCCGCGCTCGGCGTCGCAGCATGCGAATGCGCGGAGGCGGAGGAGCCGGCGGCGGTATGCGCGTGCGAGGTGTGCGGGAGGGACGACGACGAGGACGACGAGTGCGGCGCGGCGGTGGAGCGCATGTTGCTCTCCTGCGGCGGCTCGCGCTCTCTGTACGCCATACCCGCGCCTGCCCCTCCTGCACCCGCACCCGCACCCGTACTCGTCCCCACCCCAGCACCCACCCCCGCGCTGAGCGTGTCCGTCCTCTGCACCGTGTTGCTCCTCGACGGCGTCCCCGCCCCGCTCGCCCCCTGTCCCTGTCCTTGTCCTTGTGCACTCGCCCCACCCACTCCCACCCCCTGCTGCGCCGCCACCGCCGCCTGCGCCGCCATCTCCATCGTCCCCCGCCTCTCCACCCTCTTCATCTTCTTCCTGCACCGATCGCACACCGTCCCCGGCCCCAGCGGCCCCGGGCCCCACTTCTCCACGCACTTGCCGTCCTTGTACCGCCCCGGCAGCCCGCACTGCCGGCAGATGCGCTGGTGCGCCGCGTTCGTCGCGGGGAAGGGCGTCTGCGGGGGTTTCGTCGTTAGTTATGAGTTACGATATTTCAGTTATGATATCATATGATATTATCGGAAAAGGGAGGGAAATTATAGGGCAAGGGAGGGAAAAGGCAGGCAGGAAGCAGGAAAGGAGAGGAAAGGACAAGCCACTCACCCCCGGATTCGCCACCACCGCCGCAGCGGCCCCCACCGGCGCCTGCCCCGCACCATACCCAAACCCGCCCCCGCCCGCATGCAGATCCTTCGTCCCCTTCTTCTGCGGCTGCGTCTGCGGCGGCGGCGCAAACACGCTCGGCTGGCTGTACCCCGGATCCGGCCCCGGCCCGCCCCGCCGCGCATCGACCGACCCCGCGCGCTGCGGCGTATGCTGCCCCGGCACGTCGAGCGTCGCGCCCCTTTCCCTTTCCCGTTCCCGTTCCCGTTCCCGCTCCCCACCCCCACCGCGATACCCCGGCGTCCCCGCGTGGTTGGCGTTCGCATTCGCGCCGGGGGCAGGATGCGCAGGGTGCGCAGGGTGCGCCCTCGGCGACGCGTTCGCGCTCTCGAGCAGCAGCCGGTCGAGGTCGTCGTCCGACGCCGTGCTCGGGGATCTGTCCCGCGGGCCGTCCCGGTCCCGGTCCCGGTCCCTGTGCCCGTGCTGGGACTGCGAATGCGAGCGGGCATGCGAATGGGACGAATGGGCGGGGTGCGTGGGTTGGCGTTCCGGCGAGCGGCGCTGCCGCGACGCGGACTGTAACAGGGGCGCACCAGAGCCAGAGCCGGAAGGCGCGTTGGGGTACCGAGACGCGGGGAGGCCGGAAGGGTAGTACGCGTGCTGGGCGTTGGGGTGGTGGTACTAGAAAATGAAAATAAAAACGGGAGGAGTCAGTATTGGATTCGATTGGAATCAAGCAATGGGAAGGAGAGAACGAAAATGAAAGAAAGGAAGGAAGAATAAAATTATCAAAGAACAATGCACTGAATATACGCCAAAGGCCCCCAAAGCCCACCCACGTCTGTACAGGCGCCGAGGGTCGCAGCAGTGCGTCTAATGCCACCGCGTGGAACCCCAAGTTCCGACTCGCCTCACCGCCGACGAGACAAGAATACACACGCGTGAGGCGTTCGCACTGGCCGTCGCGGAGTTATGCACTTCCCCGGCGACGAGAGAGAGAATTCGAAGGATGACGAGACGCGAGAAAATGGGACGACGAAACGAATCAAAATAATGGAAGAAGAGATGGTAGTCAACGCGGAACGCTGTGCAGTGAGCGTGGCGCTCGAGGGACGGCGCCTGTTGAAAAAAAAAAAAATTGCCGCAAAAAGGAGGGCGCGGAAGTGGAAAAAAGGACGAGAAGCGCGCTATAGGTGAGCGCGAGGCGCAAGCAAGTCAGTGACATGGCTCGGATGCCCACGAGCGGTAAACAGCAAGCGGCAGATGACAAGTGGGCGCGCCCTGCTCCACCAGGGCCGCGCGAGCCGTTCATCCGTCCGTCAGCCACTGCCCCGGTGAAAAATCAAAATCCAAAGCAGCGCGGTGCGGTGCGGAGATATCCACTCGACCGCCGACGAGACGAGACGCCAGAAAAACGGAGCGAAAGAAAAGAAAAGAAAAAAGAAGCAGAGATGGTGATCAACGAGCAAGGAACGCGGTCGAGAGAGGCATAGCATAGTGGCTCATAGAAAAAAAAACCGAGACCGGCGTAGCGCCCTCGACGCGAGGTGTCGAACAGCGCCTCGTAGAAAAATATCCTGCGAGGCGCGGACGGGACGGGACGAAACAAGAGATGGAGAAAAGACAAGACGTAAAACGAGGAAGGCAGAACTGGAGCGAGGAGAAAGCCCAAGGAGAAGTGCGCGAGCGGAGATGTCCACATAACGTCGAGATCAAAGAAGAAGAAAAAGTGATACTTGACGAGGACGGCACGACGTCGGGTGGAGATGGACGTCCGTGGGCGGGCGTACGAGTACGCGCGTACTCGCAGCAGCGCGCGGCCGGGCCATGCGACAAGGCAACAGGCCCAAAAAATAACGAACGCGTGAACACACCCCGAGACCAGACGAAGGGAAAAGAAATGATCGTGAAAACCCACCTCGACATCGCCGCTATCGCCGCGCATCTTCTTCGACGGGTGGCCGCCCCCTCCAGACGTGTACTGCACGTCCATGCTGTCGCGCGGGCGGCGGCCCAGCCCACTCGTCGTCACGCCCACGCCCACGCCCGCGCCAGGCAAAGGCGGAAGCGGCAGCCCGCCAAAGGCATCGCGATGCGTGCCGCGGCGGCGCTCGCGGTCCGCGCGGTCGCCATGCGAAGGCGGCGGCATGTAATACCCCCCGCCGCCGCCGCCCCCCCCGTACCCACTCATACCGCCCATGCGCTCCATATACGCACCGCCGCCGCCATAGGGATAATTAATCGGCGGCGTGGCCCCGGGCCCGGAGGCAGGGAGGGGGACGTCGACGAGGACGAGGCGGCCGCCGCCGCCCTCGACGATGCGGGTGAAGCCCTGGCGGGCGTCCTGGGCGCGGGCGTCGACGACGCCGAGGTAGGCGTTGAGCTGCGCCCAGTTGGACTGCAGGAGCGCGAGGCGCGCGAGGGCGTCGTCGCGGCGCTGCTCGGCGGCGGCGGTGCGCTCGTCGAGGGCGAGGAGGTGCGCGACCGTCGCGGGGGGGAGGGTTTGGGTCGGCGTCGTAGCCACCGCCGCGGGCAGGGGGGTCATCGGGACGGAGGGCGAGTCGCGCGGGGCGGGGGGCGAGGTGCTCGTGGTGGTCATCTCGGGCGACGCGGAGGGGTCGGCGGTGCTCGCGGTGGTGGGTCGGTCGCCTGGGGCGTCCTGTGTGGGCGGCGTGAGGGTGGCGGCGACGGCGGCAAAGGTGGTGAGGAGGCGTTCGGCGCGGTCTGCGCGCTTGCGCTGGGCGGCGAGCTCCTCGCGGACGGCCTCGAGGTCGGTGAGGGCGCCGGCGAGGAGGTTCGCGAGGTGTGCGGAGGTGGAGAGGGTGCCGGGGAGGGCAGGAGGGTTGGGGGGGGAAGCGGCAGGAGCATGAGGCGCAGCGGCGGCGGCGGTAGCAGCGTCGTCGGCAGTAGATTTATCGAGGGCGGGCATGGGCACATCAGCGTCCTTGTCGTTGTTCGCGGCGGCGGGGGCGGGGGCGGGGTCGACGCCAGGGATGTCGGTCATCGTGGCGCGTGTTCTGCGCTATGTCCTCGTATACTCGGAAGGGGCAGTTTTGTGTGTGCGCGCCTTTATCGAATCGCGGTTTTTGTTGGTTCGCTCCACGCACGCCTCGCCGGCACGCGCCAAACCGCCAAGTCCGAGTCCGCTTTCCGAGCCACACGAGCGGGCCATTCCAACCCAGCTTGCCGCGTGGAATCACCCACCGCATCACGGAGTTAACAAATATGCGCCTTGTTCGCCCTTTCTTCGCCCCGACGCCAATCCCTCTCTCGTTATTATTCTGTTCCCGTCCTGGCCTGACGACTATCCATCCCTTTCCCTCCTCAGGCCTCAGCGCCTCAGCTCGTCTGTTGTTTCAAAGTACAGCAAAGTAAGACGTATGTAACATCATCACCAAAGCGCGCTTCTGCGCCGCGCTCCCCGGGGTCCCTTCCTGCCTGCCTGCCTCCCTTCGTTTCCGAAGCCCAACGCAACGCGGCGCATTCGCTTCTGATCCCCGCTCGAGCGCCGATCCAATTAGCCACCCAGCCAATCGCATCCATCGTCTCTCATATGCATGCATGTTCGCGCCCCGTATCCACCCGGCTGCCCGCATCCAATCGACCTCGCGATCCTCGCATCCCGTATTGCACCTGTCACCGTATGTCGTGTCAGCGACATATTGGAGACGCCGCCGCCCCGCACCGCCGAGCCGGTTCGCGCGTGCGTGCGGCGGGTGTTATTCGCATGTATGTATGTAATAGAACGCCCTCCTTGGCGCGCGCCTCGTGCCTCGTGCCCCGCGCCATCGCACATACCCATCACGTAATCCTGCGTCCTCCCCGCTTCCCGCCCCTTTCGTTGCGCAGGCACGGGCACGGGCACCCCGGTGACGTACTACTCACTCACTGTTGCGATTTCAACGGTCGTCGGTGCGGGATGATCATCCAGATTGGATTTGGTGCAAATTTCAGATCGTAGAGGAAGGAAGTACTGTAATAAGGATACTAATATACTAAAGTCAGGGATGGATGTCGGGAACAGTATATCATATCGTCCATACCAGGACTATACCGCCCATGCCCGCCCGCCTTCCTCGGCTCAGTGATTCACCTGGTCAATTACGAGAACGAGACCGGGACTGAGTCGGAATTTAAATTAGGAGCTAGGAGCTAGGGGTCGGCAGCGCTACGCGTCGGCGAGCGAGCGGGCGCCTCGAGTCCCATCCAATGACAATTCGTTTCACCGCCGATGCCGATGCCGATATTTTATTTATTCCCTCTGCGTCCGTACGACAACATACCATCCAGATCTAGATATTTTATTTATTCCCTCTGCGCGTCTCGCACCTTCAATTAGTACGACAACACAACATCTAGATCTAGAGCTAGAGATACAAGCGTCCTTGGTGTACGGTAACACACATCCTACTGGTGTCCACTAGGAACTAAAGTCTTTAGGATGAGACCGGGGTTCAACTCCCCGAGGACGCGTTTGCCTCTCGTTCTGCAATTTTCGTCTTTTTCTTCGGCTACTACATACGTCCGTTCCCAACAGATACCTGAGCGTGTCTACATACGACCGGCACCAGCGTCCTTGGTGTAGCAGTTACACGCATCCTATTTGTTCTCCAACCACCTGTAGCCTTTAGGATGAGTCCGGGGTTCGACTCCCCGAGGACGCATGCGGTGGTCCTCTACTTTGCATTTTTTTCGGCTACGTCTGAATCGGTCCCCAACAAATATATACCGCAGTGTGTCTCCCCTCGTCATCACCCTGGTGCCGCCCCTGGTGCAGGCGTCCTTGGTGTAGCGGTTACACGCATCCTATTTGTTCTCAAGCCACGTACAACCTTTAGGATGAGTCCGGGGTTCGACTCCCCGAGGACGCATGGCATGGCTTGGTAACATTTTTTTTTCTTTTTTTGTGGGGGGGGCGGTATTCAGTCCCTGAACCTCGTCGGCTTATATTTCGGTTAGCACATTCTGTCTTCCTCTTTTTCCTTTTCCTTTCCTGGGTCTTCATTCAGATTGTTGCCATACAGTGTAGGTGCTGACCTCTATTTATGTAAGTCATATGCAGTGGGACAACATACTTATTAGGATTAGGATGTGGGTAAGCGCCCTTGGTGTAGCGTTAACACGCATCCTGTTTGTTAAGGATAGTAAAGGAACATTATGGATGAGTTCGGGGTTCGACTCCCCAAGGGGCCCTACATCAATTCAAAGAGTGCCTTGTTCTTTTTTATTTTTATTTTTATTTGTGGGGGGGGCAGTATTCAGTCTCTGAACCTCGTCGGCTTATTTTTCGGTTGGCACATTCTGTCTTAAGTACTCTTTTCCCTTTCCTTGGTTTTTCATTCGAATCATTGCCATACAGTGTGGGTTGGGTGCTGACCCCCCTAAGTATTTATGCAAGTAAGTCATACGCAGTGGGGCAACATACCTACACTTATTAGGATGTGGGTAAGTACAAACACAACACGCCCTTGGTGCAAGGTAGCACACATCCTGTTTGTTGATGGGTAGTCAAGGAACGTTACGGATGAGTTCGGGGTTCGACTCCCCGAGGGCGCATGATAGTTGATTTCGTTCAGTTTTGTCTCTCAACTTTGTAGGTTGATTTTTCGGTTGGCACATTCTGAATCTGTCTTACTCTTTTTCCTTTCCTTGGGTTTTCATTCAGATCGTTGCCATACAGTGTGGTGTGGGCAATGCTGAACCCCCTATTTATGTTTATGCAAGTAAGTCATACACAGTGGGGCAACATACTTATACTTATTATTAGGGTGTGGGCATGGCATAAAGCGCCCTTGGTGTAGCGTTAACACACATCCCGTTTGTCAATCGGCCACCAGGAACATTCCGGACGAGTTCGGGGTTCGACTTCCCGAAGACGCATGCGGTGCTCCTCTACTGTGCATTTTTTGTCTTTTTTTCGGCTACGTCTGAATCAGTCCCCAACAAATATATACCTCAGCGTGTCTTCCCTGGTGGTCACCCTGGTGCCTATCCTGGTGCCAGCGTCCTTGGTGTAGCGGTTACACGCATCCTATTTGTTCTCGGGTCACATACAATCTTTAGGATGAGTCCGGGGTTCGACTCCCTGAGGACGCATTGAATATGGTTGGTTTTTCTTATTTTTATTTTATTTGATTGTATTTGGGGGGGGCAGTATTCAGTCTCTCAACTTTGTAGGTTTATTTTTTATTTTGGTTGGCACATTCTGAATCTGTCTTACTCTTTTCCCTTTCCTTGGGTTTTCATTCGGATTGTTGCCATACAGTGTGGTGTGGGCAATGCTGACCCCTCTATTTATATTTATACATACACAGTGGGGCCACATACTTACACTTATTAGGATGTGGGAAGTATAAATACAAAGCGCCCTTGGTGTAGTGTTAACACACATCCAGTTTGTTGATCAGTAACCAGGAACGTTACGGATGAGTTCGGGGTTCGACTCCGCGAGGGCGCATGATGGTTGATTTCGTTCAGTTTTTGTCTCTCAACTTTGTAGGTTTATTTTTGGTTGGCACATTCTGAATCTGTCTTACTCTTTTCCCTTTCCTTGGGTTTTCATTCGGATCGTTGCCATACAGTGTGGGCAATGCTGAACCCCCTATTTATGCAAGTAAGTCTAAGTCATACGCAGCGGAGTAACATACTTACACTTATTATTAGGATGTGGGTAAGTACAAATGGCACAAAGCGCCCTTGGTGTAGCGTTAACACACATCCCGTTTGTTATTTGATAGGAACAAAGTTTACAGATGAGTTCGGGGTTTGACTCCCCGAGGGTGCATGCAATCTCCTAATCTGCAATTTTTGTCTTTCTTTTCAGCTACATCAGTCCCCAACAAATACTTCAGTGTGTATGTGGGTAAGTACTACAAATGGCATAAAGCACCCTTGGTGTAGTGTTAACACACATCCTGTTTGTTGAACAGTGTGCAAAGAACATTACGGACGAGTTTGGGGTTCGACTCCTCGAGGGTGCATGATACTTGATTTCGTTCAGTTTTTGTCTCTCAACTTTGTAGGTTGATTTTTCGGTTGACACATTCTGAATCTGTCTTACTCTTTTTCCTTTCCTGGGTTTTTAATTCGGTTTGTTACCCTACAGTGTGGGTTGCGTGCTGACCCCCCTATGCATGTTTATGCAAGTAAGTCATATGCAGTGGGGCCACATACTTATAATTTCTTAGGATATGGGCAAGTACAAACACAAAGCACCCTTAGTGTAGCGTTAACACACATCCTGTTTGTTAAACGAGAGAGGAACATTACGGATTAGTTCGGGGTTTGACTCCCCGAGGGCGCATGAGTCCTCCTCATCGGCATTTTTTTTTGTGGCTTGCCACGTCAAACACCTCACAGTGTGTCTATATACACTGGTACCAGCGCCCTCGGTGTAGCGGTTACACACATCTGCAATGTGAAGTTCTTCCTCGCTTTCATTTGGGACAAGTCCGGGGTTCGACTCCCCGAGGACGTATGACGTCGCTTGGTAATCTTTTTTTTTCTTTTTTTTTTTTGGGGGGGGGGCAGTATTCAGTCTTTCAACTGTATTTTTCGGTTGGCACATTCCAATTCTGTCTTACTCTTTTTCCTTTCCTTGGTTTTCATTCGGATCGTTGCCATACAGTGTGGGCAATGCGGTCCCCCCTATTTATTTATGCAAGGAAGTCAGACATGGTGGGACAACATCTCCCTCTTTATAAAATTACGCTGTCTGTCTGTCTGTCTGAAGCTTTTTAAGCTCCGCTAACCCCGCTCTCGGATCAACTTGCCGAAGCACTACACAAAGGGTCCCTTGTGTATTTATTGGGATATTTCAACTCCCTAGGTTGACTGTCTTGCATCTGAACTCTAGAGTAATTTTATAAAGAGGGAGATTATTCCTCCACACCCATAGCTTCACAAACGGCAACGCTGGCTTGCCTTCGGCACATCATGGTGTCTGCCACACTAACGCCCCCATCACTTCTCTATCAAAGAACCCCAGTCATGAGTTCAACCCATCCACGTGGACTGAAGTGGTGGGGCGCAAAGCGCCCCGCCGCACTCTTGTACTTATTAGGATTAGGTTGTGGGCAAGTAAACACAAATGGCATAAAGCACCCTTGGTGTAGTGTTAACACACATCCTGTTTGTTAAACGAGAGAGGAACATTACGGATTAGTTCGGGGTTCGACTCCCCGAGGACACATGCATCATGTTCCTTGACAATTTTTGTCGTTTTTTTCGGCTACGTCTGAATCAGTCCCCAACTAATAGCTCAGCGTGCCTAAGCTGTGCCTACTCTGGTGCCAGCGTCCTTGGTGTAGCGGTTACACGCATCCTATTTGTGCTCGTGTAACACAACGTCTTTAGGATGAGACCGGGGTTCGACTCCCCGAAGACGCATGCGGTGCTCCTCTACTGTGCATTTTTTGTCTTTTTTTCGGCTACGTCTGAATCAGTCCCCAACAAATATATACCTCAGCGTGTCTTCCCTGGTGGTCACCCTGGTGCCTATCCTGGTGCCAGCGTCCTTGGTGTAGCGGTTACACGCATCCTATTTGTTCTCGGGTCACATACAATCTTTAGGATGAGTCCGGGGTTCGACTCCCTGAAGACGCATTGAATATGGTTGGTTTTTCTTATTTTTTATTTTATTGTATTTGGGGGGGGGGGGCAGTATTCAGTCTCTCAACTTTGTAGGTTTATTTTTTATTTTGGTTGGCACATTCTGAATCTGTCTTACTCTTTTCCCTTTCCTTGGGTTTTCATTCGGATTGTTGCCATACAGTGTGGTGTGGGCAATGCTGACCCCTCTATTTATATTTATACATACGCAGTGGGGCCACATACTTACACTTCTTAGGATGTGGGAAGTACAAATACAAAGCGCCCTTGGTGTAGTGTTAACACACATCTAGTCTGTTGATCAGTAACCAGGAACGTTACGGATGAGTTCGGGGTTTGACTCCGCAAGGGCGCATGATGGTTGATTTTGTTCAGTTTTTGTCTCTCAACTTTGTAGGTTTATTTTTGGTTGGCACATTCTGAATCTGTCTTACTCTTTTCCCTTTCCTTGGGTTTTCATTCAGATCATTGCCATACAGTGTGGGCAATGCTGAACCCCCTATTTATGCAAGTAAGTCTAAGTCATACGCAGCGGGGTAACATACTTACACTTATTATTAGGATGTGGGTAAGTACAAATGGCACAAAGCGCCCTTGGTGTAGCATTAACACACATCCCGTTTGTTATTTGATAGGAACAAATTTTACAGATGAGTTTGGGGTTCGACTCCCCGAGGGTGCATGCAATCTCCTAATCTGCAATTTTTGTCTTTCTTTTCAGCTACATCAGTCCCCAACAAATACTTCAGTGTGTATGTGGGTAAGTACTACAAATGGCATAAAGCACCCTTGGTGTAGTGTTAACACACATCCTGTTTGTTGAACAGTGTGCAAAGAACATTACGGACGAGTTCGGGGTTCAGCTCCCCGAGGGTGCATGATACTTGATTTCATTCGGTTTTTGTCTCTCAACTTTGTAGGTTGATTTTTCGGTTGACACATTCTGAATCTGTCTTACTCTTTTTCCTTTCCTCGGTTTTTCATTCGAATTGTTAACATACAGTGTGGGTTGGGTGCTGACCCCCCTATTTATGTTTATGCAAGTAAGTCATACGCAGTGGGGTCACATACTTATAATTTCTTAGGATATGGGCAAGTACAAACACAAAGCACCCTTAGTGTAGCGTTAACACACATCCTGTTTGTTAAATGAGAGAGGAACATTACGGATAAGTTCGGGGTTTGACCCCCTGAGGGCACATGGATCCTTCGTTTCTGCGATTTTTTTTTGTGGCTTGCCAGGTCCAACACCTTACAGCGTGGCTACATCAACACGGGTACCAGCGCCCTTGGTGTACGGTTACACATGTCTGCAATGTGGAGCTTTCCTCTTTATTTGTGACGAGTTCGGGGTTCAACTCCCCAAGGGCGCATTGATTCGAAGAGCGCCTTGTTGGGTTTTTTGGTTCTTTTTTTGGGGGGGGGCAGGGGCGGTATTCAATCTTTCAACTTCCTTTTTCGGTTGGCACATTCTGTCTTACTCTTTTTCCTTTCCTTGGGGTTTCATTCAGATCATTGCCATACAGTGTGGGTTGGGTGCTGACCCCCCTATTTATTTATACAAGTAAGTCATACGCAGTGGGGTAACATACTTATACTTATTATTAGGTTGTGGGCAAGTAGACACAAAGTGCGTTGGTGTAGAGCTAACACACATCCCATTTATTGATCGGTAGTTCGTGACATTACAGATGAGTTCAGGGTTCGACTCCCCGAGGGCACATGAGTCCTCCTCATTGCCAATTTTTTTTGTGGCTTGTCATGTCCAACACCTCACAGTGTGTCTACATACACTGGTACCAGTGTCCTCGGTGTAGCGGGTACACACATCTGCAATGTGAAAAATTTCTTTCTTTCAAGTGGAGAAGAGTCCGGGGTTCGACTCCCTGAGGGCGTATAGGTTCGGAGAATGCCTTGTTGTCTTTTCTTTTTTCTTTTCGCTTGGGGGGCGCCGGGGTATTTAGTCTTTCACCTTTGTGGGTTTGTTGTTTTTTTTTGGTTGACACATTCTGAATCTGTCTCACTCTTTTCCCTTTCCTTGGGTTTTCATTCAGATCATTGCCATACAGTGTAGGTCCTGACCCCCCTACTCATGCAAGTCATATGCAGTGGGACAACATACTTATTAGGATTAGGATGTGGGTAAGCGCCCTTGGTGTAGCGTTAACACACATCCCGTTTGTCAAGGATAGTAAAGGAACATTATGGATGAGTTCGGGGTTCGACTCCCCAAGGGGCCCTGCATCAATTCAAAGAGTGCCTTGTTCTTTTTTATTGTTTATTTTTTTTGTGGGGGGGGCAGTATTCAGTCTCTGAACCTCGTCGGCTTATTTTTCGGTTGGCACATTCTGTCTTCAGTACTCTTTTCCCTTTCCTTGGTTTTTCATTCAGATCATTGCCATACAGTGTGGGTTGGGTGCTGACCCCCCTAAGTATTTATGCAAGTAAGTCATACACAGTGGGGCACCATACTTACACTTATCAAGATGTGGGTAAGTACAAACACAAAGCACCCTTGGTGTAGCGTTAACACACATCCTGTCTGTTGATGGGTAGTCAAGGAACGTTACGGATGAGTTCGGGGTTCGACTCCCCGAGGGTGCATGATAGTTGATTTCGTTCAGTTTTTGTCTCTCAACTTTGTAGGTTGATTTTTCAGTTAGCACATTCTGTATCTGTCTTACTCTTTTTCCTTTCCTTGGGGTTTTATTCGGACAGTTGCCATACAGTATGGTGTGGGCAATGCTGACCCCCTCTTTATGTTTATACAAGTAAGTCATATACACGGTGGGGTCACATACTGATAATTTATTGGGACATGGGCAAGTACAAACACAAAGTGCCCTTGGTGTAGTGTTAACATACATCCTGTTTGTGGATCAGTAGCAAGAAACATTACAGATGAGTTTGGGGTTCAACTCCCTGGTGCATGATACTTGATTTCATTCAGTTTTTGTCTCTCAACTTTGTAGGTTGATTTTTTGGTTGGCACATTCTCAATCTGTCTTACCCTTTTTCCTTTCCTTGGGTTTTCATTCGGATCGTTGCCATACAGTGTGGTGTGGGCAATGCTGACCCCCTATTCATGTTTATGGAAGTAAATCATACGCAGTGGGCCAACATACTTATAATTTATCAGGATGTGGGCAAGTACAAACACAACATGCCCTTGGTGTAGTGTTAACACACATCCAGTTTGTTGATCAGTAACCAGGAACGTTACGGATGAGTTCGGGGTTCGACTCCCTGAGGGTACGGTAGGCGGGATGGTCGAGGTTGAATTTCGGCAGTTGTGACATTTTGACATTGGCATTTTGTTCTGAGGATTTTTGACAGATGGGTCTGATTGACCCCTATCTGCACTTCTTCAAGCTGGAAAATGCTCTAGGTTTATTCCTTTCCATGCAATAGCCCCTGAGGCTGACATAGTTATCCTCCTTATTGCTGAACCTTCAGGTTTGGCTATGTAAGAGAACATCCATTGATCCCGCCTTTACAACACGACCAGATAAAAGAATACTCATACATGGTTTGTCATAACGTCTTGAACGCAGCAGAGTCCATGCAATTGGGGACTGTAGATCTCTCACGATTTTCTGAAGGGGAAAATGAGATCGGCTTTGTTGGGACTTTAGACTTGGATCAATCCTCCCAGCCGAACGTGCTAAGCCAGCTTGGCAATAAGGTGGGGACTGCGATTCAGGCTTCAACGGAACTCCAACTCCAACATGCGAATATGGAGGGAAACTTACTCAAAGTGGGCGAGAAGCAATTTGAAAGAACATTGTCGCTCTATGGGCAGCAGGGTTTATATTTAATTCAATTTACCATTTGGCTGTTTCTGTTTAGATACTTACATTACACTGTTGCGAACTTGAAGCCAAATGACAAGGTGGCAAGTCAACCTCAACCCATTCCTAATGCAAGAGATTGAGTGAGAAGGTTCATTAGGATGTGGAACTACTGCGTGTATATTTTAGAGCATTTTGCAGGCACCTCCCTTGCACCTCAATAGGTTGAAGCAGCGCAAATAGGGGTCGATCAGACCCATCTGTCAAAAATCCTCGGAACGAAATGACAATGTCAAAATGTCACAACTGCCGAAATTCAACCTCGACCATCCCGCCTACCGTACTGAGGGTGCATGCAACTCTCCTCATCGGCATTTTTTTTTGTGGCTTGCCACGTCAAACAACTCACAGCGTGTCTATATACACTGGTACTAGCGCCCTCGGTGTAGTGGTTACACACATCTGCAATGTGAAGTTCTTCCTCACTTTCATTTGTGACTAGTTTGGGGTTCAATTCCTCGATGGCGCATAGATTCTTTGTGTGAAATCTTTTTTAATCTTTTCTTTTGGTTGGCACATTCTGTCTTAAGTACTCTTTTTCCTTGGGTTTTCGGATCGTTGCCGTGCTGATGCCCTTATTTATGCAAGTAAGTCATATACACAGTCGGGCCACATACTGATAATTGGTGATGAGTTTGGGGTTCAACTCCCCGATGGCGCATGGATCTGTTGGGTTATTTTTTTTCTTTCTTCTTTTGTACATGTGGGGGGGGGCGCCGGGGTATTCAGTCTTTCACCTTCGTGGGTGTGCTGTTTTTTTTTGGTTGACACATTCTGAATCTGTCTCACTCTTTTTCCCTTCCTTGGGTTTTCATTCAGATCATTGCCATACAGTCTGGGTGCTGACCCCTATTTATGTAAGTCGTATGCAGTTGGGCAACATACTTATAATTTATTAGGATGTGGGCAAGTACAAACACAAAGCGCCCTTGGTGTAGCATCAACACACATCCTATTTGTTAAACGGTAGTAATAAACCTTACGGATGAGTTCGGGGTTCGACTCCCCAAGGGCGCATTTGGTCCTCCTCATCGTCGAATTTTTTTTTTTTGGCTATGTCAGTCCCCAACAAATACCTCAGTGTGCCTACACTGGTGCCAGCGCCCTTGGTGTACGGTTACACACGTCTGCAATGTGAAGATTCTCTTTTGTTTGTGACGAGTCTGGGGTTTGACTCACCGAGGGCGCCTGGATTTGAATGGTATTGGTTTTTTATTTTTATTTTTATTTTTTGGGGAGGCAGTATTCAGTCTCTCAACCTTGTGCGCTTCTTTTCAGTCGACACATTCTGTTTTAAGTACTCTTTTTCCTTTCCTTGGGTCTTCATTCGGATCGTTGCAATCCATACAGTGTGATGTGGGCAATGCTGACCCCCCTATGTAAGTCATATATACGCAGTGGGGCCACACTTCATACTTATTACAATTGGGATGTGGGTAAGTACAAAAAAAAAGTGCCCTTGGTGTAGCGTTAACACACATCCCGTTTGTCAATCGGCCACCAGGAACATTCCGGACGAGTTCGGGGTTCGACTCCCCGAGGGTGCATGATACTTGATTTCATTCAGTTTTGTCTCTCAACTTTGTAGGTTTATTTTTTGGTCGGCACATTCGGAATCTGTCTTACTCTTTTTCCTTTCCTTGGGGTTTCATTCAGACGGTTGCCATACAGTGTGGTGTGGGCAATGCTGACCCCCCTATTTATGTTTATGGAAGTAAATCATACGCAGTGGGCCAACATACTTATAATTTATCAGGATGTGGGCAAGGACAAACACAACACGCCCTTGGTGTAGTGTTAACACACATCCAGTTTGTTGATCAGTAACCAGGAACGTTACGGATGAGTTCGAGGTTCGACTCCCTGAGGGTGCATGAATTCTCCTCATTGGCATTTTTTTTTGTGGCTTGCCACATCAAACACCTGACAGTGTGTCTACATGCACTGGTGCCAGCACCCTCGGTGGAGTGGTTCCACACGTCTGGAATGTCCAGATTTGTTTCCATTGAATTTGTGATGAGTCCGGGGTTCGACTCCCCGAGGGCGCATAGGTTTGAGAGTGCCTTCTTGTTTTTTCTTTTTTCTTTTCTTTTTTTGGGGGGCGGGGTATTCAGACTCTCAACTTTGTAGGTTGATTTTTCGGTTAACACATTCTGTCTTACTCTTTTTCCTTGGGTTTTCGGATCATTGCCATACAGTGTAGGTGCTGACCCCTATTTATGTAAGTCATACACAGTGGGGCAACATACTTATTACGATTAGGATGTGGGTAAGTACAAACAGCACAAAGCGCTCTTGGTGTAGCGTCAACACACATCCTGTCTGTTGATGGGTAGTCAAGGAACGTTACGGATGAGTTCGGAGTTCGACTCCCCGAGGGCGCATGAGGTCATGCTTTTCTGCAATTTTTTTTTTGTGGCTTGCCACATCAAACACCTCACAGTGTGTCTACATGCACTGGTGCCAGCGCCCTCGGTGGAGCGATTCCACACGTCTGCAATGTTCAGATTTGCTTCCATTGAATTTGTGATGAGTCTGGGGTTCGACTCCCCAAGGCGCATAGGTTCGGAGAGCGCCTTGTTGTTTTTTCTTTTTTCTTTCTTTTTTTGGGGGGCGGGGTATTCAGTCTCTCAACTTTGTAGGTTTATTTTTTGTTTTAGTTGGCACATTCTGTCTTACTCTTACTCTTTTCCTTGGGGTTTCATTCAGATCGTTGCCATACAGTCTGGGTGCTGACCCCCTATTTATGCAAGTCATACACAGTGGGGCAACATACTCACAATTCATTAGGATGTGGTTAAGTACAAACACAAAGCACCCTTGGTGTAGCATTAACACACATCCTATTTGTTAAACGGTAGTAATAAACCTTACGGATGAGTTCGGGGTTCGACTCCCCGAGGGCGCATTGATTTGAATGGTATTGGTTTTTTATTTTTTTTGGACGGCAGCATTCAGTCTCTCAACTTTGTGGGTTTATTTATGTTTTGGTTGGCGCATTCTGTATTACTCTTACTCTTTTCCTTTCTTTGGTTTTTCATTCAGATTGTTGCCATACAGTGGGCAATACTGACCCCCCTATTTATGTTTATGCAAGTAAGTCATATGCTGGGGCAACATACTTATTAGGATTAGGATGTGGGTAAGTAAGTACGAAGTGCCCTTGGTGTAGCATTAACACACATCCTGTTTGTTAAACGATCGCAAGGTAGTAAGGAACATTACGGATGAGTTCGGGGTTCGACTCCCCGAGCGCATGATACTTGATTTCGTTCAGTTTTTTTCATCTTCGTTTTTATATCCTTTTTAGTTCTATTCTATGTTCCTGGCTCAAGCCTTCCTTTCTTCCTTCCTTCCCTCCTTCCTTCCTTCCTTCCTTCCTTCCTTCCTTCCTTCCTTCCTTCCTTCCTTCCATCTTTAGCTTCAATCCCGGGCCTCCATTAAACAGCAGCAAGTAAATTCAAGAGAAGTGCAAAGCGTCCTTGGTGTATCGGCAACATGTCTGCGCCGCGGCTGCAAACAAGTGGTTGGCGTGTTTGGGACGAGTCCAGGGTTCGACTTCCTGGTGGCATGCAAAGCTCGCGTCATATTCTTTCAAGCGTTCTTTCTTGGTTTTGTTATCAAGATCGTCCATTCCACCTCGATACTCCAACAGACACTGGGTGCATCATCTGTCTTTGGTGTATGTATAGTGGAAACATTCATGCCCCTTGTATTCAAATCGCCAGGAAAGGGAATTTCCGGATGGCTCGTAGCCTGGTGTTCAATTCCTCAAAGGTGCATAAGTCTTGGGTATTGAGTTCTTTTTGGGGGGTTGGTAGGTCGGTGTTGGCACATTCTGTCTCAAACTTCTCTCTCTCAAACTTCTCTCTTACAGCCTTCTGCAGAATTCAGAGCAGGGACGGTTTTTTGTTTCATTTTCAAGAATTTTTCATGAGGAACACCGCTGCCACAAGCTCAATTTTGATCGGACTGCCTCGGCACTTCTGGCACTAGGTCTAGTGGGAATCCGATCTAGTTTAGTTTAGTATGTAATATGCAAGATGGAAGATGCATGTATCATGTAGCTAGATACCAAGCTCAAGGAGACAAAGCGTCCTTGGTGTAGCGAAAACACGCATCTTGGAATTACACTCTGGACAGCACTCAAACAAGATGAGACCGGGGTTCAACTCCCCGAGGGCGCATGAATGCTACATCCATAATGTTTTGTTTTGCCTGTTCTCCTATTCTGTGGTGCCCTCCATACTGCATCCAATAAATCCCACCAGCAATATTTTGTTTGTTTGTCTTGTGTTCACCTCTTCCTCCAGCATTAGTAGAATGAAATATGATTTACTCTATGTAGAATGTAGCTAGGTACCAAGCTCAAGGGCACCAAGTGTCTTTGGTGTAGCGGAAAAAACACGTATCTTTAAAATGCACCTCATCCACTGATAGCAAGCATCAAGATGAGAATAGGGTTCAACTCCCTTGGCAGGGGGGATGGTACATACATACCATCTCGCAATTATTTTTTTCTTTCCATTCTTTTTGTACTTATTCTGTATCAGTTTGGTTGGCGTAAGTACTTATTCTGTCTTTTCTGTCTTTCCTCCTTCCATGTAATATTCCTTGCTCTGTTTCTTAGGTATGTAATATGTATTCCCCAACTAATCCAGTGTATAAGGTAAGGCACACATACGTGCACAGTGACTTGCCTATAAAGCGACCTTGATGTAGCGGTAACACACATCCTGCATATGGGATGCAATTATGACGGTTAAGGGTGGGTCCGGGGTTCGACTCCCCGAGGGCGCATGGCGTAAGAGCTTGCTTCCACTTTTTTGCCGTTTTATTCTACTCTTTTCGGTTTAAATGTCCCATTTCCATAACTTCCTTTGCCTTCCATCTTCAATTCAATCCAATCCTCCAATCACCCGTCTTTGGTGTGAAGGACACATTCGAATTTCCGGATGAGCCTGGGGTTCAATTCCTCAAGGGCGCATATTGCAGCGTGCAAGGTTTTTGTGGAAATCTCATTTTTCTTTTCTATTTTTTGCTTGGTTTGATACTTCGATGCTCCATAAACATCTCGGCGTGTCTAAACGGGTATTAAGCGCCCTTGGTATATACGCGTCTTTAATCTGGAAAAGGCCTCACAGATAATTAATTAATTAAGGCGAGTCCGGGGTTTGACTCCCCGAGGGCACATGGTTCGAGACTTTTCTGCTTTTTCTCTCTAGCTATTTTCAATACAACTTTGTGGGTTTTAGTTTGGTTTGTCGGTTTCAGCTGGCCCATTCATTCACTCTTGTTCTCAAGTTTTTCTTGGGTCTTTCCGGTTTTGACCGTGCTGTGCGGTATTGAGTCTGCCTATTAAATAAGTAATTGATCACTGGGGCCAACATAGGATCATTGGGAAGGCGAACAGATTCCTGAGTTGATGCGGACTGATCGGTGTTGCATTTCCTTCCCTTTCTCTCAGTATGTTCTTTGGGGATTGGTTATTATTCATCCCACCTCAGTTCTCGACAAACACGTCGGCGTGTCCAGTAAAGTGCAAAGAGTCCTTGGTGTACGGAAACACACATCCTGTTTGTGCTTGACTGTCCACGTCGACTGAAACTTTAGGATGAGACCGGGGTTCAACTCCCCGAGGACACACACAATTCGGTGCACCGAGGTTTCGGGTGTATTCTTTCAACCTTTTGGTTTAATGGTTGGTTTCAAGCTTTTCTTCCTCTTTTCCCTTCTGTCCCTTTCCTTCTGCTGTTTCTTATTTGTTGGGTACTGTGTTGACTCCTGTTGACTCTACCTGTGATATAATTCATCCGGAGGGTGAAAAACACCTGATACAGGATGGACAATGTTGGATGCAAAAAGGGACACAGCACCCTGGGTGCAGAAGTTACACGCATCGTTGTCGAGGTGGAAAAGACAGTTTACGATGAGTGCGGGGTTCGACTCCCCGGGGGCACATATACAGAGTCAGGACCTTTTTGGTCCATATTCCTTTTGAGTTGGTTTTATTTTTGGTGGTTCCATCTGCTCGTGGTGTGCATTTTGCATTTAAATTTCATTTCTCATCTTGTTCTTGTTCTGGTTCTGGTTCTGGGTTTCAAAGATTATCATCCATCCATACAGCACGTACCAACCACATCCATAAAGTGTGTACTGACCGACCAAGCTAGTTCTCATCATTCCAAGCTGAAGCTGCTGGACTCTTGTTACGATTGTTACGATTGTGAACACTGCCTATATCAAATACATGACTGAGGTATGATCAATGAGATCTACCACGGCAGGCCATAGGGCAAGCACTTCCAACCACATTTTCTACCACCAAACCCTTCTAACCAGTGCACTGTCTGCTTGGCGCGCTGTGCTCTTCATCGTCATCTTCATTGGCCGCGGACTTCCAGAGTGCCCAAATCATCACCAAAGAACCCTATCCAGCAGGGACCAAGAAGTCGGAGGAGTGTTGAGGAAGGAGAAAGGGGGGGAAAGGATATTCATCATCGTCTGCCGCGTGTGTCGATAGCAAGGGCGGTCGTCTCCTGCCAATGGTTTGTTTCTGACTCTCGGCTTTCGTGTGGTGCTCTAAAGACACGCACACAGTTCAACAACTTGACAGCCCACCAATCCACTACTGTACAATTTCGTTCAATTCGGCGGTCACGCGTCACGCCCATTTTTTTTTATTGCGGCAATAATTTTTTCACGATTTATGAGATTTCTTTTGGATTTTAATTGTATCAAAAATCCGAACTTCGTGCCGAATTGATTGAAATTGTACAGTATATTAGTACATACCTATATTGTCACTAATATACTGTAGAATTTCATTCAATTCGGCACGGGTCGTGACCCGTGACCGAAAATACCGATTCGGCACTTCGGCACCCAACAAAGTTTAGCGTGACACTTACAAAATTCCGGCATTCAGCACGGAAATTTTCGAAAATTCCGCCTTTTTTGGAGCTCCAAGCGAGATTTGGCCCGGGTGTCACGAATTTTACATTCGGCACTGGGTGCCGTGACCCGTGACCGAGACGAAAATTCGTCGCGGCACAGGGGGTGCGTGACGCGTGACTGCCGAATTGAATGAAATTGTACAGTATTGGTCTGTCACAGAGACTACCAATCCACTATCGCGCCGGTAACATATGTCCGTGTGCGACGCATTGTATGTGGGGCGAGGCCGGGGTTCGACTCCCCAATGGTACATATGTCAAAAGCCGTGAATTTTTTTTTTCGTTTTTATTCTCGGTTCTCCACTGATAGTCATACTTTTTCCGGAATGAAGTGTCGAGTAAGCCAGAGGGTTGGTGTTAGACCATGGAGTGTTGATACCGAATATCATTGCGCCCTCGGTGTAGTGGTAATAGGGTCAGTCAGAGTAGGTTTTAATCAGTCGTTTCTGGACTCGTTTCTCGAGTCGTTTCTCGAAATATTAAAGCGTGGGAGAAACGAGAAACGCCTCAGAAACGATGTAGAAACTCCTCCGGAGGAGTTTCTGCATCGTTTCTGAAGTCGTTTCTCCCGCCAAATAAATCCAGGGTCGTTTCTTCCCGCGTTTCTGATGCCAACAATTTTCAGAAACGAGTTCTGAAACGACCTCAGAAACGTCGAAACGACCTACTCTGACTGACCCTAATCCCTGCCTTACACCTGACCAAGTATGTGCCATTGAACCTTTGAGGTTCAACTACTCCACCCTCCTGTCCTCGCGCCTTTGGTGTAGTGTTAACACCCGTCTGTTGGATGCAACATATACATGAACGTTTCAGACGAGATCAGGGTTCGACTCCCTGAGGGCGCTTAATCTAGTGTTGTAATTAAGGGTCTTATTAAGGGTGGCCAAATTAAGGGTCAAATTAAGGGTTATTTCCCAAAATAGCCCGGTCTGCCGCTGCACCGAAATCATTTGCAAGAAGGTTCTACATGCGTATTCAAACTTCATTATCATCCCCAGAACCTTCCTGAGCACCAGTGTCGGGCTCTTCCTCACTGTGCTCAGCTGCAAGAAGCTCCATGTATAAGCTTTGTCGGATACAACGTGTTTGCATCTAGCAAGTGTGATGGGATTCTCAACAACCCCGCTGAAGAGTAAGTAAGTAAAGTAAAAAGAGAAACTCACCTCAGTCTTGTGCATGCAGGTGATAAGAAGTCTGAGGAGAGCGACAGATTATATACTGTGACGAGTGCATCAATGTAACTAAAAGGGCAAGTACGATACATTGAGCATGGCCAAAAACCATGAGTTGGCTGCCATCCCTGCAGAGTGCAATTCTGCCAACCCTGCACGCCAATTACACCGCCGTGCGGTGGTAACGTAAAGGGCCTGTCGAGCCTGGTTGCCGTATATTTTCTGTATTCCCACCGAGGGCGGGGCGGAAAGCGGAGTGGGGCAAAAATGCGTCAGACTCTTTAGTGGTACCGCACATTGCAGTCATTTATTTTTCGATCTCTGGACTCGGAGTCTGCCGGTTCTTGGCATTGGGATACTAAGGGTTAATAAGGGCTTCAGATGCATCCAACCCATTATTAAGGCCTTAACTTGATATGGGTTAAGCCCTTATTAAGACTAAGCCCTTAAGGTCTTAGCTACAACACTGGCTTAATCTCAGCACGAGCTTTTGCAAAATAAAATAAATAAAAAAACCGTTTTCGATTCTTCTACGCGGTGTGCGGCGTCCTGCTCATATCCCCGGGTCTCAAATATTCACTGTCTCTCTGACAAGAAAAAAGGAGCTTTTCCAGAAGCCTCCAACAGTTACGCAATTGGGTCTCAACCATGGAGTGTCGTGTTTGATTGTAGAACCAGGGCAAGGAAGTGGTTCAGTTGGATTGAGTGAATTGAACCGTGTGAATGAGAACGAGAAAGTCACGCTAGTCGATCACTGAAATTAAGAAGCACAATAATGCCTTGTTTCCCAGTCGGCGATGACGCATACAAGAATAGAATAAGTATTTACGAAATTCTTCTCATGAAGTTTTGTCCGCTCTTTGAAAAAATCGCAAAACGCTTGGCACCTCTACATCATGTGCAACTCGAACCAACGCAAATCAAGTGAACTCGTCTTTCTTTAGTTCCCTACTGGAATAAGTATGTATTCTCAGGCGCAGGTAGATACCTGTCAATAACGCTCAAACAGGCGAGCTGCGAGTGTTAAATTCCTACCATAGGATCAGAGCAGCAAGTCCCACCATCATTATTTATGACGCCCAGTCTTTGCAGAGGGAACACGCGTCTCCAAGTTGACTAGTTGAGACGGATCCGAGGGTGCACACCGAAAATTTTCAGGACCTCTTTTGCTGGTGAAACACCACAGTACCACGCGATCCGCTAGATAAGGACCCTCAAGATCTCTTCCTTGCTTTCCGCCTGCGAGGCTCACGGTGCCGGGTCAAACGGAGCGCCAAGTATCACTGGCGTTCAGATCGTTTCCCGTGACACTGTACAGACACTAGAACATATTGGGGACCCTCAAGACTTGTTGCTTGTTATCCGTATGCAAACCTTTAGGGGAGGACTTTACAGGCCCCAGTGCACATATTAGGACTAATCAACGCTACTTCTGATAAATTCCCAAGATCCGAACGGAAAACACAAGATAAGTGCACGTCAGCGAAGTAGCGCGCTCCCTGGTTCTAATATGGAACCTAGTAGGCCAGAGGCTCCGCGATTCAATACGTAAAACAGGTAAACAGGGAATCGCATCGCTCTAGCCGCGAAAGCCTGGACGTGCGGTACGTTCAATATGTAAGATCGTAGAATGCCCTACGGAACCGTTTGTTTACCGGGGATTTTCAGATCAGATAAAAGCTCAAGATCAAAACAAACTCCACAACTCACTTTCCCTCTTGTCCGCAATTTTTCACCAGTCTTACTAGTCCACACGATGGAGGTGGAAATTTCAATAAGTCTCGTCTGCATCATGACAGCACTGGTACTCCCCTCAATTGTATCACTGTTGTGGCGCGGATACCCAAAGGTGTGGACTACGATCTAATGACCATAGTATGGTGCTAATAAGGCCCAGAATGCCATTCCGCCATTTGTCGGGGCCACGGACATCCTCTCATCCTGCATGACGGCATTCAAACTCCAGTTCGATGCGACGAAAATGTTCCGCAAGGCCTACTCTCAGCATGGAAACGGCGTCTTTCGGCTGCCTGGATTTTCCCGCTGGACGTATCTCATTTCGGAGCGGAAGTACATTGCTGAAGTTGCATCGGCTCCGGAACACGTCGTGTCATTCAATGAAGGACTCGCCGATGTACGACATTTGCCGTCATGCAACATAAGTTATGTCGCTTACTGCCCTACTATTAGGTCCTCCAAACAGACTGGACACTTGGCCGGGACATCACAGAAAATGCATACCATACACCGGCAATCCGAGTGGGGTTGCGTAACCTAAGTCTGAGTTTCCCGCAAATGCATGACGAACTTGCGCACGCGTTCGATACTTTGCTGGCGCTGAATAACAACGGTGCGATGACATTAGAATTTTTGCAGTCATAACCCTAACCATGCATGTGGCTTCAGAATGGAAACCAATCACTGTTGTTCCTACTGTCACACAAATCATCTCTCGCATCACCGCTCGCGTTTTTGTTGGCCTTCCGCTCTGTGCGTTCTTGATATTTAACGTCGGTTCCAAGATTGACCGGAGAGTTTAGGCAGAAACAAGGAATACTTGGATCTCACCAATGGCCACAACATCAGAGTTTTCGCAGCGTCGCAGATCCTCAGAATTTGTCCTGACTTTCTCAAGCCGTAAGCGCGACCCGTTTCAGAGTATACTTGTCCCGATAAATGGCGGTTAACATAGGATCATCGCTCCGATAATCACGACGCGCAAGAGCGCCGTTCGTCATGCGCTGACTCTTCTGGGGCCCATGATTGAGGACCGCCTCGAAATTGAACGCGAAGTCGGTCGGGATTGGCCGGACAGACCGGTTCGTTTGGTTGACTTTGATGTTGAACTTTTCCACTGATGGTCCTCAGAATGACCTAATATCATGGCTGCTCGACTTCGCCGAGGGCGATGACCGAACACCGGAGGCACTCGTCCGACGCATCCTTACCCTCAACCTAGCTGCACACAATACATGGATGGTATTAAATATTCCTCCCCGGCGGTCACCATCTAACAATTCATCAGTCGATGACGGCCGCACTGTATGATCTTGCAAAATACCACGAATACGTTCTCCCGCTGCGCGAAGAGGCGGAGCGCGTGGTCGCGGAACAAGGTTGGACAAGAGCATCAATCAGCAACATGCACAAAATCGACAGTTTCCTCCGCGAGTCGCAACGGCTGAGTGCAAGCGGACCTAGTAAGCCAACATCTTGCCTGTTTTACTCGATGTAATTGTGTTGTAGTTGGAATGGCGCGTCAAGTAGTCGCGAAGAACGGCTTCACGTTCAGCGACGGAACAACACTTCCCTACGGCTCGTTCCTGAGTGTCCCTGGCCATAATGTCAACTCTGATCCAGGTATTTAGTATCCTCGTCATGTTACTGAAACTGACATTTTTGAAAGCCGTGTACGAGAGGCCCGAATTCTTCGATGGCTTCCGCTTTTCGCGCATGCGCGAGGAGCGCGAGAATGGTTCCCGTACATACCAGGAACCCAGTATTTTCACACACCACATGGTCACCACAAGTCCGAATCACGTTGTGTATGGACACGGACGCCATGCGTGTCCCGGGAGGTGTGCTTACCACACCTTGACTTGAGCGTACACCAGTTCTGATGAACCACTTCAGATTCTTTGCCGCGCTACAACTTAAAACAGCACTTGCCCACATCCTGATAAACTATGATGTCAAGGCACAGACCGAGGGTGTCCGACCGCCTGATCACGAATTCAGTTTGTTCAAGGTTCCAAATACGCGCGGGCAAATCTACATTCGGAAGAGGCTTTGAATATATATACTAGTACGTCGAATAAGATGGAGAAACATGGTCTATTTTACCATGGGCAGGGTGAAAGTGCCGCTGTGCCGCTGCAAGTGCTGCAGACTGCCGCAGCGAATGGGGATTGCCGCAGCAAATTGCCGCGGCACTGTCACACTGCTGCTGTGTCACGCTGCTGCAAGTGCCGCACTCAACTAAGAATATTGCATATTAAGTTGAGCCAGCGAATGGATAGCAAAATGTGTCCAGCACATGCTTACAATGCCAGAAAACTCTCAAAATCATATTGATACCAAAATATTTGCAAAATAGTCAACCGTGGGGAAAAGTACACGGCGAGGCTAAGCTCGCATACAACATGAGATGTCTTCATAACTTGGGACAATGGTGACGCTGGATCAAAAATATGCACTGCACTATACAGGTTTGTATTCCCTTTGCACTGAGGCTACATACATCGATTTTTTCGTATTCTATGAGTCAGACGAGACTGCAGTTAGTTCAAACTTGTTCATTGACCATGAGAAGATTGTTAACAGGGCCACGGGTTGCCACTGAAGCGATTGCAGATTGATTGAAAGTAATCACTGCGTTCCGACCCCTCCTAGACACACTTTTTCGGTCTGTCTAGGGTCTGTCTAGGGTCTGTCTAGGGTCTGTCTGGCAGCCAGAATTAGGCTAGACAGACCCTAGACAGATCAAGACAGATCAAGCCAGATCAAGCCAAACTCTGTCTAGGAGGGGTCGGAACGCAGTGAATTTACCTCAACGGGCCAAGGACCAAGGCTGACTCAGAAGCCCTGGCCGTAGAAGAAAATTCAAAGTGTGCCGACATTGGAGGAGTGAGCCGTCGATTTGAGCCACGCAAGCTCTCAGTAAGGTGCATAAGTTTGATAGAAGATTTTGATGTTGCATCGAGGAGGAGAAGAAGAAACGTTCGGAGCCAAGACGCAAGTGGGAATACCTTTAAGGTAACCAAGTTGCCCAAAGGGGATTCTTACAAGGTCCTGGAGTCATGACAGTGTTTTTCTCAGTGGCAAAGACATATTGTGTGGTCTTGTCGAAAAACTCGTAAATTTGTTAAGGGAAAGAGCACGGTGCCTCAATATCCGCGCAGACCACATGATGATACTGATCCTTCAAGTGACAAGTTGAACCAGAATTAAATCGACGACAATTTGTTAAAGCCGTGGGTGAGAGGTCCGATTGGGCCTTATTGAGATGTTGAAGCAGAAGAGGAAAACATAATTCAAACTGATGAGATCTTTGTATAAGATGTTGAAGCACCGACCGCGCAGGCTTGATAGTTCAAGAGCATTGAACTCAAATTGAACTTAAGTGCCGGTGGATTACCGCTGCCGTGTCACATTGCCGCTGCCGACTGCCGCAGACAGAGTCAAAATTGCCGCAACATAAGCACGAGTGCCGCTGCATGCGGCATGACTGCTGCTGCAAAGTATAAATTGCCGCGGTCAAAGTGCCGCAGCGAAATGTTTGTATATGTTTGGTTGCTGCTAGATTGCCGCTGACTGCTGCAAAATGCCGCTGCATCGACATAAACTTCATGTCTTGACATCGTACACAATCCTGTATTGACCCTGATCTTAATAGCGAATAATGTATTGACTAATATAGCACATGCTGACGTGCTAAAAATCAACAAGCAAGGGATTGCGGTACAGTTCAACATGTGCTGCAGACTTTAATGCCGCAGACTGCCGCTAAAATTGCCGCAGCATGTGGCAGCGGCACTGTTGCGGCACTGCTGCGGCAAAATCGCTTTGCCCTTTTACCATGAGCAAGCTGCAGCAAAAAGAAATCTCTACATCAAAGGCCTACATGATGTGAACAACAATAGGCCACGGGGAGGCGCATGAGAATGGGACCGCCTTCCCATATTCTTTCTATTCCGGCACCACACCTCGTCGCTCATTCGGGCGCAGTTTCAAGCACAGCATGCAAGAACCTGATATTAAATATTAAAACTCCTGCGGGCAACGTCCGAGAAGGAAGGTTAAACTTTCTTGAGATGCATGCTCTTTTGAATTTCAACATACCCAGCTTGCCTGCCCACTCGTCCTAGTCCTGAATGATGGCAAGGAGGGGTTGTGTGTTTCGTCTCGTCTTCAGCATGCTCGTGACAAGAGACTTCTAAGAGTTTTCTTTCTATGCGAGACAGCTTGGCGTTCGACATTCCACCTACTTATTCACGACGTCGAACTCAGAGTATTTGTCCCCGGTGATAGACAACCATTGGGATACATGCACATTCTCCAATTCTCTCCGCGCGATTACATAATTCGCAAAACTCTCCCTTGTACAAATTTTTAACCGCAGCTCGAAGCCAATAGTACCAACTTGAAAAGACAATCCAACCAAAATTTTCAAATTGAATTTGCTTCACGAGGTCAAATCCAAATTGTACCTGCGCCCCGAAATGGGATGGTTATCCAACTTTTACACCACCGGAATCGAAGAGTAGACTCACGTCGTGGGGACGCTACTTTGGTGGAGACCGGTGATTGGAAGGGGCACACCGCCGATTCCAAAAATGCTGCCCGCACTATAAAAAGAGAACAGTCGGAATTAAATGGGGCGGAGGCATCGCGTAAGGGACCACGCACCGGACGTTCACGTCCACATTAAGGAGGTCCAGCACGCCGAAAGGAATGATGGCGAGGGAAGCTGTCGCGCCTTGGGTGAGGAGCACGTTGGTGATGTTCCCAGAATTCGTTTGCCCCAGAGGAGGGACGACGACGGGCTTGCTGAATTGGTGATTGAACGTGGCGAAGACGGTGTCGTTGAGACCAGCCGAGGTCGAGACACTGTCGATGGTAAGTTCGAAGAGGAGCGGATTCTGCGCTGTGCGATTGTGAAAATTTGGAACAAGGATGGAGGAGAGACAGTGCCGACCTTCGAAGTTGATGCTGCATGGATAGGTGACAGCTGAATTTTGGGGCTCGAATATTGGGATTTCAACTGGCTTACGATACGAGATTGTCTGTCAGGCTCTCGAGCTGATGTATCCCGTTATCGCGCTAGATAATACATAATCCTCAACAATAAACTCACCGTGAGGGTCACGTCAATATGGGTGACAAGACCGATGCCAAGGGCGTCAATAACTTCGCCAAGGAGGTCCCGGGGGATGGCGTAGCACCAATGAGCAGAGCTGGTAGCAAGGCGAAGAGGAACGAGTGGAGCAGCACCATTTTGCTTCAATGCAGTCGCTCGGACACGGCAAAACGAGTAAGTGCCGAACCCGAATTTATAGGCTGAATGTTCAGAGGAGGGAAGGCTCTCTGGGAATGAAGCATGTGGACATCTGGGCAGATGACTGGTGGTCAGCCAGAGTTCCCGGCACGCGGGAGTCCGATGACAGTCCGGAACCTGTGTTATTTATAATTGACGAGGGCAGCGGTCTGTGAGAATGAAATATTTAAGGAATAGAAACCCATTACCGTGTAGTATATAATAGGTTTTCTTTTCTTGAGTATATATCAACCCACTAATTCCGCCAGTATTGAATCAGCGCATTGGAAATCCAGGCTCATGAATTGAAGGTTCTGAACCCGACTTGCTTGTGATTCCTGTGATTGAATTTGAAGAGAATAGTACCCGATTTTCGAAACTGAAAGAATACTGAATTTAGTGCTTGCGGAAGCAAAAGACAAACAGCTTCTGTCGCAGATAATGTGGCGAAAGGCGTAGACAAAGGAAATCGAAGCGCGAGCCAGACCTTGCGCGCTTGATCCACAGACTGTATAACACTCAGCTTTCCTCGAACCACTGGAACACGGCTGTAGTTGAACCAACCATCAAATAATAATTGAATGCAATCACTCGAGCGTGGGGAATTCTTTTTCTGACCTGGAACGCCTCTTCGGTATGGCTTGGTGACAATATGCACTGCACTCTGCGTTGGTTCATCAGAAATGTTCGCCGGATTGATCAACGCACTCCGACAGGCGTACCGACGTGACCCGAATTTTCTGCCGTTCCGTTTGCCGGAGGGAAGAAGGGCTATATGTTTCCGGCGCCTCGGCACTTGAACAATATTTCAAGGTCTATACGGGGACATGTCTTTCGCATGTGGCGAACTTTTGCGTCTCCCCACCACGCGTCGTGAAATCGCGAGTGGGAACCAAGAGTCGAACTTGAATTTACCATCGGCTTGGTGCCATGGTCAACGCGATGGAGTTCAACACGCCCAGTTAAATAAAGCAGGGATAATTACTTGGACGTCCGAGGAAGCCGGTCTTGTAGTATACAGCAATGACGGGACTAGAGTTGATTTCGCAAGGCACGGGACGTTCGGCAACCTACCGGTTCGTCGGGACCGTCAAAGCAAGGTTCCTTGGCCGCTTGCCAAGACCATTTTGGAGGTACATATGCTGGGCGGCGGAGTGGCTTCGGGGAATCCTTGCGTCGATTTCTGATGGCTTGGCAAGTGTGGCTCGATCCGCCATTTAATTCCCTTCCTTGCCTTCTCCCACCATGGCAGAGGAATTCACGACCACCGCCATTGTGGCTGCTGCGGTCTCCGATTCTGTCGTCAGTCGTTTGGCCGCAGAGGACAAAATTCCATGGTACCAGAAGCCGAACTTGAGAGGTCTGTACCTTGTTTTACTTCCGACCTGTATTGGGGTGGAGATGACAAGCGGGTAAGCTATGAGTCTCCATTATCCGTCTAGGCTCTGATTTCTCAAACAGCTACGATTCATCCATGTTGAATGGGCTGCAAGCTGTGGACTCCTGGGATACTTGTTCGTTTCATTTCAGAAGGGGCTGTAAGTCAAGTTGATGTTCCCCAGTCTATCATTCGCCTCGTTCGACCCTCTTGGGGGTTATGTCGGCGGCATATTCTCTCGGCGCAATCATCGCCTTGCCAGTGGTACCGTACGTGAACGACGTGAGCCATTCGCTTCTATATTCTGCAACCATTTCACCGACCGTTGGCGCAGGTGCTGGGGCGAAGGATGGCTATCATTTTTGGAAGTATTTTGATGATAATCGGCGCCGTGCTGCAAACCGCGTCTCAGAACTGTGCGTTTTTGTTCATCATTCCCGGGCACTGAAGAAATGCAGCTCCACGTGCAGTTGCCATGTTCGTAATATCGCGGGTCATTCTCGGGCTTGGAATTCCATTCGCCATAGTCGCAGCATCCTCGCTGATCGGAGAACTCTCCCACCCCAAAGAGCGCGCCCGTTTGGGATCTCTCTTTAATTCCTGCTTCTTCATTGGCAGCATCGTCGCGGCGGGAGTCACCCTGGGCACTTTCGGCATGTCCAGCAACTGGGGATGGCGCATTCCATCCCTCCTTCAAATCACCCCGAGTCTGCTTCAAGTGGCGTTCATCTCCCTTCTTCCGGAATCTCCGCGGTGGCTAATCTCGAAGGGCCGCCATGACGAGGCCATGGCAATTCTCGTAAAATATCACGCGGAGGGTGATGCGAATTCAGAGTTTGTGAAAGCGGAGTACGCACAGATCGAGAGGACATTGGAGCTGGAGTTGGAAACTCGAAGGACGAGCTGGAAAGACTTCGTTTCGACTCCCGGGATGCGCTCTCGACTCCTCGTCACGGCGTTTCTCGGTCTGTTTACGCAGTGGAGTGGAAACGGACTCACGTCGTGAGTTTCTCCTGTCCTATAGAACGTTTAATAAATAAAACCATTACAGGTATCTCCTGGCACGGATTTTGGACGAAATCGGCATCCATGATAACCGCGACAAGAATCTCATAAATCTCGCGCTCACCGGCTGGGGTCTCGTCAACGCCACTTTTCTCGCCTTGACTGTCACGAAATTCAGGCGCCGCACGATGTACCTGGTAAGCGCCACTGATAGATATGTATATAACCGTAGTGGAAGCGCTCACAAATTCTGTCAAGACGTGCTCGATATCCCTGCTTCTCATCTTCACTGGTTGGACGGTGGCCAGTGCACGATACGTCCAGACAGGCAGTAAAGCTGCTTCAAAGGCAGTTCTTGCGTGCGCGGATTTTTAGCTTGAACTTCCTCAATGTCTGACCCTGCTTTCCAGTTTCATTTTCATCTACTCGCCTGCTTATAATCTTGGTTATAATGCACTCACCTACTGTACGGTTCTTCCCAGCTGATTCAGAAAAGAATCTCATATACGATTCAGCATATCTCGTGGAACTGTTTCCCTTCCACACCCGGGCGAAAGGGGTCACCTTCTTTCAGGTCTTCGGAAGAGGTGCCAGTTTCTTCAATCAATTTGTGAATCCCATCGGCCTCGCCCATTCGGGATGGAGATATTATATCAGGTATAACTGCCCTTCGCGTTATTCATTGCCCTAGACTGACTTGATTAGTTATGTTGTCTGGCTCGCGTTTGAGGTCATATTCATCTACTTTTTATTCCCGGAAACGGCGCATCGCACGCTCGAGGAACTCGCTTTCCGTATGCTCCATTGATCATCTTTTTTCGATCCGTACTCACAGAATTTGTAGTGTACGAAGGCGAGGAAATCCGCGTGGAGCAAGGCAAACGGGTGAAGGAAGAGATCCAGCGTGAGGTGAAGTCTGACGATGGATCTTTGGACGAGACAGCAGGGAAGTAAGTCAGCGCAACACTGCCGATTCAAATGCGTACGGCTTACCATACTTTCGAGTAGTGCACCAAACCCAGCAGCCGCGATATGAGAGTCCAGAAAACATATCTTTTAGCAACACCAAGTGAAAGCCTAGCTGACGTGGCATGGGATTGGGCCGGAGGATGTTTCTGATGTTTATGTATGACTGCATACGAAATATGCAGCGCGAGAACCAGACGAGTGTTAGTGTGGTCTAATAGGATGAGGGTACCGCTCGTCGTATGAGGGATATGGTGGCACCGCGGCAACCAGCAGGGATAAAATTCGCCGGGTGTCACCTGGTGCGGCCATCCCCTGATGCGCTCCGCGGTATGTTGGATTATAGAAACCAAGGGCTATCGCAGTGAATTTCAGATTTCAGCTGTCGGATGCATGAAGAATTTGGAAAGAAAAGAGCTGGAAAATCAGATCAAAAATAGATGCTGGTCATGTGCTTCGAAAAGCTTCGGAGAAGCACGGCCGATCGCACTGCCTCAATGCTTTTTGTGAGCTGGCTCTTTCACCGCTCAAAGGACTTCGCGGCGTTTCTTTCCAATCCATTAACTGAACTCCCGCGGCCACGACTCGGCCGTCAGCTGTCGTGACGGCTCTCCACAGCTCCGACTCAGTCTGAGTCCTGACGGAACGACGATACTCGTGGAGTCTATACCACCGAGCCTGGACAGCTTTATGGAATGCCGTCCTCGCAAGCCCGCCCTCTGAGGAAAGGGTCTTTTGTCTTTGCGTTGAGGCACTGTCCGCCTGACAGCCTGGAATAGCCTGGAATAGCGTCGAATACGCAGCCGATTCGCCCAGGTGGACTTTTTGTTTTCTGCAAGCACTGTTGGTTACGGCTCCAAGATATCACTCTGTCTAGGTCAGAGCTCACTCTCTCCGGCCGATAATTCTTCCCGTGATGGATCATGATGTGCGCCCACAATGCCGCAAGCCGCCTGTTGGTCTGAATATTCCCAATATATTCTAATCGCCGTCCTGCAGCTCGGCGAAGGCAGTGCATTTGGTTCCATTCTTCATCCGGATTTAGAACATAGTGCTGTTTTCGTGTTTGATGTTGGTGTAACCTACGCTGTTCCAAGCCAATAACATGGGTTTCTCTCCACATCTTGGGATAATCTCCATCGAAGCACACATCCTGGAACTGTGTTCACCTACCGTTGAATGTGCCCATTTTTTCGCAAAGCTGGCTTGCACTTCTTTCTGAAAACTATGGCAGGAACAGCATGTGCCAGACCCATTTGGAATCCCCGACGTTCCCCACGCCTCACAATGACTGTTTCCTGTTGTTTCCCGCCATCTTAGTCGTTCCCTTTTCTTTCATTCCGTCTTTGACCACAAGCCCCCCGATTTGCCATGCGCTGTCCAGGCGCAGTTTGCTGGTTTTGCTAGGACTACCCGATTGGCTCGGTGCTCTGGGTCGGGAGTTGATACGCCTTGACCCTCTGGATTTGCATTCTTTCACATTATTCACATTGCAGTGACTGCCTTGTCCCGTGGACGCTTTCAAGTACGCGACCGCGCCACACTGCAAAGGCCCAAGCACGACGGAAGGCAGACTCAAAAGCGCTGCCTTTGTCCGCTCTTTCCCTCATGGACCCCATCGAATACACCACTGCCATCATGAACGAGCTGCGCGGCTGGGCACAAATCTGGATAGAGGGTCTCTGTGGGATTCGCCAACAGCAGGTGTCCTTGGGCTTCCCCACTCCGTATCCCAGTTACCCCCTCCCCGTCGGATTCCCCTTTGATCAGTTCACGTTGTCGGAAACATTCGAATGGATCCACGAGGATGGCACCGAACAGCGACGCCACATCTATGATGTCGCCTTTGTCCTCCAAGGTCGCACAAATGGACCGGATTCCTCGGTCGCGTGGAGGGTCGTCAACAGCGCAGGTGTGTTGGTTGTGGCCACCGACCTCATGAAACTCCCACTCACACTGCTCCCAGATAGAACGCCACTCGGAATCTTCGAAATCGCCGGTCCCATCTACGACAGCCCTAATCTGCCTTTCCGCATCGACACAGACCTCATCCTCGAGGCCATGTCGGCGTCTCTGAGGGAACGCGCGCCGGTGCATCTTGCCAGTCGCGTCGACTTGGCCCCGGATACGGATCCTAATGGAATGGCGCGACCATTTCGCATCTACGAGTTGCGGACCCCCAACCCATCGCCCGTCGTCATCCGTACTCTTGGAATGGCTTGGGAAGTATAGCCGTCGCACGAGTTCCGGATTTCAGAAAGCACGGCTCAACCTCACACTTCGGCATCTACTGTGGAAGGGAATCACGAATTGTTCCAGGCGCAGGCTATTCGCCGGATCGCACCTGGAAACTAAACCGCTGGCCGTCCCGTTGACTCCCCGAGAAATATAGGGCAGCAGGAGGTCGTTGGTCTGGAGGAACAGATGGACTTCGAGAGTCGTCGCGGCACGCACCGTTATATGAATCGTCGTACATGAGCCTTGTACCTACTTTGCTTTCAGCTTACATCGGCTATCAGGAGATCCCCACTCAGAACAAGGACAGAACAAGGCGGCCGCATTCAATGTTATTGTACTCCTGCTTGGATTCATCAACGGGTAACCATGGACGAGGTTAGCGTGAGGTCGCTGGCTCCTGAGGCAATGGCCGCGTGCGATTGGCTTCGATACTATGAAAATGAACCTTTTGTTGCATAGGCGCCAAACGTTAATCTCCGCTCAATCCTCAGGTCCACAGTAACTCTGATCGACGGTTCACAGGTATAGATCAGCCCTATACACGTACGTTCTTCATTCGCCACGCATGAGCTCAAAGTGCAGCCTGTTGCGCTCGACAAATCTTGGCTGGGGACTGACTGCTTTATCGAACTCAGGCTGAATGTCGTGTGGTTAAATTCCTTTGGTCGCAGGCTCCGTACGGAGAGGGTAATGCATAAAATCTAAACGGTCCGTTACTTGCCGATCTAGCTACGGCTCTCGACAATTCGTTGACCTACTTTGAGTTTGGTTCAAATTTTCAGAATCCCCGATAAGGCCGAGAGAGACAAAGTCCGGCAATCTCCGGCCAGTTGTGCGCATCAATAACACCAAATAAGTACTTTGCTTCCTTTCCGCGCCGATGGTCATGAGCGGAGAGAACACGCCCCAGCCTAACTGAACCTTGATACGTGTTTGATGTGACAAGCTTATTCCACGGCCATCAACCGTGGATTGCCTGCAGTCGCCCTTTTTTTGCTTTTTTTAGGCAACTTACCTCTTTCAAATGGGCTTGGCTTCACGCTGGTCGGCATATTTATGAATCCAAGTTTATAGCACCCTTCCTGACACCACATCTTTGTCCACAGTCTTTTGATCGAGAACCTTGTTCCGGTGAGGCAGCCACATTTCTCGGTCGCTCAACTTTCAGTCTCTCACAAAGGCGAGCGTGCAGGCAATCAAACAGTCAAAGACTCGGCGTTCTCATGAAAAAGAGACGAGAATGTCATATCCTACTCCTTCACTCCACAATCGCACTTGGACTTTCGCCTTTCCCTGCCTCGTGTTCACCACGATGCCTCGGTCTTCATTTGTCAATCGACGTTTCGTATGCAGCACCTTCCATCGTGTCGTGCATGATGTGCTCAATTTTTTCCAGTTTCTGTGCCTTCTATCTCCCATGAGAGCTATTTGGAGAAGCGCGGCGAAGCCCTTCAAAATTTAGGTATGTATCCTCAGTTGCATGGGCGTGTTGCGGTTTTGATGTATTGACTGCATCATATCATATCACTTCACAACGCGGAGGGGGTGCGATTTTCACCTGACTTCATCCTCAGGTACTTCCAAACCAACATGCGCGTGCCAGGCGACCACGCCCTATAAAATCCACCCCGCGTCTATTTCATCCTCATCCTCTCGCCTTCACTCACTCAGATTTGAAAGATGTCTACTGTCCTCGGCGTCATCGTCATCGCGCGCAACGGCGACCGCGGCGAGTTCACCCAAGACTCGAAGACTTATGCCCCATCTCTTACCGACTCTACTGCGCTTGGCGTCGTGCGTGGTGCTTCAATTTAATTGCTCTATCTGGGACCTAACCTGTACTTAGTCTGACCTCCACCTGCTGGGCACGCAGCTTCGCGAGACGTACCTCACCCCTGGCTCGGCGTCGTTCATCTCGTCGATGTCTGGCGACATAGCCGACACCCAGGAGATAAGGGTCCGCGCAAAGGCTGGTGGTGAGGGATCGGTGGTGTTTGACAGCGCGATCGCCCTCCTGCAAGGCCTTTTCCCGCCCAACTCCAAGAACAAGATCACTCTTGCCAATGGGGAGGTCGTCACAGCACCACTTGGCGGCTATCAGTACGTTCCAAGTGCGTATTCTTTGTCATATGGTCTTCTTTCTTTGTTCTGACAGCTAATGGACGCAGTGGAGACGGTGGAACCCGGAAACGACCGCTCCATGGAACCCTGGACTGATTGTCCTGTAAGCAGTATTGAGCCTTTATATTCTTTGCCGTAGCTCATCCTCTGGAATGCACAGGCATTCCAAAAACACATATCATCATTCTATGAATCAGATGCCTTCAAATCCAAGGCGAAGGATGCCGCCCCCTTCCTCAAGGATATTAAGGACTTCGTCTTCGGACGTCCTGCAACTTTGGAAAACATCGTGGGTCATTTCTTAAATTTCTCACCCATACTGATCGTGCGCTTTGTATCGTACAGTGGAATGTGGGTCGCTAAATGTTTCACCCACAAACCATACTGATCGTTGAATCTTCAGATTTACGACTACATGAATACGCAGCTCACGTATAACCAGACGTACGCGTATCGTCTCCCACCCTCATACGTCGACCAGGCGCGTGCGCTCGCAGACTTCCACGAGGATGGGATCTTCTCAGACACCGAGGCGAACGGCATCGGTAACGGTGTGTTCATTGCTATGTACCACCTGGGATAACCGCTAATCTTTTTCTTTACAGTTGCCGGGCGAACTCTCATGGGCACAATCCTCGAGTCCCTCGAGCTCATGTCTTCCAACGATGACCCGCTCCAGTTCATGGTTGTGCAGACCACGTACCAGCCGTTCATTTCGCTCTTCCACGAGGTAGACATGGTTCAGAACCACCCGGAACTCAAAGGCATTCGTATGTGTTATTCGCCTCGGTTACTCTGGTATTTGCTGAGATATTTCCCCTACGTATCTAGCCAACTTCGGTGCCGCTCTTGCGATCGAGCTGCGCCTCGGCTCCCCACCGGATCTGCGCAACTTCCTGCGCTTCAAGTTCAAGAACGGCACTGCTGAGGACTGGAGTCTCATCCACCCGTTTTCGACGAATTCAGATATTCCTCTGACAGAGTTCATTTACAAGGCACAGGTATGCTCGCCCTTGTGTCCATTTCAACCTGATCCAACACTCTCCAGGGTGCTGCGATCACCAGCAACAAGCAGTGGGCCCAGGTTTGCGGCGTTAACCCGGGATTCTCGACTGCGGCCATTCAGGCTGCTGGGAAGAGCAGCATACAGGTTGCCTTGGGCTCCATGCTGTTCTTTGCACTCTTTGTGATCGGAACTCTGCTCGTGAGGAGGGTGCGCGCCAAGAAATACATCCGCCTGCCAGAGGATGATGCCGAGGTCAGTCTCACTCAGGCTACTCACTCGTATTGCAGCCCCTAATTTTATTTTTGCTACTGCAGACCATTCAGTTCCGACCGGATGTCCAGATTGAGAAGGGACGCATGGTCTGCTGAAGGCGTTGATATTCATCGACAGTATACGGCGGGCAGGAATCGTCTAATATCATCCTAAACGCGTACGGTCCATTCCTCACTGCTACCCAAACACGAATTCTCTCTATATTGCATTTTCTTTTATATATGTCTACGTCCATGCATATGGTCTCGTTGAGATGGAAGTTGAACTTGATCCACTGTTATTATTGACTCTTTCCAGTTGGGACACTCACTACTTTGCAGACGCGCCACTCGATTGGGCCACTCCTGGGAATTGTTTATAGCCGATACGAACAGTGGAGTGTGTGCGAACAGGTGTGGTACTGGCAGAGTGTGGTATGCGTACAGCAGTGCGGTTCCAGTGCAGTCTTTGCATTGCATTGAGACTACACAGTTATATGCGTGCGCCCGACCGCGAGATTTTACAGGATGGCCAAAGTAGTAGACGTGTTTACTGTGAAAGCTGGTAGTTGAAGGTTGCAGGATGCCACAAAGGTTGAAACTTGAATTGAACCCAAGTTTAGAGTCAAAATATCCGTCAACCGGCGTGAATTCGGAGTTGGCGTTGCTTTAGCTCAAACAAAAGCTTTTTCGCTTCGTCTTGTCGAAGTCAAGGAAGGGGCTCCCTAGGCTTAGGTAGGCAGAACTACACGGCACGGAAAACCGGAATTCCAGAACTCTTGGCACTGGTTCTGAGTGGTGATGATCACGCCAGTTGTCACCCCAAAGCTGTGTCCATTCATTCCTTCCTCTTTCCTCACCACACCTTTGGCGACCACACTTTTCGGGCCCCCGGTACCACACCCTCATATCATACCCGCACGTTTACCGGCTGAACGATGGATGACTGCTGTGGTATATGTTGTGTCTGCGTAATGTGCTTCGGTGAGTCTGTCATTAAATTCATTCGGTCACCACTCACCGCAGACCGCGTCCAGGGTGCTTGGGGTCAGCGTTTCGCTACATCCCCTTCCAATTAGTCTGCCGGTGCTGTCCCAAGAGAGAAGACGAGGAAGACTACGAAAACATGGAGTTCCCGGCTCACGAAGCTGCGTTCACAGCTGACGGCGAGCGCATCCACCCTTTGCCGGCACAGAAACAGATGGAGGTCCACTCGGCCTCGCAGAAGCAGATGGATCACTCCACCTCGTCCTCGCAGTCGGACGATACCCACGTACATGCTCCTCCGCAGGCGCAGATGCGGCCCCCGTTGAATCATTTGAATCACCAAACCCAAAGCACAAAAGACACAATTCGATCCGACTCGGAGGAGCCGATTCGATAGAGCTGAAAGGGAAATAGTTAGGCAATTATTCGTCACTCGTCCTTCTGAAGGCAATTAATTCCCTCATGGGAAGGAAATAGCACGTTTACGTCCTGCGATATTTCTACCAACTTTCGTTTGACACTAAACGCAAACGCTGTATTCCTGGGAGTCGTCCATGCACATGCATGTCTCCATGGCAAAATGGAAGCTCGAGCAACATTCGCCATCTCGGATGCGCGGGAGTTGGCAAATCCGAAGATCAGTCAACATTGAGCCGCCTGAAACGCACGGCAATTCCCAACTGAGACCGTGTCGTGGGAGGTAATCTGTCAGGACAATAGTTTATCATCTATGGCCAGTGGATTCTATTAGGTCCCGTAATACAAAGATTAATATTTCAATCAAATGAAAGACATCTCAAACCCTTCATAAGACATATCAAACCCTCATAAGAGTATACCGCATCTTGTGGCCACGGTCCTCGGTCGTTCAAGAGCACTGCGATCCACCAAAGGTGAGGTCGTCAAAGTACGGCCCTGATATTCATTGAGCATCGAAGAATAGGGTAAGGAAGCGGAACGCACCAAGGTGGTCCTGGACGCTAGCGTCGAGGACGTTGTTCCCAGTTGCGCAGTTCTCGTTGTCTTGCCCGGGGCAAGCCACGAAGTTCGTCTGCGAAGCGTCCACGATGTGGACTTCGCCGGAACTGTGCTGGAAGCCGGTGAATTTCGGGGGCACGGTGGGGACGGGGTCGTTCTGGTTGGACATGTAGGTGACACCGACCTTGAAATGACAGTCAGATGTAAGGCAAATGAAGCCTTAATAAAGGAAGAAGTGCGCACCCCAGAGTCGAGGAAGTTTGCCCAAGCCTCGTTTCCGCCCCGCGGGAGGCCAAACCCAGTGACGGAAACATCCACGGAGGGATCCACTGCGTTCTTGATCAACGAACCCGTCATCGTTGCGAGAGCGGCGCCTGTGAAATAAAAAAATTGGTTCGGATCGTTGGGCAGGAGTTAAACTGCGCACCGAGACTGTGACCGGTAACAACGACCTTCTTCACGCCTGTGCTCGCCAGACCAGCCATGACGCCCGCGAGGAGGGAGTCCGCCGTGCGCTCGAAGGTCGCCTGGAAGCCGGAGTGGACGGTTATGTTTTCTGGAAATAGGCGTTTAAAATGGTGGAAATGTTTTGGTACACCCGAGAAACTCACGGCCGGCGGTCTCTGGGAATCTGGAGACATTAAGGGGCACAAGGCCGAACTCCGCATCGTTGAGGATCGAGAGACTGGGATTGTCAACATACCGCACACCCAGCGTAGAGTGCATACTCACAGGTTCTTAGCGTCCGTCCCCTCATGCGCAACAACGAGAGCCTCGCCATCCTGATCATGCGCAATATAGTCTAAGTATCGTCAGTCTCCCTTCCGGATTAACAACGAGACAAACGTACAGAGCGGGACCGTTCCTTGGTCTATTGTCTTTTGTAAGAAACAGCGAATATCTGAGGAGGAAGGCTACGCACTTCCACCGGACTGAAGGAACGTGATATTCTTGAGCGCATCGCAAGGTACACCGCAAGACCAGGACGTGATTGACGCACTTGCGCAATATGCTACGCGGGCAAATTGGGCAGGGCGCAGGAACGTGCTGTTGGCATCAGACAAGGAAAATGCCGTCGTGGTGCCTGTCGCAGTGTCGGCTTCGGTCGAATCGCCAAGGCCGAATATCGGGAGCGACAGCGCGACGGGAAGAAGGGAAAGGACAGAGATTAATAACGAGCGCATTTAGAATGAAAAATTAAAATTGGCGCTGCCAATGGAAGGTTTTGAAAGTAAAAGGGAGGGGAGCACGAAGAAGGACTCACGGTGGCGCACCGGCGCAGATGCGTCCTTATATGCCGGCTATAATTAGCGTACATCGGACAGATCAGTGATGGTGGCCTTGTCAACGAGACAACGGCGAGCGATCACAACCTGCCTAAAGAAGCACGACGGTGAAGTTGAGGCGCGTGGCGAGGCGCGTGGAGAGAAACAGAAACAGGTGAAAGAAACCGTCGGCCCTTGGTGACATCCTGCGGCAACTTCCGAGTGTGAGTCAAGGAGGGGCCTGAAATTAGTCGGGCAAGACTGCTCAGCGAGAGCTTGAGTTGCGGAGCAAGCACATAGCTGGGGCAAGCTCTGGCGCCCGCCGTGTCACGATTGACAATAAGTATTAATATTAATTTGAGGACAGCTCCGGTATTCGGGTCAATCATATCGCTTATGAACGCCGTTTTCGCCCGATCACTTTCTTGGCGTAGTCGTCCGTGGAATGCCGGAGCCGGGAGATGAGTCAAATAAAGACACTTAAGTAGGGCACACAGGGTTTTTTCCGTTTCGTTTATGGTGCCACTGTATTTGATGCGACATACTTACTATTTGGTGTTTTTCTAGTTGTTCGCGGCTGATTTCGGTTACTTACGCCCTCGGACGGTTTCCGAATCCAAACGCCATATCTACAATAATTTTAAAAAAAGGAAACAGAAAGAGCGAGGGGAACCATAACCATCTCGCAAATTCCAAATCACGGCTGGACGGTCAACACTTGAACTCGCATCATTTCGACTAAATAGCGGGATCTCTATCACAAGCTTCGTGGCCAACCAGTGTTCTCCCTTAAGGCCTTATTAAGGGTAGCGATTTTAATTAAGGCCTTAGGGCTTAATAAGGGCTTAATGTTAAGCCCAAATTAAGGGTTAAGATAAAATTTCCCACCCTCAATCCAACAGCCATAACCTGAGGTTTATGACACAAAAAGGTTGCAAAATACATTGTCCACAGTGAGATACACAATTCTTTGCAAGTAAGGGCATTTCAGGCTGCATTTTGTGCCTCTTTTGAGCCGGTTGGCCATCATTGTTAACTTGGTGTGTCAGAGTATTGCCAGTGCCTTGCCAAAAAAATGCAGAGGGGATCTACAAACTGTTTATATGGGTAATTCACAGCTTTTCCACCACTCATCCCCCTGTTTTGTCTGCTTGGAGCACCGAAATATCATGTGACTGGCCTTAATTAAGGCTTCAGTTCATTCAAGACTGTGCTTAAGGCCTTAAATTAAGGTCTTGTTAAGGCTTAAGCGAAGTTAAGGCTTAACCCTTAGGGAGAACACTGTGGCCAACACCCTGCACCGGCGCATCTCCTGAGACACTCGAAAGGATTCTCGACTACGCCGCAATGGCTGCGAACTTGAATGCCCTCTGTGAAGCCGTGATTTTAACAGACCCCATCCCTGAACGCTGTCTTCGCGTTGTCTTTGACCATTATTGGCATCGCCCCTTATCTGTTTGGTCAATGCTGATACAACACTGTCCAGAATACGAGGCTTCAAAGGGAACAATATCCTCGTGACATAGTAGAGGTTATCCACGCATGCACCACGATGAGACCCGATTTCCGAAGTTGCTCCAGGACATTGCTCATCCTGCCAAGTGATTTTGAACTGCATCTGATTTCGTCTTGAGTTGATCTTATTTTTTGAACATTCCAGCAGTCTTCAAAGGTTTCGCTCACGTTGAGAGCAGAACAAGAGCTAGGAACGCTTAAGCGGCCCTTCAAGCAAACCGAACCAGTACTCGACTGGATAGCTGCGAAGAAGAACTCGGAGCGGCCCTGCAGATTTTCACTGTAAGTTGCAATATAGTATTGGAGACCTCCGCTAACGTCGGGGTTGAGAGCACCGTGTCTTCCTTTGGTCCTACACATTTCTGACTCCTTCTCACTTCTACCGGCTTCCCCGAAGATATTTTATGGGAGGGATTTCGAGCGCCAAGCTTATTGATACTCCTTCAACTGACTCATGCTGCACGGATCGCCATACTGGGCCCTGAGCGGATAAACATTGAATATCCGACTCCCATCGAAAAGTATTCCTTCAAAATTGTCCAGCACTTCATACACTGTGGACTATGCCTGGCTGCGCTCGATAATTTCGAGACACCTTGGGAACCGCTGGAATCTCGTGGGAAGGTGGAAGAATTTCTCTCAGTCTTGGCGGATAATCGGAGTCTGGCTTTGCTGGTGAGCTGGAAGGATGTGGTTTTCACTATCCCTTCTTCTGTAATCGAAATGAACCTTATACGAGGCCGATGTCAACCTCCAGATCAACCACCTATCCTGAGCCCTCAGCCTCTGCGTCCAGGCGGAGGGTTGGTTTGCTGGTATCCAACGGACTGCACGGATCCGACGGGCATTTGACGCCCCTCGATTTTCGTCCATATGTATGTGTCGGCTGCATGAACAGATCATTAAGGACACATCTCCAACGTCCGCTTGTCGGTTCAATGCTAATTCTCTAAAGCCTGATTGCGTATCTGGGTATCCTCACCGAAGGCTCGGTCGCCGAAATTCTGGCGAATTTGCACGCTGTCGAAGCTTTCGGTCTCGGGAGGGTTCTACTGTGTTGTTTTGTGATCGCCGGGCTGAAGCTCTATTGCGAGAGCGCGACAGGGCGCGCGCGGAATTTCTACGGTGTTTGACGGAAAACGAGGTCTTTATTCAGACCTTCAGGGACTCTGCTTTGTAGCTCTTGGTGACCCCAAGCACAGAACACATATTGCGGTGCCATCCTAAAAGACGATAAAACCGCTCGCAACTTCTTTCACGCGGAAATGGATAGGGACCAACCTTCGCCCCAGAGTCGAATGTATGAATGAAGTTGGTGATCTGCAGCAGCTGTCGAATAGTGCGCTTTTGACTTGAGAGCGATGTGAATTTGGAAAGTCGTAGCTCCAGATTTGTACATACTTCTTCCTTCATGGATAGACTCGTAACTAGTCTGCCTACGATGAGCAAAAATAGTGGCGAGCACTTTGCCGTAGGCAGACTGGTACAACTCAGGCCACGCCAAAGGGCTGAGCCCGGAGTTTGAAAATTACAGTGGTGCCGATCGACGGCATCACTGTGGCTGTGCGATTCCCGGCTACATTGACACTTCAGACCTCACCACTTATCCAGGATGTGAATACACAGATTTCAAATGTGTAAGCAGACTCTTGTTTCCCTTTGAAATTTTTCAAAGCAAGGTATTTTGAGCCCAGAACAAAAGAAAAGAAATAAATTTCAAACTCCGCGCTCTGCCCTTTCCCACAGCCCGAGTTGTACCAGCCTGCCTACGGCAAAGTGCTCGCCATTATTTTTGCTTATCGTAGGCAGACCGGTCACGAGTCTACTTCATGGATGTTCTCTTTATATCGTGTCTTCCGGACAGCAGAAGAATATACTACTGTACTATTTCGATCAATTCGGCACTAATCCGGAAATTTTAGTACAATTAAAATCCAAAATAATTCGAATAAATTGAGAAAAAATTATTGCCGCAATAAAAAAAATTGGGCGTGACGCGTGACTGCCGAATTGAATGAAATTGTACAGTACTAGGTTACCAATCATGGAAGGGCAATGGATTGCTGGGATTGAAAATTTGTAGTCTATGTGCGAGTTGATTACCATACACCACGATAGTGGATTAATTTGCGCTCACCTTCCTCCATATCATCCTTGCTTTCCGCGGGCCACGTGTAAGTCCTGGTCTGCAGTGTGATGTCCATACCCGCTGTAGCAACTTGAAGATCCTGGAGACACGCGAGGACACTAGGGACTGGCGGTGGGGGCGCGGTCCGTTTTCGCGAAAGGACCCGGAGCCATGCGCTTGGTGGCGCACGTCCGGTCTGCAAAATTCGCACGAAGCCGTTGTAAAGGCTGCGGTCATAGTAGCCCACAATGCAAAGCATCTGCAGGTGAGGGAGGGCTGCTTCTGGAAGGAGGCTTTCGTCTTCTCTGCTCACGAATGATGTGTCCCTGAGTTCCAAGGTGGGAAGTGTGATGACTACAGGGAGAAGAGTCGCCCATGTATCCAGTTCTGGGTTGACCATTCGTTGTGTTGAAAAGTATTCGTTCTCAGAGGATTCTTCATAATCAGAACTTTTCAAAACCTAGACATGCGTTCAAAGTACAAACGAGCGAAGTACAACCCCCAAGAGTATCAAATTGCTACACCACATTTCACCACGGTGATTATGCTTCAATTTCTCCCTTTCATTCATCTTCATGCTGTCTTCATGAAACTCTTGACACCACTTGCCAGGCCGACGCAGCCCGTAGGACCATTGGAGGCCTCGGTCCCATCTTGGCAGTTCGTGTCGGTGTCTACCGTCAAGGGTGAATAAAGTAACGCCAAAGTAAATTCCAGGAACTCACAATACCCATATTGTTCATACGCTCCGTTGGTGTAGAAAGCGATCGAGTTGGCATACCCTGCACTACCGGCGCCATCGGGAGGGTAGTACTCGAAGTATGTGCCTATGCAAATGATCACTCAATATTCATGACGATCTGAATTCGTGAACTTGCTGTGGCATACGCCCTTAGACATTCCGATGGTCCCAGAATGGTCAGCGCCGCCGCAGTTGTCGGTGGCGTAGAGGACGGCTTCAGCCTTTCCCAAGGCCGATGTGACCATCGTGGCCGCGATGAAGGAAGCGATGAAGAGAGCTCTGGTGTCGAACATGTTTGACTGACGATGATTGCGCGAAACTGGGTCTTTTATACTCTATGCTTGTCCAATGTTGACTATTCCACCCCGGGGAAGTGCGGGGTTGGATAGCACATAGAGACGCGATCTTGTCCCATTTCCTCACCAGTTGGCCAACGCGATTCAAGAGGTAGCAGATAACACCAAAACGGTAGTTATGAGAGCTAGATTCGTTCCCGCTTCTCACCGGTCGAAGGACTGATAGATGAATTCTTACAAAGTCAACAGCGCTGCTTAGTGTTCGAATTGAACCAACATGCAGGGTTGCGGCAGCAGGATTATAGCCGATCTTCCTGGATGCAGTGACAGATCGATTCGCTAGTCGAGACCAGAAGAGTTAAAGGCATGGTTGCTCAGCTCTCAAATTTTCAGCATTCAATAATTATCTACTATCTAGCCTTGGGGTAGTTAGAAATCATGGTTGCGAGAAACGATAAAACACGTATTCCGAGCGTGAGCTTTGAGGGCTGTCATTTCAGTCAGGCCTGGTAAGAGGACACGAGGAGGAATCTCACTGTGCGGTGTTGGATCTGTCAAAATGAAGTCTGAATAAAGCGTCCGCACCTCGGTCCCCAGCTTACTCCAACATGCCCGCAACGGAGCAAACTCCGGGTGTTCAGCTCATTCATTCCACGCAAGAGCGCGCAACGACGGGAATGGGACCAGGGCAGTGGGGCGTCTTCCTCGATGATGTAGCAGACCGTGCGGTGCATTTTCGTTGCCTGAGCGCGTTTCGAACGAACCTTGGCCGAGTGAACGATGTCTGAGAAGCTGCTTGACGAAGTGAGCTGAAGCACAGATAAATAAGAAAGAAACCTGTCCCAGGGAAACGAATTGTGGGCGCAATAGCAGATGTGCCGAACCACTTCGCAAACGAAACAACACAGCACAGACCAAGCCGCACCCGCGACGAGACGCGGAATCGCGCCTCACAGGACGGATGGGGTCAAGCCTGCGTGTGTCGCCCTCGGCTAATGGCGCAGCGGGGATGGGGTGCACGAAATCCGCGGTGGCAGCGGCGTAATATTACTGTAGTATTTCGTTCAATTCGTAGGGTCACCTGACTTATGCTGCACGGATCGCCTTACTTGGCTCCGGGGGAATGAACATTGAATATCCGACTCCCATCGAAAAATCTTCCTTTGAAATTGTCCAGCACTTCGTACACTGTGGACTATGCCTGGCTATGCTTGATAATTTCAAGACGCCTTGGGAACCGCTGGAATCTCGTGGGAAGGTGGAAGAATTTCTCTCAGTCTGGGCGGATAATCGGAGTCTGGCTTTGCTGGTGAGCTGGAAGGATATGGTTTCCTTCTTCTGTAATCGAAATGAACCATATGCGCGGTCGATGTCAACCTCCCGATCAACCACCTATCCAGAGCCCTCTGTGCCCAGGCGGAGGGTTGCTGGTATCCAACGGACTGCACGGATTTGACACCCCTCGATTTTCGTCCATATGTATGGGTTGAAGCACGTCGGCTGCATGAACAGATCATTAAAGACACATCTCCAACGTCCGCGTGTCGGTTCCATGCTAATTCTCTGATCAGCATTGCGTATCTGGATATCCTCACCGAGCGTTCGGTCGCCGAAATGCTGGCGAATTTGCACGCTGCCGAAGATTTCGGCCTCGGGAGGGTGCTACTGTGTCGTTTTGTGACCGCTGGGCTGAAGCTCTATTGCGAGAGCGCGACAGGGCGCGCGCGGAATTTCTACGGTGTTTGACGGAAAACGGCGGTTTTTATTCAGACCTTCAGGGACTCTGCTTTGCAGCTCTTAGTGACCCCAAGCACAGAACGCATATTGCGATGCCATCCTAAAAGACGATAAAACCGCTCGCAACCCCTTTCACACGGCAATGGATAGAGGGACCAACCTTCGCCTCAGAGCCGAATGTATGGATGAAGTTGGCGATCTGCAGCAGCTGTCGAATAATGCGCTTTTGGAATTGAGAGCGATGTGGATTTGGAAAGACGTAGCTCCAGATTTGTACATACTTCTTCCTTCATAGATACTCTCTTTATATCATGTCTTCCGGAGGGCAGAAGAATATACTACTACTAGGTTACCAATCATGGAAGGGCAATGGATCACCGGGATTGAAAATGTTGTAGTCTATGTACGAGCTGATTACCATACACCACGATAGTGGATTAACTTGCGCTCACCTTCCTCCATATCATCCCTGCTTTCCGCGGGCCACGTGTAAGTCGGGGTCTGCAGTGTGATGTCCATACCCGCTGTAGCAAGATCCTGGAGACACGCGAGGACACTAGGGGCTGGCGGTGGGGGCGCGGTCCGTTCCTGCGAAAGGACCCGGAGCCGCGCGCGAGGTGGCGCACGTCCGGTCTGCAAAATTTGCACGAAGCCGTTGTAAAGGCTGCGGTTATAGTAACCCACAATGCAAAGCATCTGCAGGCGAGGGAGGAACGTTTCTGGTGGAAGGAGGCTCTCCTCTCCGCTGCTCATGAATGATGTGTCCCTGAGTTCCAAGATGGGAAGTGTGATGACTACAGGGAGAAGAGCCACCCATGCATCCGGTTCCATGAAAACGTGGCGGATGGTGAGTCGGGCCAGAACACATTTAGAGCGTGCCACGAAAGATACGATGGTGTTCGAATCCTCCACGGTCCAAATATTTGCCCCCAGATGCTCGAGGGCGGGCATAGTTACATGGTCGAGGAGATCCAACTGCCCCTTCAGGATCAAACATCGGAGATGAGCGGCAATATGCATCGTTGCGGGGGTGCGGGAAGCCACGAGCGGTTCCGCTACGGAACCGACGTAGAGCACGAGGTGCCGGAGACCAGGGAAATAATTCAAAGCGATGACAGCGAGGGCTGAAGCCTCAATCGAACATCCCAGCGTCGTCAACGGTGTGGATGGTGCGTGTTCGATGAAGGTGTATTTCTCAGAAACGGAGGATCCAATGTGCAGTACCGAGAGACGAGGGGCGTGGTTGTACAATTTCGTCCATGCAGAGGTCTGGGAGAATTCTTCCAACGGATTGTCGTTGATTTCTATCGCGACCTGTCGAAGACAAGGGAAGGGGCCGGACAGATCGTTGAGTGCCGAGAGGTCCAAGCTCGAGAGCATGAGCTCCAGTCGCTCCCACCTTGTGGATGCGCTCTTCAAGGTTCCCATGAGCCCAGGTCGAAGTCGAACTCCGCTTTCAGAGCAGCGAACTGTGATAGACAGAGGATATCCACCGGAGCGCATGAGCCACAATTCCACAAGGGCGGTGGTGGCATCAAGGGTGACATCGTAACCGAATAACGAGGGGAGCTCTCCGTACGAAGATTCCTCGGAAAACTCGAAAAATATGGAACTCCAGAGCTGGGGTGTCCCCAGCGCAATGGCTCGCCATTGTCTGCAAATCTGGGCCAGGAGTAGAGGTGCTGACATTGGGCTGGGACGTACCCGTCCATCAGGCGGAAGACAATGTAAAAAGATTTTAGAGTGGAGTTCAAAGGGGAGCTCTGCCTCGTAGTTTTGGGTCATGATGGTCGCTGGGAGAGTGAGTGAGATGCGTGACACTCGGATCAAATCGCCGGCTGCAAATTCACACCTCAACCTGTTTTTGTCCTGTTTTCCCCAATTTCCGTCGAGCCCCTGGAAATCACAATCCCCTCCCAATCTCTATGATAGGCGGGGTGTCTCTAGGAGATGTGCGGCAGATTTCGATTTTCAACGGGATAGAGGAAGTTCCGAGGAACTTGAGAAAAGTAATATTGTCATAGCTAAAGACGTAGGACTATGCAGTTGCTATTCCGCCCCACCATCAAATTGCCGCCTGGCGGCCCTGCCCCAGGCCCGATTCTGGTTCTGTCTCAAGAAGCGGACGATATATGCGAACGACGGTTCCACGTTTCGTGACGTCTGCTCAATTTTTATTGTTCGGCAAGTTTAATGTTGAAACACAAGATTTTCTTGGATTCTTGGTTTGAGTTGGTCTCCCCAAATCTCTACCCTGCACGTCTGATCTATCGTCTGAGACGTAAATATGCTGTGGAAAAGAAATTAGAAAAATATCATCAAGTGGTACGAATCGGAGTGGCCCGCAGTCCAAGAGTTATTTTGCGAATTTGAAGTCATTGGTGTCCGTTCATGGGCTATAGAGGTCAGGCTTGAAATAAAAACAATGCAAATTTTATCTTAAACGACAGAGATGCAACATAAACGAGACTCCACATACGGCTATTCACGCCTGTCGGTTCTGCCAATCCGCACCATTCAATCGGTACTCCTCGATCAGGACTCTACCCAGCGCTCGTGTTTTGGGGAGACCGACTTGCACAAAATCCGCTTCTCCTGTGCGGAACGCGTGCGCCATCGCATGAGCGGCGCCGCACGATGAGCCACAAGGGCTTCATCACGGGTCGCCATTGAATCCGTCTCGGCGGGCAGACGACACTTCCAGGACGGGAAAGTCATGACGATTTCTGCCAGAACGAGACTTGCGTTCGATTCGAGCACGGAGGAAATGGTGTCTAGGATAAAGGGCAGGGAGTGCAGCCAGTATTCCAGCATATAGAACTCAAGGGTGCGCAGGACGGGGAGAGGTGGAAGAGGAATTGGGGCTCTGCAGATATGATACCCTATCCAATGGGTCAGCCATGGGCGCGCGGGAGGAAGTTGGTGGTAGCTCACCATTGAAAACGAAGTGAATGCGCTCTAGAGTTTGGGCAGCAGGAACAACGACGATCTGACTATGGTTGAGTTCTGGATTGAAGGACAGTCCGCGCAGTTTTGATATGTATGGATTGAAAGACGGATTGGGGAGCAATTTGTAGATGGCATCGCAAGAGTTGTGAATAACTAGGTCCTGGATCGTAGGCGAAACGTCTAACGGGGCATCCGAAACACCCTCGCGGAAATATAGACTGGTGAAAGACAGGCAGGGAGCCGCTCGGAGAAGGTTATTTCACGAGAGCCCGGTAATACGTGCAACACGCAGGTCGTGCAGCTTTGGGCGTGACATGAAATCGACAAGGGCGTCAGCTAGAGATGATGGAAGATGATCCCAGAGAAGGCGTGCGCGGTAACCGTCTATCGCACACTGATGCACGTTCACTAGGTGTTGAAGGACCCACTGGAGGCTGTCGGAGTCCAACAGAGGCGCGAATAATCGCAGTTTCACGGCCGTTATATAGGTTGCGACATGCGGGGATTCCTCGAGTACTTAGGATACGTGCCGCGCCGTAATTTTCTGGCTCAGAGCCGTCCTCCAACCACCCGGACAGCGTGATGTAATAGAGGATCCGCTGACTGGGCTCCCGAAACCCTGGCCCGACGAGAGAGCATGCCTTGAGCGATTCCAGGTCATCAACTTCACTGATGATTGCGCCGACAAGCTCCTGTAGAACGGAAGGCATATACGCAATCCTCGCGAGTTTCGCGGATTCTGGATGTGAATGCGGTCAGCTGATCAGCCCGTAAAGCAAGGGCGGGTAAAGGGCGGGAATCTAGGCGGGAATAACTCGGCGAAGGCTGTGCAGCCCTAGTGACGTGATTCTCGTAAGGTCCGGCTTTAGACCATCCCCTTTGTCTGAATCCTGAAAGCTCGAGTGGCACCGAAAATGTCTGCCACACACCTCGAAACCGACTCTGCCTCACTCGATGAGTCCTGGATTGCCGTGCAGCCCATCTCCCGCATCGCAGACGCTGGTGAGTGGCGTGCACCCTTGCTGTGGGGTTGAATGTGCCAGTTGTCTTTGTGGTGTGGCGCGAACCCCAAAACGCAACACTTTTTTCCCCTGCTTCTCATCGCGCATCCTACATAAGCCTGACTCCGAACCCTCGTAGGACTACCCACCTTTCGCGAATCCCAGTCGGACGGCATTATTTTACGGCGGCAGAGGCAGCGCCCCGAGGGCGGGGGTGGCACCAAGCACACCGCGTTCCCCTCCTCGCGCTTCCTCAACCTCTCCCGCGACTTTGAATTCGCGGGCTGGGGCTCGTTCTCGCGCATCACGTTCACCGCAGACGACCGCGCGGTGGCGGAGGAGAAATGTGCGCACCGCACAAAGCTGCTCGGACAAGGAACTGCCAGCGCACTCGCCGGTAACGCCGTGCTCGGGGGCGTGTTCTATACCCTTCCTGCTGTGCTCTCTGTATCCGGCGTTTAGTGAGGACACGTTTTTAACGGGAATCTATAGAGGCTAACTACCAAGTATCACAGCTCGCCCATCGCGCTCTTCGCGTCGACCCTGACGCCCTTCCTATGGCGGCCAATGATGGAAGAACTCGCATCGGCGCTCCCCATCAGCGGCGCGCCTTATTCTTATATGTGGGAATCTTATTTGTTTTACTAAATTAAACCAAATGAACGCTGTGCAGGATCAACGTCGGCCATAAATCCCTGGCCCTCATCGGCGCCGCGCTACTCATCCTCGACTTCACCGCAAGCTCAGTCGTGTCCGCCGCAGCCGCCGCGTCCTACCTCGCAGGCGAAGTCACGCTCTCTTTTCCTGCGTTCGTCGCCGCCGCAATCATCGTGGGTCTCTTCGGTCTCGTGAGCCTCTGGGGCTTGAAGGACAGCGCGCGCCTTGCGTTTGTGGTACTCTTGTTTCACGTAGGTATCTCTTTCGATGAGTGGCGCGTATAACTAATGCCCACTCTAGCTGACAACGATGCTCGCCCTCACCATCCTCGCCACCATACATTGGGGGCGCACCGGCAATGCGCAGTTGCGGGAGAACTGGGACCAGTGGCACGCCGCTGCACCCTCGGCGGGTGCGATCGCGAGCCAGCTCTTCAAAGGATTTTGTCTCGGGATGCTAGGGCTTACGGGGCTGGAGTGTGCGTTGTCCCATCACAACAATCTACCAAGTCAAAACACTGACGCATCCTAGGCACTCCGTCCTACATTGCGCGCATCAAGCCCGGGCATTTCCCGCTCGTGCTACGCAACCTGCACCTCCCCGCTATCGTGCTCAACACGGGGATGGTGACACTCGTGCTCGCGACTCTCCCGCTTGCGACCGTGCTCGGCGGCGCGGATGTGCTGAGTCGGGTCGCGGAGGTGGTATGTCTGCACCTTCTTCCTTTCTTCCTTGAGTTTTAAGTCGGTATGACTGACCTGCTGGACTCAATACAGTGCGCAGGCCAGTGGATGCGCCGCTGGGTCGTCGCGGACGCGATTGTCGTTCTGTGCGGTGGGGTGTTGATAGGTTGGTTGGTAGCTCCTACTCAGTTACATCGCGCCTGACCCCGTACAAAAGGCATCATCGGCGTCTGTGAGCTTTTCACCAAGCTTGCGCACGACCGCATCGTCCCGCACGCATTCCTGCGCACGCTGCACCTCACCGACGCGCGGTGGCTCCCGTTTCTGCGCACTGAGGCCCCGTACGTGAGCGTCGCGGCGTTCATGGGATGCAACGTCGTGATGTATGCGAGCGCGGCGGGGCAGTTGGGTGTCGTCTCGAACATGTGCGTGTTCTCTCCGTTCTTCCTTGGCACGAATGAATGGCCCGACTATTCTAGGTTCTCCCTCGTCTGGCTGACAGTCATGGCGCTCTTCCCCGTCGCGCTGCTCTGCCTGCAATTCAACCGCGGGCGGCTCCCGCGCGCGTCAAAGACGCCGCTCAGCGTCAGTGCGGTCTCGCTCGTCGTCACCGTGGCGGTGTTTGCGGGCAACATCGCCATCGACCCGGCGACTGCTGGGTTAGTTGCTCGCGGTTTCTTTCGGAATCCCCTTCTCAATTTTCATTTTCATGATAACTCACCCTCATGCAGGTACTTCGCCGCGTACCTGCTCTCCCTCCTCGCCCTATTCGGCGTAACACAGCACCGGGTAGCGCTCCTCCACGCGGTGTACTGGGTGTACGACCAGTACCCGGCGCTGCATCGGTGGCGCATGACGAAGGGCTGGGGGGCAAGGCTAGTCGCGCTTATGGGGAGGCTGAAGCGGCAACCGCTATGTGTGTTGGTGAAGCGGGATGAGGTCTGTCTCATGTTTCCTTTTCTTCTCCGAGTTCTTATTTCGAGTTGGTTGTGCGTTCGCCGATGCGACATGCCTAGATCAATCACCTCCTGCACATGATCCTCTATGTGCGAGAGAACGAGGAGACGTCGTGCATCAAGATTGTGCATTTTTGCGGGGACGAAGAGGGCGGGGATGGGATCCCGAGTGAGCTCGAGGCGAATGCGAAGAGTGCGTTTGGTTCCCCTCCCTTCTTTCTTCATGCATTTCAAAACTCTTCCTTCCTCGCTTTGGGTTGATGTTGGGCCAACCAAGTCGTTTTGGGTTCGAGATCGCTGACTCACACATACATGAATCTAGTCCTGGACGAAGCCTTCCCCGAGATTACGATCGACCTGGTGAGAGACGCTTCCTCACTCACCTATCCATTTGCGGCGCACCTCGTTTACTTTTCCTGCCACACAGATAATCGTATACGACACCTTCGCCCCCGCAAACGTCGCCTCGCTCGCGCATCGGCTGCAGATCCCCGCCGCGCTGATGTTCATGAGCTGCCCGGGGCCGGCGGCGAGGTATCCCGTGGCGGACTTTGGGACGAGGGTTATTTCGTTGTAGGGTGTGCGTTGTCTTGGATGCGCGGTCTGTACTTGTGCTGATATATAGTTATAATTTGGTGAGTGGATTGTGGAAGTTCAGGTTGCCCATGACTGTACTGAGTTTTCCATCACGATTTCTATCTTTTCAGATACCAGGTTGCGGTTCACGCACAAAAAAAAGAAGAATGCTGATAGAAGGGTTCGGATGCGAACTCAGGGGCGTGCGGGCCGTTTGTTCCATAGTTGCTATCGAGATAGATTGAATGTCTTGCAGATTTCCGGTTCCGTTTCATAGCATATAAATCCTCAGACCCTCCCACAAATAAACCACAAATTGACCTGTGCTGTGACTATCGAGCCTATGTGGCTTGGAACGTTCGACATATGATTGAATTACGGAGGCCACCAGCTTGAACATAAAGACTACTTGGACTATGGCACATTGTGTAACGTGCACGTCCCACAGATGCTTTGAGATATTGAACCACATTCCTTTTTGGGATTCACGGTTCTGCGCCAAAGGACATAGTCTCATGACAGGGTTCCCAAATTGGGATGTCATGAGGGACTGGTTCAGCTGAGACTACAAAGGACACAGGAACGAGTGAAAACGCTGGATGGATATAATTATTCGACCAAATTTCCCTGCGTGTCTTATGAGTTCTTGGAAAAAATCACATCTTTAGGGGGGACAACTCGAGAATCAGGCCAAAAAAAAAGACAACTCAGAACAAAACACACCTTGTAGATTGGGACAAGTTTAAATTTCACAACTCCAGGAAACACAACCAATTTGCAAGGAGGTACAACTTGGCACATTGTGATGTACAACTTTTAATCTGATGGACACAACCAGCAACTTATCAAAATACAACTTCATTCTGTAGCAACTCAGATGGTAGGACAACTTCATCTTATTTTTCTGCATGTCAAATATTATAAGTGTACATGCCAAATGAATACAAGTTTCCTAGCAACAACTGTTATTTTAGATGCTTCTTCCATGGGACAAGTTTTATTCAGCAGGGTGCAACTTCCAAAAGCCATGGATACAACTCCCCAGCCATCCAATACAACTACACTCAATTGTTCCTCAACTTGTCAGAGACAAAATACAACTTGAGAGAGACGGGTTGAAGGATCCGCGCTCCCATCAGTGGCGGTGAGAGTCTAGCTCCACACGTGATTGGAAATGTGTTCGTTGATCACTCCCACTTCCTTCATCTTCGTTGCTTACTCTAACTGGATGCAATTTGGTGCTTCTTCCTCCCTCTCTATGATCAATTCAGTCACCATCCGCATTGCCTCTGCACAAGTTACTTCCCTAGAAATAAGATCATTTGGAGCTGATGGCATTGTCGGAGTTTGAATGTGATGCTCTCACAATCAATTTCAAGTTACAGTTTTGAAAGTTGCATCAAGACACAAGTTGTGATTGTCTGAGGCAAAGTTGTGTCTCCTCATGATTGAAGTTGTCTCACATCAAGTTGTAGTTGTCTCCAGCTGAAAATAAGTTGTGCTTACAGTTGGGAAAGTTGTTTATGACCAAGTTGTTGGCAGGTTGAAGTTGTACCAGCACTGCAGATAGTTGTCATTCTGAATCCCAAAGTAGCGCCTGGTGGGTTTAACAGTTGTACCAGTTTCCCAGTTGACCTACACAAAGTTGCACCTCTGCAAAGTTGGGTCAAGGTCAAGTTGTGGCTAAAAGCAAGTTGCCACAGGTGAAGATGTACCATGAGAAAGTTGAAGTAGTGTCTATAAAAGTTGCACCAAGATGAACGTGCCACCAACAAAGTTGTGGGCCAAAAAAGTTGCGCTCTGGTAACATGTAAGTTGTACCTGATTTTTAGTCAAAAACATCCAAGTTGTCCAAATACTTTTGACACAGTATGTCTCCCATATTCTTATGAAGCTGTAGGCTCATAAATTCACCACGCAAAAGACTGCAGAATTATTGACCCTATATGGCAGGCATACTGTATCAAAAGTATTCGGACAACTTGCACATTTGCTCATTAAAAAACAGGTACAACTTACATGTTACTAGAGCTCAACCTTTCTTGTGCACAACTTTGAGGGAGACAACTCCAACTTTTTCGGTGGCATGTTCAACTTTCATAGACACTACTTCAAGTTTCTCGGGATACATCTTTGCCATGGGACAATGTTATATACCAAGCCGCGGGGATGGCTATGCCGGATAAGCCGGCCGGTGAATGAAAGCCGGTCGGGATAAGAAAGCCGGTCGGCGTAGGAATGCCGAAAGCCGAAGGTGAATGGACGTGGGGGACGCTAACGCCACAGAGGTGCTGGGCGAGCTAGACTACTAGCTGGCGAAGTGGATAAGGAACTGAGCGGCCGAAGTGAACAAGGCCGAAGGATGGAGAACGACTTAGACAATGAACGAGGAGTCCAAAGACGTTAATAACTAATCTAAAGTACAAGCTGGTAGATACGGGGTTTAAATACTAAAGCTGGATCTAATTATGAATCGGGAAGTACAAGGAATATAGCAAATGGAGAACATAGCCTTGAAGCGAGTACAAGGGAACATACAGATGGAGAACAATGCATGGGGGCGTGTAGATGGAAAGCATGTGGAGATCCACGCAAAGGCAGATAAACGGGAAACACTCAGAATACTTCATTGCGTGAAAACCCGTCTTCAGCCAAAGGCCGGACGCTAGTCCGAAGACCAGCGGATCGGAGAATGTGAACCGGTGGAAGTCCGGCGTAGTGGCGGAGTATAGTGATAAGCCGGACGGCGTAATAAGCCAGTAAGCCGGATTCCGCCGGAGGAGGTACCGGGTGGTACGGGATGTAACAGACAACTTGATTTGGCAGCAACACAACTCTATGGATGTACAACTCTATGTGGGTCAACTTGGAAAGGGCTACAACTAGACTACACCTGAGTTACAACTTTGGGATTCAGAAAGACAACTATGTGAGGAGCCGGCACAACTTTAACCAGTTGACAACTTTGTCAGACACAACTTTCTGAAGCACAAACACAACTTACCTTTACTCACTGACAACTGCAAGTTGATGTGAGACAACTTCAACTATGTGAGGTGACAACTTGCCATCCAAAAATTACAACTTTCGAAACTGCACCTTTGATCAGCAGATGGACAACTGAGATTCAAACTCCGCCAGTGCCATCAATAGCATGATCTTGTTCAAAGCTTTATTACATGGCACAGTCCGAATCACGAGCACCAGTTCTAGGAATTCTCTCGGTATCCAAGCAGGTAAATACAGCATCTGTTGGAATTCTGGGTGGCTGAGCAAGCATCGGAGCTCGGCCAACTGTGGGAACAGGGGTCAGTAAGCATTCGGGCTGACTGATGCACCCGAGAAACATTACTCAGCTGGTTAAAGAGTATAAAAGCAGGTAGAATAATTGTACCTACCCATCCGTTTGTAACCCACCTGTCCTAATTTACTCTGGGGCAATGACCTCATTTCTACAGCATCATCCAATGGAAGGGCTCACACGATTCCATTATTGCCTGGACTAGGAAGATCTGGTCCTATGCTGTCTGTTTAGTGGCCTGAAATACCGACAGGGTGACTGGAGCTAATGGCAACTGGGACTAGAAACTCCTAAGATCCATGGTTCCAGGAGGGCCTGTTGGGTACTTTGAATTTTGATTAGGGATCCCCACCGTAACTGTAAATCACAGAAGTGCCTCACATTTTTTTCAGATATGGTGATAATATGAGAAAGATGGTTACAATTAAAGGATGAACAACCATTCGGAACTATAAAGAGACTAGAGGGAGCAGACAAGGAAATGACAAAGATGAAGGAAGAGGGAGGGATCAACCAAAAGTGTCAAATCACGTGAGGGGCTCGACTCTCACCGCCACTGATCGGAGTCCAATCAGTCAGCCTGCCTCTCCCAAGTTGTATTTTGTATCTGACGAGTTGCACCTTCACTGAGTGAAGTTGTATTTGATGTGTGAAAAATCGTGTCTATGGATTTGGCAAGTTGCACTCTGCCCCAAGAAACTTGTACCCTAGAAGAAGCATCAAGATCAACAGTTGTTGCTTGGAAACTTGTATTCATTTGGCTTGTACACTTGAAAAGTTGTATCATAATTGAGATGCAGAAAAATAGGATGAAGTTGTCTTGCCATCTAAGTTGCGGGAGAATGAAGTTGTATTTTGATAAGTTGCTGGTTGTGTCTATCAGATTGAAAGTTGTACATTGCAATATGCAGTGTTGTCCCTCTTTGCAAATTAGATGTGTTTTCTGAAGTTGTTAGATTTAAACCTGTCATAATCTCCAAGGTGTGTTTCATTCCGAGTTGTCTCTTTTTTGGCTCTGATTCTCGAGTTGTCTCTCTAAAAGATGTGATTTTTTTCGAAGTTGTAGTAAATACTTTTGATACAGTATACTGCCCATAACCCTAAAGCGAGACCTGTAAATCTATGAAGGAAGACGAACTGTGATTATCCTTGGTTTGTGAGAGGTGGTGAATCTACAGGTCCTATCATCTACAAGTCGAGGAAGGGAGGAGATGGTCGCAGGTGGGGTCAAACTCGACCTCTGACTTCCAATTGGCAATGCATGTGTTCCACAGTTGATTAACTGGTTGGCGCGCGAGCACCTCAATACTGTACTATTTCGATCAATTCGGCACGGGTTGTGACCTGTGACCCAAAATACCATTTCGGCACTTCGGCAACCGGCAAATTTTGGCGTGACACCTCCAAAATTTCGGCATTCAGGAATTTTTTTTTGGAAAATTCCACCTTTTTTGCACCTTCAAAGGAGATCTAGCCTCAATGTCACGCATTTTACATTCGGCACTGGGCGTCATGATGCGTGACCGAGACCAGAATTCATCGCGGCACAGGGGGTGCGTGACACGTGACCGCCGAATTGATCGAAATAGTACAGTACATGGACATTGAGCAAGAAGTTGAGTTGAAGTCTACAAGTCAAAAGCTGTGACGAACTGAAGCGCAAAACAACTCATCTCGGAAGGTGGATGGACCCGTACGAAAATTCAAAGGCAAACGACAATAAGTCGGAGGGTGATTCAAGGAGTCAGAGAAGTGGAGGGATTGAACTGAACGTATTGTATCGGTGTTGAATTGGGGTTCAATCAATGGACTTACCTTCAGTATGAGTATCTAGAGGTTAGTTAGTTCAATTGAGCACAGCTGTACTGACTTCGAAAGCAGATAGTTCCGGAATAAGAGACGAACGCAAAAATAGAAGGAAGGTTGTTAGGGGTGGAATGAAAAAGTTGGTACATTAAACAGGATAAAGAGCAGCATACCTGGCGCGCACTCCAATCAAGGGCTTGGTTTACTCTATGGTTTCATTCCTTCCCGGCTTCGTGCCTGTGCTGCTAGTCTCCCTATTTTTATTGACAAAATAGATACAGTGCAGTCTAGATGTGGGTTCAAAGCGATTGCAAGGTATCTGTCTGAAGAATGCGGTGCACACAGCGAAGTTAAATGCTGACTGAGGACAACCTACCATGGTTTGTGAAAAAATCCCATTCGTGGCCGATAGACTTAACGCAATCACGAAGTTTTCAGACTCATGAGGATGCTGTGAATGACGACTCCCACTTCCACTAATCTTGTATATACTTGTAAATCTTAATAGAATGAGTAATTCAAACTTGGTTGTGCGCATTCCCGTCCGGAGCTCTATCCCGTATGTAGAAATTGATCCCCTCGCCTCGAGATCGTGGATGCATCCTAGACGCGGACGCCATCGCAGGGTCTATTGAAATCCCGCGGCCAGTTGGCCTCATGCTCATATGCTCCGTCCTGATCCCAATTTCAATTTGGACTGGTTTCTCTGCGAAATAGAGAAGCCCCTTGCAGCCCGCGCATCTGGTGTATTCGCCCGCCCTTAGTTGCAGTAGAGTAAAATCAGCAGGCGCACGAAACCACAGCAAAGGACAACGCAAGCACGCACGCCTACTCAACCCAGGTTCGAATTTGGTTTGACCCCCGGATCTCTCTCTTGGACGTATAGAAGTCTCGTATTCAGCCTGGATTTCTCGTTCCACATCTGGCTTAGGTCGAGGAAGTACCTCTGGCGGGGACTGCACCGTATTCTCTTCTTGTGTGGTAGTGCATGGTGCGATATATTCCTCCATCGGGTCACTCATTTCCAATTTCTTTTTTTTTAAAGATCATGTTACTAATAGTACTAGTACACACTTCACGGTTGAGTGAAACAACCCCATGCGTGCGGGAAGGAGTCGCAGGATACATAACCCGATAGTTGGCCCTGGATTCCCAGAGACTCGTTCTCAACCAGGCCGCCGCACACTTCAGTGGCATTTGCCAAGCAAGGCTCGAAGCACTCGGTGTTGGGTGTAGACTCCCAGGCATTGGGCCCATCACCGCTAGCATCGACAAGATTACAATCTGAGGTTGACCAGTAAAATGTGTGGTGAAGCAACACGGCCAACACTTACGGCAATTCTACAGAGGATCAGTTAAATTATTTGATGCTCAAATCAGAGACGAGTCACCTGTCCATCTTGTAGTCCAGCTGCATTATATCCAGCAGCCTCGCACCCATCAAGACATTTTCCTACTGTCATCTGCTCCGCGGGAATTGGTACTCGTGGCCCGTGGGGGATCAGAGACGGTCCTTCACTTAAGACTGATGAGCCTCATTGATTGAAAAGCCTGGATCACTGACTTAATACATGCCCACAATCCCCAATTTTTATACCTGAATACAAAGGATGGGGGCCCAGTAGTAAAAGGAGTGTCGGCGAACTGATACAGATTGAGCGCATCGGGCCCACCGCAAAATTCAGATGCGTTCCCGGCGCAGGGCATGTCGCATTCCCCGGAGGTACCGTACACGTACAAGAGCGCATTCCCACAGTCTGGAGGCGATCAGAATCTCGAAAGCAGATACAGTTGACTCGGAGACGCACAACATTCTTCTCCAAACTCGACTCCCCCTAGTATAAATCCGTCTGCCACGCATGTGTCGAGACAGCTCTCCACTGTCATGTTGGGCGAGGACACGAGGTGGTGTAATGCGCGGCCAGATGTGCTGTCTCTGAGAACTCTCTCAGACAACCAATATAACCAAGACAGGCAATACCAACCCCTGGCACCCAATTGATTTCCAATCCTTGTACTCGAGAACCGTACTGGGGCTCTGATTTCCAACACCGCAATTTACTGAAGAATGAAGACTCGGGTTGGAGCTTTGGACGTACCGTCAGAGCGAGTCCCAGCTGAACCAGTGCAAACACAATCGCGAGTCGGGATAGAGGCATCTGGTAGATGACATCCCTGAACACCTTGAGAGCCTTTAATAACATTTTTAAGACTGTGGTTATTCTAGTCACTTGTCAAAGGTAAAAGATGGTAAATGTCTGCGTCCTGATCGCATAATGTCTCCGACGGCAGAGAAACGGGGACATTGACCAGGGGCTAGTGTTGTTTGGTGCTTTTGGCGTGACTATCGTGAGACAGCGCGCCCAAGTACATCCGCACCTACGTGGTCTACGTTCTTATTACGTTTAGCCCCTCTTAGGTACTTTCACTTGGCCTGAGTGAAAGTACCTAAGAGGGCCCGCCTCTACGGTGCTCAGATCTTCTATTACGTTGTCTTACTCGGGTCTGCCGCGGCTGCCAGCGCTATCACCGGCATCGCGCTCTCGCCGCCTCCCCTCGTCTCCGCAATCAAACAAAATGCGATTTTTATTATAGGGTGAGTACAGCTCTTACGGGGTAGTGACGCGCCTAAGAGGGCGCGCTTCCGAACACTTTGATTGATCATCAAGCTTCTTTCCCAAATAGTAACGCGTTGGCGGCCTCTTACTCTTGCTTTTCGTCTGAACGGGGGTGTGTTGCCCTAAGCATTCCCCTTTTTTTACACCCCATCTCTGACTTCTTTGCTCTGCTGTTTTCACACTGTGCAGCACATTCCATCATTGTCTCCGCCGTCTCCGACCACGATCTGTCCGCCCTCCCAACTGTTCGCTCCCTGTCATTGGCTTTGGCGCTCTCTGAAATTGCTGTATCATTTGAATTACATCTATTTCTGCCTTCAAATAAGCACAATTTCTGGGCTATGCCGTTGCCGGCGCCTCCGCCTCCGCCTCTGACTGCTCCGCACCTGCTAAATGTTCCTGCTGTCGCCGGTGCCTCGCCACCGCCTCTGCCCAAGCTAAAATGTTTTTGCTGTTTTCAATTTTTAAATTGAATTTGTATTTATGTTGAGTTTATCTCCTGTCACTGCATGCAACCAACCACGACCTTGCCCTCCATGTTCAGCCTCCTGTGGTAAAATACTCTTGCTTATGCCAAAACCCGTGTCCAGTCTCCAGTAACTTGAAATTCAATCTGCAAACAGTAAATTGTGCTACCGCTGTCTCCTTTGATACATTGTTTCCAATTGCAATGTTCTTGGCAATTTGCCTTTAACCTTTGAACAATATTAGATTTATTTTTTTATGTGGAAGACTCTGTGAGCCCTCTCCGTCTCGCCTCCGCCTCGCCTCTGGTCTCCGCCTCGCCTCCGGAGCCTCTGGTTTCCGCCTCCGGGGCCTCCGATATCTGTTAATATTGCCCCAGTTTGGACCATATTTGAAACATAACAAAATATACCAACTATAAAACACAATGCATTGCTTAGGTCGTAATGTGAGGCAGGATATGGTCGGAACGAGAGGTGGTCAGGAGACGGGGCACGCTCCGGGCCGGACATTGATCACCCAATCACATCGTGAATAAAGGTCGGCCCCTCGAAAACAATTCCGTACGGCCTCAATTCTGCACGGAATATCTTGAAAAATAGCTAGAATTGAAGCCCTAAGTCGCCCTACTGATAAAGAAACTAAATATCCTGAGGTATCTCCAAAGAAAAATTCAGTGCACGAACATCGACCAGGTAAAGCCAAGTTCACTACATTGATCTAGGCCACATCCTGAACCTTTTGTGTTCAGAAGGTATAAAATTATTATAACTACCACAAGTGGTTAGAATCATTCTGACAAGGTTTTGGCACATATTAGATGCCCACCCGGCGTTCATTTCAAAAATTAAAGCTCAATTTTTCGACATACGGGATATTGAAGAAATCAACATATTCATTGAGTACGGTACTTCTCTACTCAGACTACTCTCTACCCGGCCGGCATACAGCGCCTCCACTGCACGCCGCCGAACGCCGTGCTGCCCCCCCCACCCCCGACTCCTGCAGCGCAATCATAATTCTTCTGTCGCACGCGGCATACCAACCACGCGTCTGGACCTGGGCGCAGCGTTACACCGTTGAAGCGCGTGATCGCCGCCTGGAGATTGGGCTGGGTCTCGTAATTGACGAACGCGCAGCGCGAGCGCGACATGAAGAAAATGGAGAGCGCGCCATTGCGCCCGCCCTAGCCGCCGTCCGCCGCCACGCCCTTGCTGCGCGGTGCTCTCGCCGTCGTCGGGCTGCATGAAGAAGCGCCTGCGCTCGCCACCGTCCGCCGTCACGCCCTCGCTGCTACTGCTGCTGTGTTCTTGCCACCGTCTACCGCCACGCCCTCGCTGCTGTTGCTACATTCTCGTCGTTGTCGGGCTGTGTGCAGAAGCGCCCGCGCTCGCCGCTGTCCGCTACCATGTCGTTGCTGCTGCTGCCACCCGCGGTGCCCTCACCATTGTCGGGCGGCGTGAATAAACGCCACAGCTCGTCGTGCACGGCGTCGCTCGGGATGTTCCCCGCCCACGTAACCCAGTCGGAGCGCGTCGACGTCGACGGCGGGTTGGGGTGGTACGCGCGGCGCACGGCGGGTCTGTCGCGGCCAAGATGGACGGGCGTAAGCGCGGAGGTCGACGTGTGGTGGTGGCGCACCCTCCTTGCCAAGCCCCCACTGCCGCTAGCTTCAAGCTGTTGTTGCAGGTGCGCTTGGGGGCAATATGAATACGAGGGGCTACCGTCGTACTGGGGCGTGTGTCTCGCGGGCTGCGAGGGCACATACCACTACGTGCCGCCCCCTTCACGCCTGGGCGGTATGGTGCTGAGGGCACTGTGCAACGAGCCCGCGGCGGAGGACAAATGATGTTCCTGATATTGGTGCTGGTGCTGGTACAGAGCCGAGGGCGATAAAGAGGTTCACTGCTGCGCACACTTGGGGTAAGCCTGGGATAGATACGAGAAAGATTGGGGGAAGACCGCGGAGCGGAGGCCCGGTGGCTATTGAACAGAGAGCAAGCGGCGCTTAGAACATCGTAGAGCACAGAGCCCAGATGAGCAAAGATACAAGCAAGCATAGCAAGAGTGAGCAGAGCGCGACGGGAGAGACGGCGGAGCGGAAGCCCAGTGGTTGATTGCATAGAGAGCAAGCCGCGCCAGAATGTCGTAGAGCATCGTGCGCGCGAGACAAAACCCAGAGGAGCAGATACAGCAAGAGATTCTTCGCGAAGGGAGAGAGGAGACGATGGGAGACGCGGAGACGCGTGGCTGATCCATTTGGGGCAAGAAGCCCATCATTACGAAATAGAAGTCGTGGAGGCCGCCCTCTTAGGCTCTTTTGCCACTGACGCCAAAAGCACCTAAGAGGCCCAACACGTAATGACTTCGTAGACTACTTGGCTGTACATCCGACGGGAAATGGCGGCAATGCGGCTTTCAACTAAAAACGACTCTCGAAAGATACTGACAATCATATAACTGTTGGTTCAGAGACAGACGTCGGCTGCTATGCACGATTCGGATGAGTAGTTCTTCTGATTACTTAGTGAAAGGTGTTGCAGGTGATCCTGCTATCAGTATAGTTCTTTATGAAGGCGCGCTGACAGCGGCAGATAGGTGTAGCCTCAAATCAGGTTCCCAAGACAGAACGCGGCCCGCCAAAAAAAAGCAGAAAACCAGAACGGGTGGATGTCTGAGGGCCACAGATGCAGACACTAGTAAGTACGGGATAGCAACTTTACCTTTCTGACATCGGATTCGGATGTCAACGCCTGTCTTCCCAGGCAAACGGCCTGAAACTAGCATAGGTGTGATAAAAATTAGCAAATCAGGTCATCAAGACCTCAGAACATTGTCCAAACTATCACAGAATTTACCTGGGTCTGTCGAAAATTTGGCGTCTGTCACGGTGAAATCGAGGCGTTGTCGAACTGTCGAATGGGTCAAAACATCAGTATAATTGTTTATGAAGGCGCGCTGACAGCGGCAGATAGGTGTAGCCTCAAATCAGGTTCTCAAGACAGAACGCGGCCCGCCAAAAAACCAGAAAAACCAGAACGAATGTCTGAGGGTCACAGATGCAGACACTAGTAAGTACGGGACAGAACTTTACCTTTCTGACATCGGAGTCGGATGTCAACGCCTGTCTTCCCAGGCAAACTGCCTGAAACTAGCATGGGTGTGATAAAAATTAGCAAATCAGGTCATGAAGATCTCAGAACATTGTCCAAACTATCACAGAATTTACCTGGGTCTGTCGAAAATTTGGCGTCTGTCACGTTGAAATCGAGGCGTTGTCGAACTGTCGAATGGTTCAAAATACTTATTCACGGGTCATCCCCCGTGTCGACTTGTATGAAATAATATTGTATCTCCGACCAACCACCATGTCGCACTCAAGTGGATAGGCCTCATTTTCTTTCCTTTGGTACTTTGTCTCCGGACACCTTGTCATTCCCTTGTTCGGCTCACTGACAGGATTCCCTTGTCACGGCGCACTGAATTCAGAAGAGGCTGAGACTGACAAAGTCGGGTCGGCATAGACTCGTTACTAGTCTGCCTACGATGTGTAAAAGATGTGGCGAGCACTTTCCGTAGGCAGACTGGTACGAAGTGACACAAATTGTTACCGGCTGGATGGCTTATTTTGGATTGTCAGCACAAATACTTACTTCGCCGTGGGACGACGCTCTTGCTCTTTCCCTCATTTCTCTGCTGCATTTCTCACTTTTCAGCCCCTCGAAAACATTGGCCATACACCCTGCACCTCCAGAGACAGCCAACGACATTCTCGCAGACACCGCGTTGGCAGCACATGCCTTCCACCGTGGTTGTCACACAGATCTCGTTCTTGAACACTGTATGTTTGACGATCATTGGTCTCGTGGAGGTACGTACGATTGAACATTGCTTTCATTTCGGTTACTAATCCAAATCCATTAGAAAACAAAGATTTAAGGGAACATTATGGAAAGCAAGAGCACCACGCTGATTAGTGAGATTGCCGACAGCGTAATGGCGGCAGATGGCCGCATTTGCCGATGATCAAGCCCCCGGAGTGCGCACCTAGTCCATAACGGAAGTGAATAGGCATGCTTGAAGCGAATAATTTTGCGCTGGAGATTTTGTCTCCTTGAAGACAAATTCCTCCCAAACCAAAAAAAGTGAACTCCTCCGCCTACCATTTGTGTTGGCGCAGACACTTAGACCAGTTTAATTTTGTTTCCCTGAAATATCCCTGCTCTCCTTTAAATTGATCTGACTCTGACACATGAGCTGGTAGGGGCAGAAATGTAGGACCCTGACAACACCAGGGCTAAATGAACTCACAATGCCGAAGGAGGAAAAGATGGAGGAGGCATCAGGCTGGAGTTGAACGGTGGTGACCTTATTAGATGGACTGACGGTACATTCTAAACAAGCGAAAATTCACTGAATCCCTTGGAATGACGAGGGATGTCCATGAATTGTGACGACTCGGCGCTGGGATTCCGTAGCAGTTAAAGACCACAATGAAGTTTGAATAGTTTCACTTTTTTTACGTGCATCTGTGACCTGCATGCAGAGGATAAGCTGCACTTCTAGCTCCTGGTTTCTGAGTTGGCAGCGCTGCGCCGCCATGACCGGACCGAGCATACTGTCGGCCAAATAATGACCATGGCACACGATGCCTATGAGCCTATGCTAAAAGAAATTGAACTGTTGCCAAACAGGCAACCACTGCGGAATGGTGGCTCGGTGATCGGCCCATGCGGATTATTATATGGATGGTGTGAATGGCGATGGACTTGGTGAGTTCTTGGCCCTTCCAGGCCTGTTTCCCAGTCACAAATCTGTTCTAGATTCACAACAATCTGCACATCTGGATGGGATATTGAACGACGTCGAACCTCAAGTGGAAAACAATGATGATCCCCAGATCTTTGCTTGCTTCTCCGATGAAGAACTCACTGAGTTGGACAAAGTCGATGAGTGGTAGCTGAGGTTGGCAGTAGTTTTAAATTCATCTTGAGTTTATTTGTATTCATTCAACATGAATTGGAGCCAAACTATAGAACCAATTGAATTCACTGGTCCAGGTGTATAAATGAAACTAGACGAATCCCAACAAAATAATATTCAGTTCTGTTCTAGGCGCACACTCCAGGGGCCTGATCATCGGCAAGCATGGCCATCCGCCATCACGCTGTCGGCAATCTCGCTAATCAGCGTGGTGCTCTTGCTTTCCATAGAACATGCTCTCAAGAGAACGATACCTCCGAATAGTTGATCTATAGACTAATGAAGGGGGTAAGGCCGCAAGCGGCAGGTGCCGAACCTTGGGTTCGAGCATCGGTTACTGGAACACATGTCTCCTATTGTCTATCACATAAAACCGGCTCCTAATGTATAAAACGTGCAGGAAACAGCGGTATTTAAAAGTCATTGTAATGTCTCGACGAGCATTCCGCGCCTCATCAGAGCTTCGCCATGTCCGAAAAATTAATTGCCTTCCTTCCAGCCTTTGTATGTCGCTCTCGACTTGACTTGCCTCCTTCTAGCGTCCTTGGCTGCTGCATCTGCTGCCTTTCGCAACATCTTCTGATAAGCCATCATGCGATGGAGGGCTTTGCGTCTAGACACCTCCAGGTTAACGTCATCTGATCCAGAACTCAGTAAGATATCACATTTAGAACCAGAGAACCAGATCGCCCGAATAGCCAGAACAAACCAATTCGTCGGTCAGTACCCGAATTAAAGACTATATTGAATGGGCAAGAGATCGGAGAGGGACATTAGAGGATTTCGGGCACTGTGGTGGACATGGGCGGAAAGTTTAAGTTTTTCTGGGGCGAGATTGAAGGTTCTTGCAATGGACCAGATCGGAACGCTCCGTCGAGACGCCGTAGGTACCAAAAATAAAAAGAACAAGATGCTGAAAAGGCATCAAAGGCATCAAAAGGATGCTAGCCATATATTCAGCAGTTTGGTCATCAAATAAAGGTACGCCAGTGCCACCGAACGTGCTGGTGGACGAGAAAAGCAAGTACTTACACCAATTTATTTTCTGGTGAATTTTGTAAACCTCCCACGACCTGGGGAGCAGAATCGAGTCGCAAAAGGAAAAGGTAAGACCGCGGTTGATCGGACATGGTATCTCAGTTGATCGGACGTGGCATATGCGCGTTGTTTTACTGGGTTCAGGGACCAACAGAAAGTATAGACGCACTGTTAATGGGGAGAGCCACGGCTAGTGCTGGGTTTTGCGACGTACCCAGTACGGCTGCCTGCATAATAGAGGGAGATGTGCGTACAGCATGAGAAAATGACTCAGTATCAGCAGCAAATTCAAGGAAGAACTTGGCAAAGAGGAGGGAAGCAGTGCTTAACACACAATTTGATAGGGTTACTCTCAACGACGAAACAGTGCGGTCAGTGCGGTCAGTGCGGTCAGCCCGGAGCGAGAATGATAACGTAGCAAGGCCAGTAGTGACTAGTTGCAAATAAGAAGATGAACAAGCATCCATAATGCAGAGGAAGTACTTTCCAGAGAACTGGAACATTAGCAGAATGGAGTATCTGGCAAAAGATAGCTGCATTGTTGGTTAAAAAACATAATTTGAATGAAAAGCAGACCCTTGCATTTCTTCTTCTTGCGGATCAAGTAGGTACACAAAGAGATCAGGCAGAGTCTGTGAAACAAAAACCACTGAGAATGTTAGTAACAGGTCCAGGTAGTACTGGAAAGTCCAGAATATTTGAAGCATGGACAGAATTCCACAATTTGAATATTGATAGATGCGTCTGCCAAGATAAGACTGACAGGACCTACCGGAGTGGTGGCTACTAGGTGGATCAACCACACACTCAGAGTTGTCTCTGTGCGTCTACAGGGACACAATGAAGTCAGACAGTCCAAATGGAAAAAAGATAAGGGAATTTTGTCAGTGAATACAGTTCAATTCCCAAAGGAGTTACATAGGAGCCATTTTGAGGAATCAATCTAACCCGTGCCAGCTGCCTCCACAGAAGGCAGCGACATTTTTCAGCAGAGAACTCATTAACTGTTACAAGGCTAACATTTCAATTGCAGGGAATGACGGTACCCAGAACCTGGTGAAGGAATACAAAGCATGGAGGCAGATCGACCACGTAGTTGTGCTCACTGAGATCATGAGGCAGAAGGGAGATGATGTCCTCATAGGGATATTCAACCATCTGCAAAAGGGAACTTGCACACAGGCCGATAAAGACGTGCTAGACAAATATGTGCTGTCGAATGAGTCGTGCTCCGAGTACACGAGAGGCCTGATAAACCCAGCAAAGTAGACGAAGGGCAACTGATGTCCATTGATAACATACCAAAACGAAACCAGGGACATACACAATCTAGAAATGGCCAAAACATTTGGGGCCATGACGGCCCAAGAGGCACCAATGCATCATGCCACACTGTACAAAGGGAAAAGGCACGCAGAAGAGGGAACTGTGTGGGATAGCAGCAGAGGCAGCATGGAGGGTCTCAGTGAAAGAGGCCAAAGATCTGCCCGGTAGAGTACCATATATGACCGGGATGCCAGTGTTTTGCACTGACAACATAGCGACGGAGCTGGGTATATCAACGGACAGCATGGGTACAGTCGTTTCCATAAGATATGTAGAAAGAGGATGCAGAAGATACGCAATCTCGGTGGAAGTGGATTTTCCACGTTTCAAAGGGGAACACCCGGAACACCCTCACAGGGTGCTATTGCGAACACTTCCGGAAAGATTCAAATTTAAACACATTCAGAAAGCTTCAAATTTAAACTCCCGAATTCGGATACCACGTACACCGCAAGGAGGACACAATTGCCGTTAAATCCGGCATTTGCATTCACATTACACAATTCCCAAGGCAGAACACTTGAAACAGCATGTGTTGATCTGGCTGGCTCCCATCGATTCAGAGTGCATATGTAATGCTGTCAAGAGTAAAGTCATTGCAAGGACTATGCATATTGAGACCGTTCCAGTTGGACACAATACAGAAACACATATCCGAAGAGCTAAGACAAGAACTGGCGAGGACCAATGAACAAGAGAAGCACACGATCCGCTAGCAGGAAGCGCCTGGAATGGTATTACATGGAATTTCCGAGCAACTTGTTTTCGACAGGGATAGAAAACGAAACACGATGAAAAGACAAGACACGAATCAGTCGCGAATCAGATACGACCAAGTAGAGGCTGGAGGATCGTGGCGAGAGAAGCCGACTTGGTGAAACAAGCACAAAGGCAAGAGCACAGCTGATGGTTACCATTTATGGATTGCAGCAATGAATGCTGAACTTGCGTCTGGACACTTTTGGTGGCGGCGGCAGTGCAGACGCTGATTGGCCAATGACACACCGGCCCGGCGTCAGACCATATAAGGCAAAACAGAATGAACAACAAAATTGACATTGGAGGCCAAACCTAAAGGTTCGGCAATGAGCCTGTGCATGCTTGGTGCTAGATAATCTTATCAGTGATCGTATTACCATCAGACCTCGGCGGCATTTAATTGATCCTTCGGGATATCCGATGCCGCATAACTCTCCGCGTATAAAAATTCGGTCAGTTGGTCGGCAAAACTTTACCCAGCTGCGTCTTTCTAAAAAAGTTCTTCCCATGAGTCTCTGCAAAGACTGCATTCAAGGTGCGCTCCGCACTTTTGCATACTCGCCGTTCTCACTCATAGCAGGCGTTTCCTACGAGGGAACTCCCGCAGGCATGATATTGCGGAGGTCCAAGTAAATAAGACTGAAATATCATAGGCAAAATTCAAACCATCGGCGACGTGGAGTGCTACGTTGCGACACCCACCGTCCATTATCCCAAAGACAAAGTCATTCTCTTCCTCACAGACGCGTTCGGCCTGCCACTGCCCAACAGCCAGGTGCGGCATTATTCGAGCACGGATTCTCTTGTGGCCCTCAGTATAGCTAAGCTGACTTCGTGATGCAAAAAAAGCTCTTGGCAGACGATTTTGCCCGGAACGGTTTCAAGGTGTGTGGTCTGTTGGCTGGGTGATAATTGGATAATTGAAGAATCGATGTCGCGCAGACCGTCCTCCCCGACTATCTTCACGGCGACCCTGTGCCGCGCGATTGCATGGAACCCGTACGGGGTCTTCTGGCATCTCTTCACTTGTATCTGAATATCATGCACGGCAGGGAAGTACGTTTGACCTTGCGAAATGGCTCTCGGTGCACGGCACCGCCGACACACGCCCGCTGCTCGACAGTGTCATCGCCGCGCTCAAGGACGAGGGAGTCACTTCCTTTGCCGCCGTCGGGTATTGCTTCGGCGGACGCTACGTCCTTGATCTCGCGTTCGACAACGTCATCGTTGTGGGTGCCACCGCGCACCCGTCTCTTTTTCAAGTCCCTGCCGATCCTCAGGTATGGTATAGGTGTTTTTATGTCGACCCTGGATTTATCTCTGCCCCCAGAAATACATCACGAGCTCCAAGGCGCCGCTCCTCATCAACAGCTGCGCCGACGAGCAGTTTACGCCCGAGGCACAAGCTGAGACGGACGAGATCTTCAACAGCAATGGTGGCTTCGCACCAGGATACAAGCGCAATTATTTCGAGGGGTGCGGCCATGGGTTTGCCGTCCGAGGCGATTTGTCCGACCCGAGGATCAAAGCTGGCAAGGAGGGCGCGTTCAAGGCCACTGTGGAATGGTTTATAAAGTATATGTAGGTTCAATACTGAGAGGCGAAAAATAACAATCGTACCTCCCCAATATTTACACCTTTCCGGTTGACGCTTTGAATATAAATTTCCGAGAAGGTGAAGGCCGAACTGGGGCTTCGCCGTGATTATAACTTGGATTCGCGAGGTTGAACATAGGCCAAGAATACTCCGGCATATGGTCCGTGAGGCGGAGAAATTTAGGAAGCATCCGAGTCGGACAGAGCACAAGAGGAGATTGGATCAAATTTGTTTTCCGACCAAGGGCAAGGCATGCGCTGCGAAACAAAGAGAACAGAGGGATTGTCTCGAGGGCGGGGGGAAACCAAGACGCAAATACGGACATACGGAGAGAGAGTCATAAGCCGTCAGTGTGGAAGCATCGGATGAACGCAGGTCGATATTCTATTACTTGTCTACGCTTACTGCATGGTTTTTTTCCCGTTGCGACGTTACCTGCCGTTACGCGTTCAGTTTCGGACTCTTCAGATTTCATCCTTGATATACGCTCTCTTGTCTCCATAATTTCTCCTGTATACTTGCACCACGTGACCGTGTTCAAGATTCCTAGTCGACAGTATATTGTTTGAGTTAGGTTTGAATTCAAAAAGGCCCTCCGGGCATCCCTGGTACCGGTATTACGTCCCGCCTTTGATTACCCTCTACGGGATAGCTACTGTGTACCATTTCTGCCGTGCACTCGCATCCTCCACGAAGTGTCTGACCCTCTCCCTTATTTTTAATTCTTCGGCTGCAGAGAGCTTGCATCTTTGTGACATCGTCACCATTCGCAGAATGGGAAGTGGGCTACTAGTAGCAGCAAACACGTCGCTGTCTACCAGCCTGACCAACCATTCTAGGAGAGTGCCACTACGAAGACTCTGCGCAGCACAGACCAAGCAATGCCATGGCCATCCATGGCGGCCAAATGGCGGCGATGAATGCAACCGATGCGATTTCCGGAAGCGCAGTGTACAACCGGGCCACATTGCAGTGCTGCAGTAGCGGCCCGCACACCGTCAAAGCTGTAACCGTACGCTAGAGCGTCGTGCAGCGGGTAAGAATGTCAATATCAGTTTGGTCCCCAACAGAGAGGTCGAGCTCATGCAAGTTATGTGTGTCAATACAAAGCATTAGGTCCCCCACACTGAAATTCCCAAGAGGCTGCAACCGTATGAATCGCAGTTCCAGCAGGAAGAGCCGTGCTTTCCCAATACATGAACCTGTGCCTCATTCAGCCGATGTTACTCAGCCAGCAAGATGTCATGACCTTTGGAGCCGAGTATTCCCAAGCCCAGGCGACGCAGGGCAGCCGCCCCGTGCAGTACGTCGTACAGAATGTCTATGGGCGGGGCGTCATCCTCGTACAAATTCAACCCCAATGTCAACAAGGTCCTGGCGAAATTTGGTCGTTCCCACCCGAAGGGCAAGAATGTCAAGTACAAATCCGACAGAGGCGCTCCCTGAAAGGAGTCGCCGCACCAAAGCATGTTCAGCAACTGGCACGGCATCGGCTGCTGTTCCGCAACTAGGACTGCGGCCTTCAGAGCAGGGAAGGAGACACCCTCCAGACTGTCGAAATCGCGCGGACCACGCCAACATCGTCGGCCGATATTGCGAGCGTATGGCAGATGTCGGCTTTCTGTACTAATAGATCGATGATTTTACGCATTCCAACCGCACAGCTATTGTCCCGTCCGGTCGATGACAGTGACCGTGGTAGTCTCGATGGTCCCATACAAAGCCACAGGTTCAGGTCAGACTTCATACGAGAAGCGTATGTGTTGAACAGAGCATCGGACATCGCTGGCCAGAGAACTGCGGAGGCCCACAACACCCCTGAGCGCAGCACCAATGCGCACCAGGTTTTACAGATGCGCATCAGCAATGTTCTGCGGGCGACGCATCCGCTCCTGCGTGCTGTTCGCACTACATAAGGATTGAAGGGGTCGAAGTACTTTCCACAGACCAAGTCGAAGATCTGAATGACAATTTCTGGAGGCACTGCACCAAATATCACATCGCCTGTACGTTGTTGCGAAATCATCACTCACAAGTATACCGATTCGGCTTCAGCAAGAGTTCCCATACACCACAAAAACGTAGCGCACCGTTCGATGGTCAGATGAAAGGGGAGTACCTACCAGGGGCTATCGGTTTGGACCCTTAGGGACAACGAATAGGTGTCGGTCTGTGGACGCGACCCACCCGGAGTTGGGCGTTGAGCGTAGTACACAGGTCCAGGTAGCGACCCACCCGGAGACGCATGTCGAGCGTAAGAGACAGGTTAAGGAAGAAAGTAAGACAGTCTTTATTTCACGGGCCATATGGCTTCTCTGGTTGGCGAGGTTATTCACAGGGGAAGGTGCCATTGGATGAGGATTTGTGAACGGATGTGCGGTCGCTTGGAGACTGGCTGGGAGCTCACTTGCTAGTGCGACGTGATCAGACAACGTGTGTTTCAAGTTAATACACCGGAGTAGCCGGAAATTACCAAAAAGGTGATACTGCCTAAAAAGGTGCGAGTGATGTGACGATATCGTGACAGATAGGGTGTATATATGGAAAGTAGACCTGGACCTAGAACGGTACCAGGAACAGACTTGAGATATCAAAACCAAAACATAATTTTGTAACTACCTAAAATCACTCACCACAATTCGACCTCAGCAACTCTGAGTCCGTTTTTCATTGATGTTACATTGACTTGAACATGAAACTCTCTTGACAATTTCGGCTAACCAGAAATCACAAGTTACAAGTATTGAAATTCTTTTCAGCATGGCGTTGTGCTGCGGGTGGGCTCGGGGAACTGAACTCAAATAACGTTGTTCAAAGTTTGATGAAGAGAAATCCACCCACAAGCAGGAAGCGTCACTTGCAACCGCTAATTCCGTCCTTAGTTTAGCAGATAAGTATAGTATTTACGCAGAGCTACAGATTTCTACGCCAATTACTCTCTATGATCTACTATCGTCTATATTTTTCCTCCGCATTCCCAACCCTCCGTCCAGGGCTCCAGATATACCCACAGCTTTCCCCATATCCCTTTAATACGCCCATTCAAACCATCTTCACACCTCCGTCACCATCCTTCTCACCCCCTCCGGCCCCTCGCTCAGCCCACTCCTCCTCCCATCCACCACCCGCCATTCTCCAGCTCGGACCCCACGAAGGCCACGAGCTGCGCCTTCCGCTCATCCTCGCACGCCGCGAACGCGTCTTCCCACCGGCGCTCGCTTTCGGGGACGTCGCGCCACCCGCCGGCGTAGAACCTGAATTTGGCCAGCACGCGCGTCGACTGGGTCACGGTGCGCACGGCAGGCCAGTGGGGCGGGTGCGGGTATGTTTTTCGCGCCATGGGTGGAGGTGGAGGCGGATGTAGTGGATGCGGACTTGAGCGCGGCGTAGAACCCATTCGCGGCGAGGACGATGACGGGCGGGATGGTGATGCGGCCTTGCTTGCAGCAGGGCTGCAAGGTTGAGACGGCTGCGAGGGTGTTGACGTCAGTGCAGGTACAACCGCGGTGGGTGAAGAAAGGTGTGTTGAAGCAAGCAATTGATGGAATGGAAGAACGCAAGTTCTCCAGGGGTTCTATCTGACACAATCGACTAGTCAGAACACAAGCACGGCTTCGGTTCCAATATTATCGGGCGCTCTGATCTACGCTGCTTCCCCAATATCCACCCAAGCGGATTTTCCCAAAGAAAGTCACCAAGAAAGCCGCGAAGAAAATTCTCGACAATGTCCAAGTGGCGAGCAAAAACAAGCAAACCCGCAGGCGCGGAAAATTTCGGTCATCAGAGACAAACCGAGGTTGTCCTTCGCTCGGGAAAGGAAAGTATGCGCCCGAAGACAAATCAGATCGGTCGTCCAAAAGAATAACCCCGTACCATACAAAAGCGTCCCCATTCGGCTCCCTAGTCCGCACCGTGCGTTCGAGTAGCGCGCGTGAGATCGCGCCCGGGGAGGCTTCGCGTGCGCGCCCTTTAGCACCATTTCCGCCATCAGGGTTCCCGTTTTCGTCCAGAAGAGGTGTCCCGCTCCCGCTGACGTCCAGAGGTGTCGCGAGCCAGGGGTGTCGTGAGCGCCGGGATGAACGTCTCCTGGCCCGCAGCCGCCGCGACATCGCCAGTCCGCTCGCAATGCCGTTCTCTCGAGGCTTTGACTTTGCGTTCCTGGAGGGCGGCTTAACAGAGCGGGAGACGTACATACCAGATCTATGGGTCAAAAGGGAAGTGTCAGCGAACGGTCTGGGCTGATCATGATAAAAGACCAGGAAGAATGCCACAAGAAATTGCAGAAACGAGTAAAGATTAATTAAACAAACGAATACACTATGTTCACACCACTTACCCATTCGCCGTCCCAGGCCCCAACGGCCGGGTGGCGCGCACTTGGTAGGCGGAGAGCATGGCCGTCTCGGATGGAGTAGAGGTACGTGCGCGTGGCTATTGGGGTTCAAAGGCGAGGGTTCAACAAAATGAGAACGGCAACCGATGATGAGCCGCGCAGGCGAGAGCGGGGAGGACGGCGAAGCGGAGAAATCGCCAAAAAAATCTCATCAAACAGGAATGAGCGTCAGACTTGGGCTTGCACGCTAATCGGAGTGGGTCTAACAGGCCGGCAAGGGAATGACCTCCGCCAACGCGGAAAACATTGGGAAAGGTGCCGAGTGCGATGCGAAACTTGAAAGCGCGCGCCGTCGAGGGACTTTAGCGTATGACGAGTTGCTCATGTACAGGTTCAAGTCCGCATCGTCGAAACCTGCATGTGGGGGTGAGAATTTGGCTCGACTACAGGAAAAACGGGAATCGGATGACGCGAAAAGATTTCCGGAAAAAGGTGGAGGCAAAAAGAGAAGACCACGCACCAACGGGATTCCCCACTGGGCGCATAGGCGCTCGCCCATGCGCAGACGCGCCTCGTACCAGACCATGCTTCTTTTCCTTCCACAGACAAAAGTGCGCATGCGTGATTCTGTGCAATAGATATGTACGACATTTTGTTCCTGTCCGCGCCTTTTTAGGGCCCGGTGTATGGCGAAGAAGTGCAGCATGGCAGCCGTTCGTCGAAAGGAGGGGAGAAGCTGGCTCCTGCGCTCATTGTGTCGCATGCGCGTTCAGGCTGCTAGCCACTATACCTGTCTGCAAAGCGTTTTCCGCTGTGTCACGCGTCACGGCTTGGCAACGCCGGCACGCCGCGCCGCTTCAAGCCGGTTTCCGGGTTCCTCAGGCTCCTTCTGCGCTTGAAGTTCTTTGTCCCCGTCAGCTACTTAGGTCGGCTCTTGCCCGCAAAGGCAGGCAGTGTTTCCACTGGAATCTCGGCTCAACCGAAAACGTGTGGTGGGCCTTGGTAATACCGTAAGCCCCATTTTTTTTTCGTCATGGTTGTTTATGCCATGTCTGTCTGAATGTGGCAATTTCCAGCATTTCTCAGCCAGCCGCCGGACGTCTTCAACCTCCGTCGCCAATTTTCAATGTTCTCGCATATACTTAAAGGCGGGGTCTCGCGGACTGCCATCACCCGGGCCGACCAAAATGCTTGCGTTGTCGGCATATCGTCAGCTACTTATTCTGATGCGCCGGAGGCTCGTCTTGGATCAAGTTTTCAAGCTCGTCTCAGTTCACATTGTTTCTTCAACAGTTGACTCTAATATGGGGAAACAGTCGGCTCTGAGTATCCCACGTAGCGCGATTCTTGTTTATACCCACATTTTGTCCTGCCGAAGATCGGATTTGCTGAACCATCGACGTCTTCCCGTTTAGATATCATGGTTTGGAGATATCCTCTTACACCGTTGATCATTGTACGGCAGCATACGGGTTTTGATCAAGCCAAGCTTCGATCTTTTTACGTTTCAACAAGCAGACCTCAAACCTCATATTCAGTCAGCAGCGGCGAAGTCGCAGCCTCACGCCGTGTGAGCCATACATTCCAAAGTGGAGCAGAAGGGTTAAACATAGGTGCTCGATTATCAACTGCTTGCTCCTCGACCCACGATATCCCGGTCAAATCTCGCAGGATCGCGGATAAACATCTGCCTTCCTTCTCATCTATAACCCGGCGCAGCGGAAATTTTGGCTTCGCGGTCGCTGCCGATCAATGACCTGTTACAAACTCAGCCCGAATCGGTGGTCTCAATTTTCAAGTTGTCGCCAAACTTTTGGACTTTCAGGCGGAGCTCCCGGATCCGAACTCATCACGCTAAGTTCCCGTGCGCCGTCCTGTGCTCTACGAGACAACCGCCTCCGTACCTGTGCCTGAGAAGCGCGATCCTAACAACTAGACACTCATCTCTCGCATGATCTTTGGGACAATCATCTTCGAAATCAGGGTTACCGTAATTTGGGCTTCGGCAGCAACAGATCCAGGGCCTATTACACCTCGCTTCAGGAGCCTCCTTTTGGAAAGGATGGTCAGAATTTTTCAAGTTGTCGGCAAACTTTTAACTTGGGGACTTCCCATTGAACTCTGAATGCATCACACCCCACTGCTACTATCCTCCCGTGTGCGCCGCTCTGTGCCAAGTGAGGCGAGCGTGTCCACATTTCCACCTTGCACGAGAAGGCAGTTACACAAATTTAGATAAGTCTTCTCTGTCGGCGCTCTTGTTTGTCCCTCCATCTTCCCGTCCTGCTCTCTGTTCATCCAAGTACATCTCGTGCGCCACTTTTTTCAACCCTCTTATCCTCGGCCTTCTTGCCGTAAACTTAAACAGTGTGTGGTTCTCCACCACCATCCAAATATCAGAGATATCATCTCGAAAGAACCATCTGGAGACAATTGACACTTCATCTCCGCATCTGTGTCTGACGGAGATGGGTGCCTCCCAACCTGTGCATGAGAAGCCACGCAAATAAGTCGCCGTGCGTCTACCCATAAAAGTCTCCATCAATCAAGTATCCAGTATCCCTTCTTGCGCACCTTCTGCGATACCTCTTCAGCAGTGTTGCTACAAGCTCCAGCAGTATACTATCTTCTACTGCCATCCAAATATCTAAAAGTGTTTACGCAGATCGCCATGCACGCGTCTCTCGAAAAGATTCTCGGATACACCGCGGTGGCAGCAAATGCCCTTCAAGACGCCGCAGCTGTGACGCAGACTCCCTTCCTGAACAATGTATCCGCGCTTTCCTTGACGATTCTGGGGATTGTGGAGGTAGGAGGGTCCGAACATCATTTTCATCTCACTAATTAACGAAAGCCAGAAAACAAAAATTCAAAGGGAACGATACGTCCAAATAATAGAGAGCATCCATCAATCCCTCTGTGCACTAATGAGCCTGTGCATGTTCTCGGATGAAATCCGATCGCCGACGTTGCTCGAAGCTATTGCTCATTAGAGAGCTTGCGCAAAAGCCGCACAAGCCGCATGCGGCTTTTTGGCATTGCGCGAAGCCGCATGCGGAAATCAAATCTGAGGTTACTGAGAAACTAAGTCAGTGGAGAGATACTCAGGTTGAGAGGCAAGTCCTGGTGAGAGAAAAAGTTGCATTACTATCGCAACTGCTCCGTGCAGGACACGAAAAGTGTGTGAAATCTGAGTGGAGCCAGAGTGATGGCTGGACAAACCGCTTCCCCAGCTCGCGCATCGACCAGATATTAATTTGGATGAACACAGTGCAGTGTGACAAAGACCTGAGAGTGTAATGAACTCACAAAATCATACAGCAAAGCCAGCACAAACCCGATAATTTTGCGCAATGCCGAAAAGCCGTATGCGGCTGGTGCGGCTTTTGCGCAAGCTCTCTAATATAATTAGCGGTCCCGCGGTCACACTGGGGGCAAAAGCCTGGGCATATGAAATCCATATGCCTTACAGGCATGTGGTTCACATTTCAATAATCCATGGCACAAAGGTATAAAGCACCTTTGTTTCATCTTTGTTCCACCTCCAAAAACAAAGATGGGACAAAGGCTTGGACAAAGGTGCTCTACACCTTTGTCCCATGGATCATTGACATGCGAACAACATGCCTGTAAGGCATATGGATTCCATATGCCTGGGCTTTTGCCCCAGTGTCAAGTGGTATCGCCTCGAGGCACAGGGAGATCTAAACGGGGTATTATCGGACCAGAGCAAACACGGACAATCTGATTCGAGGCATCTGCTTAATATACGAGGTATGCGAACGTGTCCTTTGACTTCACCAGTACCTTGCCACCTCCTGATACGAGGGCAGCTACGAAGCTGCGCCCGACTTTGAGCCCCTACTGTAACAATACGCAACACTAAGCAACTTTCATCATGGGATCCATTGGGCCGGCAACATGCCATCATTTGTACCCACCCTTCCCTTCTGATATCCCTACCGCTCCCCTTGTTTCCATCTCCCTTGCCAAGCTCGAGAGTGGTGACGAAGAAGAATCCAATGCCTTCTTCGAGGCCTGCAAGAATCTCGGCTTCTTCTACATGAACACCGAGGGCTCCGAGCTGGGCGACAACTTGATTTTCGAAGCCGAGCAGCTTCATGGAGTCCAGCAGGAGTTCTTTAAGCGGCCGAACGAGGAGAAGGAAGAGTATGCACGAGAGAAGATCGATCCGTTCTTTGGGTACAGGCATGTGGAGTTGAACATAAAGGATCAGGATGGCAGGCCGAAGAGGAATGAGACTTACAATGTGAGTCAAATCAACAATCCGACATGTACTGCCTTTGCTGACCAGGTGCGCAAGATGCGCAAAGACGACATCGTCGGCAACTGCGATCCCCTGCCCTGCCATCCCTTAGCGAAAGAAAATCAAGCCTTACTAAAGAACTACGTCTACCACTGCCGCGTCGCCATCAACCTCATGATCTCGCACCTGGAGAGCCACCTGCAGCTTCCATCCGGCGCGCTCGCTCAATTGCACCGCATTGAAGAGCGTTCTGGCGACCACGTGCGCTTCCAACATGCCGCCATCCAACCCTACAGCGACGAGATGGCCAAGCAGGGCGAGCATACAGATTTCGGGACCCTCACGATCCTTTTCAATTGGCTCGGCGGGCTGCAGGTTCGGCTTCCGGGGACGGAGGACTGGGTGTACGTCAAGCCCATTCCAGGCTCTGCGGTCGTGAATTTGGGCGACGCGTTGGTGAAGTTCACGGCGGGAATTTTGCGGAGTAATATCCACCGTGTTGTCCCGCCACCGCCACCGCAGGATGGGCAGCAGAGAAATTCCTTGGTGTACTTTTCGAGGCCGGAAGACGGTGTTGTGTTGCGGCGGCTCGAGGGCGGGCTGATTGATAGGCAGCCGAGGGCAGAGAAGCAGGAACTAGAGCTGACAGCGCAGGAGTGGACTTTGAGGCGGTCGGTTGGGGATCTAAAGGGGGTGTATACGCAGAAGGGTGGGTTGGAGTTGAGGCACGAGCAGTAGCAGCCTGTGGAGACGAAGTAACTGGGTTCGCAGTGTTCTGTACTGCTACTCATCGTACTCTATTATTGTTGGTTCTGTCCTTGAGAAGAGCTACATCTGCCGTATCCTTTTCCGTCTTGTTTTGCCATAGCCGATATGTTGTGGCTGGGAATAGCGAAGAGGCTATGTTCGGAAACGTGGATCGTGGGTTCGCAAACAAATGGGCTGAGATGAGTAGTGCTGGCCAAATATGAATACAATACAGCAAAATGCATATTAGAGAGCTTGCGCAAAAGCCGCACCAGCCGCATACGGCTTTTCGGCATTGCGCAAAATTATCGGGTTTGTACTGGCTTTGCTGTATGATTTTGTGAGTTCATTACACTCTCAGGTCTTTGTCACACTGCAATGTGTTCATCCAAATTAATATCTGGTCGATGCGCGAGCTGGGGAAGCGGTTTGTCCACCCATCACTCTGGCTCCACTCAGATTTCGCACACTTTTCGCGTCCTGCACGGAGCAGTTGCGATAGTAATGCAACTTTTTCTCTCACCAGGACTTGCCTCTCAACCTGAGTATCTCTCCACTGACTTAGTTTCTCAGTAACCTCAGATTTGATTTCCGACATGCGGCTTTTGCGCAAGCTCTCTATTACGCTGGGTGAGTTTGGATCACACAGTGAGTGTCCCGCTGTGTTGAATTTCTGTTGGAAACTTATAGCAGTCTTGAAAAATTACATGCGTTTCTGAGGGCACAACAAGGGCTGGGAACCCTTAAGCGCTTCTTCAAGCAAAGTGAAATCGCGACTCAATTGGATAGCTGCGAAGGAGAACTGAGAGCCGCATTGGAAGTTTTCACTGTAGGTTCCAATAAAAAGGAGTTGAGAAGAGCCGTACGAATTAACGTCGATGTTGAGATAAAATATGGAGCTGGGATCGCCAGCGCGGTCGTGGGACCCAACGCGGATACCGAGCGGCGTCACCAAGAGCTCTTCGAACTTATCTCCTCTGAGAGTGCATCCTCGGATAATGGATCTTCCTCGGTGAACTTTAGAGATTCATTGTTCAATTTGTTGTTGCGTCATCTCATTCAATTCCTCAAGATGCGACGAAGTTCGCTGAATTTAAGGTGAAGACAATCATCAATAACTCAACTAGCGCTGATTTTGAGTAAGTTCAACCGAATCCTTCTCGCTACTACCTGCTTATTCTACGGGAGGGACTCCGAGTTTAAAGATGTTGTTGATGCTCTTACCGCCGATCCCGCCGCACGGATCGCCATACTGGGCCCCGGTGGAATGGGAAAGACAACATTGGCAATAGCCGCTGTTCATCATCCGACTCTTATCGAAAAATATCATGCCAGATATTTCATCTCGTGCGAATCTGCCAACACTTGCGCCAAGTTGGTGACCAGCATAGGTTTGCATCTGGGCCTGGAGCCATCGCGCCAGCTCTCGAAAGCAATTGTCCAGCATTTCAGACAGTGCGGATCGTGCCTGCTTGTGCTCGATAATTTCGACACACCGTGGGAGCCACTAGAATCCCGTGGCCAGGTCGAGGAATTTGTATCTCTGTTGGCGGACATTTCGAGTCTTTCTTTGCTGGTGAGTGGAGAGGATACATCATTACTAAGAGTACTCATATTTCGCAGGTAACAATGCGAGGAGCTGAAAGGCCAGGCAAAGTGAAATGGAACCGCCCATTTCTCCCTCCCCTGGAGCCACTAGCCTCTTCTGCCTCGCGCCAAATATTCATTGAGGTTGCAGAGGACCCTGAACCCGGCGAAGAATCGGCCCTCGACGACCTGCTGGATCTATCAGGTAGCCTGCCGCTCGCCGTCTCTCTGATGGCCAATATTGCATCGTTTGAGGGATATTCGGGCGCTCTATCACGGTGGCAGATCGAAAATATTACTGTGCTCTCAAACGGACATGACAAGCGATCCAATCTCGAGAAATCAATCACACTCTCACTCACCAGTCCGCGTATTTCTTCCTCCCCACACGCGAAGAATCTCCTTTCCCTGCTTTCGTTGCTCCCGGACGGGATAAAAGCCGAGAATCTCATAGCAGGTCACGTCCCCATTCCCGATGTTCGGTCAGCACAAGCATTGTTGATCGGTGCCTCATTGGCATATATCAATGCAAAAGGGCGCCTCGCAGCACTGAGCCTTATTCGTGAATACATCAGACACAGTCATCCACCCTCACCACCCATCTCCAGGCCCCCTTCGTGTGTATTTCAAGGACCTTCTTGAACTCTGGCGGTCAACGCAGGACCTTCCCTCCAGTAATCTTACCTCAGAACTGGTTGGGAACCTGGGAAACATGCACGAGCTCATGCTGGACGGCCTCATCAAGGATGATAAATCTGCATGGTCATCAATTGGGTCTGGGATCATCGCACTCCATAGGTTCTCAGTAACAATGATACAAGGGAATAGTCCTCTGTTCCAGAGGCTTCCGCACCTGATTGAAGTGACTGGGGACGCCGAGCTGCGATGGAAATATGGATATTTTTGTCTTCGTCATTCGCCTTTCCTTCATCTGTTGAAGGAGGATCCCGAGGTTTGGATCACGGAGGGTGTCAAGTACTTTGGCACCGGAACTCGCCCCGTTGAACAAGGTGAGATCCTCTTCCGTCGAATTGGATCCGACTCAATTAGTATTCAGCGGTCACCTTTTACAATACCGCGGCATTCTATTATCAGTATCCCAGATCCATTAACCTCCAGAAGGCGAGGGAATTCTGCACACTTGCCTCTGCGTTGGCCCAGGACGCACACGACATCAAACTTCAATTACTGTCCTTGAAACCGAGTACGAGATTGCGGATAGATGCGGGGAACTACAACGGCAATTCAACATCGTCCACAAGGCGCGTGATCTAATGAGGTTCGCCTCGGATTCCAGTCTTGGGATTCGATGGATTGTAACTGAGGCCTTCGTCAACCTCAAGATTGGTAATATTCCACGCGCTCTTGACCTGTGTGCGCAGGGGAAAGATATACTGTTGTCCTGCGGAATGCACGGGTCTGACCGGCATGTAGCACTTCTTAATATCCATGCTGTCGTGCATTTCCAGAAAAGCGAGTACGAGGAAGCACGTCAACGGCATGAAGAGGTTTCGAAAAAAACCTCTTCAACGTCTTCGCCCCTGTTGTATGCCGATTCTCTCGCTAGCATTGCACAACTAGATGTCGTCACCGGGCGCCCAGTAGCTGGAATTCTTGCCAATATGCGCACCGCCGAAGCCGTTTGGCAAAGCCTTGGCCTCACCAGAGTGCTAGTGTGTTCGCATCTGACTGCCGAGCTGAAGCTCTACTGCGGTGACCCCGAGAACGCCCGCGCGGAATTTCTACAGTGTTTGGCAAAAAGTCGAGGTTTCTACCCGGATCTTCAGAAATTCTGCTTGGAGGATCTTGGCGACCCCAGGCACGGAATGCACAATGCAACGGAAACCTTCCGCTGGGCCGTGGTTTCCCTTGCATTTGTCCAAAAGATGAAAGACCGGGTGGGTACATTAAATGCCCTACGGTGTCTTGCAGATGGACACAGCATCTTAAAAGACGACGAAACAGCTCTTAGTCTCTTTCACGCGGCACTGGAGGGAGGAACCAACATGGATATCCACCGCCTCCGAGCCGAATGCATGGTGGGGATTGGCGATATCATGCTTCGACGCGGGGATTTGGCGCAAGCGAAGGAGATGTGGACGGGCGCCTATCCACTTTTCGTCCGGTCATCGCGCGTGAAGGACGCCGCTGCAGTTGAAGAGCGACTGCAGCAATTGGCCACCACCTCGCTTGTGCATAGACTCAAGCCAGTCCCAGAGGCCGCCGCTACAGTCGAAGACCGACTTCAGCAATTGCCCAACACCTCAATTTTCAATAGACTCGAAGCAGTCCCAGAGGCGCAAAGAATCTAAGACAGTCGTTTGATCAGCGCGCCGCCGCTGTAATGATCAGCTGGAAGCAATAACTCGGAATAATGACTGGTTCGAGTCCAGCTTTTGAACTTCGAGCTTGCCAGAATGTTGTGGTTGTGAATCAGTATAACATCGGACTCTCCAGACTTCCTGCTTCACCTGCGTTCTCTTGTCTTCGTAATTTACTTCTCTTGGGCTCCTTCATATGCCCTCTCTTGTCTCCAACTTGTCTCCATAATTTATTTACGTGACCGTGTTCAAGATTAGTAGTCGGCAGTATATTGTTTAATTTTGTCTAGGTTTTGAACAGAAAAACCAAAAAATATTTTGTAAGGGCCTAAAATCACTCAGCTACAACTGGAACAATTCGAGAGCAGCAACTCCGAGTCCGTTGTTCATTGATGTTACATTGACTTGAACAAACTCTGTTGACAAGTTCGACTACCAGAAATCATAAGTTATAAGTATTCAAATCGTTTTCAACATGACGCTGCGGCGCAGTGTGGGTGGACTCGATGAACTGAGCTCACAATAACGTTTGTTCAAAGTTTGATGAAGAGAAATCCAACCACATGCAGGAAGCATCGCTTGCAGCAGATAAGTCCGTCCTTAGTTTAGCACATAATTTAGTAGGTACGCGGAGCTACAAATCTCTACACCAATTACTCTCTATGATCTACTCTCGTCTGTATTTTTCCTCTGCATTCCCAACCCTCCGTCCAGGTATACTCGCAGCTCTCCCCGTATCCCTTCAACACACTAATTTGAACCCTCCTCACACCTCCGTCACCATCCTTCTCATCCCCTCCAGCCCCTCTCAGCCCGCTCCTCCTCCCATCCATCACCCCGCCATTCTCCAGTTCGGACCCCACAAACGGCACAAGCCGCTTCTTCCGCCGTACTCGCACGCCGCGAAGGCGTCTACCCACCAGCGCTCGCCTTCGGGGACGTCGCGCCACCCGCCGGCGTAGAACTTCGCCAGCACGCACATCGATTGCGTCACCGTGCGCACGGCGGGCCAGTGAGGTGGATGTACGGCAGTCTTTTTCTCGGCGGGGGTGGAGGAAGTGGAGGTGGATGTGGATGTGGTGGAGGCGGTCTCAGGCGCGGCGTAGAACCCGTTCGCGGCGAAAACGATGGCGGGCGGGATGGTGATGCGGCCTTGCTTGTAGCAGAGCTGCGAGACCGAGACAGCTGCAAGGGTGTTGACGTCAGTACAAGTGCAAACACGATGGATGATGGTTGATGGAAACAAAAGGAACTATTGAAGCGAGGAATGTAATGAATCGGACAACCCAAGTTCGCGCGTTCTGTCAAACCACGCACGCACAGCGGTCGAAGCTCGGAGTCGTGCTCGGTTCCGAACCAAATCGTCGCCCCCAGCGGTGCGAATCCAGAATGCCAGAGAAAGGAAATTCGGGGATATATCAAGGATAGGACGTCCGCAACAACAGAAAGGAGAAACGAAGAACGAAATTCAAGAACATGCGCTTCAGCGGCAGCACCATTGCGCGGAAACCAAGTTCGAAAAAAACAAACAAAACTCTCTATACAAAAGCGTCCCGTCCGGCTCCGTAGTTCGCACCGCGCATTCGAGCAGCGCACGCGAGACCGCGTCCGGGGAGGTGCCGTTGGCGTTCGCGCCATCGGCACCACCGTTCGCACCATTAAGCGGTGTCCCGCTCCCGCTGACGTCCAGGGGCATCGCGGGCGTTGTGAGCGCCGGGATGAACGTCTCCTTGCCATCGCCCAGGGCAGCCGCAACACCTGACGCGATAGCTAGTTCGCTTGCGATGCCGTTCTCTTGAGACTGGCTGGTTTTGTTTTTGTCGGATTTTGCCTTTTTGGTCGGTGGCTTGACGAAGCGGCAGACGTGAAAAGCGCGTCAGGGAGGGGGCCTAGAGGTCAATCAGGAATTCCAGGTAGGAGGTAGGTAAAATAATAAAGGGGCAAACGACGAATTCGGAATAAATCGATGAATAGAGAACGCGACTTCCCACTTGCTGTCCCAGGCGACGATGCTGACGCGCAGTTGGTAGGCCGAGGGCATGGGGATCTCGCGGATGAAATAGAAGTGCGTGGCTGGTGGGGTTCACGAAGAGCAGAAGCGCATCGAGTTTTCAACGTTGAACAAAATGCGAAGAGCGGCCGATGATGAGTAAGGTGCAGGGGAGAGTGGGGGCGATGGCGAAGCGGAGAAATGTTTGAGAAAGTGACCATGAGTCGAATGTAAACTGTGGATGTAAGAGACGCAATCGAACACACCAGCGAGGGGGCAGCCTCCGCCAGCGCGGAAAACATTCGGAAAGGTGCTGAGCGCGATGCGGAAGCGCTGTCGAGGGCCTTAGCGTATGACGAGTTACTCATGTGCAGGTTGAAGTCCGCATCGCCAAGGCCTGGATGGGCTGGTCAGAATTCCGTTTGCGTTGCACAAAAGGGCATCTCATGATGCGAAGAGAATCCCTAAAAATTAAGGCAAAATGTACACAACAACCCGCCAATCATGAGACCATTCAGCGCGGAATGGATGCTTCCTAATGGGCGGGTGCGCCCCGGAACAGGCCATGAGCGCCTGTCCCTTCTTTACTTCTCCACATAAAAGTGCGTGATTCTGTGCCACAGATGCGCGGCATGCAGCTTTGAGTCGGACAATGTTTTGTCCCTGTCGACGCTTTCAGAGCACACACAAAGCGAAGGACTAGGCCTCGGTGTACATGTACAGGAAAGGAAGGAAGACTAGAGAAGACCCGGAGCTGCGCTCATTGTGCAGTCGCCGCTCAAGCTGCTATCCATTGTCCGGGCCGAGGGGAGTCTCCAGTCCAACGGAAATGACTCACAAAAGTAACCGTTGTAAGAGCACGGACATACGAGCAAAACGCGGAGAGATGGGGTGATGAGTAGGTGAGTGTTTGGTAAGCCGCGCCCGGACTGTCGAAAGATATCCCAAAAAGATAAAGCCCGTTCCTATGGACATCGTGAGCTAGCCACGCGACGTGGCAGAGTCTAGGCGGGGTACGAACGAGCCTCGTATCCATACACAGGAGTCTGGCAGTCGAATGAAATCGACGCCGCAGGCCTCGTGTGCGCAATCCCAATGCCAATCCCAACGAGCAGCGCGCACGGGAGTCGTCCGTCCGAGTCGTGCTGTTGGTCGTGGTCCATCGAAATCGCCGAGAACGGTGATTGCAGAAGGTGCGAGTCTGGAAAGCTAGGAATACGCATCCACATCGCCCTCCCAGAACTGCGAGATCAAACGCCGTCCGCGCGCTCCAAACCCATCCCTCTCCCGCTCCTCTACCACAAACCCCCGGCGCAGTAGTCTTAGCGCCGTCTCCCATGACATCATAAAACGCTCCGAGCATGCTGGCGCGCAGCGGCCGCGTCCATCCCTCGCACTGTCCCGGACTCTGCCCCTCACCGTCATTCTGGTATTCCTCCGGAGCTCAGTCAGTGGCGGAGTGTGCGATGCCCAGGCAGGGGAGGTACGGCCGGGGTTTATGTCGCCGACGGACCGGTGGGGGCTTGACGTGCATGCCAATGGCCCCAGAGCTTTGCGGTCCGCGGGGGGTGTGTCTTGCGCCTATGCTTGTGGCCCCTGCGCGCGCCCAAGTCCACAGTGCGGTCCTGGTCGCGGTCGTACTCATGGTGGTCATACTCCTCCCTCCGCATTCATCCCAAGCAGCGTGCTCGCGCCCGACGCCAGGACGAGTGGTCGCGATGGGAAGATGCGCACCGCACGCTTCCACAGCCGCTGCTCGCTGCTGTCCACCGCCTACTCCCGTTCCTACCGGTCCTAGTGCTTCTTGCGCTTTGGCTCTGGTTTATGCTCGAGTCACGATAAGCGGTGTGCGCAGGGAGCGGACGGGCGGTGGGTTACGGGCTACCATTCGAGAAGGAGGGCGGGATCGTCATCATCGACGGCTGGCGCACGTGCGGGAAAGGGGGTGTGCCGTGCTGTCCTTGAGTGGGGATATCTGGTGCATTGAATAGCTCGCAGTATCGACATGCGGACGGGAAGCCCGGTACGCTGGCGTATTGAAGGGCAGCGGGAAAGAGTCCGAGAGCGACTGCTGAGGAAGCTGTCGGAGGACTAGAGCGACTGCTGAGGAAGCTGTCGGAGGACTAGAGCTCCCCGATGTCGCAGTCGCTGGTCAATGAGGTCGGGATTGAGGGTTCTTTGGCGCAGTCCAGCACGAGAGGTCTCAGGCACTGGCGGTGGCGCATGGGAACGCAGATGAGGCGTGTGTCGGTGGCGACGCGACGACGATGAAGGTCCCGAGTACAATGGCCGCGTCGAATGGGGGCGCCGTGGATGATGGTCGCAGGAGCCGATGCGGCGCGTTGATGGGTGGAGAAGCGGAAGAGGACGTGGAAGGAGGTGGGATGGAGAACCGAGGACAGACACAGGCACATTGAGGACCGCGATGTTATAAGTGATACTTACGAAGAAGTGCTCAAGAGGTCGCACTAGAAAGGTCCGTGACAAAAGGCGATCGGCTACCCCGCGCCTTTTGAAACGGCATCGAGTAGATTGGTCAAGGAAATGCAGGAGAAACTCACCCTAATATCTAGGATAAGAGGCTCCTGTGAATCGGCTGGTCAACCAGCTCAACTGAGGTCACTGTTGCCAAGCTCCAAGCTTCAAGGGTTGTTCACGAATCACAGGTGAAGATTTCCGTTGATTACGTGCGACATGTCGTCTAGGGTCGGTCCATCCGACTGGTAGCAGTGTCTTGAGTCAGCGCCGTGAATTTGTTGGAAATCCCGCCAAAGTACCAAACGAATCAAGGACAAGAAAACCGAAGAAAATCGTGAGTCGTGACTCGAAGCGGCACCGCCACGGTGTCACACAACGGCAAAGTAAGTATCCTCCTCCACTCAACTCCACCCGCGGTTTGGTCCGAATCCTGGCCCGCAGAACATTTCAATCGCCCGATCCTTTTTATACCCACTGCTGGTGAAAAAATTGTTGCTTCGGCCGGCTTGGCCTTCGACGCTGTACGCAGCTGCCTGAAATTAGGCCGTAAACAACGGGTTTACGGGCCGTTGTACGGGTACGAGACCCGCCCGTAGCCACTTTATGCCTGCGCTTCTACGGGTCAAGTACGGTACGGGTAAACCCGTAGACGTGTCACTTGTACCCGGCGGTATACAGGTTTTACGGGTTGAAAAATATCATTTGTTTGGACGCGAAGTACCGTGCCGCCTTTCTTGCCGCGACTGGCGGAATAGAGCCGAGTTGCGGCAAGGTTTGAACAGTCACTTCCGCTTCGGGATCACCTCGGCTAGTGATCGGCTTCCAGCAAAAATGGACTGGTTCGATATTTATCTCCAGGTATGTGAGCTATGGAGTGTACTATCAGCGACTGGGTAGTGGGCCACCTTAAAGTTTATGGCTCTGGGCAGGAATTACTGGGGACTTATGATGCCTTTGGGGCATCCATATTGAAGCAATACCTATTAAAAGCTGTCTGAATGTGATTGACAGAATTTACATGACATTTTTGGCATGTCTTGAATTTTTTCCTGCCGAGATGCCTAAAGGAGTAAAAAACGAGGTAGTGGGCCACCTCTCTGGACGAGTCGCCGAGGCTCAAATTGGTACCAAAATGTATCCTGATTGGAGGATTAGATCTCTATTTATAATTATGGATAGTTGCCATGTAGATCTAGAATTCAGAAAGGGTATAAAAGTGTGTTTTAGAAGAGAAGAAATTGGCCAAAATGGAAGACATCACTAAACTGATGTCCTAGTCAGAGATAAGAGAGGTATAAGCCCGAAATAAACCGCAGGTAAGACAATGAGATGTAGATGGACGTATCAAACAGCATATATCGTTCCAAAGTCCCTAGCAACTCATCCAAAAAAACTTCGACTTCTGTGTCGCCGAAATTGGTGGTTTCGGGTAATTGTCCATGGTGAGAGGCAACTTAATCAGGTAAAAAAGTTGAGCAATGCTCAAAGACAAGCGATACATACCCAGATTACCCTTGCAAACTCGCAGGCTCGTGTGTGCAATGGATATCAAGATATGAGTGCTGTTTGCTGGAACCAGCCAGAATAGCAAGCAAGTATTCTTTGGCCTCCTGAATGCCCCAACCAGGTGGAATATTGTTATACCGATCAGAGTTTTATGCCCCGCATCAGAGGAGCATAACGAGCCCAGGAAGTCGCGACACGGTGCAGAATTGGTGGAGAAAGACCTGTCGCAAGCCTCGGCCGAAAGGCGAGATTAAGAAATGATGGCTTACACGCTGCAAATGCCGATCAAATGTCGTGTAACTTTCGATCAAAGCATCATTTTGGGCTGAAATTTGGTATGAGATGTCTTTCAAGGTCGTACTCGGTCCCTACAGGTCAAACATGCATTGTCCTCAATTGCCTCCTGATATATCTGCAGGTGGCCCACTACCTAGGGTTGGCCCACTACCCAGTCACTGATAGTAGATTGATCATCCTTAACACTTACTTATTGACATCCGGATACCATCCAATGCCTTGAGGTGGGATATGTGCTGCTTAATGAATTGATTAATAGTGAAGGATCCAAAACCCATATCTTACGTCACTACTTTTGGGCCACTTCCGCGTGGACTTAGTCCGAATTGATGCAGACTATGGTCAAGATTTTTCTCCGAACGGCAAATTGGCCTTCGAAGCAGATCGATCAATGAACACATTTTTTCCACCAGCATTTCACGTTCAATTCCTAAAACAGATGTTTGATTCATAACCTGGATTCCTAGTAGGGAGTAGCCTGGAGAGTTCGCCCGGCCAGTGCAAGAGCACCAGTTCTTCAAAAATGTGTTCTAGACCCGCGGAGGCTGCAGCGGCGTCAAGTTGAACCGCTGATCACGACGACGATGGAGCCGATACGGTTGGGTAAAGCCCCCGAGAGACACGACATCTATTATCGCAACCTCGTTTCTGCAAGAAAGCCAGACATACATCTCGTGCTCTTGACTTTGACGCGCAATTGGCCGCTTTTTTTTCTTGTACCGCCTCGAGATTCTATTACAGCCGTTGATCAAAACAATATACAGGGTATATACTAGTACATCTTGATCGTCACTAGTATATCGGTTCTGTTACAGAGACTATATACAGGGAGTCCCTGTATACGGGTTTACTCAATCCGAGTCAAGCCTCGATTTTTTCCCAGTGTTTGGTCTGTGCTTCATTCAGCGCCGGCTCCGCACTTTCCTCACTGCTCATTGGTGGCTCGCGCCGTTGGATAGTTTCTGGATGATGTATTCTTTCCACCGTCTTGAGGACCTAGGCACCTACGCCTCGGGTCGCATCAAAATCTCGCCACCGGGAGCCCAACAGGGGGCAGAAGGAGACCCGTGTTGCTCCCGGTCCATCTCAATATGTTCCCAAGCCATCTCAATCTTCTTCTCCCGGCCCGGTTTTTTATACGCATTTCCTATTTTTGATCAAATGCTCATGATGATGAGCATCCTCCTCATCCCTGAAGTCAGGGCTACCGAATTGCCTTCGGTGACCTCAGTCCTCAACTGACTGCGTGAAACAGTAGTCTTGATTTTTCAAGTTGTCGGCAAACTCATGGATCTCTAGTCGGACCCGGAATTCATCACATTTCACTGCCGTTGTGCTCCAACCTGTGGGAAGCGAAGCCCCACAAATTATTCATTGTTAAACAAAGACACATCACGATCAAACCAACTAGATGCTCCCGAGCCGACTCCATTGTCGTTATGCTCCTGAGACGCAGTTGTTTATACACTCTTTCCCATCTCGGGCTCCTCCTCGTCTATCCCGAAGTCAGGAGTACCGAAATGTCGGTGCTAGCGACACTTCGACAGCCCGTTCAAACCACTTTTTAAAATGGGTTTGATTTTTCAAGTTGTCCGCAAACCTGTGGACTTCCAGTCGAGCTCTGGATTTATCCTACCCTACCGCTGTGCTCCCGCACACCATCCCGTGCTCGACCGAGGAAAGCGTATCTGTTCCCACATCTGTGCGTGAGAAGCGAAGCGACACAAATTGTTCGGTTAGATGGCTTATTTGGATTGTCAGCATAAATACATCGGGGTGCGACGACGCTCTTGCTCTTTCTCTCCACCTCCGCCAAGCATCCCTGGGACACCACTTCACTCCTCTTGTTCCTCTCCACGAGCAGTGTTGCCGCAGAATCCAGCAGCATCTAACTACCATCCGGCAACGTCATTCGCACAGTCATGCACCCCGCGTCTCCAGCGACAGCCGAGAACATTCTGGGATACACTGGGTTGGCGGCAAATGCCCTCCAAAACATCGCAGTTGTCGCACAGACCCCGTTCTTGAACAGCGTATCCACGCTGTCTTTGACGATTATTGGTCTCGTGGAGGTAAGATCGAACATCATTGCTTTGGCTTCGGTTGCCAATCCAAATCCAGAAAACAAAGATTCAAAAGGAACGATACCTTCGAATAGTAGACGGCATCCACCACTCTTTGTGTGCACTAATGAGTCTGTGCATGTACTCGGAGGAAATACGATCTCCGAAATTGCTTGAAGACATTGCTCATTATGCCGGGTGAGTTTGGATTGCACTTTCAGTTTCGTGTAGTGTTGATTGGCCGGCAGCACGCTTCAAAAATTGCACTCTTGCTTGAGAGCACAGCGAGAGCTGGGGACGTTTGAACGGTTCTTCAAACAAAGCGAAATCAATACCCAATTGGATAGCTGCGAAGGAGAGCTGAGAGCCGCCTTGCAGATTTTCACTGTAGGTCCAATATCAAGGAATCAAGAAGAGTCGTATGAACTGACGTCGATGTTCAGATAAAATACGGAGCTGTGATCACAAGCACTCTCGTGGAGCTCAATGCGGATACCGAACAGCGTCACCAAGAGCTCCTCGAACTCATCTCTTCTCAGAGTGTATCATCGGACAATCAATCTTCTTCGGTGAGCCTTGTATATTCATTGTGGTGGCATATCCTCTTATTCGCCCTCTTGAAGATGCAGCGAAGTTCGTTGAATATCAGGTAAAGACAATTGTCAATTACTCAACTGGCGCTGATTTTCAGCCAGTTCAACCGAATCGTTATCGCTACTACCTGCTTCCCCGAAAATATTTCACGGGAGAGACTCCGAGCTCAAAGAGATTGTCGATACTCTTGCCACCGATGCCCCGGCACGAATCACCATACTTGGACCCGGAGGCATGGGAAAGACGACCTTGGCCATGGCTGCGCTTCATCATCCCACTCTCATCGAAAAATACAGTTTGACACATTTCATCTCGTGCGAGTCTGTCGACAGTTGCGCCGAATTGATGACCAAGATTGGGTTGCACCTACGCCTAGAGCCATCCCGCCTGCTCTCGAAGACAATTGTTCACCACTTCAGACAGTGTGGATCGTGCCTCCTTGTGCTCGATAATTTCGAGACACCCTGGGAGCCGTTGGAATCTCGTCGTCAAGTGGAAGAATTTCTATCACTCCTCGCGGATATTCCGAGTCTCGCCTTGCTGGTGAGTTGGCAGGGTATGCTTTTACTATCATTTCTAATATATTCGAAGGTAACGATGCGAGGAGCTGAAAGGCCGGGGAAAGTGAAGTGGACTCGTCCATTTCTCCTTCCGCTGGAGCCACTTCCTACTTCTGCCTCACGCCAAATATTTCTCGAGGTCGCTGAGGACCCTAAACCCGGCGAAGAATCGGCCCTCGACGACTTGTTGGGTCTCTCGGGTAGCCTCCCGCTCGCCGTCTCACTGATGGCCAACATCGCCTCGTTTGAGGGATATTCGGGCGCTCTATCGCGGTGGCAGATTGAAAATATTACTCTGCTTTCAGATGGACATGACAAGCAATCCAATCTTGAGAAATCAATCACACTCTCACTCACCAGTCCGCGTGTTTCTTCCTCCCCACATGCAAAGAATCTCCTTTCCCTGCTTTCGTTGCTCCCGGACGGGATAAAAGGCGAGAATCTCATAGCAGGTCACGTCCCTATTCCCGATGTTCGGTCAGCGCAAGCACTGTTAATCGGCACGTCGCTGGCATATCTCAATCCAAAAGGACGGCTCACAGCTTTAAGCCCCATCCGCGAGTACATCAGACGCAGTCATCCTCCCTCTCTCTCTATTTCCAGGCCCCTTCGCGTCTATTTTCAGGAGCTCCTCGAACTCTTCCGATCAACTCAAGAACTTTCTTCTGACAACCTTTCGTCAGAACTGGTTGGGAACCTGGGAAACATCCATCAACTTATGCTCGAAGGGCTCATAACAGAGGATAAATCCAGCTGGGCGTCCATTGGCTGTAGCATCCTGATACTCAATACATTCTCGAGAATAATGCTAAAAGGCACCAGTCCTTTGCATCAGAGGGTTCCACATCTAATCGCTGCGACCGGTGATGTTGGGCTGCGATGGAAATATCGCTCCGCATGACTTAGCAATCCGGATCGTCGTCAATTGTTGAACGAGGATTTTGAGATTTGGATCAAGGACGGTGTCGAGTACTTTGGCACTGGCATTCGCCCCATTGAACTAGGTAAGATTGTCTTGTGCGGAATTGGATTCAAAGCAATGATGACTATTCAGCGGTCTCCTTCTACGAGGCGGTGGCATATCATTATACATTTCGCCAAATTTTTAACCTCCAGAAGGCAAAGGAATTCTGCACACTTGCCTCTGCGTTGGCCCAGGACGCACACGACATCAAACTTCAATTACGGTCCTTGAAAGCCGAGTACGTGATTGCGCATAGATGCGGGGAACTGCATCGGCAACTCAACATCGTCCACAAGGCGCGTGATCTAATGAGGTTCACCTCGGATTCCAGTCTTGGGGTCCACTGGATTGAAAATGAGGCCGTGGTCAACTCCGAGATTGGTAATATGCCACGCGCTCTTGACCTGTGTGCGCAGGGGGAGGATATACTGGTGTCCAGCGGAATGCGCGGGTCTGACCGGCATCTAGCACTCCTTGATATCCGTGCTGCCGTCCATTTCCAGAAAACCGAGTACGAGGAAGCACGTCAACTGCATGAAGAGATTTCGAAAGAAACCTCTTCAACGTCTTCGCCCCTGTTCTATGCTAATTCTCTCGTTAGCATCGCACAACTAGATGTCATCACCGGGCGCCCAGTAGCCGGAATTCTTGCCAATATGCGCACCGCCGAAGCCATTTGGCAAAGCTTTGGCACCCCCAGAGTGCTAGTGAGTTCCCTTCTGACTGCCGAGCTGAAGCTCTACTGTGGGGACCCCGAGAACGCCCGCACGGAATTTCTAAAATGTTTGACAAAAATTCGAGGTCTCTACCCGGAACTTCGCGAACTCTGCTTGGCGGCTCTTGGCGACCCGAAGCACAGAATGCACAGTGCCAAGGAGATCTTGCCCTGGACCATCACTTCCCTTGCGCTTGTTGGGAAGAGGAAGGATCTGGTTGGTACTTCAAATGCCCTTCGGCGCCTTGCAGATGTACACAGCATCTTAAAAGAAGATGAAACCGCTCTTAGCCTGTTCCACGCGGCACTGGATGGAGGGACCAACATAGGCATTCACCGCCTCCGAGCCGAGTGCATGGTTGGAATCGGTGATATCATGCTTCGACGCGGGGATTTGGTGCAAGCGAAGGAGATGTGGACGGGCGCTTATCCACTTTTCGTGCGGTCGTCGCGCATGAAGGACGCCGCTGCAGTCGAAGAGCGACTGCAGCAATTGCCCAACACCTCGCTTCCATTCGAGCCAGTGCCAGAGGCCGCCGCTACAGTCGAAGAGCGACTTCAGCAATTGCCCAACACCTCACTTTTCAATAGACCCGAACCAGTCCCAGAGGCGCAAAGAATCCAAGACAGTCGTTTGATCAGCGCCCCGGTGCTGTAATGATCAACTGGCATCAATACTCAGAAGAACGACTAGTTCGAGTTCAGTTTTTGTTGTTGTGCACGTGAATCAGTGTAAGATCGGACTCTTCAAACTTCCTCCTTCATATACGCTCTCTTGTCTCCATAGTTTCCCTTGTGTACTTTCCCACGGTCACTAATTCCTCCTGTGTACTTCCTCCACGTGACCGTGTTCGAGATTCGTAGTCGACAATATACTTATTATTTGTTCCGTTTAGGTTGGAACAGAATTGAGATATCAAAACCAAAACATATTTTTGTGACTACCTAAAATCACTCACCTGCAACTGGACCGAGTCCGTTGTTCGTTGATGTTATAAGTACATTGATTTGAACATGAAACTCTCTTGACAATTTCGACTATCAAAACCCATAAGTTATAAATATTCAAATCGTTTTCAACATGGCGTTGGGGCGCAGTGTGTGTGGGCTCGGGGAACTGAACTCAAAATAAGGTTTGTTCAAAGTTTGATGAAGAGAAATCCAACCACAAACAGGAAGCATCGCTTGCAGCAGATAAGTCCGTCTAAGGTTTGTTCAAAGTTTGATGAAGAGAAATCCAACCACAAACAGGAAGCATCGCTTGCAGCAGATAAGTCCGTCTAAGGTTTGTTCAAAGTTTGATGAAGAGAAATCCAACCACAAACATCCCTTTGCAGCAGATAAGTCCATCCTTAGTTTAGCACATAACTTAGTAGTTACGCAGAGCTACAGATCTCTACGCAAATTACTCTATGATCTACTATTGTCTATATTTTTCCTCCCAACCCTCCGTCCAGGTATACACGCAGCTCTCCCTGTATCCCTTCAACCCACCAATCTGAACCTCCTCACACCATCCTTCTCACGCCCTCCAGCCCCCCCACTCAGCCCACTCCTCCTCCCATCCACCATCCCCCCGTTCTCCAGCTCGGACCCACAAACGGCACAAGCCGCCTCTTCCGCTCGTCCTCGCACGCGTTGCGGCTTTTGCCCGGTAGAGGAAGTCGATGTGGGGGTGATAGAGGCGGAGGCGGACTCGGGCACGGCGTAGAACCCGTTCGCGGCGAGGACGATGGCGGGCGGGATGGTGATACGGCCCTGCTTGTAGCAGAGCTACGAGACCGAGACGACTGAGGGTGTTGACGTCAGTACAAGTGCAAGCACAATGGATGATGGACATCGATGCTGCGTCCCGAACGAATCGTCCACCCCTGCGATGCGAATGAAAAGTACCGCAGAAAGAAAATTTGGGATGCACCAAGGATAGGACTTCCTCAATAGCAGAAAGAAAAACGAACGGAAGCCAAGAACTGTGCGGAAACCAAGTTCGAAAAAACACAATAACCACTAACTATATAAAATCGCCCCGTCCGGCTCCGTGGTCCGCACCGCGCGTTCCAGCAGCGCGTGCGAGACCGCGTCCGGGGGTGCCGTTGGCGTTCGCGCCATTGGCACCACCGTTCGCACCATTAAGCGGCGTCCCGCTCCCGCTGACGTCCAGGGGCGTCGCGGGCGTCGTGAGCGCCGGGATGAACGTCTCCTTGCCCTCGCCCGGGGCAGCCGCTACGCCTGACGCGATAGCTAGTCCGCTCGCGATGCCGTTCTCTTGAGACTGGCTGGTTTTGGTTTTGTCGGATTTTGCCATTTTGGTCGGCGGCTTGACGAAGCGGCAGACGTGAAAAGCGCGTCAGGGAGGGGGCCTAGAGGTCAATCAGGAATTCCAGGTAGGAGGTAGATAAAATTAAAATAATAAAGAGGCAAACGACGAATTCGGAATAAATAGATGAATAGGGAACGCGACTTCCCACTTGCTGTCCCAAGCGCCGATGTTGACGCGTACTTGGTAGGCCGAGAGCATGGGGATCTCGCGGATGAAATGGAGGTGCGTGGCTGGTGGGGATCACAAAGAACAGGACATCGAGGATCCAACTTTGGACACAATGCAAAGAGCAACCGATGATGAGTGACGTGCGGGCGAGAGCAGGGGCGATGGCGAAGCGGAGAAATGTTTCAAAAAATGATCATCAGTCGCATGTGGACAGTAAGAGAAGCAATCAAACGCACCAGCGAGGGGGGAGCCTCCGCCAGCGCGGAAACCATTCGGAAAGGTGCCGAGCGTCGGATGCGGAAGCGCGCGCCCTTGGCGTACGATGAGTGACTCATGTGCAGATTAAAGTCCGTGTCGGCGGTCAGAATTCCGTTCGAAGCGCCTGTCCCTTCTTTCCTTCCCCAGATAAAAGTGCGTGATTCTGTGTCACAGATGCGCGGCGCGCGCAGCTTTGAGTCGGACAATGTTTTGTCCCTGTCGACGCTTTCAGAGCACACACAAAGCGAAGGACTAGGCCTCGGTGTACATGTACAGGAAAGGAAGGAAGACTAGAGAAGACCCGGAGCTGCGCTCATTGTGCAGTCGCCGCTCAAGCTGCTATCCATTGTCCGGGCCGAGGGGAGTCTCCAGTCCAACGGAAATGACTCACAAAAGTAACCGTTGTAAGAGCACGGACATACGAGCAAAACGCGGAGAGATGGGGTGATGAGTAGGTGAGTGTTTGGTAAGCCACGCCCAGACTGTAGAAAGATAGTCTATTGTTTACCGCGGGGGTCTGATTGGAGTGCGATCTTATTATGTAATTCGGAGCTTGCCGCGGCACGTGCCTCTGCAACCTGCCAACGACAACGCGTTTTTCTTGGCCTCTACGCAGGCAGAGGGGCTTCTGCCTCTTGTTTTACGCGTTTTACAGCGAAGGGATCATATACAAGCACACTCTGGCACATATATTCAAAATTGAAACCAATAGTGCATAAGGACTGGACTCTAGACTTGATTGGACCTCAAGAAATGTCTGGAAGCCCAATCACCTAACTTAAGAGCACCAATAGCTACTGTGGACCAAATACTTGCTATTCCATGTCAGAATGGCTGTATGAGAGGCAGAGCGCGTCCAAGAGAGCGGACGCGTCCAAAAACGCGTTCTGCACGTGATCCGGGAACCTCCGAATTACATAATAAGGAAGCACTCCGATCGGACCCCCGCGGTAAACAACAGACTTTATATAGCGAGGTACAAGCATTTATATAAAGTCTACGAGAGACTAGTAGAAAGATATCACAAAAAGATAAAGCCCATTCCTATGTACATCGTGAGCTAACTACGCGACGTGGCAGAGTCTAGGCGGGGTACGAACGATGCTCGTATCCATACACAGGAGTCTGGCAGGCAAATGAAATCGACGCCGCAGGCCTCGTGTGCCCAATCCCAATGCCAATCCCAACGAGCAGCGCGCACGGGAGTCGTCCGTCCGAGTCGTGCTGTTGGTCGTGGTCCATCGAAATCGCCGAGAGCGGCGGGTTGGGAAGGTGCGAGTCTAGAAAGCGGGGAATACGCATCCACATCGCCCTCCCAGAACTGCGAGATCAAACGCTGTCCGCACGCTTCAGACTTATCCCTCTCCCGCTCCTCTACCACAAACCCCAGGCGCGGTAGTCTTAGCGCCGTCTCCCATGACAGCATAAAACGCTCCGAGCATGCCGGCGCGCAGCGGCCGCGTCCACCCCTCGCACTGTCCCGGACTCTGCCCCTCACCGTCATTCTGGTATTCGTCCACAAGCACAGGCGCAAGACACGTACCCCCGCGAGCCACAAAGCTCTGGCGCCATTGGCATGTACGTCAAGACCCCACCCGTCCGTCGGCGACATAAACGCCGGCCGTGCCTGGGCATCGCACACTCCGCCACTGACTGAGCCCCGCCCCCTGCGCGCGCCCAATCCCAAGTCCACAGTGCAGTCCTGGTCGCGGCCATATTCATGGTGGTCATACTCCTCCCTCTGCATTCATCCCAAGCAGCGTGCTCGCGCCCGACGCCAGGACGAGTGGTCGCGATGGGAAGATGCGCACCGCACGCTTCCACAGCCGCTGCTCGCTGCTGTCCACCGCCTACTCCCGTTCCCGCCGGTCCTAATCGTGCTTCTTGCGCTTCGGCTCTGGTTTATGATCGAGTCACGATGAGCGAGATGCGCAGGGAGCAGACGGGCGGTGGGTTACGGGCCACCATTCGAGAGAGAGGGCGGGATCGTCATCGTCGCCGGCTGGCGCGTGTGCGGGGAAGAGGGTATGCCGTGCTGTTCTTGAGTGGGGATATCTGGTGCAATGGTGCATTGAGTAGCTAGCGGTATCGACATGCGGACGGGAAGGCTGGTACGCTGGCGTATTGAAGGGAAGCGGGTAAGAGGCCGAGAGCAACTGCTGAGGAAGCGGTCGGAGGACTTGAGCTCCCCGACGTCGCAGTCACCGGTCAATGAGAGGTCGCGGTGGAGGGTTCTTTGGCGCTGTCCAGCATGACAGGTCTCAGGCACTGGCGGTGGCGCATGGGAACGCGTATGAGGCGTGCGTCGGTGGCGACGCGACGATAATGAAGGTCCCAAGTGCAATGGCTGCGTCGAATGGGGGCGCCGTGGATGATGGTCGCAGGAGCCGACGCGGCGCGTTCGCCGTTGATGGGTGGAGAAGCGGAAGAGGACGTGGAAGGAGGTGGGATGGAGACCCGAGGACAGAGGCAGGCACAATGAGGACCGCGATGTTATAAGTGATACTTATGAAGAAGTGGTCAAGAGGTCATGGCACTAGAAAGGTCCGTGACAAAAGGCGATCGGCTACCCCGCGCCTTTTGAAACGGCATCGAGTGGATTGGTCAAGGAAATGCAGGAGAAACTCACGCTAATATCTAGCATAAGAGGAGTATATACGAGAATAGTGGGAGTGGGAGTCGTTGAGTCCCATTAATGTGTGTGAGTCGCACTTTTGTCCATCAAAAGTGCGACTCGGTTTCCCCGAGTGCGACTGGTTAGCCGACGGCTCTGATGGGAACGAGATCGGCGCACTGTGCCGGAAGTTGAATTCCGTCACCCAAACAAGATATGCTTGCGCTCCGCTCCGGCAATGGACTGAAAAGGGATTGTAATCGATTTATTCATTTAACATTACAGACAATTTTAAAGCGTCCAAATCGACTTCGCTTGGAGAATCAAGGCAATGCCGATGTTAAGGTAGGAGGAAAGGACTATTAAGCCTGCAAGCAACTGGTTTTTACCCTGGGCAAACATCGCGGATGGAGATGGGACTGGGCTAATCAATCTGGCAGGAACGGTATTACGCACAGTTGTGCTTGACACGAGACCGGCATCGGAAAAAGCTGCAGCATAGTACATCCAGAAGATGGTTGAGAGTTGTAGGTGGTAGCCAGAATACTTGCAGTCTTGAACTACATTGATTCCTCTTGATGTTTGAAATGTTGAGGACATCTCAGACCAGACAGACGTCAGGTGAGGCTCAGAGCTGGAGATTGAACAGGCTGAAAGCTGGGGAGGATGGAGGCAAATGGCTCAATTTTATGGTGTGAGGAATAGCACGTGGCCGCAGTTCCAAAAATGTGTTGTTCTGCGCAGTGAGAAAAGTGACGACCTCAAAAGAAAATTTGAACTGCGTATAAAAGCTTGTTAAGCCACCAGACCTGTTAGCTATAGCTGGAATGCGCGAAAAGGTGTTAAATTCAACAGCTTACAGCCGTAGTTCCGACAGGTCGTTTGACGAGGCTGAGTGGAGATCCAGGTGGAGGGCGGGCGGAGGAGAGTTAAAAGAGCCAGAATATATGGGGTAAACACATCGCCATTTTACCATCTCGTTCAAGAATGGTGAATTAATGTTGTCTGAATTGAGAGGCAGTGCAGATGTAGGTGTATAAATGAGATAACGAGAAATGCTAGGGACAAATAGGGACCAGTGCTGAACACGAGACAGGCCGCACTGAGAAGAAAGTCTGCTATGAAAGGAGTTAAAGACTGCCTTGTTCCTACTTAGCTATGCATCGTGCGTGGGAGGGAGAGAAGGATCAAAAAAATGGACATGGGACGCCGGCGTGGCGTAGTGCGTGATGCAACATGTTCATCTGTTAATGAAATGTGAAAGGATCCATCAAGATGACGTGGTGAGCAGTGGTGTCGCCGAATTGGGATGAAAAGTGCCGAGATACGGAGATCATCGGCGATGAGCGGGGATTAATTACGCATCAGTGCATCAGTCGCACTTCGGATACGTTCGGCATCAGTCGCACGCCGTAGCAGGGTCGAGTCCCATTAATGGGACTGAGTCGCACTTTCTAAGTGATGGAGTGGGACTGGACGAGTCCCACTCCCACTAAAATCGTTGTTACTCGCATAAGAGGCTCCTGTGAATCGGCTGGTCAACCAGCTCAACCGAGGTGTTGCCAGCTTCAAGCTTCAAGGGTCGTTCACAGTAGTGATGGAAAAGTTCGGTTCGGTTCAGGTTCGGGGCACTTTTGCCCGAACGCTGAACCTGAACCTCGGGTACGGTTCAGAGATTCCTTGAACCTGAACCTGAACCTTGCGTTCGGAGTTCAAGGCGTTCGGTTCGGCGTTCGGCCCAGTTTGAACGCCGAACCGAACCTATTGGCTCGTGAAAATTAATTCAGCACCAGGACGCAAAAGCGTACGTATTCAGCACAACCTGATCATCGTCCTTCAATTCATCTAAGTCATCAAGTCCACAAGGCAGCAGCTTCCGAAAGGCGGGGACTTTGAGCGGAGCACTGCTGGCCTCCGCTGTTTTGACGGTGTTGAACTTTCGGCACTGTTGGAGTATAACTTGCGCAGAGGGCTTCGACTGACGAAAAGACCGACGCGGAGAGCGACAGGAGGAGATTCATGAGTCGTGAAAATCAGCAAGAGGGCGGTACACCAAAGAAGCAGAGGTGGAGGCCGATCATCAACGTCGTAATAAAACTAGTACAACTAGTACTGAATGTCGGGTATCGCACAGAGTGCCAATTGAATTTCGGGCGCAGCATAAAGTGCTAGAAATTGGAGAGGTATATTGGGCACTAAATTGGGGAGTGTTGGTGAATTCGTCGCCGAACCTGAGGTGAATTTTATACAAAGAAAATGCGAGATCATCGGTGTCGATCTGAAGGGAATGCACCTGAATTATAACAAAATGGAGCTTCATGCATAGACAGATTTGATAGAAAAGAACAGCAGTTCACCAAGGATTATAGCGCCATCTTTCGTACAAAAACCACGGAAAAGTTGCGAATTCACAAGTGGCGAGACATCGAAAAGACAGTTGTATCAAGCCGCCGCTTGTGTCAAGAATAAACCCGAGTGGCGGGACAGCAAAAAAAGGAGGCCATGTTCATGATGCAAAAGGGGATCTCAAGGTGCCTGCTAGCAGGTGTATGGGCAGGAAGAATGCGCGATGCGTTGCCGCGGTGATGTCGGAGATTTTCGCAAGATCTCCCACAAATCTCCTACCCCCCGGGCCGGGTTCGGGTTCGGCGTTCGAACGCGTTCGAACGCGTTCAGCAAAATGTTGCATCCGCCCGAACCTGAACCTCCAGTTGCGGTTCAGGTTCAGTAATTCGGTGAACCTGAACCCTGAACCTTGCGTTCAGTTCGGTTCAGTTCAGGTTCGAACCGATTTTCCGAACCGAACTTTTCCAACACTAGTTCACAGGTGAAGATTTCCGCTGATCATGTGCGACATGTCCCCTAGGGTATAGCTCCATCCGACTGGTAGCAGTGTCTTGAGTCAGTGCCGTGAATTTGTTGGAAATCCCGCCAAAGAACCAAACGAATCAAGGAGAAGAAAACCAAAAGAAAAATCGAGAGTCGTGACTCGAAGCGGCACCGCCACGGTGTCACACAACGGCAAAGTACTTATCCTCCTCCACTCAACTCCAGCTGGTTGACGGGCCGTGGTACGGGTACGGGTCAGGTACGGTACGGGTAAACCCGTAGACGTGTAATCCGTACCCGGCGGTATACCGGTTTACGGGTCGAAAAATATCATTTGCTTGGACGCGAAGTACCGTGCCGCCTTTCTTGCCGCGACTGGAGGAATAGAGCCGAGTTGCGGCAAGGTTTGAACCGTCACTTCCGCTTTAGGATCACCTCGGCTAGTGATCGGCTTCGAGTAATGGTTCGATATTTATCTCCAGGTATGTGAGCTATGGAGTGTAGATCATGCCTCTGATCATCCTGAACACTTACTTATTGACATCCAGACACCATCCGATGCCTTGAGGTGGGATACTGCTTATTGAATTGATTAATAGTGAAGGATCCAAAACCTGTATCTTGCGCCACGACTTTTGGCCCACCTCCGCGCGGACTTAGTCCGGATTGATGGAGACTATGGTCAAGATTTTTCCCCGAACGGCAAATTGGCCTTCGAAGCGGATCGATCAATGAACACATTTCTTCCACCAGCATTTCACGTTCAATTCCTAAAACTGATGTTTGATTCATAACCTGGATTGCTAGTAGGAAGTAGCATGGAGAATTCGCCCGGCCAGTGCAAGAGCACCAGTTCTTCAAAAATGTGTTCTGGACCCACGGAGGTTGCAGCGACGTCAAGTTGAACCGCTGATCACGACGACGATGGAGCCGATACGTTTGGGTATAGCCCCCGAGAGAGACGACATCTACTATCGCCACTTCGTTTCTGCAAGAAGGCCAGGCATACATCTCGTGCTCTTGATTTTGACGCGCAATTGGCCGCTTTTTGTTCTTGTACCGCCTCAAGATTCTATTACAACCGTTGATCAAAACAATATACAGGGATATATGGGTTCACTCAATCCGAGTCAACCCTCGATTTTTGCTCAGTGTTTGCTCTGTGTTTCGTTCAGCGCCGGCTCCTCACTTTTCTCACTACTCATTGGTGGCTCGCGCCGTTGGATAGTTTCTGGATGATGTATTCTTTCCGCCGTCTCGAGGACCCAGGCTCCTAGGCCTCGGGTCGCATCAAATCTCGCCACCGGGAGCCCAACAGGGAAGAGAAGGAGACCCGTGTTGCTCCCAGTCCATCTCAATACGTTCCCAAGCCATCTCAATCTTCTTCTCCCGGCCCGGTTTTTTATACGCATTTCCTATTTCTGATCAAATGCTCATGATGATGAGCATCCTCCTCATCCCTGAAGTCAGGGCTATTGAATTGCCTTCGGTGACCTCAGTCCTCAACTGACTACGTGAAACAGTAGTCTTGATTTTTCAAGTTGTCGGCAAACTCATTAACAAGGTCTTGGATTCGACCCCCACGATGGCCATCACCAGAAATCCTCAGGGCTTGTTTTTGGCCCCAGCACGTACATACTGGGGCATTCTTTTCGCCGCATTATCCCTTACTCCAAGTTGCCAGTCATCATTCATAAATCCAGAAAGTACTTCAATCAACACTTCCACTTTCAAACTCTTCATAAGTTCATCTCGTTGAATGAGAACAAAAATCCAAGGGTATGCGGCATGTAGTTACAGGAGCGCTCCTGACGGGCCAGGATCTCGGGCAGAGGATAGTTCTGCCTCCCAAGATTTGACATAATGCAGTTGAAGATGAGACAGGTAAGTAATACTTTTGGAAATGGCGATCTTGCGTGAGGGTTCAGAGGTAATAAAGTAAAACTATCGCAAAATATTGCCGCGGAATTCGAAGAGAAGGTGGAGGCACGTATAATTTGGAATCCAATCTTATGACTCAGAACATCGCATTAGAAGGTAAACAATGGAGCCGCGCACCGGCGGCGATCAAGATAGAAAGATGAATGTTCCAAGGGACTCGCCAAAACGTGGGTCCTGCGGAAGAAATCACTTCAATGGAAACCTGGGCAAACACCCTTCATTTTCGGTTATGGCCTTTCTGTCTAACAGTCCCCGCTGGCCCCCCATTGTAATTTTGTCGTACTTGACTGTTTGTCTTGCGCATTGCCTAACCGTCATTCTCTCTCCAAGGTCACCGCTTTAACACCGCTTCCTCTGACGATCCATTCCCTCATTGACCTATCTACTCTACCCTCGCAACAGCCGGGTTGCCAACGTATCCAAAAGCTGTTTGCGCTGGAACTGGGTCATCCTTATTCCGCGTCGGTGCACCGCCGGCGCGCAGCCTTCGGTGAAATTCGATGCACCGCCAGTTGGGGCGCTATTCTGCGCAAATATACGTCGGCCAGCGCCGAGCCATTCCTCTCTCAGACATGGTAGAGCCTGTTCGGATTCCAAAATCCATAATCCGGCTTATGGATTATGTTTCTTTCTAAAATTCCCGGCCCTGCGCCTCATCAGGTTCAGGGCTGCCCAGAGGGAACGAAATACAGTACGGTGGCTCAAAATCACAACTTTGAGTCACCGTGATTCACAACCTCGTAATCCCGGCCGGTGGTAGGTACGCGCGGTGAGTGCTCACATTGAGTCACCGTGATTCACAACCTCGTAATCCCGCCCGGTGGTAGGTACGCGCGGTGAGTGCTCACAAATACCGCAACGCGATGATACGCGATACGCGACCCGCAAGTAATATGGAATGCCCGGAATATACTAGGCACCGTGTTCTCAGCACGGGCTTCGTGCGCCGTGGGGTACGTGACACTCTAGAAAGGTGGGGAGTGGGGATAATCTCCAACCGCTACGTGTGAAAATAACAGCCATTCCGCGTCCGTTTCTCATGCCATTTCTACTGCCTTTAAATCGGATGCACTGTTCCCGCTATTTCTCTCACAATCGGTGCGTCTTTCCTATTATCACTAGTTCCGCAAAACCCTGAAAATCAGCGCTAGCGTCGATCTTGGGTCCAAACATGCGATTTCTTTCATTGGTACTGGCCGTTACAATGAGCACAGCTCAGTACACCGCAGATACCTCTCTACAAGTCACCACCGCAAGCGGTACCCTCCACGGCTTCGTCAGCCCTTCTTACCCCGCCGTTCGTCAGTTTTTGGGTGTACCATTCGCGCTTCCCCCTACTGGAGCCCGCAGATGGCTGCCTCCCCAACCCATAACAAACGCAACAGGAGTGATTGACGCAAGGAGCTTTGGCCCATCCTGCCCTCAGATCCCTTACACCACATTGGGCTCGGTGGACGTTTTCTCGCCATTAGGCGGCAACCAGACCCAGTTCTTCCCAGTTGATAATTTCAGCGAAGATTGTCTCACGCTGAACGTGTGGACCCCGGTGCTCGAACCGGAATCGAACCTTCCAGTGATCATCTGGTTCTTTGGAGGCGGATTCATCCAAGGCGGTGCAGACTCGCTGTACTACAACCCCGCCCCGTGGGTGCAGCGCACGCAGGCCCACATCGTCGTCAGCGTCAACTTCCGAAGCAACATATTTGGATTCCCAAATGCTGCCGGACTTGCTGAGGAAAACCTTGGCCTACTAGACCAGCGCCTCTCCTTGGAATGGGTGCAGAAAAATATCGGCCCTTTCTTCGGAGATACATCGCGGATGGTAGTTTGGGGCCAGTCGGCGGGAGCTATCGCCATTGACTGGCTCAGTTTTGCATTCCCGCAAGATCCAATTGTGCAAGGGTTAATCATGGATAGCGGCACGGCACTGTTTCCGCAGGCTGGCAGCATGACAAACGACACCGCGCAAGTGAATTTCGCGGAGGTGGGGGCTCAGCTAGGGTGCAGCCCTGGCGCCTCACAGCTCGACTGCATGCGCGGTCTGGCCGCGCAAGATATCGAGAATTTACTCGCCGCAAACATATCCATCCCCGCCTTTCTCCCCGTCCCAGATGAACACGTCGTGTTTTCGGACTACACATCCCGTTACGCCATGCCAAACGCTGTCGCGCGCATCCCGGCTGTCATTGGGACTACCCAGCACGAGTTCAATGCCGTCGTGCCAGATATCCCCAGCCTCCCTTTCAATCAAACGCTAGTTGATGCTCGTTCGAACAAAGCTTTTCTATGCACTGCTGCGCAAACATCGCAGCTCCGTCAAGCGCACGGCCTGACAACCTACCGTTTCCGCTACGACGGCAACTTCTCGAACATTTCACCCCCAGAATTCAGTGGTGCATACCACACATCGGAACTGCCACTGATCTTTGGTACTGCGGGCGAGTTTCATGGGAAGTCAACGCCATATGAAGACTCGGTGAGCGTTAGGATGCAGTCTTTGTGGTTGACATTCGCGGCGAATCCGGAGACGGGTCTGGGGCTTGCTGGATGGAATTCGTATAATGAGGGCAAGGCAGTACTGCTTGGGGACTCAGATGAGGCAGTAAAGTTGATTGCTGCCGACCAGTTGGACGGGATTTGTCAAATTTAATCTGTTTATTCAGTTCCTTTTACTTATCGGATATGAAACTTGCGCACGCGAGCAAGCAGTCGTTCATAGTGCTTCTACGGTTATACGAACAACAAGCTCCGAAGAGCACAGGGGTAACCAGAAACGACGTACCTTCAGGCTTCGGTAGGCCCTGTACACAAGCGCGGACATACATTAGCCACCACAGAAAGACGAAAGCAGAACCGACAAAAAAGTAGGAACGGAAAAAAATAAACAGCAGCTCGGAAACCTACCATCAACTCCAACACTGTCGGCGCCATAACGCGCAACGCGCCCTCCTCCTCCTCCTCGCCCTCCTTCTTCTCGCTGCCCACCGTCTTCTCTTTCCCGTCCCTCTCATCATCCTTCAGCGTATACTCACCCTCCTTCCCGCCGACGAGGATAAAAGGCACCGCCCCGCACGTGCGCCGTATGCCGCTCGCCCGTCTCCCGATTCCGCATCTGCTCCGGATTCCCGTGGTCCGCCGTGATGAGGATGTACCCCGCGTCGTGGCAGGGGGCTGCGAGTCCCGACGGCCTGGTCCGTTGCGGAGAGGGATATTGCCCGGCGGCGTCGAAAGAGCCTGTGTGGCCGACCTAGAGGCGTTGTTTAGTATTACCTCATATTGGAAGAAATGTATACGGAGGATGCGCAAGACAACCGATGCGGGGTAGCGGGCGAGCGAATCTCCCACCCGGTGCAGCGGCCACACAGATCCAAACCCAAAAGGTCCAACCAAGTAAAAAGTAAAGAAAGAAAATAGCGCAACATGATCGCTATCGAAACGACACAAACGCCCGACCTACTCACCGTATCCAGCGGTGCAAATCGCACAACGGTCATTCCGGACTGCAAATCGTACGTGGCGACCTGGTGTTGTTTCGTCAGCGCCACGATACGAGAAAATGGAAGAGTGGGGAGAAGGGAGCATGAACGACGATAAAATTGGGAAGAGTTCGAAACACCCACCTTTGGTGAATCCACCATGCACCGCTCCTCAGCATCAACTGCTTCTCGATGCCGCCCTTGAAGAAGAACGTGACATGTGCGTATTTTTCTGTATCTGTATGTGATCATAGACAGAAGATAAACCACGAAAAGGAGACAAAACAAAACGCACGTACCCGCAACACGCGCCTGCTGTACCCCCTGCTTTGCCAGCCACTCCTCCAGGACATTCATCATGGCCTGTGGAGGGAAGGGGTAGTCAGGGTTGTAGCGGGAGAGGGTGGTGATGTGCTGTGTGCGGTCTGAGCGGTAGTTGAACAAGAAAAGGATGTCCGTCTCGGGAAAATAAAATCACGAGCTGAATCCAAGGTAGCAGACCAAAGGTTTATGAAACCCCCCGTTGGTTCCTCGAGTCCTCTCCATTAACCATGATCGGCTTCAAAAACTCGTCCGTCACGGCCTTTTCGTAGTTTGCCTTGATGGATGGTCTTGCCTTCCTCAACCTGCGCGCCCTCTCCGCCGATTAGCGCGTCCATGGCGAGTTTGGCACGCTGCCACCGTTTATCGCGTATGGGCTGTCGTTACCGAGGGCGGAATCTCATCGTCTCCGGCAGGCGCACGTGCGGGTGAGGGGTACGCCAGGCTGTCCACGAGTGGAGATATTTGGTGTGCTAAGTAGTACGCAGTCCAGAGCGGCCGCCGGGCAACGAGAGGTCGAGGGCAATATCACGTTGCAAAATTCTATACCAGGCATGACAGGCCCAGGCAATGGTGACAAAAGAGGCGGCGCGGGGGACACAGATGACTTGGAGGCATGGGATGACAATCGCAACATCAATGAAGGTACTGAGTGCGATGGCGCGTAGAAGCTCGCGCCGGTCGTGGAAGCGGAGGCGGCGCGCCCTGGTGATGAATGGAGAAGCGGAGGAGGACGGTTAGGGATGCCGCGCTCTGTAAGCTCACAGGCATTCGAGGATGGCGCTGGAGACAGCTGACGCGTGAAGACGAGAGGGTCGCGCGGCGGGCCGGAAGGTCTGATGGGCGGGGCCAGGAGAGCTCGAACCAGTGGGTGCGCGGAGGGTGAGAGAGATTAATTCGTCACCCATCAGTGAACTGTGACGGTCACCTTGAAGTTCTTGAACCTTATCGTCATTCACACCCTCTGCCGGAATCGCCAAGGGAATCGCTTCGAGGCACGATGCTAAGTTTTACAGGAGAATCGAGAAGGCGCTATCGACCTTCATCCCTGGAGGATTTCTCCTCCCCAATCGCAGCGGCTTCCTCGCCGACGTCTCAGGTCGCACGGAACGCCTCTGAGTCATCACTGCACATTCCAGCATCCGCTGTCGATATGCCCTCTTTCACGCCCAGCATCCACGACAGTCCTACTGGACCTTAGGCTTACAAAACTCTGGATTCTTCGGTGAATGCTTTGCTCGAGGTGCAGATTCAAAAGCCAAATCGATGCTGCCAAGGCGTCAGCCTACGCCGAGTGTCTGGTATCATACTTGATATTCCTAGCTCTTGGTTTATATATACTCACTCGCTTAACGCAGGAATTGCCCATTTCTCCCGAAGTGTGGCCGCGATTATCGGAGAGGATTCCTGAAAGCTTGGGTGGCAGTGCCCGGTGTAAGCTCATTCTTCCCATGTACAGAGTCCAATATTTGGGCGGTTCACTCATCATGATGTGTCCCACCAACGTCCACGTCCACGAAATTCACTCTTGGATCGCACGTTTGTCCGTCCCTGTCGAAATGGCAAGCCCCAACGAGCTTGTCACAGTGACGAACACCATTCTTCTTACTTTCGTTTCACTAACTGTGTCATTGAGGATCTCACGCCAACGAATGAACCGCAACGCTCGCTGAAGCTCACGCTGAAATAATGGCCATCATTCAGTGAATCACCCGCAGCACTTGCTCCAAATCGTTCTTCGAACGCGTCTATCCCAACAAGCACACATTCGCAATCGACTGGCAGGGTTTCATTCCCGATCTTGAACTTACGACGTGGGCGAGCCCACGCGCTCCGAGAGGTCGGGGCGGCCATCACCACCGTACCATTCTGTACCGAGCACGACGGGTCCTAGGTGATGATGGCGAAAGCGGTGGCGCGGGGGGACGCGGATGAGCTTTCCACTCCAAAAGATAAATATTGCCACTGATCTTGCCCAGAGGCCAGAGCATTTTCAGTGTGACTTGCGCTAGTTCCTTGACAGAAATACCTTTGAAGTTCATATGGAAAAGCAAGGCCCCAAACGCCGTTGAACGCCAAGCGAACGGTTGCTTAATGATTATGCTCTTGACTTTGACCGTCACGCACCAATCCCGCGCCGTCTCTTATTTCGCTTGGCTCCTGCTGGACCTGCGATGCTTCAAACTCTTGCACCTCCACCTCAAGAGCTTCACGATCTTCTCATCATCTGAGCCGTGATTTTGGGTAAATCCTCTACCTGTTCGCGGATCCTCCAAAGAGGCAAAGTCGACTCGCCGATCCTCCGAAGACCGCCTCGAGATCTTCTATGGTCATTGGGTCGGAAAAATCCACGACCGTTCATCAAGCGATTTAGTCGCGGATTCTCGACCGGCCGCGCCGCCCGAATACGGGCTTCCGTGTCCTTGTTTCTCATGGTGCTGCCTCGAGATGATAGATCTTCCTAGGCCGAAACAAGTTGTAAAACTATGATGCTGGAGTCATTTTTTTGTACCAACGCTGCTCTACATTTTCTACTCACATATCCTTGCCACCAATGCGGCTCTACATTTTCTAATATTCCCGCGCGCCGCTCAGTGGTCGACCAAGGAAAGCACGATCGTACCACACCGGTGCATGAAAAGCGAAGCCACCCAAATCACCCAGTGTGGAACAACGGTACCCCACGTGGATGGTCATCGTCCCACCCCGAAGTCAGGGCCACCATTTTGGCTTCGGCGCTCCATGGCTCCGAGTCCTTCGCATGGCTTTTATCTAGCCTTGATAGGCGCCGGGGTATCGGCCACAAGGGTAATGAGAGGGAATATATCCGATCCGACGCACGAGTGGCTCTTCAAAACCTGCTTTTTCATAATCTTCCGCAAACTTGCCGTGGACTTACCAATACTTTGGATTTATCACACCTCAGACACGCCGTCCTGTGATCGACCGAGGTGAGTGTGTCCGTACCCACAGCTGTATATGAGAAGCAAAACTCCATCACTGTTGGAGGCACATGTTGATTGTCAAGACGCGGACAGGGTTACCGTGTGCGAACGCTCTTGCTCTTGCTCTTGATCTGCCCTTGCTGCTGTTCCTCCTGCTGTTCACCGCCATACAAGTCCAATCGACCAAGCATTCCATCTGCGACCCTCTTCAATCCTCCTATCCTCGAACTCCTAAGTTCAGCCTTGGCAAACTCTGACGGCGCCGTATTTTCCATCGTCATCTGAATATCAGTCATGTACCCTGCGTCTCCCGAGATAGTCGAAAGGATCCTCGGATATACCATAGTAGTAGCAAATACCCTCCAAGCTGTCGCAGCCGCAACCCAGACCCCATTCCTGAGCAGTGTATCCGCGCTGTTTTTGGAGATTATTGGTATCTTGGAGGTCCGTAGATCGGGCCCTCACCAATCCGCCATCCAGAAAACAAAAATTCAAAGGGAAAGATACATCCAAATAGGAGAGGGCATTCATCAATCGCTAAGTGCACTAATGAGCCTGTGCATGCACTCCGAGGATATACGATCTCCGCAGTTGCTCAAACACATCGTGATTATGCTGGGTGAGTTCAAACTGCACCGGTGGTTTTGGTCTTGTGTTGACTCTCTGCTGGAAAATTGTAGTAGCCTTGAAGGATTGCGCTCGTGTCTGCTGCCGATGCCGCCGCGCGAATCACCATGCTTGGACCCGGGGGCATAGGAAAGACGACCTTGGCCATAGCCGCTCTTCATGATCCGTCTCCGAATGCCAAATACACCCTCAATTTAAAATATTTCATCTCGTGCGAGTCTGCTAACTCATGCACCGAGTTAGTGATGAACATTTGGTTTCATCTGGGCTTCGAGCTGTCGCATCAGCTCTCGAGAGCAATCGACTTCAGCAATTGCCCAACACTTTGCTTTTGAATAGACCCGAAGCAGTCCCAGAGGCGCAAAAGATCAAAGACGGGATTTTTACCAGTACACCTCAGCATTGATCGAGTTACTCGGAATCTTTACTTGAATGACGTGTCCTCTCCTACCATAATTTATCTTGCAAGTTGTATCCTTCAAATTGAACTTCTCACGTGACCATGTTCGAGATTTGACTAACTCATCTCAGAATCTGCCAACTTGGAGCTTAATACTGGTTATGCTGGTCCATAATGTATTTTATCCCTAGTTTTATTCCTCCACAAACAAGACTCGATCCTCCTTGGTTGATGCTAATATTCGACTGCATGATTATAATTAGTCACCTGGAAATTGAACATCGAGCTCTCCTGCCAATTTCTACCGCGAAAATTCATGATCTACGCTAAAAGAGTTTTCAGAATCGCGTTACATTGTTTAGGAAAGAGATCTCGGTTCAGAACTTCGTTTGTTCGAAGTTGAAGAGTTGATGTTGACGTCGGTGACGATTTATATTCAGTAGCGATTCTTGTCTTCGTTTATCCTAGATTCTACATTCCAGCTAGCAAGCATATCCGCAGCGGCGAGCATACCTGTACTGCACGCGGGGTATACATTAGTATCGACTTCATTTCTTTACGAGCAGCGAACGGCCCGTCATCTGTAAATACAATCACCACAATCAGCAAACCAAGGTTTCGTCCCTTGCGCCTGACTGACACCCACTTCTTGACTCCTCCACGAAGACACAAGTTTTTTAAATTCGGCCACGAAGCCGCGGGGCAAACACAAGGTGCAATACAATACGGTAAGGGCGCAGAGCCACCGGCCTGATCACGCTCTTCTCCTCGTTTAGCAGGCGCCCGCGTTAGGATCCAGCGTAAGCTGGAAGTTCCCGTCCGCACGAATCCCGCCATGTCCATTGCAGCCGGTGTTAGTCGCCGTCATGTCGTCGATGCACTCCTGCTGCCCGATCTGCGACCCACCGCCGCCGGTGTTCTTCACGGCCATGCTGCAAAAGCAACCCATTCAGGAACCGCACTATCGCAATGAAGATGAATTTAGACACGCACTTGCAGCGGATGCCGTTCGTGTTCACGCACGTCGAGATTGTCTGGCCGTGGGCAAACTATAATGTTTGCATTTCATTTTGGTGCGGCATTTCAGGAGTGGAGGACGTACAGTGAAGCCGTTGACTTGGGCGCAGATACCACCGATAGCAGGGGAACAATCGCCGGCTTGGCTAATGGCAGCAAGTAGAGGACACAATGAGAAAATATATAGGTTCACATGGACAGAACTGACCCGCCACTGAAGCACCCAACCGCCGCCACAGACGGAGCGAAAGCGACGATGGCTACGGTAATAATGGCTGCCTGTAAAATTTTCTCGGTAAGTCAGGGCCTGCATCATCATGGGGTACTGACGAAGGACGGAATCATGGTAGATTTATTGGTGTTGAAGTTGTTTGGATGGGATTCCTGAGACTGGATGAGATGGAGTATACCGTGCTCTACGCTGCTACTTGTACGATTTCAGTACCAGAGTTTAACGCCTGTTGACTGAATTGAACTAAATTGCCATCCTAAAGGCCCGAAGAAGTAGATCCAGCTGAATGAGATGTGGCCAGGACCTTTTGATCCGCCTGACAAATGGCAACCAGATACAAGCCGAGTGGATAACCAGTCGACAGGCAGTGCTACTCGCCAACTCAAATCGAGTGTGGAGAACCGCATAATTCCGTTCAAATCGACACCAAGCGTGACCCGTGACCTGGTTAAACCAATTCGACAGGTCGACACTCGCCAAAATTTAGCAGGACCCCCAAAATTTCGACATGCGGAGGGGGAAGTCTGTCTTTTTTGCATCTTCCGAGCAGTTTCGAGGCGGAGGTCACGCTCGGGAAGTTCGACAGAGGCTGCCGTGACCCGTGACCTCGACCAGATTCAACCTCGAGTCCGTGACTAATGATTTGAACTCAGGCTGAATTATACGGTATCGAGGTTCGTTCTTGGAACCCTGAATCTTCGAAACACATATAACCGTCGTTCACAACAGTGAGAGTAATGATTGGTCTCTGAAAACTCAAACACAACAAAATTGATCAAGTAAAGCGCGGGAGTCTAGCGATGACCTAATGCTATAGTCATGATCCGGTCAATAGCTCTGAATGCGCGGGTAACAACCCACATCGCGGCCCGTTACACCACCGTTTGACGGTTTATGGTTGAGTACGTCGGCCGTGTTGCTTTCATCTTTGGGTACCTCACATTGGCATTGCTCCAAACTGACCTTGAAATGCGGGTGAAACAAATATCTAACAGAACTCGCCCGACGTTGGAACGATCTCGGTCTGACTCACTGAGTTTCAGGCCATGCCCACATCTCCTGACCCCCCGCCCCTTCCTCACCGTCAAGAACGTCATCGACCTAATCTTTGGACAAAATGGTGCGCTGCGATGTCGTCCCGTCCCGCTCTCCTTTGTACAGATCTGTAATGTTGACAAACAATTTATATGCGGTGCCAAAGTCAAGGAATCGTAAGGGATGGGATTGAACGAGCTATGTAGAATTTGCGGCGAGATTCGAGATCACAGTAACCAGATTTCCTCAATTGGGACGGAGGGTCGAGGTTGAAATGAGGCGGGGCTCACCGACGTGGATTTGGTGTGAGCCGAAACACCTCAGTTCAAGGTCATTCAGTCGGCTAGTCCAACATCTTTGATTCCCTCCCAGATCGCGAGTCAAAAACACAGGCCACAGGCGTGAAGTTACACAAGAATTTCGGAGTCCAGAATCACTGACGAAGTCCCTATTGCAACTCAAAAAAGTCTGGATTGAACGATGTCACGAGATGATCGAGGGAGCGTGGAGAACCTCAAGATGTGATGTAGCTACAATTTTTGGAAGCACATACAAGTAGTGGAGATACACGGAGACTCGACAACTGAATTCTGATGGACGTACTTAGTCAATAAAGACCTCGAAAACTAAATCTCGTCAAGCTGTCATCGATGGAACACACATAACACGATGTGATCGGGGAAGCCGGGAGATTGATCTTGACATTTCTGGATCCCTTGGATGATAACGGTCTCAAACGGTACGGATGATGACTGGAAAATCCACGATAATTATCATGATTATCGGCATGAGTGGATTGTTGACGAGTTCACGGGAAGGACATTCGAAGTGCTCATCGGACCTTGATCGGATCATGACGGCCATAGCAGATAAAGCACAGGAAGAGTAGTCTCCACACCCCGTCGATGTTTGGGTGCAAGTGGAGTACACGGGAGCAAGACAATATCAAGGGTGATGGTAATGGAGGGAAACGAGCAAAGAGCGAGATGACTCTCGACGCTGCAGCAGTGCAGCCTTGGCGCAGCCGGCTTCAAGTAATCAAATTGACTTTTACTCACACAGCCCTTCCTCTAGTCTCCTGCCATTAGTCTTCAAGTTGGGCGGCACATTGTACGATTTTCCTATCATCTGAGCCATGATTTTCACTACCGAGTTCCGATCAAAAAATCTCTGCTTTCAAAATTCAGTTGAAATCTCTCAAGTTGAACTTGTTCGCGGATTTGTGGTGGATGCTCCTCCAGCTAGTATTGAAACACTTTCAATGGCCATCTCCGCACGGATTTGGTCCGGATTTCTGGAGACCATCAAGATTCAAGAGACCATGGTCGAGATTTGGCCCCAACCGGCAAATTAATATTGGGCCGTAGAACAGATCAGTGAATGAACCTACTAACCCTGGTTTCAAGGTTTGCATTCAATTTCTAGCATTTCATGTTTAATTCATAGATCCGATTCTCAGCAGGCAGCAACTTGGAACTTAGCTCCCTCTGCCAGAACAAGAGTACTAGTTCTCGAAAACGCGTTCTGGGCAAACATGGAGGCTGTGGCGGTTTCACGACGGTGGAGCCGGTACGTCTGGGTAGAGCCCGCTAGAAACACAGCATTTACCATGGCAACTTCGCAATGTCGTTTCTGCGAAAAGCCAAAGATACATCTCTTACTTTTAACTGTGACGCGCAACTGGCCGCTTTTTTTTCTTGTACCATCTCGAGATTCTATTAGTAACTATTACAGCCGTTGATCAAAACAATATACAGCGATATACGGTTTACTCAATCCGAGTCAAACCCCGATTTTTGCTCAGGGTTTGATCTATATCTCATTCAGCGCCGGCTCCACACTTCTCCCACTCCTCATTGGTGGCTTGCGCCGCTGGATATTTATTGCATATTCGATTGTTTACACCGTTTCGAGGATCTACTAGCAAGGCCTCCGCTCACACCGGGAGCCCAACTTCAAGTTACAGCACAACCATACATTCAACGGTGAAGCAGAAAACCACTCCCGAGCAACCTCAGTATGTTCCTGAGCTATCTCAATCTTCTTCTCCCGGCCCGGTTTTTTATACGCATTTCTCATTTTTGGTCAAATGCTCATGATGATTGAACATCCTCCTCGTCCTTGGAGTCAGGGCCATCGAATCGGCTTCGGGCCCACGGCGATTGATCTTCAGCTCACTTTTTGAAACAGTGGTTTTAAACCCTGTGGATTTCTAGTCGATCCGAAACTTATTGCACCTCACTGCCGCTGTGGTCCAACCTGTGCATCAGAAGGGAATCTACACAAATTTCTCAGTGTTAAACAAAGGCGGTCCACGATCGATTCTTACTCAATAAAATTCTTTATACATATTGTCTGCAGTAACATGAGGGAGAAAGCTTAAGTAACGAGACAAAGAATGCGAGAAACATGATCGGGCGTGTTGGTTAACAAACAGTAAGGAAAGTACCGGATCGACGAGGGAATTTGTAGACTTGGGGAACTACATCTGCGCCAAAGCTTGAATGTGCTCTGAAATAGTGGGGAAAATGAGATTCACCTACACATTCACGGACGCCGCGAATGCCACTCCTCGCGATCCGATTGATACTCTTAGACGATGAGTCTTCTCTGCGCCTGCATTTGCGGGAGGCCCAGTTTCACAAAACTGAACGAACACTCCCTGTTCAGGTCCAAGTTCTGTACTCGGGAATCCATTTGCCATCGCATGAGTGGCGCCGCACTATGAGCCACAAGGGCTTCGTCAAGGGCTGCCATCGAATCGGAGGTGAAGGGCATGCGCTGCGAGGACGAGAATGGAACGGTCATGACGACTTCCACCAGAACGGAACTGGTGTTCGATATGAGCATGGAGCAAATGGTGTCCAGGACAAAGGGCAGGACTAGCAGCCAGTATGATGGCATCTTGAACTCGAGGGTGCGCAGGACGGGGAGAGATGGAAGAGAAATTGGGGCTCTGCAGAAGTGACGCTCTATACAATTGGTCAGCTGTGGGCGCACGGGAGGAAGTTTGTGGTGGCTCACCTTCGAAAACGAAGTGAATGTGCTCCAGGGTATTGGCAGCAGGGACAACGAGGATCTGACTATGTCCGCGTTCAGGAGTGAAAGATACTCGGCGGAGTTTGGATATGAAGGTAATGAAGGACGGGTTGGCGAGCAATTCGTAGATAGCATCGCAATCACTGCGGACAACCAGGTCCCGGACTGTAGGCGAAGCGGCCACCGAGGCATCCGGAACACCTTCGGGCACATTTACATTGTCGAAGGACAGGGAGGGAGCCGCTCGCAAAAGCAACTCCCCTGAAAGGCCTGTGAGACGTGCAACACGCAGGTCGTGTAGCTTTTGGTGTGACATAAAAGTGGCGAGGGCTTCAACCAGAGAAGAAGACAGATAATCCCATTGAAGTTCTCGCCTGTAACCGTCAATCGCACACCGGCGCACGTTCACTAGCCGTTGGAGGACCCATTGGAGGCTGTTGGCGTTCCATACGGGCACGCGGAGGCGCAGTTTCAAGCCCGTTATACACCTTGCGACATGCGGGGATTCCTCGAGTAGAATACGTGCCGCGCGGTAATTTTCAGGCTGAGCCTCGTCTTCCAGCCACCCGGACAGCGTGATTGAATGAAGGAGAATACACTGACTGGGGACGCGAAACCTTGATCCCACCTGAGAGCAGGCCTTGAGAGACTTCAGGTCATCAACTTCAGCGATAATGGCGTCGACGAGCTCCGGGGCGTATACGCAATCCTTGCGAGCTTCATCGTCGAGAATGTTGTGCTAGTGGTGCAGGGCAAAAGGAAATACGATGACACGTCAGTATGACACATTCCCGCTACCTTTAGGTACGCGTCTTATAGCGCCCTATTTTCTCGAAAACTTGCAGGCCATCACATTTTCATCAGCATCTTTCACGTCAGCGACTCCATTCCGCAGCCAAACGCAAAGTGCACTGTCATTCTAAGCCTGTAAGATGCACCGTGCCGTGCTTCTGCCGACTTGAGGCCTCGACTGATCGATGGGATCTGTGAACTCTTTTATCCACGACTGCAACGTGACCAAGACTGCACTGTGCAGTACTTAGAGTTTCAGGGTTCGCGACTTCGCATTCGTTTGCCGTTCTAATCATACGCTGGATTCTTGCCGCAATATAGGACAGTTCTCCGAGGCGGACAACCAGCCTACTCATCGGAACGCAGAGATACTAGCGCACATACAGCTGGAAAGTTCTGATCCCAGATACGTATCTCGGGAGAACCAGCTAGCGACATGACATCGGCCACCATCCCAATTCATCTCTGCATCCGTGTCAGACGGAGATGAGATTCTCTGTGCTTTCGTTCGTTGCTCGAATCATACATTAGATTCTTGCACCATGATTGAAACGGTCGCAGCGCAAGCACTAGTTTGAATTCTTCAGGCCAAGCATTTGTCTCCTAGACGGACGCTTCAAATACAAAACTCATCCCTTGTTTGTTTGTTGAAACCATCCGCCTTTTCCTCTTTCTTTCAAGTTGATGGGCAAGGGTCTCCTCTGTTCTGATGGTAGCGCCTCAACTATCACCTCTGGTTGACGACGGATTCTAAATTAACGAGTCCTCATTCAGGTTTCACTTGCAAAAAGAAGCGGGTTGGATTCATCGACACAGCTTGTGCCACCATCCTTCAAAGTCGCCAACTAATATACATAGACGAACTAGAAGTCGAGTCAGCACACGAATGCGCTCGCAAAACTTCTTGCTCACCTCATCGTTTTCATGGTCCGTCAAGTCACGGAGTTCATTGGACGTCGCTGGGTAAGGCTCCACCTTGAAATGCTTGTCCATGGACCGATCGTGAAAGATCACGGGCTTCCCATTCTGCACGCGCTGGTGGCGCTTGTTGCGATTCAGAAACATTATGATGAGGACTTGTAGCCTAGTGTTGCGAAGGAGGGCTGAGTGATGAGTGCTTAGCAATATACGAACCAGAAGACACAAACCCAATGCCGGCGGTCAAGGCAGAAAAGAGACCGATGCAGGCGCGCACGCCGGGGGAGTAGAGTGGTGCGTCCGAGGCCTTGAAGAGGAGTGGTCCTGAGATATCGATTCATTTGAGTGATCTAGCAGGCAGTAGCTGGAATAAGGACACACCGATAATATTCCCGATCGAGGAAGCAGCATTGTACGCGCCAAGCACCACACTTTTCTTCGTCGACCCACTCGTATTAGCGGAGATCCACGCCACAATGAGTGGGTTGGCGCCGTAGAGACAGGCAATGAGGTAGTATCCCACCAGCAGCCCCGGCTCGTTCGGCCGCGGCAACGCGTAGAGAATAACGAGGCCTGCAAGGACGGGCAGCGCGAGAAAGGCGAGGATTGCAGACTTGATTTTGCATGCATAGGCAAGGTACGAGGAGAGGGAGATGACGAGGAGCTGCATGCCCCGAAAGGCATGTTCAGTAGAGATGTTTTAAACTTGTCGAAACCGATGCCGTTGAGGATGAGCGGGCCGAAAGTGTTTGCCACGGCGGCTCCGACACTAGGCGGAATATCATCAGAAAGGACTTTAAGTAGAGAATTGAGCCGCGGAAGTATACTTGACGAAAAGCGTCATGGCGACGAAAAGCCAGGATTTCGGTTCCAAAAGTCCCTCCAGTGCCTGCCGCCATTTGAACGCGTCATTTGTCCGAGTCCCGGTGTTGTTTACGCGGATTCGCTCGACCGCTTTCTTTCTATCTTGAGGGGAGAGGAATCGCGCCTCGCCGATGTGGTCAGGCACACGCCAATAGATGAAGGGACCGGAGATGACGGTCAGCTGGCAATGAGTAACAAGTAAGTCAGCACTGAGCGAAGGGATCAGATAGATTCACGCGCACCAGGCCGCAGAACAGAAAAATTATTTGATACGGATGAAGTTTGGGGTGCTATAGCGCATATTTTTGTGGGATTTTGAATCATGGTAATGGAAAGGGTGGTTACGTTGATGCGTCCAAATGCGTAGGATAACGCGGACGCCATGATCGTACCCAATCTGTTCGTTCCGTACCAGATGGCTACCCGAAGGGGTTGCTCTGCACGCCGGTACCTGTGTGATTGCATTCTGTCAATATGTCTCTGGAACGACAGCAGCAGAACAGACCACACGGAAGTCAACACAGCGAATATCGGAAGACAGCCAGCCTCGAAAACTCCAAGCAGGGAGCGGCAGGCTGCGAGGGATGCATAGCTACGGTGCACTAAGCGCGCGGAACTTCAGAGGCAATCATTTGAGAATTTTATACTTGGTGCTTGCAGCCATACCGCAGAGTGCTATTCCCCAGCAGGTGACGATCACCGACAGAAGGAGACGCGGAGGGACGCGAACAATTAAATAGCTTGAGAAAGGCATCCAAACCTTCAAGGACGTCAGTGAGGATGTTACTAGAGAGGATTATACCTGCCAATTGACCAATGGCATTCATGGAGCCCAGGGATGAGTATTGGTCTAGAGGAGGTCAGGTCGCAAAGTGCGGTCAAGAGTCCGCGTACTCCCGTGGAGATTCTGGGAGTTTGTAAGTAAGATGAATTTATTGAGATGGCGGTCACGTACGGCGTCTGTCTGGAGTCCATATGTCGCCGCATTGCCGAGAACAGTTTTGTCCAGACTAGCTCGATCAACAAAATGCCTGTTGAGGCGGCACAAACAGAGAGGCGTACATCTGAAGCCAGTATATCTGAAGTGCCGGGCCGATGAGGGAAGAAATCCGCCCATTGGCACTTGGTGCTCACCCAAGCTATAAGCTGCAGCAAGGCATCTCATCAGAAGCTGCGGAACGGATCCAACAGAGGCTTACACTCAAAAGGTTTAAGTCAATCTTCCATAGGATCCGCCTATTATCTTCATCCGTTAACTCGATTATTTCTTCTTCGCTAGACGTGCTATGCAATTAGCATCAACTGTCTCAACAACAACAGAAGTCTCATGAACCACTTCTCAACGTGTCCAGCGTTTTCCTTCTCGTGGATGTCGGTGGTCGGCGTTGCTGGCCTGGAGGGTGACATCGGAGAGCAGCCAGAGGCACGGTGGGATGGCGCACGGTGATAAGTAGGCTCCAAATGCGGAAGTGGGACCTCAGCGGGTCACATGTCCCACATGTATTTTGCAGGGATTTCGGCAAGGGGGATCAAAGATAAGATTAGCCGACATCAGGTAGGGGGGGGTCAGCCAGCGTCGGAAAAAAAATGTTTGTGGGTCAAACATTTTTTGGTCAGAAATTGTTACTGGGGCTGCCCCAACCACTCAAGTGCGCCCTAAGCACCTTGAATATGCACCCTACACACCTCAGATTATGTATGAGACTAAGATTTAGCAGGTGTGTGCTGAGTATCTGCTCACCCTACGGCAATTCCCGCCTGTCAAAAGTCGGCTAACGTCTGTCAACCAACCTCGGCATTCTGATTCTGCTACCAAGTCGACACTCTTACTAGAACCACCGTTGTTATTTGCTTTGTATTTACTCAGACTTGCCCTGTTCAACTTGCCTATCTTATTCAGCTTCCAAGCCAAGGTATTCTTGTTTACAACCATCAACGCAACTCCCAATACAATTTTGTTGTATTGACTCAGCCATTTTACAGGCACTCAGACAGAATCTATTGGGTATCACAGATGTGAATATGGACATTGGCAACTGTCTCTAGATCCAGGCAGGCAGCAGGCTCAAATTATTCAAACACCAATTTTGATTTAACCGCCAAGCAGAGCGGCTAGAGCGGCCCGCACCAGAGGGGTGGGAACTCTCTACTTAATAAGGCAATTTCCCACGGGGAGGGGAGGTCAGCCAACCTCGGGGAAAAAAATGTTTGTAGGTGATATACTTTTCTCTTATCTTTGGTCCCCCTTGGATTTCGGTGCGGGTTCTTGAGTAGCACACCACCTTTCCCCAGAGGACTACTTGGTCTTTTCTCGAGCTGTCTGTGCTGCCTGCTGCTTGTCTTGCTTGCGTTGGACCCTCCTTGTCAACTCTCATGTCATATGTTGATGGGACACGTCACCATCCGGTTCTCGGACTTCAGTAGTACTGTACAATTTCGATCAATTCAGCACCAAGTTCGAATTTTTGATACAATTAAAATCCAAAAGCAATCCCATAAATTGAGAAAAATTATTGGCGCAATAAAAAAACATGGGTGTGATGCGTGACCCCCAGTGAGAAGTCCAGCTAGGCAGAATGCAGAAAATCCTTGAGCCAGAAAGTCCACCAAAACGTACGATACAAGTACACCTGTAGACGTGTCACCCGTACCCGGTCGTATACAGATTTTACGGGTTAAGAAATATCATTTGCTTGGGTGCGAAGAGAAGGAAAAAATCCGCCTCCAGGTGCATTCCAAATCGGGAAGTTATTTTCGGCAGCCTCGGTACTCGGGTCGCGTGCATTTGATTGCCATTCCATGAGTCATCATGCTCTGTCATCCTGAATGTATGTCTTTACAGTGAAAAGACATCCATCCACACCTCTATACAGATTCGACAATGTATGTAGGTTTAGACATTTTGAGGAGGATAATACTCGTCATCACCGAAAGTAACCGGAAATTCGCTCATTATGGGAGAAATTTGTGGAATCTTTTCGGTCTGACTACTTGTGAATGCTTATCTGGATATATTCTCGCCCTTCATACGAAGTCGGCATCAAAAATCATGTATATAGCCTCTGTAGCTCAATTGTTTTGCGCACACCTGATTGTGGCTATATGTTTTGAAAATTGGAGCACATGGCTCAGTCTGTGGGCATACATAGAGGTTTATGTAGTGGGGACTACTCCGTTGGATACATTGAACATAACCCATGACATGAAACTCAAAGAAGGTGACTGGATACTCATAAATAAGGCATTTTCTCTGACGAGTCACACCTGCATGCATGGTGCACAAACTGCTGCATGGTAAAACTGAGAAAATTGAACCTGGAACAGCTCAACCTTATCCGAAAAGTTACTGGAGCATTTCTCAGTCGTCCTTTCATACATCCATGATACTCTGCATGACAAATTACCACCTGAATTGCTTGTTCAACAATTAATCCTGGAATCCTGCAGACAATGTTGTGATACGGCATAGGGCAAACATCAGTTGCAAAAACAGCCGTATGATTGTCCCAGAACGCACAAAAAATGGCTATCTATCTATTCAATGACACCCAACTTTGAATTTATGGTCTGACAATTTTTTTCCGTGCAGGTTCTTTCAACTGTTGGATAAAATTTTATAATTTAAACATGGGTAGCTGATCTTTTCTGACCTCGGGGGACCAATATTGGGTCAATTTCCCCACCAAGTTGTGTTATCCGTTGCTAACATCCGTAGGTATTCGGTGATAAGGTATGGTTGAGCTCGAGTCACGTGATCTGGAGCAGTGCATCAATTTCCGGTCACTTTCGGTGATGCCGAGTAGTATGGAGGCCAGGCGTAAAACTGTCCAGTCTGGGGAGAATAGCTATAAAGAGATGAGCTCGTGTGAGCTGGTTGCGAGGGATGGTAAACATATGAAAGATGTGGATAACCGGAGGACGCAAGCGCGGCGGCAGCAGGTTGCGGATGAGCAGCAGGTAGTAATAAATGTGAGGTGGTATAGCTTGTAAGTGTATGAGCAGCAGGTGGAACTGGATTTGAGGGTAGGGTTTGTGTAGCAGCTGCGGCAGGTAAAAGTGAGTTTGAGGACGGAGGTGGTCCAGCAACGGGAGTTCTCGCTGTCGAGGTAGATTTCGTCCTGAAAATAAATCAGTTAGAGATAGTGATGACTCGGATGTATAAAGTTACTTTTTTCGTGGCAGCTCATTTGCTTTTCCTCCGCTATTCGCTCCTGCGCCATAGGAAGGATCGCCGGCTGGTTTCCGTTTTGTCTTCACCCCAAGCATCATTCCGTTGTGTGTCTTCTTCCACTGTGATGACATATTGGGTTCAAGGTGCTGTGCGTTAGGTAGGACAGAGCCGCTGTCTGTCTCGAGAAGCAAGGCATCAAGAGCTGTCTCGAGAGCGGGGAGGGAACCGAGAGTGGTGTCCTTCTTCTTCTTGCATAGCTGCTGAAGACGAGCCGTTCCGCGGTCGAACTTCTCTACCAGTCGCGCAAGAGTGTTTTGACCTGAGGGAGAGGGAGGTGCAGAAGAGGGGCCAGAAGGTGCAGAAGGCGTCTCGCTATTGGGAAGTCTTGGCGGCAGTGACGAGACATCCAGAAGAGATGGTCTGATGCCGTCGGAAAGGACACCCGGTTCGTCGAACAGCTCTTGGACAGCGCATAGGTGTTTACAAAAGCAAATCAAGGGATAATCAAGACATTGGCAGGTGTATGCATCGAGGTTGACCTCGTAAAACTTGCTGGGGTCTGCTTCGGAGGGGACAAGATACTTGGAGTCCGAGACCTGTTGAATCATCTCCTTGGTGTAGATCTTGCTGCGCTTGATTATGTCCTTGCGCTTCCTGACTTCCAGATCTGGACCTTCGAAGCCGAGCTCTTGGCGACGTTGTTTCAAGGCGTAGTAGGGAAGGACAGCATTGAGTGTGTGGAAGAGGTGGTCAAGGCGACGATTCCGTTTCCCATCGAGGAACTTCCCCTTGAGGACGTGATGCCATCTATGAACCGTCAGCACTCAAAAGAAAATTAATATGTCACGGAAAAGAATTAACTCATGCCTCTATGAGCATATTGGTATCACATGCCTCAAAAATGTTGCGCATTGTCCGGAACACTCCCGACCACATCCACACGACGTCTTGTGGCATCCAGTACGTGCGCAGGTATTTGATGAAGGATTCTGGGGCGATAGATTGAATTTTGATCCATGCAGCATCGAAATCTGTTCTGTTTGTCATGCGAATCCACCGCTTCAGGAGTTCCCATAGTCTGGATGGTCCGAAATCTTGAAGTGATGTTGCCAAGCGTGCAGGACATGCCACCAGCATAAGAGAATCCAGGTGGTGGCATAGATGGCATTGCAAGCGTTAATCTGAGCCCTGTCAAAGTCCGACATGATGTAGCGTGGGATCATCAGCGGATTTCGAGCGTGGTGGACCCGGAGGAAGTATTCGATCGTTTGCTGGGTCCCGTTTGATGCTAACATCCAGGAGATAGGTATTCCTGGTAACACGTAATTTGACGGGCAATCGCAAAAAGGAAAACACGCACCATGCCCGCGTTTATTACGCACCAGCAGCGTCGTGAGGTTGAGATTCTCGTATATCGTTGTGTTGTGAGTGCCGTCAATGCAAAGCAGGTTCTCGCCATGCTTGGCGAACATTTTCTGTTGCCATTGAGTTTGGACCATCAACAGAAATAGATTGTGCGCTAGCTCAGAGCCAGGAGGGTTGAGGGTCTGTCTTGGATTTGAATCCGAGCAAATGGCCTTTGGCGCGAAGATTCTCGACCCACCGCAGCGTCAAGAGTCCATTGTCAGGTGCCAATCAAATATCCTCGGTTTGAATTTCCTTCTGAATTCGTCTGATGTCTCTTAGCTGGAGAAATTCTGTTCGCGCCGCCACAGAATCGCCGTCCAATTCATCTTCAAAGATAGTATCCTCATCGTAGATTCCTTGATGGATTAACTGGAGCTGCACCGTGCCGTGGAGGAAATTCCAGCCATATCAATGAACTTGGCCTACAATTGCGTCTGGCTCGAACTTCAGCCGTAGAAGTCCCGCGATATGCTCCCGAGTTTCCTTCGGTATTTGTGTGAAAGGGAGGTTTGCGTTGCCAAGAGGATGGTCGTGATCACTGCAATAATTGCCCTGTACAGTTGGAATTCCGGGGTATTGCTTTACGATGAGGCGACACTTGCAATCTGTCCGTTTGTTCTGGATCTTGTGTTCACGGTCGGGGTGGAGCTTTTTATATGTCTTGAGCCCGCCAGTACCTCCGCGAGAACAGACATAACGTAATTTCCGCTCGAACTCCGGTAAGCCCAGATAGGTGTTGACAAGTAGTAATTCAATCCCGTTTGCGCGCTGTTCCTCCTTGAGCCAGGTTTCGAATTCGGACCATGATTCCCAGCGTTCTGTATATGTCGAAGATGCAAGATCATGTTTGAAAGACCCTGCCGATGGACCAGCAGGAGTAGGATCATCATGAGCACGAAACATGAAGTGAGACATTGACTGAGACTGAGACTGAGACTGAGCAGATATTGCCATGTCTTGCACGGAACAGTCTAGGCGAAAGCACATCTGATACTCCTTCATTGTTTGAGGAAAGGCGGGTAGGTGTATGACAAGAAATGAGGAAGGTGGTGGCAGCAAGAACCAAGTGCAGCGGGGTCACGAGGGCGCGCCGCCAGGAATTCCAGTCATTATTTCAGTCAAGGAGAAGTATTTTATTGCATGACAGGAGGACTACAAGACTGTAGGGAAGGTACAAAACTATAGGTGAGGGAATACAGCTATGATAAAGGATACATTGGCCATCATCATTCATTTGCAGGAATAGAGCATAGTAGGAAATTCCGGCGCACCAAACCAGGAAAGGCTGGTCCGTGCGGACGACCTGCATGTATGCGGGGGGAATAGTAATCCAGGTCCTGTACTCAGCTGAGTAGAATTCGTACATGGTGTCAGAGGACGAGAGGTGCTGCACAAAGTCGTCGAGCTTGATCCCTGGCCAAGTGCGCTCCCATGCAGCGCAGTCTTGGACCACAGAGATTGCGGCTTGCTGCCCGGTGTGCGCCCAGTAGATCAAGATTATGCGGTGTGCTGGACTAGGTAGAGAACGAGAGGTGGAGGCGGCGGGCTGCGGAGGCGACGGACGTGGGGTGGAGACGCCTCGGGCTATGCGCACGGTGTATTCACGATGGCGATCGTCCTGTGACTTGGTTGGGGAGGGTGATAGGGATGGGAGGGACGCGGTGAAGGCCGCACCGCGCCGATGGTCATGAAGAAGAGAAAGATTGGCTTGCAGTATGGTCTGGTCCACGGGAGCACGCACGTCCGCAGCGATTGCACTCAGGCGGGCGAGAAATTCGGGTGAGAGCTTGTCGTTGGGTGCACGGTGTACACGACAATCCCTACTGGCCGTGAGACAGCATTGTCGGCATCTTTCATGGCGGCAGTCCAGATTTCTTGATTTGGAGCAGCCGCGCTTCAAGCATCTCGCTCGACGAGACGCTGAAGGAGGGACACTCTGGACAGATGAGATCGCACGAGATGTTTGCTGGGCAAGCGAAGGTGTCAACGGGTCCGGGAGCTCACCAAGTTCGAAATAGTGCCATATTCGCTCGTGGGTCTTGCGAAAACACTGCAAAGGCGGGATGAGTTAAGATCAGAGAGAATCGAGCATCACGCACGCCGAGATAGCACTGAATGGGATCGGATCCTGCTAAAATTTGGAGATCGACAAGGTACTTGCACTTGGGGCACCGAAATGTTCGGGTGTCGTTGATATTGACGCGAGGTCCGAAGGGCATCGTATCGCAAAGGGAGAGGGCGGAGAGAAGGAGGATGACGGCGGGAGGAAAGAGAGGCGTGATGTTTGGCGCTTGTTTGCCACAGAAGCGCTCGAGCCTCGGGATCTCGGCAAATGTGAGTGAGCTGCCGAAGCTGCCGAAAACATTTTCCTCATTGGGAATTCACGTGGAGGCGGAAATGCAAAAGTGGGCGCAAAGTACCGTGCCGCATTTCTTGCCGCGACTGGCGGAATAGAGCCGAGTTGCGGCAAGGTTTGATCCGTGACTTCTGCTTTGGGATCACATCGGCTAGTGATTGGCTTCCAGCAAAAATGGACTGGTTCGATATTTATGTGCTATGGAGTGTAGATCACGCCTCTGATCATCCTGAACTCGTACTTATCGACATCCGGACACCATCCGATGCCTTGAGGTGGGATAGCTTATTGAATTGATTGATAGTGAAGGATCCAAAACCCGTATCTTACGCCACGACTTTTGGCCCACCTCCGCGCGGACTTAGTCCGAATTGATGGAGACTATGGTCAAGATTTTTCTCCGAAATTGGCCTTCGAAGCGGATCGATCAATGAACACATTTTTCCACCAGCATTTCACGTTCAATTCCTAAAACTGATGTTTGATTCATAACCTGGATTCCTAGTAGGGAGTACAGTAACATGGAGAGTTCGTCCGGCCTATGGCGGTCAATCTGCACTTTTATTAACAGGTATAAAAACCCCTTGTTTTCAGAATATAACTGAGATTTTGCGCAAATAGTTTACAAGTTTTGAGAGAATATAAAAACTTGCTACCGCAGATGAAAGAAATTTAGGTTAGGGCGTGATGAGAAAAAAGAAAGTGTCAGAAGAAAAACTTAGGTTCAAGAGTTGACAAAGTTTTTACAGAGGAAATGAAAAGTGAGAAACTTTGGTTCATGAGTTGTAAAACTTTTGTTGAACAAACCTGTCGGACAAAACTTTTGTCTACTTTTGTGCGCTAGGGTTAGCACGGCCACCTGTCAGTGATCGACGCGGCGAACATAAATGATCTCCTTAACGCAATGGGTTTTGCGCGGATTAAAGGCAGCTTCGGCAGCGGACGCCCAGAATCCAGTTTACTGGTACCTGTCAAAAGAAAGCCTGAAGATCGTTGTGTTCGCCGCGTCGCTGACAGGTGGCCGTGCCAACCCTAGCGTACAAAAGTAGACAAAAGTTTCTCTATTTGTTCAACAAAAGTTTTGTCCAACAGTTTTGTTCAACAAAAGTTTTACAACTCATGAACCCAAGTTTCTAACTTTTCATTTCCTTTGCAAAAACTTTGTCAACTCTTGAACCTAAGTTTTTTTTCAGACACTTTCTTTTTTCCTCAACATGTTCCAACTTAAATTTCTTTCATCCCCGACAGAAAGTTTTTTTGTTTTTCCAAAACTTGTAAACTACTTGCTCAAAATCACAGTTCTTTTGTGAAAACAGTGAGTTTTTACGCAGCTGTCACACAGACCCCGTTCTTGAACAGCGTATCCACACTGTCTTTGACGATTATTGGTCTCGTGGAGGTACGATCGAACATCATTGCTTTGGTTTCGGTTGCTAATCCACATCCAGAAAACAAAGATTCAAAAGGAACGATACCTTCGAATAGTAGACGGCATCCACCACTCTTTGTGTGCATTAATGAGCCTGTGCATGCACTCGGAGGAAATACGATCTCCGAAATTGCTTGAAGACATTGCTCATTATGCCGGGTGAATTTAGATTACACTTTCAGTTTCGTGTAGTGTTGATTGGCCGGCAGCACGCTTCAAACATTGCACTCTTGCTTGAGAGCACAGCGAGAGCTGGGGACGTTTAAACGGTTCTTCAAACAAAGCGAAATCAATACCCAATTGGATAGCTGCGAAGGACTCGGAGAGCTGAGAGCCGCCTTGCAGATTTTCACTGTAGGTCTAATATAAAGGAATCAAGAAGATTCGTATGAACTGACGTCGATGTTCAGATAAAATATGGAGCTGCGATCACGAGCACTCTCGTGGAGCTCAATGCGGATACCGAACAGCGTCACCAAGAGCTCCTCGAACTCATCTCTTCTCAGAGTGTATCATCGGACAATCAATCTTCTTCGGTGAGCCTTGTATATTCATTGTGGTGGCATATCCTCTTATTCGCCCTCTTGAAGATGCAGCGAAGTTCGTTGAATATCAGGTAAAGACAATTGTCAATTACTCAACTGGCGCTGATTTTCAGCCAGTTCAACCGAATCGTTATCGCTACTACCTGCTTCCCCGAAAATATTTCACGGGAGAGACTCTGAGCTCAAAGAGATTGTTGATACTCTTGCCACCGATGCCGCGGCACGAATCACCCTACTTGGACCCGGAGGCATGGGAAAGACGACCTTGGCCATGGCTGCGCTTCATCATCCCACTCTCATTGAAAAATACAGTTTGACACAAGGGGAAATCGGGATTAAAAAATCGGATATAGGGAGGGAGGGGGAGGGGGTCCAGGTTGGGCTGAAAAAAACTTTTTAGTACATAAAGTTTGGAGATTCAAAATGGCTAATAGACCATTAAGGAGGGGTTGGTTGGTCGTAATAAACATAAATCAATGCCCAGAGAGTGTATAGAATAACATTTATCAATCTGAACCCATACCTTCCGTGAGGCAAGCCAAATTGGATTGACCGTAGTCAGTCCTTGGATCAGAAATTGTTGAGCTGGTGGAGTGCAGAGTGCTCAATTAATCACAAACACCTATTAACTGGTATCAACAAGCATGATTAAGTTCAAGGAGTTGGTGGGAAGTAAGTTGAAGGGCGGCGGCTGGATGCGGAGAGAGCGGCCCGGGCCTAGGGGTGGGAAACTCCTTCCCTATAAGGCAGGAGGGGGGGGGAGAAGGGGGGTCAGCTCGGGGTTGAAAAAAACTTTTCGACCCTATATCCAAATTTCGAATCCCGATTTCCCCTTGGTTTGACACATTTCATCTCGTGCGAGTCTGTCAGCAGTTGCGCCGAGTTGATGACCAAGATTGGGTTACACCTACGCCTAGAGCCATCCCGCCTGCTCTCGAAGACAATTGTTCACCACTTCAGACAGTGTGGATCGTGCCTCCTGGGAGCCGTTGGAATCTCGTCGTCAAGTGGAAGAATTTCTATCACTCTTTGCGGATATTCCGAGTCTCGCCTTGCTGGTGAGTTGGCAGAGTATGCTTTTACCATCATTTCTAATATATTTGAAGGTAACGATGCGAGGAGCTGAAAGGCCGGGGAAAGTGAAGTGGACTCGTCCATTTCTCCTTCCGCTGGAGCCACTTCCTACTTCTGCCTCGCGCCAAATATTTCTCGAGGTCGCTGAGGACCCTAAACCCGGCGAAGAATCGGCGCTCGACGACTTGTTGGGTCTCTCGGGTAGTCTCCCGCCGTCTCACTGATGGCCAACATCGCCTCGTTTGAGGGATATTCGGGCGCTCTATTGCGGTGGCAGATTGAAAATATTACTCTGCTCTCAGATGGACATGACAAGCAATCCAATCTTGAGAAATCAATCACACTCTCACTCACCAGTCCGCGTGTTTCTTCCTCCCCACATGCAAAGAATCTCCTTTCCCTGCTTTCGTTGCTCCCGGACGGGATAAAAGCCGAGAATCCCATAGCAGGTCACGTCCCTATTCCCGATGTTCGCTCAGCGCAAGCACTGTTAATCGGCACGTCGCTGGCATATCTCAATCCAAAAGGACGGCTCACAGCTTTGAGCCCCATCCGCGAGTACATCAGACGCAGTCATCCTTCCTCTCTCTCTATTTCCAGGCCCCTTCGCGTCTATTTCCAGGAGCTCCTCGAACTCTTCCGATTAACTCAAGAACTTTCTTCTGACAACCTTTCGTCAGAACTGGTTGGGAACCTGGGAAACATCCATCAACTTATGCTCGAAGGGCTCATAACAGAGGATAAATCCAGCTGGGCGTCCATTGGCTGTAGCATCCTGATACTCAATACATTCTCGAGAATAATGCTAAAAGGCACCAGTCCTTTGCATCAGAGGGTTCCACATCTAATCGCTGCGACCGGTGATGTTGGGCTGCGATGGAAATATCGCTCCGCATGGCTTAGCAATCCGGATCGTCGTCAATTGTTGAACGAGGATTTTGAGATTTGGATCAAGGACGGTGTCGAGTACTTTGGCACTGGCATTCGCCCCATTGAACTAGGTAAGATTGTCTTGTGCGGAATTGGATTCAAAGCAATGATGACTATTCAGCGGTCTCCTTCTACGAGGCGGTAGCATATCATTATACATTTCCCCAATTTTTTAACCTCCAGAAGGCAAAGGAATTCTGCACACTTGCCTCTGCGTTGGCCCAGGACGCACATGAAATCAAACTTCAATTACTGTCCTTGAAAGCCGAGTACGTGATTGCGCATAGATGCGGGGACCTACATCGGCAACTCAACATCGTCCACAAGGCGCGTGATCTCATGAGGTTCGCCTCGGATTCCAGTCTTGGGGTCCACTGGATTCAAAATGAGGCCGTGGTCAACTTCAATATTGGTAATATGCCACGCGCTCTTGACCTGTGTGCGCAGGGGGAGGATATACTGGTGTCCAGCGGAATGCACGGGTCTGACCGGCATCTAGCACTCCTTGATATCCGTGCTGCCGTCCATTTCCAGAAAACCGAGTACGAGGAAGCACGTCAACGGCATGAAGAGATTTCGAAAGAAACCTCTTCAACGTCTTCACCCCTGTTCTATGCCAATTCGCTCGCTAGCATTGCACAACTAGATGTCGTCACCGAGCGTCCAGTGGCCGGAATTCTGGCCAACCTGCACGCCGCCGAAGCCATTTGGCAAGGCCTTGGCACCTCCAATGTGTCCTTTGTGACCGCCGAGCTGAAGCTCTACTGCGGGATCCCGAGAACGCCCGCACGGAATTTCTACGGTGTTTGACAAAAAGTCGAGGTCCCTACCCGGATCTTCAGGGACTCTGCTTGGCGACTCTTGGCGACCCGAAGCACAGAATGCACAGTGCCGAGGAGATCTTGCCCTGGACCATCACTTTCCTTGCGTTTGTTGGGAAGAGGAAGGATCTGGTTGGTACTTTAAATGCCCTTCGGCGCCTTGCAGATGTGTACAGCATCTTAAAAGATGATGAAACCGCTCTTAACCTGTTCCACGTGGCACTGGATGGAGGGACCACCATAGGTATTCACCGCCTCCGAGCCGAATGCATGGCTGGTGCTGGCGAGATCATGCTCAGGCGCGGGGATTTGATGCAAGCGAAGGAAATGTGAACGGGTGCCTATCCACTTTTCGTCCGGTCGTCGCGCATGAAGGACGCCGCTGCAGTCAAAGAGCGACTGCAGCAATTGCCCAACACCTTGCTCCAACTCGAGCTAGTGCCAGAGGCCGCTGCTACAGTCGAAGAGCGATTTCAGCAATTGCCCAATACCTCGATTTTGAATAAACCGGAACCAATCCCAGAGGCGCAAAAACTCGAAGACAGTCGTTTGATCAGCGCGCCGCTGCTGTAATGATCCGTTGGGAGCAATGCTCAGAATAACGACTGGTTCGAGTCCAGCTTTTGAACTTCAAGCTTGGCAGAATGTTGTTGTTGTGAATCAGTATAACATCGGACTCTCCAGACTTCCTCCTTCACATGCGTTCTCTTGTCTTCGCAATTTCGACTACCAGAAATCATAAGTTATCGTTTTCAACCTGGCGTTGCGGCGCAGTGTGGGTGGGCTCGCGGCACTGAACTCAAAATAACGTTTGTTCAAAGTTTGATGAAGAGAAATCCAACCGCAAGCAGGGAGCATCCCGGACCCTTGCGGCCGCAACTCCGTCATTAGTTTAACACATAACCTAGTCGCCCTACAGATCTCTACGTTAATTACCTTCTATGATCTACTATCGTCTATGTTTTTCCTCCGTCCACATTCCCAACCATCAGTCCAGATATACTCGCAGCTTTCCCATATCGCTTTAACACGCCAATTTGCACCCTCCTCAGAGTCATACCTCTGTCACCATCCGTCTCACGCCCTCCAGTCCCCCGCTCAGCCCACTCCTCCGCGCATCCACCATCCCCCCGTTCTCCAGCTCGGACCCCACAAACGGCACAAGCCGCCTCTTCCGCTCGTCCTCGCACGCCGCGAAGGCGTCTTCCCACCAGCGCTCGCCCTCGGGGACGTCGCGCCACCCGCCGGCGTAGAACTTGGCCAGCACGCGCATGGACTGCGTCACGGTGCGCACGGCGGGCCAGTGCGGCGGGTGCACGGGGATCTTTTTCTTGTCGGTGGATGAGGTTGAAGTGGTTGAGGTGGACGTGGTAAAGGCGGACTCGGGCGCGGCGTAGAACCCGTTCGCGGCGAGGACGATGGCGGGCGGGATGGTGATGCGGCCTTGCTTGTAGCAGAGCTGCGAGACCGAGACGGCTGCAACGGTGTTGACGTCAGTACAAGGGCGAGCACGACGGATGAAGGTTGATGAAAACAAAAGGAACTATTGAAGCGAGGAATGTAATGAATTGAACAACCCAAGTTCGCGCGTTCTGTCAAACCACGCACGTATAGCGGTCGAAGCTCGGAGCCGTGCTCGGTTCCGAACCAAATCTGGGATACATCAAGGATAGGACGTCCGCAACAACAGAAAGAAGAAACGAAGAACGAAAGTCAAGAACATGCGCTTCAGCGGCAGCATCATTGCGCGGAAACCAAGTTCGAAAAAAAAAAAAAAACACTCACTATACAAAAGCGCCCCGTCCGGCTCCGTTGTCCGCACCGCGCGCTCGAGCAGCGCGCGCGAGACCGCGTCCGGGGTAGTGCCGTTCGCATTGGCACCACCGCTCGCACCATTAAGCGGCGTCCCGCTGCCGCTGACGTCCAGGGGCGTCGCGGGCGTCGTGAGCGCCGGGATGAACGTCTCTTTGCCCTGGCCCGCGGCAGCCGCTACGCCTGACGCGATCGCGAGTCCGCTCGCAATGCCGTTCTCTTGGTTTTGGGTTTTGGTTTTCCCGGATTTTGCGTTCTTGGAGGGCGGCTTGACGAAGCGGCAGATGTACCAGATCTGGGGGTGAAAAGCATGTCAGCGAGGGGCTTAGAGGTCGATCAGGAATGCCAGGTAGAATGTATGTAAAATAACGAAGAGGAAAACGACGAATAAATAAATAAATAGGCAACGCAACTTACCCACTTGCTGTCCCAGGCGCCGATGCTGACGCGCACTTGGTAGGCCGACAGCATGGGGATCTCGCGGATGAAATAGAAGTGCGTGGCTGGTGGGGTTCACGAAGAGCAGAAGCGCATCGCGGGACCAACGTTGAACAAAATGCGAAGAGCAGCCGAGGATGAGTAACGTGCGGGCGAGAGCGGGGACGATGGCGAAGCGGAGAAATGTTTCAGAAAATAATCATCAGTGGAATGTGGACAGTAAGAGAAGCAATCGAACGCACCAGCGAGGGGGCAGCCTCCGCCAGCGCGGAAAACATTCGGAAAGGTGCCAAGTGCAATGCGGAAGCGCGCGCTGTCGAGGGCCTTGGCGTACGACGAGTTGCTCATGTGTAGATTGAAGTCCGAGTCGTCGAAGCCTAAATGCGGAGGTCAAAATTCCGTTGGCGTTACAAAAACGGGGATCGCATGACGGAAAGCGAATCCCAAGCGAAATGCACGCACCAACCCGCCGATCATAGGACCACTCAGCGCGGAATGGATGCTCTCCAATGGGCAGATGCGCCTCGTACCAGGCCGTGAGCGCCTGTCGCTTCTTTTCCTTCCCCAGATAAAAGTGTGTGATTCTGTGCCACAGTTGCGCGGCGCGCAGCTCGAAGACGACGCTCATGACACGCGCTGTCAACGTGTCCATTGATTTTTTTTCTTCGCGATTGAATGGATAACAGACGCACCATGCCACACGAGGGGAAATGAGCCTGCATTGAGGATAAGGAGAGCAATAGCAGCGTATTTTGTCGCTGTCGGCGCCAGCTGCAGAGCGTGCTGCAATAAGGCAAGCATTTTGGTTGGTGCAGTGTGCAAGGTCGCCGCCTTTATACGCGCGATTAGAAGAGAAACAGTTGGCGTTGTTCCGACGGCGATTGCCCTGCGGCTCGACATTTTGCTGGCGAGACGGAAGACGTTTCGGCTAAGAAATGCCGGAAAATGATTGTTGGGGCACACCTTTGGTTGTGTTTGTCTGATCGGCCTTCGGGTGGCTCAAGTTGATTTTCACGTGGGTCGTACTGCGCGCCCTGAATGAGTGTTCAAAATTGCAAGTAGCGCAGGAGCGGACTCTGGGATGAAGCGGAATTTAAAGGCTTCGGTGTCTCCCTCTCGCGCCGTAACAATTACAGTACGGTACGGTACACTTTACGGGTTTTTCAACCGTATACGGTTGGTATACGACCGTAAAGATTGATTAAAATGGAATTAAAGGTATTTCCATGTATCTTCTAAACTTGAACACTTCAAGTAAACTAGAAGCTGGTTTCTGTCCGCTGAAAGACATGACTAGCAAAACACACCAACGTACGTGCATCAAGTCGACCAGTAAAAACAGGTGAAGCACGCAAGGCATGCGTCACGCGCCATTATGAGCAGCTAAACCGAAATTAGAACCACAAATCTCCTTCGGGAGCCACAGAGGCGCTTGATTGCATTTGAAATCGTCGTCAGAATTAGGTGCTGCATTGTTGAGAAAGGACAAGATCTTGTTTCGTCAAAATAGACCGCGACATGGGCAGACAACCGTGGTTTTGACGCGCCATGGAGTCGAGGATGGGTAGAGAAATCATTCGTACCATATTCAGGAAAATTACGGCTTGAGTACGGTCGTAAAATACCTTATACGGTCGGCATTCTTACGGGTCTGTTCGGTACACGGTACGGGCTAAACTGTAATTGTATTGAGGCGCGCGAGGGCCTATACGGGACGGTTACGGGTGCGTATAACCGGAACCGTATTACGGTATGATATTACGGTGAGGATCCCTAGTGCTTCATGATGTCAGTTACGGGTGCTACGCAAGTTTTGCAAAGCTTGATTATACTCTTCCTATCCTCCCCAACTCTCACACAAAGTTTGACACACCAGAATCTAGGACGTTCAAGTTTCATTGGGGCGGCCCACAATAACCGGCTGTCCTGTTGAATAACACGCGCCATCTCCAGGTGGCCGCGCGGCGACGATCATCTATTTATGTTATCTCGCGAACCAAGTGGGGTATCGCTCCTGGATCTTGATCCAGCCTCATGAAGAGGTCTACAATAGCTACTGCATAATGTACTAGTATCCACTTAATCCTGCAGGTTGCGGCAGATTCCATCGAGTTCGGCATCAACCCCCGTCATCCATAAGTCAGCGGTGCTAGATTGAATGGATTTCTCCAGTATAGTCAAGGGGCACTCGGGATTTGAATGCCGGACAGGGGGTGGGGGGGGGGGGGTCCCGACCAAGGCCTTAAAAATCTTTTTGTAGTAGATTTCAAACTAAGCTAAAACGATGTTTTAAACTCATCTGAAGCTATGGGAAGGTCTGAGAGACATGTATAGGGTCACCTTGAGTGTCTACAAGGTCCCAGTACCCTTGGTAGACCACCAAAAATATTTTTGTAATTTAAAGGCAGTGAAATAGGCACCAAAAGTTGTCTAAAAGATATATTTGAGTTGCTTTTCAGTTCCAATAAAATGTTGTATGGTTAGTATATACCTAAAGATTTGTGGGTAGAATGTACTTTGCGGTGGTTTATTCGGGCAGTTAACGGTTTGAGAGCGGCCATCAGGTGGCGATGCACGGGCACATGACCCGGGGAGGCGGTCCGGCGCTACCCGTGGGAAAATCCTTCCCTATATAGGGGGGAGGGGGGGGGGGTCTGGCCGCGGTCCTTAAAAATCTTTTCGACCCCCTATCCGTTATTAGAATCCCGAGTGCCCCTTGAGTATAGTTAAAGCGGGGATGTTACCAACTATCCGGCTCGTTTTTTCGTCTTATCACGTGTTTGTCGCCGAATAACTTCGCCCATTTTACGCGTGATTGAAAACCTGTTGATATTTACGTGGTCAAAAGCTCGTTGGTTACGTGGTTGAAAACGTACATCTATACCTCCATCCCCCTAAAATCAAACCCTGATTAAATTTAAACCCACTCGAGGATGTTAGTTTTGCGCCGCGGAGTTCGGTTCAGAATCGAGAACCGCATATCCACAATAGTTTAGGTGCGAATTCGACGTTTAGCTCATTGCATATTGATCATTATTGCGCGAGTGTCATTGCGAGCGACTGGGACGTCAGCCACTGGTTGATCGGTCACGATGAGATTTCGAGAAACACATTGGCGAAAATGACAGCGTGCCGCGTACAATGCAGCGGACTCGGGGGATCCATTCAAAATGTTTTTGATAAACCCAGGTCACCACCTCCAAGAGATTGACTGAACCGATCCGAATTCGACTTACTAATAGGCGTCGGGGTCAACAAGGAGGAACTTTTCCGAAACTCGTGAGGCTAATCGTATGTACTACGCGTTGGAATCCGGCTCGGACTCTTTCGCAGCGTCATGCTGAACCTCTTTCGAATTTAACAGGAAATTCGGGAGTTGGAAATCCCATGAAACGTCCCATCATCAATCCCATCGGCACCTAACAAGCCGACCGGCAATCGAACAGCCCAAACGTGTGAGTACTGTCTGGCTCAACGCGTCATCGTCCCGGTGCCAAATAAGCACACGCATCGTGTCTTCTTTGCTTCTCCCCTCTGTGTTACCCCCAAGCTCTCCCCTCCAATGAACACCCCACAGACTGTCAACGGCAACTGCTGCATATACTGCAACAACCAGCTCACTGTGAAAGTCACCGAGGGCAGCAAGGTGCATGGCTCGAGTTTCATCAGGGTGCGTCCTCCTGCCCTTTCCCGCACTCACCTAGGCTAAAACCCGCTCCGATTTCCATTTGTCAGTGCTTCTACGGGCCCATTCCCGGAAAACCGCATTACTTTTATTGTTTCTCGCCGTCAAACCATGTACCTGCACTCCCTACAATAACAATAACATTTTTGGCGCAATGCCAGTCGTTCCACAATAAACAAAGATATGATATGAAAATTACACTCAGATCTCAGAGAGAAGGTTTGCCGTAGGAACACAGATAACGCATTCAATACAAATCACTGAGGCTGGAACAGAAAAAATGGAGGTCAGACCAACAGCGCAATTCGTCGGAGATTGCCGCAAGCTTTCCCACCCGGCTCGGGTGGGGCGTTCCAAAACGTTTGAACTTCCAGCTGAGGTTCAGGGGTTGAGAAAGAGTTTTCTCACCATCTGGAGGTACAAAGCATTCTACGCGTTGACGACGGTAGCACGCCAGACGATAGGACGCCAGACGATCTAGGGCGGCACTTGACATTGCCGATGTCGCTCTTTTGAAACCGCGAAACGGCGGTCCACGGTCGGAGAATGACCGAGCGGCAGGTGAGCAAAGAGGACGAGATCGGACGCAGCTCGAAGGCGAGGAGGTCGGCTGCATTGGGCAACAATTGGGCGCAACAACAAGCAGGGCGCGATTGAGGTCCGTGGTAATCTGGATGCCAGAGTCGACGATGACGGAGCTCGGAGATGCACGGGTCAAGATGAAAAATCAGGAGAAAAACACCATTCAGCGATGGCAAGACGTAGGTTATAGACAAGTACAAAGACATAACTGGCGTACCGCTCAACTCTACCCCAACTTCTGTGCTGCTGCCTGCTTGCGTTGTTCCTGCTCATCCCAGACAGCCGCATACAGATCATCCGTATCATTGGGAAACCGGTATATCGACCCTATGATGCGACGGCGGGTGAAGGCTGCGAGGAACTCGTCATCCGAAGCAAAATTTCCACCGAATCGTTCCAAGTAGTCCCTGCAAGTGTCGAGATAGTAGTACTGGCCGCCGGCCTCAAATGCAATGCAAGCATCGGGGAAGGGCAAGAATGCGAGGGGGCGGATTGTGCCGCGGACTTTGCAGACGCGCTGGACGAAGAACTCCATGTTCGCAAGGTCGTGCCATTCCGGACTGATGCAAAAGAAGCGCCAATCTGAAAAGTGTTCCCACTCGCACGAATAGGGGCGGAGGTGGAGCTTGGTGCGGTAAAGCGAGGCACGGGGATACTGGAGAGAAGAGAATATCAGGGAAGAAACGCTTCAGGATTCACCCCCACTTTTTCCACAATTTGGTACCCCGGCTCTTTCACAAGTGCGGCCGTCTGCTTGAGGCGGCGACTGATCCTAGGACGGCAAACGTGAGTGGAGGGCAGTCGAAAAGGTGAAGGGTTTTACAGAGAATAGCGAAGGGCTGGGTTTTGGGGGCGAAATAGCGCTCTTGCAAGCAGTGGCATGATTGGGAAGAACAAATTACAATTGCGGGACGGATTAGCCAAATATCGCCAAAGAGCCGTCGAATACCGGGTTGCCAGACAACAGAAGGTGGAAGAAAATCTTTCGCAAATCAGGACATATCAATCGAGCGGAGTGCACTTGCCTTCATTGAAAAAATCCGGATCGGATAAGAAAGGAGAAAAAGGTAAAACTGCAAATGTTGCATCAATCGAGTATTGTGATTTGCGTCGAGCAAGCACATGCAGATGGGAAACGATTGTTTTTAAATCAGCTCGACAGAAAGGACGAGAGGATTCCAATTTCAGAGTTGGACCGCATACAAAAAAAAAAGAGGCCAGCTTTGCCCACGATGTATCTGGATGGTTTTGATCCACCAGCTCTATCTAACCTATAGACGCTTTCGAACGCATTCAGCACAATCTTGGATCGATCTGAACCCGAATCTTCGGCGTGAATCTCCAGCTGAGGTTCAGATTCAGTAACTCAATGATAGATCTGAACCCTGGGTTCAGTTCGGTTCGGTTCAAGTTGGAACCGATTGTTTGAACCAAACTTTTCAAACAGCGCACTGCGGGATCACTTTGGGTAGTACCTCTTGGCGGAACCAGTGTTGCTGTAATTGTGTGGTTGGGAGAACATGCCGAACTGAGCCTATTTTCGCTTATTACATCGATGATGACTACTTATCCATGCGGACAACACGTTTCTTCAAACAACCTTCGACCGCAACCACCATGGACTCAAGAAACCCTCCAAAGGCCTCCAAAGTCTCGAGCCGATGTCAGTGAGCGTATCCAGAGTGACCTAGCTGACTGACCCAAGTCCGGATTCCAGTCAATTTCGCAGACGCGGACGTCACGTTCAAGTCGTCTGACGGAGTGCTTTTTCACGTCCATCGCAAGAATCTTGAAGTCTGTACTGAAGGATTCCCCCCGTCAGGCATCTCTACCGTTGGAGAGGTTGTTCAGCTGACGGAAACCTCCGTGACGCTTGAGCTCCTTTTTCAGTTTATCTACCCACAACGCCATCCCGCGCTCGACACAACGCCCTTTAAAATTCTAGAGCCCCTTGCTGAGGCCTCTGAGAAATATCAAGTGTTTCCCGCTATGAATATTTGCCATATTCGCTTGAGGTTTTGCATTGTTCTGCTAGAGATGCGTCCTACACTGACTACTCGATGTAGAGACATGGTCCACGAACATGCTGTGGAAATCGCCGTCTATGCTAGCAAGCACGACTACCCTCATCTGGTCTCCGAGGTGGCGCCCATGATGATAAGCATGGACCCGGTCAAAGTGATAAAAATGCTGCCACCCCATCTAATTCTTCCCTGGGTACGAATTTAGTCTGGAGTCTGTTGAGTCGGTGATACAATTTCAATCTGTACAGGTGCGATACGTCAAAGAGTGGACAAGTGTTCTCCAAAATTGCGCTCTGCAACTGCCGTCGGGTTCTAGTGTTACCGTTCGCAATACCAGCCCCAGCGGATTTGGAAACCCGTACGTAGGAAACTATCAGCTCAGGAGCTAATGTTACCACTCACATTACCAGCCCCAGCGCATTTGGAAACCGGTACGTAGGAAACTATCAGCTCAGGAGCTAGTGTTACCGCTCACATTACCGGCCGCAGCACATTTAATCACAACATGCAAAAGTATCAGTGCCCGGCGTGGGTCCTGCACATCGTGACTGTCCTGCAACGCGTGGGCGTCGGGATACATGCGCTGCGTTCATTGGACGAAGTCTTCGACCATAACACACCACCGCTTGACAGATCGGACACTCCGGATTGCTGCCGGCAAGATCTGCGCATATGGCGCCAACAGGTTGAGGATAGGATTGCCAAAATTCCGAAATTTATTACCTTCCTGTAATTTCGTTCAGTTCGTTACAACTTGGAGACGTGGTTTAAACCGCATACCACCACTCGTGAGAAGCGGGTCGACTGAATATACGAAAGCGCCCTGAATCGTAAATTTTTTGCATTGAGTGGAAGAAGTTCCGGAATTATGAAGGTGATTAATTGTGATCGTGCGTCTGGCGGAAAACCAAGCTTCGGTGCACCTTCGACATAAACTGCAACCTGAACCTACCCAGGCATTTTTCAACTTTGACAATCGCGGGCGACAATTACCTCGTTCAGCTGATCAGTTCCCGAAGGTTCCCTATCACTTCGACCCCTTCAGGTGTCATACGAAAATTGTATGGTCTCAATATTTTTCTTGTTGGCAACGATTTGTGATAAAACGCGAGATCAATGAGTTTGCGGTTTTTTGGAAGGTCACGCTCTCTGAGACCAGAACAGAGGTCATCTGGGGGCTCCCCCGGTCCTGTCCACATTCCTGATGTTCTCTCTCTGGTGTTTATACACTTTCTTTGCAAAGATCTTTGATCAAAAGTGAGATCAGGCAGTTTTTGCGTTTTTGGAAATTTGTAGCCTTCTACGACCAAAGTAGACGTCATTTCGCAATTTATATCTTCCGGCTCAAGCGCGACGCGACATTGACACGTGCTGGGATAGTTGCCTTTTTGAACCAATGATGGTCATGACTTCCAGCTAACTGCAAAATTCTAGGCCGTTTCGTTTCGTCAACGAGTGGAGCTCTGGCAGCGTGTGAAGGTTGGTTATTGCATGCGGCAGTAAACGGCAGCTCGGGAGGTGATGCGCCGTCTAGCTTTATGACGTGGTACTGACGTTTTCAATGCAACCGGGACTCTCCGGCTCCACATCTACGCGAATCGAAATGGCCTAGAATATTGCAGTTAGCTGTCATATCTTCTTTGCACCCAACAACGATGCCCGACACCGCGAAAGTGAAGAACAAGGTCTGTCTCATGTACGCATATGCCTTTCCCCGCTCTCTCCATGACTACACGGGTTAACTCGTTTGGCAGCGTGCACGATGGGTGGGGCATCGCCGCCGAGCCAGGCCTTAAGGGCAACGCGATCGAGGCGGGCAACACCGAGACCATGGATCGGCTGGGGAAGGAGGGAAGCCAGCGGCAGTTGGCTGCGCATGGAACGGCGGTGGGTCTGAGCGAGGGGCTGATGGGGAATTCAGAAGTCGGGTGCGTGTCTTGCTGAATAAATCAGTGAATCCGCAATGTGAGTGATACTAACGAAAGTGTTGTAGACACCTAAATATCGGCGCCGGCCGCATCGTCTGGCAAGATATTGTCAAGATCGACGTATCGATCAAGAAGCGCGCATTCCACAAGAACGAATCGATCCTCGCCAGCTTCAAGCATGCTAAAGACGGGAACGGCCGCCTCCATCTCTTGGGCCTCGTCTCTGACGGCGGTGTCCACTCACACATCAACCACCTCAAGGCTCTGCTCGAGACTGCCAAAGAGCAGGGGGTGCCTAAGACTTATGTGCATTTCTTTGGCGACGGGCGCGACACGGCGCCGAAGAGCGCAGCGGGGTACGTCCAAGATCTGGTAGATTTTATCAAAAAGGAGGAATATGGCGAGCTCGCGACGGTGATAGGGCGCTATTACGCGATGGACCGCGATAAACGGTGGGAGCGCGTGAAAATCGCCGTAGACGGGCTAGTTGGCGGAGAGGGCGCAAAGGTTGGGGAGGGCAAGACGATTGTGGATGAGATCAAAGCGAACTACGAGAAAGACGTGACAGACGAGTTTTTGAAGCCGATTATCGTTAATGGAGAGGAGGGGAGGATTAAGGGTGAGTCCCCTGACCCCATTTTCCTTCATTGTTTTCTTTTTGTGTTGATGAGTTGCGCGATAATTACTGACTTACGCGCACAGATGGAGACACCCTCTTCTTCTTCAACTACCGCTCGGACCGCATGCGCGAGCTCGTCACCGTCCTCGGCCTCCCGGATAAACCGATGGAGGTTACCGTCCCTAAAGACCTAGTCAGTTGATCTTCACTGTATTCGTTCCAGCTACTCTGCTAACTCACAACAACTTCACAGCACATCACCACCCTCTCCCGCTACAACCCCGACTTCCCCTTCCCCGTCGCCTTCCCCCCGCAGGCCATGACGAACGTCCTGGCGGAGTGGCTGGCGAAGCAAGGGGTGAAGCAGGCGCATGTTGCGGGTACGCCTATTCACAGTTCCCCTTCCCTTGCGTGCATATGGTTTCTAACTCGCACATATGCAGAAACCGAGAAATACGCACACGTCACGTTCTTCTTCAACGGCGGCATCGAGAAGAAATTTGAAGCCGAGGAACGATTCATGGTGGATTCGCCAAAGGTGGTTTGAACTCTTCATTAACTTATCATACGTACTACCTTCTCCCCACTCTCCCCATTTCCTCGTGCGGTGGCGCTGACGAAACAACACCCAGGTCGCAACGTACGACCTCCAACCCGAAATGTCCGTCCAGGGCGTCGCGGATAAGGTCGCCGAGCTCGTCAAGAGCGGGGAGCACGAATTTGTGATGTGCAATTTCGCACCGCCGGATATGGTGAGTAGGTTGGGCGTTTGTGTTCTTTGGCTTGCGAATACGTTGCGCTCTTTTCTTTCTTCCCTTCTTACTTGGTTGAACCTTTTGTTTTGGGTTTGTGCGGCGCTGCACTGGGAGGGTGATTCGCTTGCTCGCTACCCAGCATCGGTCATCTTGCGCATTCTCCGTATACACTCTCGTCGTATGATGCAATACTGAAACACCGCTCTCAGGTCGGCCACACAGGCTCCTTCGACGCCGCCGTTAAAGCCATATCCGCCACAGACCACGCCGTCGGCACCGTCGCAGCCGCGTGCCGCGAGGCGGGGTACATCCTCCTCATCACGGCCGACCACGGGAACGCGGAGCAGATGCAGAATCCGGAGACGGGCGAGCGGCACACGGCGCATACGTGCGGGGCGGTGCCGTTTATCCTCGTCGGCGGCAAGGAGGGCGAGTATGCGCTGAAGGACGATGAGAAGGATGGGAAAGAGAAGACGGCGGGGAGCGAGAAGAAGGAGGGTGAGGAGGAGGAGGAGGAGGGCGCGTTGTGCGATGTGGCGCCAACGGTGTTGGATTTGATGGTAAGTTTCCGAGCTGCCGTTTATTTCGTTTTCCTTCCCTTTTCTCCCATTGTTTCGTCTTTCTTCATTCTGTTGTGACTAATGTATTTGTCTCCGCGCCGGTGTACAGGGCCTACCGAAACCGGAGGGTGCGTCGTATTTGTCCGTGAATCGTGGTTAGTTTGCTGACTGCGACAATTGTTGATTTCAGAAATGACTGGCCGCTCACTGCTCGTAAAGAAATGAAGCCGATACTAGTACGCACAACGCTCGCCATACACGTACGCTCGCAGCTGGAGGCATGCTTCACAAGGTGGAATGTAGAATTGTACTGTAGGATAAAAGGGAGACGAGGAGGACTGCTGGATATTCGAACAAAAGGACTCGGCCTTGAATATTTTTGAGCACAGATATCATTCACAATCAACACAAAACCATGCTGAAAGCTCTTTTCGAACGCCCGTATTTCGGCAATCGAAGTTGTTCATTCACAAGTGACTTTTGATGACTTGCAATGCGAATATTGGCATCAACCAAGAGGAACGGAGTTTCGTCCGTCGAGGATCAATGAACGTAGTGACTAACTGAGATTCAACTGAAATATGTTGTGCACCAAGATCCCAAGTACTTAGTTGCGCTTCAAGTTGGTCTCGAACACGGTCACGTGGGGAGTTCAAGTTCAAGTATGCAACTTGCAAGATAAATTATGGTAGGAGAGGACATTTCATCAATTAGGGAGAGCATATATCAAGGAGGAAATCTGCAGAGTGATCTTACCGATTCATATCAACCATCCACGAAGCTTCTCGTATTCTGAGGAAGTCGATCAATGCAGAGGCGCACCGATCAAACAATTGTCTTTGATCTTTGGCGCCTCTGGGACTGCTTCGGGTCCGTTCAAAACGAGGGATTGGGCAATTGCTGAAGTCGTTCATCGACTGTAGCAGCGGCCTCTGAGACTGGTTCAAGTCTATTCAAAGGCGAGTTGTTACTAGACAGTTGCTGCAGTCGCTCCTCAACTGCAGCAGCGTCCTTCATGCGCGACGACCGGACGAAAAGTGGATAGGCGCCCGTCCACATCTCCTTCGCTTGCGCCAAATCCCCGCGTCGAAGCATGATATCACCAATTCCCACCATGCATTCGGCTCGGAGGCGGTGGATATCCATGTTGGTTCCTCCCTCCAGTGCCGCACGAAAGAGACTAAGAGCTGTTTCGTCGTCTTTTAAGATGCTGTGTACATCTGCAAGACACCGAAGGGCATTCAAAGTATCCACCGGCTCTTTCATCTTTTGGACAAATGCGAGGGAAACCACGGCCCAGCGGAAGCTTTCCGTTGCATTGTGCATTCTGTGCTTAGGGTCCGCTAGGACCGCAAGACATTGACCATGAAAGTTTGGAAGGACACCTCTGGTTTCTGCCAAACACTGCACAAATTCCGTGCGCGACTTCTCGGGCTCCCCGAAATGCAGCTTGAGCTCGGCCATCGCAAAGGAGCACTTTAGTGCCCCTGGTGGGCCAAGGCCTTGCCAAGTAGTTTCGGCGGCACTTATATTGGCAAGAATTGCAGCTACCGAGCTCCTGGTGTAGATGTCCAAACGTGCAATGCTGAAGAGTGAATTAGCGTGGAATAGGGCTGAGGATGTCGGAGTGGTTTTTTTCGCAATATATTCATATAGTTGACGGGCTTCCGTGTACTTGCTTTTCAGGGCATGGATTGCGGCACGGACATCGCAGAAAATCAAATGCTGGTCAGATCCGGACATTTCACGAGACACTAGAATGTCCTCCGCCTGTATACAGAGGTCAAGAGCGCGTGGTAGATTTCCAATCGCATAGTTGGCTCTGGCGGCAATGCCTAAAAGCCTGGGAGTCGATATGTATCTCCTTAGATCATGAGCTTTGTGTGCAACTTTGAGTGGCTGATGTGGGTCCCCGCATTGTCTGGCAATATAGTACTCTGTTTCCAAACACATTCACTGCATTCAGTGGGCCTCTCGGCCGATCAAAACGTAGGCACATTGATGTCCGCGGAGTTGCTGCCGAGGTGGGTCTAGCTGCTCGTAGCCGCCTAGACAGCGCAAATCTCGGCTAAGTAAACACAGCCTTGTCTAGTTCCATTGAGGCCCGCGACGGTGACGTGGCATTCAATGGTCAAGGGACCTGTACGCGCCTCGACTATAAAAGCATTTTTCGCTGAAAATTATAAGGTTGAGAAATGAGGTTCAGAACAGCATTTTAAGAAATTGAGGTTTGAGGTTTTGTGAAAATATCAGGTTGAGGATTGAGGTTTAGCCATTTTTTTTAGGTTGCACTAGCAGGTCTGAGATTGAAAATGTGAGGTTTTGTACGAGATTTGCCAGGTTTCGTATGAAACCTGCCAGGTTGAGTGTTGAGGTGGAGAACGAGGTACTCAGAATTTTTTGTCAGCTCCCCATCATCATATGATGGATCAGATGGGATCAAAACTGCAATGTTTCAGCTAACTCCAGAAACTAATATTTAACCTCTATTTGTTTAGATAATCCTGGTTCAAAATAACAGCTTCCAGAATTTGCCTTGAAATTGATGGCTGTCCGCATTGGGTTGGAAAGGGTGGGCCCTGGCAATTCTCAGAATCTTGATGGCTTGCCGTATTGGGTGCCTGCCTGCCTTGCAATTGATGAGATATCATGCATCTGGGCTCCTATTGATGGTTTTTTGCTTGAAAAGCCAATATTCATTCTGAAAGTGCCGGCTCTTAGAAAGTATTTTGCATTTTGCAGGCCAATGCGGCCACCTATTGAAAAACACATCTAGAGGACTCTTGTAGCCCTTGATGAGCTCTATAATTTGGGCATAGGGATCAGCCATTTGCAGTGAAAATTTCCGTTTTGGGAAATGAATGCTTTCGTCCCAAAAAGGAAATTTTAGCAAAAATCAGTCTCTCACCTGCCTTTCATCCGTTTTGGATGTTCTAACTTGGTAGGGATATTTTTTCATGCCTTCCAAAGCATATTAGGATAGATTGAGCCCCATAACAGTGCTGTAATAGGGTGAGAATAGTGAAATAAATGATTTTTGCCTTTAGGCCCAGTACCTTGGGAATGTATAGCTATTCTCACTGTATAATACCATCTTACTATATATTCAGGTTGTCTGAAGGCAATCCCTCCCTCATACCAGCCTATAAATGGCAATAACATTACCCTTTGCCCCTATGAGGTAATCACATTTTCGCTTGATTACCTGTCCTTGGATTGCTTGCAGTGCATAAGGGTATACTCAGAAGATTTATTCCATGTTAACTTGCCAGAAATGGGGACACTTATGCCTCAGGGAAGTCAATGTATCATTATTAACCTTGATAGCGAAATCCTGGGTTGTGCATCTCATATACCTGGTACTAAGGTTATGGAAACAGTTATGCAACATTCCAATGAATTTGTCAACCCATCTGATGAGTTGTAATGCAATAGTACACCAAAATATGGCCTTGAACTTGAAAAATGTGAAATCACATTTTTCACTTGTTTGATGAATAGGGCACTTAGAAGCAAGAGGTGCATGATCTCTGGATCACCCAATTTGATGTTCAATAGGCGAGACAGCTGATTGATCTCGGATCCCCGTGGAAACACAACCACTTCTCTTTTTGAGAGAAGAAACACTGACTCTTTCTACAAACTGCTTAACGTTCTCTGGCCCCCATGTGTTCTCTACAAGAAATATCTAAGCGCAGACAAGAGGCAAATTCACAGACAAAGGCGCAGGCAGTGGCGCATTGATGGTTTGATGGGGATTTCCTTTTCTGGGGGGGGGGGGGGGGTGGGTCATGAGAATTATTGGGTGATCTAGAGATCAAGCACCTCTTGCTTAGAAGATGAGAAAAAGCTGAATAAACACTACAGAATGAAATATTGAGCTCAGTAGACCCAGAATATGCAAAAGATCACAAGGTTTTTTCAACATTTGACCAGATAGTGTTTTGAACCATCTTGAAGATTTGTGCACTAACCTACTGGCAAACCCACTTACTCAGAAACACTACTCCACCAAAACTTGTATTGAGAGCTCAATTAATAAAATGGAAAGTGACATTTATCATTTTAGAGTTATGGTACTATGTACTGGCTGCATTTTGAGTAAAAGCAGTTCACACAGTGTAGGAGACATGCTTTGGGTCCTTAAAGCTTGTTCCATCAAGCCCTGGCATAGTGTATTGAGCGAACATTGAGCTGAAACATAACAAGCATAAATCTTGAGATACCTACCCAGGCAGTGCCAATCACCAAATTTCCTACCATATACAAGCTGAATGTGTCCCCTTTCTGCTCCCATGGCAGAGGAATGAGGGGAATGAGCAAAAATGATGGTTTCCAATATAGCTAGAATATATAGTATTCTCTGGTTTAGAACACTCTTAAACCCCTTTCTATAGGTTGGAGTGATCATGGATAGTTGGGAAATACCTTCAGGATCCACAACCAGCATTCCTGCTCTAAGTTATCCTCCCCAATAAAGCAATTGAGTATTTTCGTTATTTTCACTCTATTAACCTGCTCCAATAGAGATTAGCATGTCCCAATGAGCAGTGTAAGGCATGAAAAAATATCCCTACCAAGTTAGAACATCCAAAACGGATGAAAGGCAGGTGAGGGACTGATTTTGCTAAAATTTCCTTTTTGGGACGAAAGCATTTCCCAAAACGGAAATTTTCACTGCAAATGGCTGATCCCTATGCCCAAATTGTAGAGCTCATCAAGGGCTACAAGAGTCCTCTAGATGTGTTTTTCAATAGGTGGCCGCATTGGCCTGCAAAATGCAAAATACTTTCTAAGAGCCGGCACTTTCAGAATGAATATTGGCTTTTCAAGCAAAAAACCATCAATAGGAGCCCAGATGCATGATATCTCATCAATTGCAAGGCAGGCAGGCACCCAATACGGCAAGCCATCAAGATTCTGAGAATTGCCAGGGCCCACCCTTTCCAACCCAATGCGGACAGCCATCAATTTCAAGGCAAATTCTGGAAGCTGTTATTTTGAACCAGGATTATCTAAACAAATAGAGGTTAAATATTAGTTTCTGGAGTTAGCTGAAACATTGCAGTTTTGATCCCATCTGATCCATCATATGATGATGGGGAGCTGACAAAAAATTCTGAGTACCTCGTTCTCCACCTCAACACTCAACCTGGCAGGTTTCATACGAAACCTGGCAAATCTCGTACAAAACCTCACATTTTCAATCTCAGACCTGCTAGTGCAACCTAAAAAAAATGGCTAAACCTCAATCCTCAACCTGATATTTTCACAAAACCTCAAACCTCAATGTCTTAAAATGCTGTTCTGAACCTCATTTCTCAACCTTATAATTTTCAGCGATAAATACTGTCATAATTTTTCACCAATTATTATTAGGTTGAAGTTGCAGGTTGAGGTTGAGGACGCATGCCCAGTTGAGCACTGAGGTTAAGTGATTTTGACAGGTTACACAGGCAGGTTGAGGTCCCAAATGGTCTATTTGAGGTCCAGTATGCTGTACAAGGCTGTGGTCATCAGGTCATGAGGTGGCTATTTGAGGTTGAGAACGCGACTTGTGAGGTTGAGAACGCGACTTGTGAAGTTGAGAACGCGACCTGCCAGATTCAGTGCTGAGGTCAAAGATTTAAGTGTATTAGGTATTTCCATGATCATATCATGATCTAACCATGGTCAGACCATGATTAAACCATGGTTGAATGAGATCAAAACTAAGATGCTGCAGCTAATCACCACATTTCTCTTGATCAAGCCATCAACAAACACCATCAATTTTGATGCCATTCATTATTTTTGATCAGACATCATCAAATTATGATTTCCATCATTTATTCATGATATGTCATTTGCTTTCATGATTTATTGATCAGTCTAATGAGATCTGGATCGATAACAGATTCAAGTGAAGTTTTGAATATCTGAGTGATCATTGGGCAGATCAAAAAATATTAGGATATAGTACACAAACATGAGCAAGTGCCTGGGTCCATAATAATATAATATGAGTGTCTTCAGCCCTTCCAATGAGATGAGAAAATGTATCATACAAATCATTGACCTCCTCATCGGTCAGAGTTCCCATCGGGGGCTGAACAATAACCTGACTAAGATCAGGAGGAGGTCCAGTGCGCCCTACCCATGAGCTCGAGCCCTCTGCATGTGAGTTGTTCTGAGCCTGCGAGCGAAGCACTCCATCATCTCAAAGTCCCTGCCAGTCAATCCCATAAACTTCTAACTCCTCCTCGTCAAAGTTCTCTTCAGCCGCAGGGAGCTGATCCCCACGAACACCATTAACATACATATCAAAGACAAACATGTCGGTTGGGGAGCGGTTGGGAGAATTTCGTATCTGAATACGATGTTGGTTCCATGACTGGGCAAAGAAATCGAGCTGGGTATTGATAAGGCCGAGAAAGAGGAAGTGCAAAAGCCAAATATGAGCGACATTGTTGATGTCGAGCCCATACTGGACTTCCAGCAGGGTAAAATGGTCGCCCCAAGTTGCGCCACTGTGCAGTTACATCGACCCACAGTTGTTCAATACGGACATTATGAACACTTCTAAAAGCCGAAATTGAAATCAGTTTTCTTTTTGGAGGAAACTAGGCACAAATTGAGTTACCGTCCCCATATATATGACCCTCTGCGGGCTCCACGGTGGGATTCCATCCAAGCAGCAACATAGAGATTTTCGGCACCATGGTCCCCACGCATACGCGATGGGATGCCATATACACCGGCAGCATCTAGAAATAGTTCCAAGGCAGTGTCTGCAGTGTTGTTGTCACTCGCACGTAGCCCTGGTATAAGGTGGGAATATCCGTCGATGAAACCATGAATAACTATTCCCCAACGAATCAGACCTATGATGAGGAGTATGAGATTCCAAGTTGGTTCAGAAGGAAGCGAAAGCCTACCATGCTGGCCATCATGGTGCCAGAGAGAATTTGGGCCGAGCACACGATAGTCACGGCGCCGAATGCGGATGCGCTCAAATATTCGTCGAACTGGATCAATTCGAAGGAGAGACTGGCAAATCCGCTCGATAGGAACACGATGCCCGAGGCGGCGCAGCATTCCATTCAGCATGCTTAGACCTGCTCGTCGGTAATGCGTCCGCAAGCGAAGGAGAAGCATATCGAGGTCGTCATCAGATATATCTGATAAAGGCCCAGTGAATGAAGTAGTTGGCTGAGATGAGGCTGCGAGCTCTGCAACCTCGGGAGGGAATGAGCCAGTCGGTGGGATGGGGAGATCAGGATCAAGGATATCATCTCCATCGGAAGGACCAGCAGTATCCAAGGAATCATCAGCTTGTTGGAAAGGATTTTGCTGTGGTTCGACAATGCCATGAGCAATAAGAGCATTTCGCACAGTTGTCTGACCGACTCCGAGAAACCTACTGATGCTTGCAGTGGATCTCTGGCCATATGCCCATCGAAGAAAATCGGGATCAATATAAATGCGAGGCCGCCCAGGTCCATCTGGAGATATGGTTTGGACAAGGACTGGTCTGCCATGATGCGATGCATCAACAGCATCTTGATATTCGAGTCGGATGTCGAGTCGCATTGCAGCTAGACTTGTCTCCAATGTAGTGAATTCTTCAGGTGGGAAGATTGCTTGGTTCTGGATCACATTTTTAGGGATATTTATTTTCAAGAGTTGTATACTGCTTCGGTTACAATGTCTGCAAATTCATCAAGGTCATCACCGAGTCGCGAGATTACAATCGCATCGGTCTGAGTTCCAACCAAATCGGTGATTGCAGCCTGAAAGCGATGGTAATGAGTTCTGAAGGCATTCAGAAGAACTTCTTGAGCGAATGAGCCAAGTTGTGGAAGATCCATGCGATAAGCGAGTGGTGTGGATCAAGAATTGTTGTGACATGTGACATGTGACCAAATCTTTCTCACTTTTTTTTTATTTTTTTTATTTTTATTTTTGCGGAGCGTTTGTATAGTAGGGTTAAAAAACATCGTAATGTTCCCTGTTAGTGCTGTTTAACGCTTTCGCATTTCCATACACTTCCAGGCCGACATAGTCGGTTGCCCTACCCGCTATATTTTGAGGCTAAGGACTTAAAACCCAGCCAGAGGAAATTTAAAACAGCCGCCCGAGGTAATGCGCTGACGCACTTATTGTTGAACATGGCTCGGCTGGCCATACAGTCGGGACGCATCCTCTGCGCCCTTCAGCACCGTTATTCCCCCCGTTTCACCTCATCCCTACCGATTACATTAATATCCCCTGATCTACCTTACCACCGATCACATATAAATACCTCGTAGTTAGGATTCGTACCTCAGTCGTTCACCTTGACGTGCCCGACTGAGGTACGTCTCTCTTACTTCACTATTATTTCTCTCTTACTTATTTATTCCGTGTCTAGCTTACATTGTATCTTCACAGGTAGCTAGACAATACAGTCGTTCACCTTGACGTGCCCGACTGAGCTTACATTGTATCTTCACAGGTTATGGGCCCCGCCCGCGCCTGAATTGCACGACTCAGTTTTGCACAAACATCTACCGCGACTCGAACATCAGCATATACCGTGCTAACCCGATATGGCTTCCAACTTACCCAATGTGCCAATGCTTGCCGATGCGGACAAGTTCGACGGTACGAAGTGGGCGAGCTTCAAGCCGAAGTATACCGCTTCATCGAAACTGCGTGGGCTTTTCGGATACCACGATGGATCCATACCTTGCCCACTTAATCCCGCTGCACCTGCTGCCGCGCCGACCGGAACGGCCACCGGTACAACTGCTCCTCCTGTGCCCATTACCATCCCTCTGCCCCCCGATCCCACCCCCATGTACTCGAGGACCCCGTCGTTCGACGAGTGGAACCATCGCGATGGTCTCGCCACCAGTCTGCTCACCCTAAATGTCAAGGACCCCGTGGGCGTCGGTCTGAAGACAGACGGTACCGCACGCGAGGCCTGGCTCTCCCTCGAGAGTGTCTACGGTCGCGTATCTGACTTGGCCCTCAGGCCCCTGTCTTGAGCTTCCACATTTCACTCGCGAGCTCCCAGATTGCCTCTCGGCCTGTTGCTTCGCACTTTGTCAGGATATGTTCCATCGACTCCAGTATTCCGTGGCCACATTTCTTACATTCGGCTTTGTCTTCGTGCCCCGGGATGTTCGTCCAGTGTGGTCCTACTTTATCACTTCGCCACATGGCTCTGGCAGTCGCAGCAGGTAAGAATCTCACCCACTTTGATCGCTCTAAACTTATCTGTTTCTTTGCTCAAGGCTCACCTGCAGCAAAGCCTGCACAGAAAGTCAGCTGCCACATCATCGTCAAAGAGACAGCTGCACCTGATATTA